>OZ038392.1:11132144-11526310 GCA_964036045.1 Eutreptiella sp. 'Long Island Sound 2002'
ATTGTCGAGCTTCCGCACAAGGGCGTGAAGCTGTATTGCGAAGACAATGGCAAGCCTTTGCCACAGCGTTCGTGGAGCACGTTGGCGTGCTTAGTTGACGGGAATCTGGGAGATTATTGGCAAGATGGCAGTGAAATGGGAACAGAAGAGGTTATCTCAAATTCCTCAAGAATCGACGAAATTCGAGTGGATGAAGACGATCGAGAGCAGAATCCCGACGTATCGTCGCGGAAGGAGGGAAGGACAATCGGCGTCCCTCAAGAGAACGCCTCCATCCATTACAATTCGTCCCCATCAGACAAGAATCAAGCCAAAAAAGTCAAGATTTCAAGCAAGAATGAAGACAAATCTCCAGGAATCTCGCCTGAATTGACAGGAATGAAGCTGAATTCGTCCGACCATCCCTTCAAGACATTCGTGGACCCCTTTGATTGGTGGGATCCCACGGAGGAGCGAGCTCAGGTGAGCTTCATCCGCCAACAATGCGACGAAGAAGTTTGGAATGAAGTGGCCAAGAATATGAGACCACGACCAACAATTCGCAAATTGGTGGACATAATGTCGGTGATTAAATGTGGGAATCAGGTCGACGGAGACAAGATATCTGCAAGAAGGGAGGCAGTGTTCGAAGATTATCAAGATGACGTGCTGAGTGGCAAGTTGTGGAAAAACCCCCCAAATCGATGTGAAAATGGGGAAGCCAGGATTGAGATAATCGAAGGCGCCAAGGTTCACAAACAACGTCCATTCTATCTCCACGGCACCAAAGCAGATGCCCTACGAAAGATTATTGAGCGCAATCTCTATGAGTTCGGTTGGTTGGAGGGCTGCATGAGTTCTGAGTGGTGTTCAGCACCATTTACTGTGCCAAAACCCCCACCTGCAGACCAATCCAGCATAGATGCTTGGCGTCTAGTGGTGGATTACAGAGCCCTGAATGCCGCCACAGTACCAGACGCGCATCCTCTTCCTCTAATCGAGAAGGAGATAGCTGCGAGAGCCAAAGGCAAGCTCTTTACTGTGTTGGATTTGCGCCATGGCTTTCATCAGATGCCCCTTCGAAAGGAGGACAGGCATTTGACGGCAATGTGCACGCCCTGTGGCACTGTCCAGTGGACTGTACTGCCGATGGGTCTGAAGAATGCGCCGTCGATGTTCCAGAAGATGATGGAGACTATTTTATTTCAGAAGCACAAGTCTCTGGATTTACAAGAATTCTGCAGCATCTACATTGACGACCTTCTGATTGCCACGCCGTTGGGAAACAACTTTGATGAGTGCCTGAAGTTGCACAAAGAACAAGTTCGAAAAGTTCTCGAAGTCCTTCGACAAGAGAAGCTCGTGTGTGGACCCAAGAAGGGCAAGATGTTCCTCCAATCGGTGGAATTTTGTGGCTCTGTCTTGGAAGATGGGACAAGAAGACCAGCCCCAGGAAAAATGGCTGCCCTGCAGCTCTGGGAAAGGCCTAAAACCATCACGCAGCTTCGTGCCTTTTTAGGCTGCTGCAATTACTATCACGAGTTCCTTCCTCTCTACGCCAAGTTCTCTGGTCCCCTGACAGAGTTACTCAAGGTTGGCAAAATAGAAGGAAAGAAGGGATCTCAAGTCAAGCTCAAGTGGACGCCAGAATGTGAAGAGGCATTTACTGGTCTCAAGGAAGCATTGGCTAATGTGGTTACATTAAAGACTCCGTGGTTGGATGGAAGACCTTTTTATATTCGTACAGACGCCAGTCGTTACGCCATTGGTGCTACGATCGAACAAGTCGACGACGAAGGTCACCATCATCCCCTGGCTTTCTGGTCTCGCAAGCTTACTACAAGACAGCGAAATTGGAGTCCAAGGGAACAAGAAGCCTACGCAATCCTTTGTGCCTTACGGCGCTATGAAGGTTGGATCTTGGGCCATCGCGTTGAGGTACTGACTGACCACAAGTCACTGGAGAGCTGGAGGACAGAACATGTGGATACCCCTGGTGGACCAGCTGGGAGAAGAGGCCGTTGGCATGAAACTCTCAGCAGATTTGACCTCCATGTGACTTACATTCCGGGTCGCTACAACACAGTGGCGGACGCCCTGAGTCGCTGGGCCTACCCAGCCTCAGAGGCTTACTCTGAAGTGAGTTTTCATGGGACAGCGACGGATAAAGCTGAAGTGATCGAGTTCGACAAGGAGGAACAAGCACTGATCAAGAAACATTGTCTCCAATGTTCGATTAAAAGTCGGATGAAGGTGGATTTGGTCAGATGCAAGGAGATTACCAAGGCAGATCAGACTGCAGGAGTTAACTCTGACTCTGAGTCGTCGCTGCCACTCCTGAATGTGTTTCCTCTGACGAGATCCAAGTCGAAATCCACGCTCCCCCCACAGCAAAAGGACAAGGAAACTTCCTTCCTCTATGTGGATTGGACGAAGATGTACAAGGAGGACAGGTTCTTTGGGTCTGTTTACCACAAGTTGAAAGGGGACAAGCCTTACGACTCTGAAGAGACGTCTGATTTCAAAATCCAAGGCGACAAGTTATTTTGGCAAGGACGGATTTGTGTTCCTGATTGTCTGATTGACCAATATGTCAAACATTGGCATCGGAATGAGACAGCCCACACACATTCTCGTGTGCTGGAACAGGAGCTACGCCACAGAGTGTACACAAGGGACCTCAAGGGTGCCTGTGAACGAGTTGCCAAAGGATGCAAGCAATGTCAGGCGACCATCCCCAAGAATCAAAAGGCAGAAGGACTACTGAAGGGATTACCAATTCCTGAGAGGCTGTTCGACAAGGTGACGGCGGATGTCTTCGAGTTGGGGCAAATCCAAGAGGAATGCCTCTACACGAGGAAGCCTATCGATGGGGTTTTGTTAATTCAAGACCGCCACAGTGGCTACATCCAAGTCCTCCCTTGCAACACGAGGCATCTCACCTCTGAAATGGCTGCCAAGTGGACTGCAAGTCAGTGGATGAGTAACTGGGATGTGCCCAGTGAAATTCTGACGGACAGTGGGAAAGAGTTCATTGGGACTTGGTGGGAGAACATGTGTGCCCTATTGGGAGTTCATCACCTTCGTGCCCGAGTCTACGACCATCGAGCTCTCCCTGCTGAACGCGCTGGAAGGATTCTTATCTCCATTCTGAGAAAATTCCTGGCGACTGAAAAAGGCTACAATTGGTTGGAGACAATTTACTGTGTCTTGAGAAGATACCATCGTACCAAGAATTACACTGGATTAAGTCCGAATGAGCTGGTTTTTGGTCGTGAGAAGATGGGTCCAGGACCAGTGATGCATCATCCAAGGCAGTGCTACGACGCATCACAATGGTTTGAGAAGATCAAGGATCTAGAGTCCAAGTGGATCAAAGCCAAAGTGGAAAGTCAAGCAGATTGGTTGAATTTCAAAAATAAGTCAAGAACGCAAGGAAAACCCTTCGAGAAAGGCCAGCAAGTTTGGCTTCGTAAGTCAGACGAGACCCTGAAGGACGACAACAAATTGTTACCTTTGTGGGATGGCCCATTCCAAGTCAAAAGTCAACTAAGTGAGACTACATCCAACATTGAGATTGAGCCAGGCAGGCATCAAGAAGTACATCGAGATCGTTTGAAGGCCGAAGTACCCTGCCCAAAAGGAAGGTTCAAGCCTCTCTACTGGACTTCGAAGTACCTGAGCGACAGGAAGATGGTCACAAGCAGTTTCGAGTTGGAAAAGATTCTTGAGTACAAGAAGAATGCTCGAGGCAAGTGGTACTTTCTGTGCAGATGGAAAGGATTCGGTCCAGAAGAAGACAAATGGGAGCCAGCTTCAAGTTTCATCCATGGGTATACGGATACTTTCATCAAGTTCCTGAAGAAACACCCTGAGATTGACAAAGAGCTCTCGCTGATCAAGGATTGTGTCACCAAGGAGGACTTACAAACACAAGAAGAAGCTCCAATTGTGGCATCATCCATCCCTGACAGAATCTGATCAGAATTTGGGTCGCCGAAACTTTCAAAGAGGTTTACGGTCGACATATACCCTTGGCATGGGGACAAAACAGTCCTGACGCATCGTCTGTGTGGTTCGATGGACAGATGATGGGACATTCTGGGGTCATCCTGGTCATTCCATCCATCATTCTCATCATGGCCATCATGTGAATCATGTGCTTCATCTCAGATGATTCCAATCAAAAGTTCCGAGAGGGCTTTATCCTCGACCACGACGACACTATCGCCTTTTGCTGTCGGCTGGGCCCCTCTACTCGCCTTGGGAAGGACTCGTTCGAGTTCGTGCTCATTTCAGACATTCTGGCACATGACTGAGTCTGATCCATTTCATGTGTTTGACGGATCTGCTCAGAATGTGATTTCCATCAGCTCTTACATTGAGACGGTTGGTTCGTATTCCACTAGACCACTGTCAAAGGGCTTATATAGACCAAGTGACGACGATGGTGTTCTTACTTGTGTCGACTCGCTGTTCATCTGTGGATTGTGTTGGAATCCCCCTCAGAATCAGCTCAATTTTGGCAAATTCCCAGTACCAAGCATTGGATGCTTATACATTCTGGGACTATAACAAGTCAATTACCCATTCTGGCTCATACTGGATTAAACATGAAGCCCTGGGAACAATACTGACAGTGTGGGGATACCCCACTGGGTTTTCTTGGTTATCATTACTTTAAATGATTGGATTTCCATCATGGGATTCATCATCATCATGAGGATTTGACGTGGATTGGCTATGAATGAGAACTGGATTTCCGTTCAACACTACTCACAGTGTCTATCGACATTGAATTGGACCTATTTTGGCTTGCGGTGAGTTTCGCCACCCTGAATCCATGCGCGATTCACTGAATTTGGTCTCAATTCAGGCACATTTTGTACCATAATCTGGCATCTGGTCTCATGGCTACAAATGACACCAGCCAGTTTCACACATATTGGACTCCATGAAGGGATACCCTATTTTTTTGACGCTCGACGACATGGCGACGCTCGTTTTCTGTTTTCTGGCAGTGAGATGTCAGATCCTGATTGCATCATGCATCATGGATCATGGATCATCATGTACATTCTTCACTCAGACTTTCAATTTTCGAATTTTCGAGCTTGAACGAAGCTTTTTCTGTGTGCCCTAAGGTACCTATGCGTTTCATTCAAGTCGATGGCCATCGCGAAGCACAGATCTCAGCACAATTTTGCTCAATTCAGCTCAATTTCGCACATTTTGCCTTAGATTAGGCAGTTTTTGGTCACTTTCGCCGTTTCGTTCACTTCACTTGACCCAGCCTGACATACTGGCGTATGTTTTCAGAGGGGGAGTGTAACGGCAGCAGTGACAGCACTCAATTATACACTGATGTGATCAGAATTCCAATGATTCTCAGATGTACATTAGTGCAGTAAATTTTCCGCTCAGTTTCATGTTTTCCGTTCGCCGCCAGATGTCGCCTGTGAGCGCGCGTCGAGTCGCATTTGTCTTTCGTGATTTCCCAATCGGATTTATTTAAATTATTTCGAATGATTTCACGATGTGTCATTAATTGCGATGAATGCGCATTGAGATTCTATGTCTGCTCCATTTTTGTAGACCGGGTTTTCGTACTCTTCATATCTCACCATGGAGTCCAAAGGACTTACTACTGCTTCGCATATGTCGCTCCAAGAGGCTGGATATGGGTCTGAAGAGGGTCAGTTGGGTTCGGAGATATCAGGGGCAGTGTCGGGCGTTACGACCCCTGGGGCATCAAGGCTACAGGCTTCGCAGTTAACACAAAGATCAACCACTATGCAGCGGTTACACCTGGGCCGGCTGGCTCCTGTTCACCGGTGTGCTCGCTCGGTGTGTTGTGTTGCATGTGCGGTGTCCTGGGCCACTGGGCTCCTGTTCACCGGTGTGCGTGCTGTGTGCGGTGCGCGTGTGCCATGGGTGGTTGTGTCCCTCTTCCTCCCCCCCTAATTTTTTATTTTTTTTTTACTTGTTTTTTTTTTTTTTTTTTGGGAAAAAAAGGAAAAAACAAAAAAGAGAAAAACAGGGGCGCGCGTACACTGTAGGCACAGGCATGGGCAGCTGGTGCGGCGGTGCAATAACGTTGTGTCCTCTGGCGTGTGTCGTCGGTGCTGTGGCGGCGGTCGCGCCCCAGGGGTGCGGCTCGCGCGTCCTGATGTACACGGGCTTGGGTCAGGGTGGGTTTGGTGAGGTGTCTCTTTGCTTCTGAAGCTGGCTGTAGGGCGGCTGGGCCGTTCTTGGTACGAAAGCACTTCTCGGTATCGCTGCAGGGGTCGGCATCGGTCGACTCCTCAGGCTCCCCATGGTGTTTGTCAACCCTGCCGCCAGGTGGTTGGCCTGTACTCGGTGGGGTGACATTCCCACCGTGGTAGGTGACGCTTGGGGCGGTATCATCAGGGGCTCCAGTTTCTGTCGGATCTCTTGAGTGAGGTGGCCCACGATTTTAGAAGTGGCTCCTCGGAGCACCTCGTTGATCTTCGACCGCGTCAAGGACCTGTTGGAGGATCTCCCCGATCCTCTACTCCTGCCTCCAAGAGACTCAGGTCCTCTCCTCAACCCACTCAAGGATGCATACCCAGGTGCATACCAAGGAACATCCACATAGGTTCCAGTAGCGGGTAGTGGATGGGGATATTCAGCCGCATACCATCGCGGCGCAGAGCTGGAAGCCACCAGCTCACTGGCAGTAGTTGCCTCAGGGAGCGCAGTGGTAGGTGGGCCCATACCATAGGCGGGGTAGGGAGGCATGCCAGTAAAGCCTGTGCCCTCTGCCATAGGCGGGTTGGTTATGGGAGTGGATGTTGCAGCGGCTGGGTCTGGAATTAGGAGTGTGGTGGTTATAGGAGAGGGTGACGCGTGGAGGCCAGAAGCGCTTGGTGCGCCTTCGAAGGTAGGCTCATTCGTCAGGTCTTGCCCTTGTTCCTCTTCTTCGTCTGCTTCGTCTCCAGCATCCTTCTCGCTCTCTCTCTTCCCCTTCACAGGCTGAGTGACCACCTCCTCGACTGAGAGGGCCCTGAAGGCCGTCTGGAGTCCATCCAACGAGTCCTCAGCCACTTCCACTGGCCCATGTAATGGCTCCGAAGGTACAGCGCGAGGTCCAGGTCCAGGTTCACTAGGTGCTGGCCTTGCCGGTGCCTCAGGCGCTGTCTTCACGTCGGCGTCCTCTTTCGTTGTATCCATCTTCGTTCGCCCTTCTGCTTATATGTGACTGCTCGGCGCACTGGATGTACGGCGCGGGGTTGCTGCCGGTGCGCAGAGACAGTCTGCCGCTGCTACCTGAAAAGTTTATAGTGGTTTCAACACTGTGTTTTTGCCTCTCCTGCTGCTTGCTGTTGGTGTAGGGTTTCCTGCTGCTTGTTTTTGGAGATGAAAAGCTTTTGTTTGCTGAAATACAGTCAATCCAGGATAGCCCAAGCCAGAGGTATGCAAGGAAAAGAGAATCAGGATCAAAGCATGAAGGGCTGCAGTGTAAACAGTGAAAGATGAAAGGATATTCACAGAAACTGCAACTCAGGTCAAATCGGATTGCATATTCACAAAGATAGCTGAAATGTTTTGGAAAAGAGTTGGAAAACTGCCCCATGGTCACTCTATCTCCATAGTGCCATCTCAGAAGATGTGCACTCTTTGTTTTGGGTCCCATATGTGCTGAGGTGGCAGGGCATGTGGCGATGAGGTCACTGCCATGTCACATGGGATCTTCCTACTTAGCTAGGCTGACCGGGAATTGAACCCAGGACCTCTCAAAAAGAGGTGCCCAGCCCCCTAGGATGCATACCACTAAGACAGCTAAGAATTCATGGAAAAACATAGATAAATTCATAGGCTCTGCCCTGGATATGTCAGTTCTCAGTCAACTCAGGAAAAGATGATTGGCCTCACATTGAAAGGGGATTAAGGGGTCCACTCCATATCCTGATTGGGTGTTTGGTTCCGTAGGTCAAAATGTGTTATCACCACTCTTGGTGGGACCAATACTAAGATAGAAATGCCTGGATGCTCAGTGCATCTCTAATACAACTAGAGTATGCCTCAAAGCATTGGAAAAGCACTTTTTCTTACTTACAAGACTACACACAAGTGGAGCAAAGCACAAAGCAAAGTGGAAATGAGGTAATGCACTTCTGGGTACGGCATAAGTGCATCTTTATTCTCTATGCCGAACCTGGTTGAACCTCTCAAGATACAAAGGAGGCCCCCATGCCTCATGTGCCCCCGGGCCCATCCATGCATGGCCGGGATCACCACCGACTACATGCCTATAAGCACACAAAGGGGAAACACATGAACCAATGATAATTCACATGGATAATCAAACATATATGCTTCGCACAAAGCTACACGGAACTAAATAACTCAACACATGGACGCACGTACGTGTGGAACAAGATGATATGCATGAAGGTCAACAAGACACCAATCAACGAGATTGCATGAATGAACATGGTGACATACCATGTCAGAGAGTGACAATTGGTCAATAGCAACTAAGGAAACATCATATAAACAAAGACGTATGCATGTACACAGCAAATGCGTCATCTTGCAAATGAACGTCCGCCAGCCTTTATCAATAAGGCAAATGATCTCTTGAGCGCCATGCCGTCATTCACAAATGTTCTACTCATTCTGATACCTCGTCGACATGGCAGTGGGTTTTACGTACATGATTTCTCATAAGGATGATCCTGAGACGTCGGCGATGGCGACGGCGACAGGCCAGCCATCCTGACGATAAGAGACCACCGTCATTATCTACAGACAAGAATTAACAGACGGCATCGCAAATGTCAGCAGAGTGCCCCAAACACTGTACCTGCAGTTTTTACAACTCAACCCCGCGGACGGCCCCGCCGAGAGGTAGCACAAAACGGACGAAGCGCGCGGAGGAACGTAACCGCAGAGATAGCAAGCGGCAGGAAAAACCCAAACCCACACACGGGAAGGGAGAAACACACCCGAAACCAAAACCCGAACACACACACCCTAGACCCCGGCCAGGAGTGGCGGGGTTACCGCGGAACCCAACCCCAAACGCACACAAAACCCACAAACCCAAACCACGAGGGGCGGGGCCAAGCCACAACCCGTAACCAGGCAAACCCACCCTAGACCCCAGCCGGGAAAGGCGGGGTTAAAACGAAACCCAAACCCAAACACAAGCACGACACCACAGTAGGAAACCCAGTGTCCATAGCCCGGGCACTGAGGCAGCCCGTGCCATGCAGCCGACCCAGCCAAATGCGATCCAGAGAACAAGGGTAGGGCTGCATCCTAAGGCCTGCGTTGCTTTGGGACTCGAGGGGGAGCGTGCGACATTCAAGCACCTCGAAACCCCAGCACCAAGAACATGCATGCATGCCTTGGGAACGAGATACGCCAGGAAGTCCGGTGAACCCCTAGGGTTCCGCCCAAAGGAGGGGACGTGCGCAAGCACGAAGGCAAACCCTCCCGGCGAGACAAGTACGTCACGCTGGCGGCGATCAGCCCTTCCGGTGTTGCCCGGAGCCGCTTTGTTGGGGGCCACCAATCAGGTCTAGCGGGACGTAAGCCGCCTCCCCTCTTCACGCGCGGAGTCTCTTCCTGTTCGTCACAGCGGCAACGCCAGCGGGATCCATGGGGCGCCTCTCCACGGCCGGTTGCACCTACCTACCTACCTACCTTGGCATTTTATGGCCATGAGGTATTTGATCCGTGCTTGGCATTTTGTGGCCATGGGGTATTTTATCTGCGCTTGGCATTTTATGGCCATGGGCCATTTTATCTGCGCTTGGCATTTAATGGCCATGGGCCATTTTATCTTCGCTTGGCATTTAATGGGCATGGGGCATTTTATCCGCACTTGGCATTTTATGGCCATGGGGTATTTTATCCGCGCCTGGCTTTTTATGGCCATGAGGCTTTTAACATTATTGAGATGGCAAGATGGACCGTTACTTCTGCAATTGTTTTCCTCCATGCGGCAGTACATGAAATAGACGCAACCCGGATCACAACATGAATCGATTCAGCCACGCATGCATCACATAAAAAGCATGTACTACCTGTCAAAACTGATTCAGCCAAGGGGCAATATAATACCACGGTTGGATTCAATCCGAAGGGAGGAACTGGTGCAGGTTATTTCATCACACCCTTCTTGCAAATATGCTGCAAGCTTCCTGAAGGCAGTCTACAGTTTTACTCAGGGTGGGAGATGGGGGCATTGGCTCACCTGGGGTGGATGGCATCCAATTACAAATCGTGGGGTCGGATTCCGTCCTAATAAGAGACGGCGTCAGAGATCAGTGTTTACAGAACATGAGATCAATTCACTTTTCGACCATTTTCGGAAAACTGGCAATTTGCGCGCCACAGCACATTTGCGCTTCTTCATGCATACAGGAGCGAGACACCGTGCCGTTAGTATCTTGAAAGTTTGTGATGTGATGCATCAAAATGGCGAGGTGTGTGATAGAACCACACTGTATGAAAAATTTGGAAAAATGCATACTGTAATTATTGACCCATTATTGGCTGAGGCCATTCGATTGTATGTCAACCAACGCGGTTTACCGCATACTGCATACCTTTTTCATAAAATGGCTGATGTAAGGCAGTACACATTAAGTGGCAGATGGCTACACTCCGCCTGCACTCAGTGTGGCATATCAGGTGATCACGTGTATATACACGCACTACGCCGCACGGTGATTACATGGTTGTTCAAAGCAGGTCTGGGGTTTGTTATCGCATTCGGGGCCATGTTAGCGGATCGGCCAGATGTGGCAAGTTGCTTTTTTTTTGTCGCATGGGTGCAGGCGTCCGTATTGTATCTGAGGGTTGGTGCTACATTCTCAAACATAATCCATACTCCAACCTGAACCCACACGCAACAAGGTGAAGTTCCATACATCCAGCTCATTGAGGAACCCGAAGTATGCAAGTTAATAGTTTAGTTTCCAACCAGCTTACCGATTGGTATGACACATGTATGTACATATGCGATGACGGATGCCAGACAGCTACAGATAACATAATCCGAAGAGACATGTTCTAACACGACACGATCAAAGACATTCAAATGAGCCATGAACTGCACAAGTAGCCTCATGACTTCAAGTTGCCCATTGGTGCAGACGAAGACTAGTGCGGTTCGACCCACCCACAATGTCAGAAACAGTACCTCCATCCAGAGCAAACAGCAGGAAAATCACATTAGTGTGGCCCCTGAATGATGCCACCTCCAACGCAGCCATTACCTCACTTTTCGTTGAACCGACAACAGCAGGTGCCATCTCTGAAGCAGTGCCATTCCACGATAACCACAACAAGAAGTAACCAGTCTCGTCAAAAATATGCGGGGCACAACGCACAACAATCATAGCCACCAGATGCCAGATGCTGCTCTGCCACATAATCTCCACAAAGGCTGAAGGTCCAACACAAAGACATCAGAATCAGCACTGCACAGATGGCCACATGACACAGACTTGTGCATTGACCCACAACATTGAGGGTAACCCCCCCACCCCCAGTGCAACAACGTCAGTGTGTGCCGAATGATGCCACCTCCAAGGCACTTCAAACTAAGAAGGTATATATATATATATATACAATATACAATATATAGTCAACAGTTCCAATCGTGGCTGGATGTTGAGGTCACACTTATCGGACGACGTTACACCCCAACAGCCACTAAAAATTCTGCATACACAAAATAGTCACACGAAACTAGATTGGGCCAGTCGATGGACCCTGCTAGTCCACGTTGTCCGAGTAGGGGGGGTACAAAAACAGGCACAGCAAGGAAGGGTCGAAAAGTCCACAACCAGTATTACCAGGCTATTGCATGTGCACACCTCTCACAGTGTTCTGTCAATTGTTTTGCTTATGAGGAAAATAATACTCATGCTTCTTGTTCCTTGGTCCTAGCCACACCTAGTTGTACAGTTGTATCTTGCCGTGTGATGTGGGAAAATCTGATGGCTGCATATGTGATGAATGAATCTCAAATGAATACAGTCCCTAAATGGCCTGGTGATTCGTCATCTAAGGTTACTTGTTCTGTTCGTTTCCCGAGAGGTCACCTTGAGTGTCTCTCGATGATTTTTCGTTCCTGTGGTTTTTCAATCCTCCACGCTCGTTGTTTCCTTGTGGCTGCCATCCTACTTTAGCTGTCTTCCTCATTTATTCTTGTTGGTTCAAAATTTCTCTGTGTCAATGAATGGCAGTGAAGAGGGGTAATCTTTTTTTTTAGATGCAAAATCTTTCTTTAGATGCGCCAAAATTTGAGAAAAGAGCTAAAAATTAAGTCAAAACAGCTAAAAAATGAGGTAAAACAGCTAAAAAATGAGCAAAAACATCTACAAAAAAAAAATTTCGCATCTAAAAAAAAAAGATTCCCTACTAAAAAATAAGATTCCAACAAAACCAAAAATTTAAAAAAAAAAGTCATTCGCATGTTTAAAAAGGTCAAAAAAGCAGAATCTTTTTTTTTAGATGGCCAGGTAAAAAGTGAGATTTTGGTAAAACTAAGAGAACACAAAGCCAGGGGTGGGGAGGGGAGGCAGAAATGCAGTTCCTAGGGGGAATCTTTGCACTGTGCGCGCACTGCACGCTACTTTTGAAATATGTTCCCCCCGAAGAGCCCCCAAGCACACCCCTTGGAAACGCCCTTAGAATTAGGTGACCCAAACTGCCCCAGCTCAAGAAAGTTGCAAACTACCTTCCCTTAACATAACACAAACATGTTCCTTACGATGCCCCACTGCCACATGCGTGGTTTCGGTTGTGAGGAAGGGGCTCTCTCCTTTCCCTTGCGGTTAGAATCGGATTGGGGTTGAGATTGTGTAGCCACGGGGGGTTGCGAGGACTGAGAGGGTTGAGGGGGATTGGAGCTGGACGAAGCCACATCGGCCCGAGGGGGCGCAACAACACAAAAAGCATCTAGTGTGCGTTGCCGCTTTTCTAGGAACTGCTGCGCATGTTTTGCTTGTTTCTTGGCCTCTCTCTCTCTTTTCTCACGGCGCAAACGGTCAATCGCGGGCTGCAGTGTTGGCGCTTTACTGCCGCCTTCAGAGAATGGTTGACCATCAAGCCCATCCTGGATGATTACACTTTCTTCATCCCTTGGTAAGTGGTTACCCTTGCCGAACCGCAAGATCTGGATCACTCTGCGTCTGAAAAGAGGTCCCCACTCAGCAACCACGACACACTGCTTGTGTGGACAGGCAAACAGTGGGGATCGCTGTCATTCTTCTTCCATGTACTGACCACACACAATCTGCGTTGCAAAGCTCCCAGAAGTTGATCACTATGGCTGTCAAATGCTGCAGCAAAGCAGGGGCAGCTGGGTGGCACAATGCACTCCAGAAGAAATGAGCAGAAACAACCTGGCTGGATGTAGTCCCTTCCTCAAACCCGAGACCTTGGTTCCCCGGAAACATGCAATTGTGCACATGGGCTCTGGCCAACATGGCCAAGTACTCGGCTTTACAAAATGCAGGCATGACCTACCAGACAATCTCAGTCTGCTCCATAGGAGACTTGGAACATTTTGAGAAATGAAAATCTACATTGAAAACCAAACACATGACACCAAGGATGGTGCCCATCACATGCCATTGCACACTCAGGAAACTAGGCAAAAAAGGGCAATTTTGTGCGATTTGGTGAAAAAATCTCGGGGGGGGGAGATGTTTCTTCCTTCGAGAGGGGGTAGCCAGGGGGGCCATGTTTCTTCTTTCGAGACGGGGGGGGGGGGGGCATTGGCATGGCGGGTCCATTGGCATGGGGGGTCCATTGGCATGGGGGGGGGGGGGGCGTTGTTGTCCTGCACACCTGAATAGCTGTCCTACATCCACCAGAACCATCAAAAACCCATTACCCTGGAAAAAGAAGGTGATGTGGAAATGACCCCAGGCCTGGTTCAAAATTTTTCAGCACCATATACTTTATGTGGCAGTCAATGAAGCTGACGAGCGTGGCCTGCATTGGATCGCAACATACCACTGGGTCCAGATGTGGCACTGATCAGGGAAGCATTGTGGAAACCAGGCACACAACAGAGCTGAAAGTGGTGGCCCCAGGCCTGCTTGAAAAAATTCAGCTCTGTGAAGTGCGCAATAAAATTTTTATCAAATAGACATGAATCCCATGCAACTGCAATTGGCTGAATGACAGAATGAATCACGGCACTTTGACCTGAGCGAAACATGCTGAAATCTGTGGCCCCACGCCTGCTTGAAAAAATTTCAGCACTGTGAACCTGGCTGGATCACTCTGCGTTGCAAAGCTCCCAGAAGTTGATCACTATGGCTGTCAAATGCTGCAGCAAAGCAGGGGCAGCTGGGTGGCACAATGCACTCCAGAAGAAATGAGCAGAAACAACCTGGCTGGATGTAGTCCCTTCCTCAAACCCGAGACCTTGGTTCCCCGGAAACATGCAATTGTGCACATGGGCTCTGGCCAACATGGCCAAGTACTCGGCTTTACAAAATGCAGGCATGACCTACCAGACAATCTCAGTCTGCTCCATAGGGGACTTGGAACATTTTGAGAAATGAAAATCTACTACAGACCCGCTTGGCAGGGGCAAGCAGATTTTTGGGAACCTATTTCCCTTCGGGAATGTCCCTTGTAAAATACAACTTGTTCCCAAAACTGCGTCCAACGACCTGTGCCAAAACAGGTTCCCCCGCAGAGCGGATGAACATCACATTTGTCCCAGGGAGAAACATGGCTGTGCTGTCAAGTTCCATTCAGCGAAAGTGAGCAAAATGTCCTGCCATGAGTACAAAGGATACAAGTGGCAGTACCCCACAACACAGTCACCCACACAACAACACAATGAGCCGTAACGAAAAATTTTGGGTTGACCAAGTGACGGTCCCCCAGCCCCCCCCGGGGAACGACAAGGGGTAGGGAACGACAAGGGGGGGGGCGGGGGGGCGGAAGGAAAGGGGGGCAGGGGGGTAGGAGTGAGACATTTGTTCCAGCTACCAGCATGTAGTCCCTTCCTCGATCTTGAGACGTCGGTTCCGCTGAGACTTGAAATTGTGCCCCTGGGCTCTGGCCAACATGGTTGAGTGCCCTACTTCACAAAATCCAAGCATTACCTATGATCCGTTCAAATGACCTCTCTGCATAGGTCCCCCAGCGAAGGGAAACCCCTGTTCTCTGAGCAGATGAAATTGTGCACATGGGCTCTGGCCACGGTGGCTGAGTACCCTACTTTACAACATTCAGACATTACCTGTGATCCTCTCCGATGAACTCTCTGCATAGGCCCCCCAGCTCCAAAGGGACACCCCTGTTGTGAAACACAAGTTCTGCGTAATGCACCCAAAACCTTCCACATTCATGACATCCCTGCATAGGGTACCTCCTCACCGCATGGAGCAGGCAACAAGGAAAGAGGGCCACTGGGTGCATATTGGGTCAGTCCCGAAACCCAGGTTCCCCTACTGTATGAAGTTGTGAACATGGGCAGGGGTTGGCTTGATGCAGTAGCACTCCTTGTAACCCCCCCGTGCAACTTTTTGGGACATACATGATGATCATGTAAAAATCTTTTTTTTTAGCGCGCAATCTTTTTTTTTAGAACGGAATCTTTTTTTTTAGCGCGCAATCTTTTTTTTTAGCGCGGAATCTTTTTTTTTAGCGCGAAATCTTTTTTTTTATAATATGCCTAAAAAATAAGATAAGTGCTAAAAATTAAGATTTCGCATCTAAAAAAAAAGCTTGGACCCAGTGAAGATGGATACTTTCACATAAAATCCAGGTCCCCATCATCGAACGGCGCAAATGAATCAAGGACCATCGGATACTCCCACGTAAAATCCAGGTCCCCATCATCGAACGGCGCAAATGAATCAGAGACCATCGGAGTTGTGGGACACAGCATGGCGCTTGGGTATGCAGGCAATCCATCCTGCGTTGCAGAGAACACCACGTCTGAATTCAGGCTTTCAGTGAATAGGGACAGTGGCTGGCGCTTTGCAGAGATCCACAGATACAGGGCGGGAAGAATGCAGAACGGTATGACCAGAAGAGCGAGAAGGCCGTACCACCAATCTTCAGACCCACCTGTTACACTTGGGGTTACACTTGGGGTTGGGCTTGGACTGGTTGTTATGGTGAAGCCCGCCACCGAAGAGGTCTTCACCGTAGTGATTCGATAACACCCTGCTTCAACAGGGAAACAATCAGCCACTGTCCCTCCTTCCTCCAGCAGAGGGTTGGGCCTGTCAGAAAGGTCATCGTAGCGGTGCATCTCGGGAGTGAGGCCGGTAAAGGTTGAGCCCATGCGAAGGGTGAAAATCAGGGACCCGTCGGAGATCTTGTTACCATTTGCGTCCCAGCGGGTGATAGAAACGGTTTGTGTGGCTGCGCTGTGCAGTGCAGAGGGCAGACTATGTGTAGCTCCAATGGCTACAGACGCGCTGCTGAAGTCATGAATGACCACCGTAGCACGGTCCACACCGGCCCCCCAGTCCAATACCTCAAATTCCTGATTGGACACTGTAAGCGGTGGCATAGGAAAGGATGAGGAGAGCCATGCGCCAGCACTCATTGTGTCTGACTGCACGACCTCTGTTGACGTGATGGCCGGTGCTGAGGTTGGAATGCTGCCCAAACTGAAGCCCAAAAACGCAGTGACCCAACCTGAGAACGACGCAAAACTAGAAATTGTGACTACATTTGGTCGAACCGGACTAGGACTGGGACTAGGAAGGGGGCTGGTGCTTGGGGCATCACTGGAGGTTGGTGAGTCTGAAGCAGCTGGACTGGGGCTTGGAGGAGCTGGATCCGCAGGGCTGGCGCTGGTGCTCGGGCTGGGGCTCGGTGTTGGATCTGCAATCTCCAATTCCAGTAGGTGGATGCCACGAACCACAATATTCCAACCGTCCGCATAGACCCCGAAATCAAATGTGCCGACGTTGTTCCAGTCCCAAAAGGCTCGAACGGCAACCACCAGCTCATCAGCTTGCTGTTGTGTCACAATCAGGTGCAGTGTGTCGGCGCCGTCATTGCCACCAGAATAGTTGCCTATGTGGGGACCAACACTGCTCGAGGCATCATGGATAAGGAGGTCGTTTCCTGACCCAGCATGAATGACATCTTCACCAGGTCCAGCAACAATGACGTCTTTGCCGGGGCCAGCAAGGATGTAGTCATCTCCACTGTTGCCATGAATGTAGTCATCACCACTGCCACCCTCGATGAAGTCATCTCCACCGCCGCCATGGATGCTATCATCACCGCGGCCTCCCAGGATGTAGTCATCACCACCGTCTGAAGAGCCACCTATCAGAAAAGCGGGGCCACCGACAATCTTGTCATCTCCACTGCCACCAGTGATGGTGTCATCACCATAGCCTCCAACGATGATGTCATCACCACCGTCACCATGCAGGGAGTCATCACCCATGCCGCCATTTATGCTGTCATCACCCGTGCCTCCAGCAATACGGTCATCACCACTGCTACCATCAATGAAGTCATCTCCAGCGCCGCCATGGATGCTATCATCACCGCGGCCTCCAGCAATATGGTCATCACCACTGCTCCCATTAATGAAGTCATCTCCACCGCCGCCATGGATGCTATCATCACCGCGGCCTCCCAGGATGTAGTCATCACCACCGTCTGAAGAGCCACCTATCAGAAAAGCGGGGCCACCGACAATCTTGTCATCTCCACTGCCACCAGTGATGGTGTCATCACCATAGCCTCCAACGATGATGTCATCACCACCGTCACCATGCAGGGAGTCATCACCCATGCCGCCATTTATGCTGTCATCACCCGTGCCTCCAGCAATACGGTCATCACCACTGCTCCCTATAATGAAGTCATCTCCACCGCCGCCATGGATGGTATCATTACCGCGGCCTGCCAGGATGTAGTCATCTCCACTGTTGCCATGAATGTAGTCATCACCACTGCCACCCTCGATGAAGTCATCTCCACCGCCGCCATGGATGCTATCATCACCGCGGCCTCCCAGGATGTAGTCATCACCACCGTCTGAAGAGCCACCTATCAGAAAAGCGGGGCCACCGACAATCTTGTCATCTCCACTGCCACCAGTGATGGTGTCATCACCATAGCCTCCAACGATGATGTCATCACCACCGTCACCATGCAGGGAGTCATCACCCATGCCGCCATTTATGCTGTCATCACCCGTGCCTCCAGCAATACGGTCATCACCACTGCTACCATCAATGAAGTCATCTCCAGCGCCGCCATGGATGCTATCATCACCGCGGCCTCCAGCAATATGGTCATCACCACTGCTCCCATTAATGAAGTCATCTCCACCGCCGCCATGGATGCTATCATCACCGCGGCCTCCCAGGATGTAGTCATCACCACCGTCTGAAGAGCCACCTATCAGAAAAGCGGGGCCACCGACAATCTTGTCATCTCCACTGCCACCAGTGATGGTGTCATCACCATAGCCTCCAACGATGATGTCATCACCACCGTCACCATGCAGGGAGTCATCACCCATGCCGCCATTTATGCTGTCATCACCCGTGCCTCCAGCAATACGGTCATCACCACTGCTACCATCAATGAAGTCATCTCCAGCGCCGCCATGGATGCTATCATCACCGCGGCCTCCAGCAATATGGTCATCACCACTGCTCCCATTAATGAAGTCATCTCCACCGCCGCCATGGATGCTATCATCACCGCGGCCTCCCAGGATGTAGTCATCACCACCGTCTGAAGAGCCACCTATCAGAAAAGCGGGGCCACCGACAATCTTGTCATCTCCACTGCCACCAGTGATGGTGTCATCACCATAGCCTCCAACGATGATGTCATCACCACCGTCACCATGCAGGGAGTCATCACCCATGCCGCCATTTATGCTGTCATCACCCGTGCCTCCAGCAATACGGTCATCACCACTGCTACCATCAATGAAGTCATCTCCAGCGCCGCCATGGATGCTATCATCACCGCGGCCTCCAGCAATATGGTCATCACCACTGCTCCCATTAATGAAGTCATCTCCACCGCCGCCATGGATGGTATCATTACCGCGGCCTGCCAGGATGTAGTCATCTCCAGTGTCGCCATGAATGTAGTCATCACCACTGCCACCCTCGATGAAGTCATCTCCACCGCCGCCATGGATGGTATCATCACCGCGGCCTCCCAGGATGTGGTCTTCATCATCGCCTGAGGGGTACATACAACAGCGTTTGTCCAAAGCTCAGAATCGTATGTGCGCACAATAGCTCGTGGTGTGGCACCAAGCGCAAAAGACACCAACATTTATCCATGTCTTTGAAAGTGATCCCCCCATACACACCACCGCAATGGCCGTCCCGGAAGCTTTGTGGCGAAATGATGGGGCTTCCAGATCCTCCGCCTCCCATTAGTAGAAACACACACACTTGCACCTGAATGCAATGCCCCCTGAATACCTGGGGCGCAGCGAGCGCATGCATTGGATCCCACGTCGTAGGAGCAATATGCCTCTTGTGGGGTACCATCGTTGGCACAGACCATCCCTTCTGGATCAGCCCAAGGGAGACAATCCCATTTGGCCACAATGACAACTTGTTGCAACGAACAGGGATTTCCATTGATTGTCGGGTTTGCTGTAACAGAACAATGGGACATGCACTGCGGAATACAGAGAGTGGAATCTGCGGTCGCCTGTACGCCAAGCAAGGATCTTAATGTTCAGAGTGTTCTGCAGTTCGCAGTCCTTGCCTTTTTTCAAACGGAACCAGCTAAATTGATTGCCCAAAAATGATTGCAGTATTTCAAAAATGCCAGGCACTTCGGATTACTAAGCCGGCTTCAAACTTTCCGGGCAATTTGTGGTCAGAATGATTGTGGTAATTTTCTTTCATCACATCTTGTAGATACTTTTCCAAGCACATGTGAAGAAGACAGTCTGGGTAAGCATTTTCCCTTGGCGAATGTCCCGAACTTTAAGGATGATCGTCCTTAAAAGGGGCTTAAAAACTGCTCACACCTCAGCACCCTGCAGCTTCTTCTTCCGTATACCGAATGCAAAAAAGAAATTGTCTTCACGCTCTCCATGATGCATGGTGTTGCTGCTTGAGTCTTTTCATGGTACACGCACATAACACCGTTGGTACAGCAACACCACAAGTTTTTTTGAAAAGAGAAATTCTGGGATATCACAAGAATTCCAAAGGGTGACACCATCACTGTCCTCTGCTGCCCCCTTTAATCTCCAGTCTGTCACCATTGCCTTTCAAGCCTAAGGCCTATGCTCCTAAATATGCACTCGCGCGCGCACACACACACACACTCTCTCTCCCTCTCTCTCTCCATGGCCCTGCAAGCCAGTCAAGGATTAGAATATACTGTTCCCCCTAAATTTTTTCTGGCATTACCCCCCCCCCACACCCCCTTTTGCGAGAGCAACGCTCTCGTCAAAGCAACACTACGTGTCGTTTCCGCAGCTGTTGGAACCACGTCCCATTCTGCCCTTTGTGCTCCATACAATACAATCCTTCCGTACTTTGCCCTTTATAACTTCACCCTCCGTGTCAGAGCAACATCATTTTCACCTTTAAATGGACGACTGCCTGGCACCACGGGTTGAAACACGGCTCATTCAACACCGGTTTGCAATTATTTCCCTGTCCAATCATTTCGAAAAAAGAACAGCACTTATTGGAGGCACCTGCTTGACACACTGGAGTGTATCCTAAACTTCTAGCATTTTTGGCCAAAGAAACACGTCAAAAATGGCCATTTTTTGACCCCATTTTTGGCTGCGAAGACCTGCAATCACCCCTGTTTGGGGGAGGTGGGGAAACATTGCCCATTGGTATGGCAATCACTATTGAACAACAATGATTCAATTTTGAAACAGCGTGTCTGAGAAATCACTTTTCCTGCAGCTTGCATGCTGCTTGCTGGTTGCTTGTTGCTTGCACCTGAATTGTTGGTTGGTAGGACAACTTTACTAGACATGGTCGCTATGTAAATTAACGCCATGCAAAATCATCCTATTCTGCTCCTCCTCCTCCTGCTGCTGCTGCTTATCCTCCTGCTTCTCCTCCTCCTACTCCTCATTGAACACCCAGTGGCAATCAGTTCATTGCCCATTCACTGTGACAAAAGAATAGCGCTTATTGGAGGCACTGCAGTGTATCCTGAACTTTCAGGATTTGTGGCCAAAAAAGAGGCTGAGAAATACAATTTATGGATCCACTAACGACAGCTGGCAATGGCTCTGTTTGAAAAGAAATGATGGGGAAAAGCTGCCGATTGGGATGGTAATCAACACTCTAATACATGTGCATGGGCGCTCTAATACATGATTGGAATTGCCTACTACCAACCTTCTTGTAGAACTTGTATGATTTGCACCAGACATGGTCCACACAATTAGCGTCAGCGCGGTACGTGAGTGGTACATACAACAGCGTTTGTCCAAAGCTCAGAATCGTATGTGCGCACAATAGCTCGTGGTGTGGCACCAAGCGCAAAAGACACCAACATTTATCCATGTCTTTGAAAGTGATCCCCCCATACACACCACCGCAATGGCCGTCCCGGAAGCTTTGTGGCGAAATGGTGGGGCTTCCAGATCCTCCGCCTCCCATTAGTAGAAACACACACGCTTGCACCTGAATGCAATGCCCCCTGAATACCTGGGGCGCAGCGAGCGCATGCATGGACTCCCACGTCGTAGGAGCAATATGCCTCTTGTGAAGTACCATCGTAGGCACAGACCATCCCTTCTGGATCTTCTGGAGGGTTACACCAGCCCGATTGGTCCTCAAGGACAACTTGTTGCATAGAACAGGGATTTCCATTGATTGTCACGTTTGCTGAAACAGAACAATGGGACATGCACTGCGGAATACAGAGAGTGGAATCTGCGGTCGCCTGTACGCCAAGCAAGGATCTTAATGTTCAGAGTGTTCTGCAGTTCGCAGTCCTTGCCTTTTTTCAAACGGAACCAGCTAAATTGATTGCCCAAAAATGATTGCAGTATTTCAAAAATGCCAGGCACTTCGGATTACTAAGCCGGCTTCAAACGTTCCGGGCAATTTGTGGTCAGAATGATTGTGGTAATTTTCTTTCATCACATCTTGTAAATACTTTTCCAAGCACATGTGAAGAAGACAGTCTGGGTAAGCATTTTCCCTTGGCGAATGTCCCGAACTTTAAGGATGATCGTCCTTAAAAGGGGCTTAAAAACTGCTCACACCTCAGCACCCTGCAGCTTCTTCTTCCGTATACCGAATGCAAAAAAGAAATTGTCTTCACTCTCTCCATGATGCATGGTGTTGCTGCTTGAGTCTTTTCATGGTACAACACCACAAGTTTTTTTTGAAAAGAGAAATTCTGGGATATCACAAGAATTCCAAAGGGTGACACCATCACTGTCCTCTGCTGCCCCCTTTAATCTCCAGTCTGTCACCATTGCCTTTCAAGCCTAAGGCCTATGCTCCTAAATATGCACTCGCACGCGCACACACACACACACTCTCTCTCTCCCTCTCTCTCTCCATTGCCCTGCAAGCCAGTCAAGGATTAGAATATACTGTTCCCCCTAAAATTTTTTGTGGCATTACCCCCCCCCACCGGCCCCTTTTGCGAGAGCAACGCTCTCGTCAAAGCAACACTACGTGTCGTTTCCGCAGCTGTTGGAACCACGTCCCATTCTGCCCTTTGTGCTCCATACAATACAATCCTTCCGTACTTTGCCCTTTATAACTTCACCCTCCGTGTCAGAGCAACATCATTTTCACCTTTAAATGGACGACTGCCTGGCACCACGGGTTGAAACACGGCTCATTCAACACCGGTTTGCAATTATTTCCCTGTCCAATCATTTCGAAAAAAGAACAGCACTTATTGGAGGCACCTGCTTGACACACTGGAGTGTATCCTAAACTTCTAGCATTTTTGGCCAAAGAAACACGTCAAAAATGGCCATTTTTTGACCCCATTTTTGGCTGCGAAGACCTGCAATCACCCCTGTTTGGGGGAGGTGGGGAAACATTGCCCATTGGTATGGCAATCACTATTGAACAACAATGATTCAATTTTGAAACAGCGTGTCTGAGAAATCACTTTTCCTGCAGCTTGCATGCTGCTTGCTGGTTGCTTGTTGCTTGCACCTGAATTGTTGGTTGGTAGGACAACTTTACTAGACATGGTCGCTATGTAAATTAACGCCATGCAAAATCATCCTATTCTGCTCCTCCTCCTGCTGCTGCTGCTGCTTATCCTCCTGCTTCTCCTCCTCCTACTCCTCATTGAACACCCAGTGGCAATCAGTTCATTGCCCATTCACTGTGACAAAAGAATAGCGCTTATTGGAGGCACTGCAGTGTATCCTGAACTTTCAGGATTTGTGGCCAAAAAAGAGGCTGAGAAATACAATTTATGGATCCACTAACGACAGCTGGCAATGGCTCTGTTTGAAAAGAAATGATGGGGAAAAGCTGCCGATTGGGATGGTAATCAACACTCTAATACATGTGCATGGGCGCTCTAATACATGATTGGAATTGCCTACTACCAACCTTCTTGTAGAACTTGTATGATTTGTACCAGACATGGTCCACACAATTAGCGTCAGCGCGTACGTGAGTGGTACATACAACAGCGTTTGTCCAAAGCTCAGAATCGTATGTGCGCACAATAGCTCGTGGTGTGGCACCAAGCGCAAAAGACACCAACATTTATCCATGTCTTTGAAAGTGATCCCCCCATACACACCACCGCAATGGCCGTCCCGGAAGCTTTGTGGCGAAATGGTGGGGCTTCCAGATCCTCCGCCTCCCATTAGTAGAAACACACACACTTGCACCTGAATGCAATGCCCCCTGAATACCTGGGGCGCAGCGAGCGCATGCATTGACTCCCACGTCGTAGGAGCAATATGCCTCGTGTGGGGTACCATCGTTGGCACAGACCATCCCTTCTGGATCATTGTCAGGAGCGGCAGGGTTACACCCGTCGGGGTCCACAGTGACAACGTGACGCATAGAACAGGGATTTCCATTGATTGTCACGTTTGCTGTAACAGAACAATGGGACATGCACTGCGGAATACAGAGAGTGGAATCTGCGGTCGCCTGTACGCCAAGCAAGGATCTTAATGTTCAGAGTGTTCTGCAGTTCGCAGTTCTTGCCTTTTTTCAAACGGAACCAGCTAAATTGATTGCCCAAAAATGATTGCAGTATTTCAAAAATGCCAGGCACTTCGGATTACTAAGCCGGCTTCAAACGTTCCGGGCAATTTGTGGTCAGAATGATTGTGGTAATTTTCTTTCATCACATCTTGTAAATACTTTTCCAAGCACATGTGAAGAAGACAGTCGGGGTAAGCATTTTCCCTTGGCGAATGTCCCGAACTTTAAGGATGATCGTCCTTAAAAGGGGCTTAAAAACTGCTCACACCTCAGCACCCTGCAGCTTCTTCTTCCGTATACCGAATGCAAAAAAGAAATTGTCTTCACTCTCTCCATGATGCATGGTGTTGCTGCTTGAGTCTTTTCATGGTACACGCACATAACACCGTTGGTACAGCAACACCACAAGTTTTTTTGAAAAGAGAAATTCTGGGATTTCACAAGAATTCCAAAGGGTGACACCATCACTGTCCTCTGCTGCCCCCTTTAATCTCCAGTCTGTCACCATTGCCTTTCAAGCCTAAGGCCTATGCTCCTAAATATGCACTCGCGCGCGCACACACACACACACTCTCTCTCTCTCCCTCTCTCTCTCCATGGCCCTGCAAGCCAGTCAAGGATTAGAATATACTGTTCCCCCTAAAATTTTTTGTGGCATTACCCCCCCCCACCGGCCCCTTTTGCGAGAGCAACGCTCTCGTCAAAGCAACACTACGTGTCGTTTCCGCAGCTGTTGGAACCACGTCCCATTCTGCCCTTTGTGCTCCATACAATACAATCCTTCCGTACTTTGCCCTTTATAACTTCACCCTCCGTGTCAGAGCAACATCATTTTCACCTTTAAATGGACGACTGCCTGGCACCACGGGTTGAAACACGGCTCATTCAACACCGGTTTGCAATTATTTCCCTGTCCAATCATTTCGAAAAAAGAACAGCACTTATTGGAGGCACCTGCTTGACACACTGGAGTGTATCCTAAACTTCTAGCATTTTTGGCCAAAGAAACACGTCAAAAATGGCCATTTTTTGACCCCATTTTTGGCTGCGAAGACCTGCAATCACCCCTGTTTGGGGGAGGTGGGGAAACATTGCCCATTGGTATGGCAATCACTATTGAACAACAATGATTCAATTTTGAAACAGCGTGTCTGAGAAATCACTTTTCCTGCAGCTTGCATGCTGCTTGCTGGTTGCTTGTTGCTTGCACCTGAATTGTTGGTTGGTAGGACAACTTTACTAGACATGGTCGCTATGTAAATTAACGCCATGCAAAATCATCCTATTCTGCTCCTCCTCCTCCTGCTGCTGCTGCTTATCCTCCTGCTTCTCCTCCTCCTACTCCTCATTGAACACCCAGTGGCAATCAGTTCATTGCCCATTCACTGTGACAAAAGAATAGTGCTTATTGGAGGCACTGCAGTGTATCCTGAACTTTCAGGATTTGTGGCCAAAAAAGAGGCTGAGAAATACAATTTATGGATCCACTAACGACAGCTGGCAATGGCTCTGTTTGAAAAGAAATGATGGGGAAAAGCTGCCGATTGGGATGGTAATCAACACTCTAATACATGTGCATGGGCGCTCTAATACATGATTGGAATTGCCTACTACCAACCTTCTTGTAGAACTTGTATGATTTGTACCAGACATGGTCCACACAATTAGCGTCAGCGCGGTACGTGAGTGGTACATACAACAGCGTTTGTCCAAAGCTCAGAATCGTATGTGCGCACAATAGCTCGTGGTGTGGCACCAAGCGCAAAAGACACCAACATTTATCCATGTGTTTGAAACTGATCCCCCCATACACACCACCGCAATGGCCGTCCCGGAAGCTTTGTGGCGAAATGGTGGGGCTTCCAGATCCTCCGCCTCCCATTAGTAGAAACACACACACTTGCACCTTAATGCAATGCCCCCTGAATACCTGGGGCGCAGCGAGCGCATGCATTGACTCCCACGTCGTAGGAGCAATATGCCTCTTGTGGGGTACCATCGTTGGCACAGACCATCCCTTCTGGATCATTGTCAGGAGCGGCAGGGTTACACCCCCAGGGGTCCACAGTGACAACTTGTTGCATAGAACAGGGATTTCCATTGATTGTCACGTTTGCTGAAACAGAACAATGGGACATGCACTGCGGGATACAGAGAGTGGAATCTGCGGTCGCCTGTACGCCAAGCAAGGATCTTAATGTTCAGAGTGTTCTGCAGTTCGCAGTTCTTGCCTTTTTTCAAACGGAACCAGCTAAATTGATTGCCCAAAAATGATTGCAGTATTTCAAAAATGCCAGGCACTTCGGATTACTAAGCCGGCTTCAAACGTTCCGGGCAATTTGTGGTCAGAATGATTGTGGTAATTTTCTTTCATCACATCTTGTAAATACTTTTCCAAGCACATGTGAAGAAGACAGTCGGGGTAAGCATTTTCCCTTGGCGAATGTCCCGAACTTTAAGGATGATCGTCCTTAAAAGGGGCTTAAAAACTGCTCACACCTCAGCACCCTGCAGCTTCTTCTTCCGTATACCGAATGCAAAAAAGAAATTGTCTTCACGCTCTCCATGATGCATGGTGTTGCTGCTTGAGTCTTTTCATGGTACACGCACATAACACCGTTGGTACAGCAACACCACAAGTTTTTTTGAAAAGAGAAATTCTGGGATTTCACAAGAATTCCAAAGGGTGACACCATCACTGTCCTCTGCTGCCCCCTTTAATCTCCAGTCTGTCACCATTGCCTTTCAAGCCTAAGGCCTATGCTCCTAAATATGCACTCGCGCGCACACACACACACACTCTCTCTCTCCATTGTCCTGCAAGCCAGTCAAGGATTAGAATATACTGTTCCCCCTAAAATTTTTTCTGGCATTACCCCCCCACCACCGGCCCCTTTTGCGAGAGCAACGCTCTCGTCAAAGCAACACTACGTGTCGTTTCCGCAGCTGTTGGAACCACGTCCCATTCTGCCCTTTGTGCTCCATACAATACAATCCTTCCGTACTTTGCCCTTTATAACTTCACCCTCCGTGTCAGAGCAACATCATTTTCACCTTTAAATGGACGACTGCCTGGCACCACGGGTTGAAACACGGCTCATTCAACACCGGTTTGCAATTATTTCCCTGTCCAATCATTTCGAAAAAAGAACAGCACTTATTGGAGGCACCTGCTTGACACACTGGAGTGTATCCTAAACTTCTAGCATTTTTGGCCAAAGAAACACGTCAAAAATGGCCATTTTTTGACCCCATTTTTGGCTGCGAAGACCTGCAATCACCCCTGTTTGGGGGAGGTGGGGAAACATTGCCCATTGGTATGGCAATCACTATTGAACAACAATGATTCAATTTTGAAACAGCGTGTCTGAGAAATCACTTTTCCTGCAGCTTGCATGCTGCTTGCTGGTTGCTTGTTGCTTGCACCTGAATTGTTGGTTGGTAGGACAACTTTACTAGACATGGTCGCTATGTAAATTAACGCCATGCAAAATCATCCTATTCTGCTCCTCCTCCTGCTGCTGCTGCTGCTTCTCCTCCTCCTACTCCTCATTGAACACCCAGTGGCAATCAGTTCATTGCCCATTCACTGTGACAAAAGAATAGCGCTTATTGGAGGCACTGCAGTGTATCCTGAACTTTCAGGATTTGTGGCCAAAAAAGAGGCTGAGAAATACAATTTATGGATCCACTAACGACAGCTGGCAATGGCTCTGTTTGAAAAGAAATGATGGGGAAAAGCTGCCGATTGGGATGGTAATCAACACTCTAATACATGTGCACTGGCGCTCTAATACATGATTGGAATTGCCTACTACCAACCTTCTTGTAGAACTTGTATGATTTGTACCAGACATGGTCCACACAATTAGCGTCAGCGCGGTACGTGAGTGGTACATACAACAGCGTTTGTCCAAGTCTCAGAATCGCATGTGCGCACAATAGCTCGTGGTGTGGCACCAAGCGCAAAGGACATTAACATATTTATCCATGTGTTTGAAAGTGATCCCCCCATACACACCACCGCAATGGCCGTCCCGGAAGCTTTGTGGCGAAATGGTGGGGCTTCCAGATCCTCCGCCTCCCTTTAGTAGCGCAGTACGTGAGTACCATACCTCCATAAACGGGCCCACCAAAAATCACATCATCTCCACTGCCACCATGGATGATGTCGTTACCCATGCCGCCAACAATGCCGTCATCACCACTGCCACCCCTGATTGTGTCAGCACCATAGCCTCCAACGATGATGTCATCACCACCTTCACCGACGAGGGAGTCATCACCCATGCCGCCATTTATGCTGTCATCACCCGCCCCTCCTTCAACGTCGTCATCACCACTGCCACCATCAAGGAAGTCATCTCCATTGCCACCACGGATGAGGTCCCCACCCATGCCGCCAAGGATGCCGTCATCACCATCTCGACCGTGGATGATGTTACGACCGTAGGTCCCAATGATGCGGTCATCACCACCTTGCCCAAAGAGGTACTTGTTATTGCCTGGTATTTGTTGGTACTTGTTACCACGGATGAAGGATGCACAGACAATTAGTAGCCAAAGCTTCAACAAAAGCATGTGGGCAGAGGGATAAGAAGAAATCTAGCAAGAGAGTGAGCTGCTGGGTAAGGGTTCCCCCACAATTTACGACCCTGAAGAAAGCGTATCAAAAATAAAAGCAGTGAAGTAACAATTTTTCAACGGATGCGCATGTTCTTCCAGCCGGGAATGTGGTAAAACTTAGCACCATACGAGCTTTGTAAAATTTGGTAAAACTTAGTAGAAACGAGGTAAAGCTGAGTGAACAAGAAAAATTTTACCTCGTTTCTACTAAGTTTTACCATACCCCCCCCCCCCATTGTTACAAAGGAATTGGACACCTCGGTGGCAGGTGGTACTTGTGTTTACGGGCACAAAGCCGCTGGGTTGATCCCCGGCCACTTGTGTTAGTGGCGCCCCACGCTCATGCACACCAATTACTTGGCACTCGGCCAATATAACATAATACAATTGGGACTTGCTGTCGTCGCGCGCTCTACGACAATGATTACTGCAATCTCATCGCAAATCACCGTAAGTCCTCAAGAATGGGATTTTTAACAGTAATTTTCATTACATTGATCCGTCGGCATTCAATGCAGACAAATTCAAACTTTGCGCTCATTTCCAAACTTTTACGCCACATAGCGCTGTTATCCGTTCCGAAACACGAAAGACCCAATTGCCGCTACGGAGATAACTGCAGATTCGCATCGCGTTGTTATTATAACCACGCCAATCACGGTCGTACGTTATATACACACTCGCTTATTCTTCAACTTCTTGCGCTTCTACTCAAACCGAACACACCCCGTTCCCACAAGCGGATAGCGATTCTACCAACAAGCCTTTGTCAGAGCACAAGCCGAAGCAGAGCTCACCAGGTCTCTCCTGTGCACCCTCAGGCAAAGATACCAACTCAAACAAACACAGCAACAACTACAGCTTTCGCCTCTTCTAATCAATTCAATCTACTTTACGACCTCTCTGACCAGGGTGACAAGCCAACAGAAGAGCAGAATTCTGAGGATTACAAGCCGTGGATCGCTGTAACTCACCAAAAGCGCCGCAATCTCACCAAGCAAACCGCACAGCTGCAATTTCCAGAACCTCCGCAAGCCCGATGCAAATCTTGTCTCAAGGAATTGTATTTAGCGGCCGTCCTTCAAGGAACTTTGCAATGTGAGCAGTGATTGTGTTTTTTCGGTGGGGGACCGCCATGCCTTAAAAAGAAATAATACAATTGGGACTGGGCACCAGAAACAAATCGGGCACAAGAAAAGTGTCCTGATTGGGCCATGACCAACATCAGTGCGGCGGCCATGGGAACAAAACCGGGTGTAACACAAAAAGAGAATCCGGCAGGGCCATGACCAACATTAGTGCCAACTAGTTACAAGTAGTTGCAAAAGACACACTTGAAGATCAACGCTTCAGAGAGAGAGAGAGAGAGAGAGAGAGAGAGAGAGAGAGAGAGAGATAAGTTCGGAAGTGGCGCACAAGTTGGATGAAATAATTCACGGAGGGGGTTAAATGATTCACGGAGGTATGAAATAATTCACGGAGGGGGTTAAATAATTCACGGAGGTATGAAGTAATTCACGGAGGGGGTTAAATAATTCACGGAGGTATTGTAATGGTACTTTGTTTGTTGCTTTTATGAAAATCCTTCAGCGGAACTTCCTTGAAACCTCCTTCAATGCACGAGAGCACAGCATGCAAAACATTTCCCAAAACTTAATGGCATCCCCGACTTCTGTGCACAACAACAGATATCAAATAATAAACAATTTTAAAATCCTACATACATTTAATAATGACATCTTTCTGAATTCTATTTTATTCCTCGGTATCCTACACTGTGCTGCGCATGCGCGACCCCATCACATTTGCGATCTTTACACCGTGTCCTATTACACTCCCTTCCGGCCACATCCGGCCAATGTGTCGCCCCCACACATGGGCGAGGCTCACCTCCGCCTACATGTCTATAAAGAGAGAGGGAAGCAACAAAGAGAAACATATAACAATTGGGATACATCAACACCAATATTATGCATAGACTATTTGTATGCATGTATGGAAAACATGTATGATTGAAAGAATGCATGCTTCGACCAATCCACTCGTATGCTTAACCAATCACCAAAATCAGCACACATGACACGGAACATGCATGATAATGAGCATTGAATGAATGCACATGAATGAAATGCGCACAGCACTGAAATTCCGCTTGAAAATGTACATTCAGGCATCCGATAATTCTATCGTTAAAACAACATTCTGAAATTAGTAGATTAGGACGATAATCTCACAAGATCCCATCAGCATTAAATGTTTCCTGAAAAACTGAGACGTAGGCGATGGCGGCGGCAACAGGCCAGCCGTCCCAACAATAACAGACCACCGGCATTATCTACAGACAAGAATCGGAAGACAACATCGCAAGTAATCCAGAGTGCCCTAAACAACCCTAGGCGCCGACACAAATACCTCATTGTCGGCTACACATAGCATCAAATGGAGTGAAAAATGGGCACAAAGGCGCAAAGATATGGCGCAGAGAGGGTTAACATAACATGGCACAAATGAGGACATAAAATCAACCTCCAATGTCAAATCTTCAAAAAAAAAAATTCTCTCGGCCCCAGAGGAGTCGGCCGGCATCACTCCCAACTCTGCGATGGTGGTCGACGACTTCACAGCACGAGAAATCAAAAACCTTCATTAAATCCGATCCATCTTGTTGCATACCAAAACTGAAGTCGCAAACCTAACATTTATGCACACAGATCGCCATCAAATGAAATCTTTAACTATTCAAAACTTGTGAACCCATGCGATCGCGATAAATGTCGCCAGTGTATGCGACAGTGATCAGCGGCGACCATCATACAAGGCGACCATCACCACTGCAAACGGAAATGTCTGTGTCTCTTGGATACCACATACAACCAGAAGTGCATACCTATACACAACCCTGCCCTGTTCCATGCTTTTACACCCCCCTCCCTGACTGAGCGCTACCCCAGCAAACACCAGGCAGCTCTGACAACGCGAGAACCACAAAAGCATTAGAACAGTGGCGAATATCCAACGGGGAGGCACGCGGCTTCACTCAGCAGCACCCGTCGTCGAATACAGAGCACCTGAGGAAGACAGCAGGACAAACGACGAGAAAAACAAACATAGTCACAGCAGACACAACAGGGTGGGTGGGCGGGGCAAAACTGAGACCAGGTGGTCCGTGCTTTGCTTTTACACCCCCCTCCCTAGCCCAAACAGCCCTGCCTGAACTTCTGCAGGGGTGAGTTGGCGAGAAATAACTAAAAAGCAAAGCCCACATCTGCTGAGCACCCCCCTCCCTAGCCTGGAGCACCTGGTCTGGATCACAGGCCTCCTGGCGAGAAGCCAACACCCACAGTAGACATGTGGGCGACAAAACACATCAAACAGGAGCAAAAAGGAACGCAAGGAGAGAGGGGGCAAAGGTGGGGAGACTACGCTGCACTGCTGGGGCCCACTGGAGTGGCCTCCCACGCCATGGGGAAAAAATAGAGACCCACAAACCATGATGCGGCCACCCTGCCAACGGCTCGTAAAAAAAATAGATGTGAAACCCGACAAGCAGTACGACGTAAAAAATCAGGATACGGCACATCAGCCATGTCCGTGACGTCAATAAAGAAAAAGGGGGTGGCCCACCACCAGGAGGGGGGGGGGGTCACTTCAGATCTGACAGTTTCGGATCCAGCCTGTGATGCTTATTGTACTTCAGCCACTCCTCTGGATATCATGGAGGAAGGAAGTGGCCGGCTGCCACTCGGGCTGAGGGTAGCCACGGTACTTAACATACCACCACAGCTTACGATTGGCACCCGAACCCCGAGTCTCCCGCTTGAGGACCCTATCAACAATATAATCGTCAGTCTCCACAAGGCCCTCCCTTTCAGAAAAATAATGCAGAGGCGCCCACGTACCATCCCTGTACGGCACGTAGGGCTTAAGCCTGTCAACAGGCAACACCTGCTCGAGTCCATTGTAATTCACCCTATATGTCGACTCGGAGAGTCTTGCAAGGACCTCAGCAGGCCCTCGCCACAGCCTGTCGAGCTTGGGGTAAACAGGGAGAGAATCCACCCGATTTCTGACCCAAATCTTGTCGCCAGGGCGAAAAAACTGTGGGGGATGTGCCTTCAAAAACTTCCTGTACTCACGCTCGTGAATAGCGTGCAGTTTGTCCCGTACCGCATCGCGCTCCTGCACAAGACGCCTGAAAAAAGCACCGGCGTCTTCACAACCTTCCTCATCAACATAGGGGGGGCAGTCGCCCCAGCCAATCGGCTCTCTCCCAAAAACTAACTGGTGTGGCGAGTACTGGTGTACAGCGCCCGGCAAGTCATTCAACCCCCACAGAGCAAGACGAAAACTAGTAACCCAGTTATTATGCTTCCCCTTACCCCTTTGCTCCAAAAATTGACGCAACAAGCAAATCACTGACTGGACAGCCCGCTCCGCCTGTCCATTGGACTGCGGGCGGTAAGGAACGGTCGTGTGATACTCTGCTCCCGCTAGCTCACAGAGCGTTGATATAAAATCATTGCTGATGATACTCTGGTTATCAGAGTATATGGACTGAGGCATGCCCATGAAAAAAACACAGCGATCCAGAAATAATTGGGCCGCCTTGCGGGTATCCAGACCCATCTGCTGACAGGGTATCGCAAGAATATACCCCGTCAGGCGACACACAATCACATACACGTAATCGAAAATTTCGCCTGTGGCTTCATGCTTGCAACGGGGGAGAGAGAAAAAATCCATACTCACGGAAGAAAAAGGATAATGAGGGATGGGCGCAGAATGACAAGTATCAGGAGGATGACGATGTCGAGCCTTGGTGGCGCGACATATATGGCACGAAGCAACCAAACCCTTAATATGAGAGTCCAAGGCTGCAGCACGAGAAAATTTGGGATCCAGGCACACAAACTTTCTTCTAAAATTCTCCACGGTCTTTCGGAACCCGGGGTGAGAGTAACTATGTACCGCCACAATCACCTGGTGCAGAATTTTCACCGGCACAACAATGCGCTGATCTTTCCTGAGCTTCCCCATAGACCAAACAAAACCATGTGCCACCGTGTTGGCAATGGCATCTTCCAACACTCCAGAATATGAAAATGGACTGTCAGCCCTGTAATGGGACTCCCAGTCTTCATACAATATTTTCACTGCAAGGGGTATTTTAACCTTAGTCAGCCCAGCAATCAGAGCGTCGGCTCCTCTGGAGTAATCCTGCCTAAGCAACTGTTTCCTGAGCTGTAGCCTGGCCTGAATTCTGCAGACCACCCTGGGCCTGACTGAAGATTTGTATACCTCCTGACCCTCATCAGTGAACTGCAGCCCGTCATCGACACCCAGCGTGAGCAGGGACTCGATATCCTCATCACAGGGACCGACGGAGCCCTCATCCTCACTAACTTCGTTGAAATCTGAGAAGGGAGGCAAAGAGGATGCGGCAATGCGACATAAACCAAGTTCAGGGGAGCTAGGAGCACATTCAAGGGGGGCTGAGCGCAAAAACATGGAAGAAGCAGCAACAGTGGCCAGTAAGATGGCGGAAAAGGAGAGAAATGCATGCATCGAGGCCCACAAGGCACGCATGTACAGAAAATTCAGGTACAGAAGCCTGTCAGTCCTGAACTGGCGTACAACCTGAGCAACAGTGGCTCTAGGCTCAGTATCAGACTGATGCGCCAAAAATTGTTCTCTCTCAAGCAATTCCCTCTCTTGACGCTGGACCCCCTCCAGATCGGACTCCGACCAATGGAAGGTGGAATCCTCAGCCAACCCTGTTGGATAAGCCCAGCGGCTCAGACCATCAGCGAGCTGATTGTCTGGCCCGGGCTTATAAACCACTACAATGTTGTAGCGGCTTAAAAATTCGTGCCACCGTCCTCGGCGACCAAGAGGCCCGCTCACCGTACAAAGATCTTCTTTGTACCATGATTCTAGGGACTTATGGTCACTGAAAATGGTGACTTTCCTGCCCGAAATCCAGCTTTTAAATTTCAGGAGACAAGAGACAATTGCATAAGTCTCTTGCTCCCGAACACACCACCCCCGTTGTCCTTGGCCGGGCTTACCCTCAAGCTTTTGGCTGAAAAAAGCACACGGCACCCACTTCCCATCAGGGGTCTTCTGATCTAAAACTTTCTCAGATTGTTGCTTGTTCCTCAGATGTTCATGCTCAGCTGCAGTACAATGTCAAGTCATTTTTCTCTTCATCCAAAGAAGGCCTGCACGACTGTCTCCATGTCATGCTTCGTTGGTCCGTTCCTTTGTGACAGGTACTTCTGTGTTCATTTTGCAGGTGCCAGATATCCAAGCGCCTACTGGAGTTTGTAACTCTTTTGAGGTCTCCAGAATGCAGAGCCCACACATGATGTGTTTTTGCAAGGCAGATTTCGCAACACAGTCGCTTTGCAGTGCTTGCAGCCCTAGTGTACCCCTATGCCTATGAGCTTCACCGGAGCTTCCTACTGGGGCATGACCTCTCTGAATGTTTTGCTTTCAGTTATCCTCTCTGCAAATGCAATGGTAACTGTTGCCGTTGGTTGTTGGCTTGCCTAAGACTTTTAGTTGCAAGGCCTGCAAGGGAGAGGATTCCAGATATTTCAGGGAGGATCACGTGTCTGGAGACTTGTGTTCTGAACCCCCTGGGGTGGGAGCTGGAGGACTCTCAGAGTCTGCGAGAGATGCCAAACTTTCGGTGAATTGCTTTGATTGCCATTGGCGTGGTGGGAGGCTCAAGAGCTTGTTATGCAGGCGAATTGGTTTCACACTGTCGTGTTGCTTTCTTGTCTGCTGCTGTATTTGCCGGGGAACAATGCTTATGGCTTGCATACCCCTGTGCCCCTGACCAGAGCGCCCCCTGACACATCCTTACCTTTTGGTGCGTCGTCTGGGGGGGAATTATAAAACTGCAGGTACAGTGTTGGCACTGGATTCGACAGGAGGTACTACAAAATGTAGTGCTCGTACATTCCACATCAGTCCCTTCATACACGCCACAAACTGCTCCATCCCACAATTGATCTTCACATAACGATGACTCCCAAGTACTTTCCTCAGCCTTCTGCACACTTGACTCAGTGACTCTGACTGCAGAAACTCTGCAATGACATGCCATACTTCCTTAGGCAATGGAGGTATCATTTTTGAGTCTGCAGAGAAACAGCAAGAATGCCCGTTCTTTTTGTTATTTTTTGCTGATGGCCAATCAGTGATTTTTTTGGTGCAGGAGCGAGGTGCAGTCTTCGTACCAGTCTGAGAAATCCAGAGACGGGAAACATGGTCTATCTGGAAACCGTTGAATCTGGGAAATTTTTTGGGATACGGGAAACACGGTCAATTTGAAGACCGTTCAATTGGAGAATTTTTCTGGGATGGGGGGGGGGGGGTATGTGTACGCTTTTTTAAAAAGACTTGCAAACCAGGCAAAACTGGGAGCCAGTATGCGCAGTTGAGGGTATCCCCAGAATCTAAAATTTCGTTTTCATTCCGGATCCTTTGGAGCACAACGACTTTGAACACGACGGTACACCCCAACGGCCCCATAAAAAATGCTCCACAACGTCTGCAGTTCTCTGTCAGCCCCTACTACTGCTTGTCTCGCTCTCTCCTAACCCGCGGTAATTGTGCTGCCCATGTCTCCACCTGCGGTAATTGTGCTGCCCATGTCTTTATTGGTAATTGTGCCACGCGTGTCTCCACCGCTCCATCCCCTCTCAACAGCCGTCTGGCCGGCATATGATTTTGTGCTGCCTGCCTACTCCTTTTCTTAACCTTCTCAATGGCCCCACCCCATACGCGATTCTTCTTGTGCCCATGAGTGAACCCTGGACCCTCGTCGTAACAAGCAGTACACAAAAAAGCATGCCAGTCAGTGGTTGGGGTCAACACGCCTCACCTGGATCTGTGGAACTTAAATGGCAATGGCAAGTCTGCAAGCAGTATATATCCCCTGATGGAAAATGACCTGACCTGCCCCTCACCTGACCCGTCTCCTTTGCATCCCTGCTGGTTGGGGCCGAACTCTCTGCGCCGGAGACCAAGGCAATGACAGCAGCAGCCGTATCTACATCAACAACCGAGCCATTGCTTCAGCTGCCAGTTTGAATGATGTCGCAACCCTGGTCACTGAACGCCATGTTTTCCCCTCTGTGTGTCGCCTGCCTGTACGGGCAGGTTGACGTGCGACTGTTAGGTCCTCCACGGCCCGGACCGCGGAAGTAATACCCCGCAGGGCTGACGCTGTAGCGCCGGCTTGCGCCCGCTCTGCCAGGAGGCCTGCCAGTGCCGCGGCTGTATCATGCGGGCCCGCGCGGTCCGCGTAAGCCGCCAAGGCCCGGAGTCGGGACGCGTACTGCGAGCGGGTTCTCGGTCTCCAAGACTGCATGGCGCTTTCTTCCGGTGAGCAGGGGTCGTCTGTCCGGGCTGCTGTCTCCCACCGGCGGGCGAGCGCCCGCAGCTCTGCCGCTGTGTCCGCAACGCCGGAGCCCGGGGCGGCCGGTCCGGGCTCCAGCCGGTCCTGTCAGGACCAGTGTGGGCATCTAAAGTGCCAGTGGCGTTCGTCGGGGGAGCCCCGCTACGCGCACCTCTGGCACCCTCCGCTCGGCGGTGAGTCCACAGGGATCCACTCACCCTGCCTCGACTGCCATTGCAGTACCCCTCCCACCTCCCTGAATTTTACGCTCCGCCACGTGAACGCCGACCCTTGCTCCTTCCATGCCTCCTCCAGCGTGGCATACTGGCTGGACTCGGAACTGGACTTCCCTTGCGTTCCCGCATACCTGCGGGCATACGCCGCCTGGGACTGGGACACGCAGTCCCAGACCCTCCGCGCCAGCTGTTCTCCTGGGTCGACTGTGGCCTCCGTCGCCTGGCCGCCGAACTCGCTCGGTCGGGGGATCTCCCCCACCTCACCTGCTCTAAGGCGTACATACGCCTTGATGTTGGACAGCATGAGTCTCATCCACTGTGCCAGCTGGGGCTTCTCGAGGGCTCGGTTTATTTCTGGCACGCTCAGTGGGGGCAGGCGGGGCCCCTCCTTCACTGCCACTCCGGCGAGTTGCTCTCTGAGTTCTTGAATTTCTCTGGCTTGTGCCGCCAGTCGCTCCTCGGCTGACTCTGGTTGGTTCTGGCTAGGCTGCTCAACCCCGTCCATGGGTTAACAAAAACAAAGACAGGAAAATTGCCTAAACATTGGAGACGCAAACAAAAGTTGAGACGAGGCACAACTAGTGATTTATTGCTTGAAAACTCCGCCCGGCGGTGGCCAGTCGGGCGTCTAAAATGGCCATAACTCGGACTAGCCACGTCAAAACGCCCGGTACTTCGGCTCATCGATTCCGGAATTTCATGCTCTTCGATTTAGTCCGCGGACAAATTTGGCCAAAAATGCACATAGCCCCGGGAAATTGCAATTTATTGCCGTTTTGGGCCGTTTTCGGCTTGAAAACTCCGCACGGCGGTGGCCGGTCAAGCGTCCAAAATGGCTATAACTCGGGCAAGCCACGTCAAAACGCGCGGTACTTCGGCTCATCGAATCCGGAATTTCATGCTCTTCGATTTAGTCCGCGGACAAATTTGGCCAAAAATGCACGTAGCCCCGGGAAATTGCAATTTATTGCCGTTTTGGGCCGTTTTCCGCTTGAAAACTCCGCCCGGCAGTGGCCAGTCAGGGCGTCTAAAATGGCCATAACTCGGACTAGCCACGTCAAAACGCGCGGTACTTCGGCTCATCGAATCCGGAATTTCATGCTCTTCGATTTAGTCCGCGGACAAATTTGGCCAAAAATGCACGTAGCCCCGGGAAATTGCAATTTATTGCCGTTTTGGGCCGTTTTCCGCTTGAAAACTCCGCCCGGCAGTGGCCAGTCAGGGCGTCTAAAATGGCGATAACTCGGGCTAGCCGCGTCAAAACGCGCGGTACTTCGGCTCATCGAATCCGGAATTTCATGCTCTTCGATTTAGTCCGCGGACAAATTTGGCCAAAAATGCACGTAGCCCCGGGAAATTGCAATTTATTGCCGTTTTGGGCCGTTTTCCGCTTGAAAACTCCGCCCGGCAGTGGCCAGTCAGGGCGTCTAAAATGGCCATAACTCGGACTAGCCACGTCAAAACGCGCGGTACTTCGGCTCATCGAATCCGGAATTTCATGCTCTTCGATTTAGTCCGCGGACAAATTTGGCCAAAAATGCACGTAGCCCCGGGAAATTGCAATTTATTGCCGTTTTGGGCCGTTTTCCGCTTGAAAACTCCGCCCGGCAGTGGCCAGTCAGGGCGTCTAAAATGGCCATAACTCGGACTAGCCACGTCAAAACGCGCGGTACTTCGGCTCATCGAATCCGGAATTTCATGCTCTTCGATTTAGTCCGCGGACAAATTTGGCCAAAAATGCACGTAGCCCCGGGAAATTGCAATTTATTGCCGTTTTGGGCCGTTTTCCGCTTGAAAACTCCGCCCGGCAGTGGCCAGTCAGGGCGTCTAAAATGGCGATAACTCGGGCTAGCCGCGTCAAAACGCGCGGTACTTCGGCTCATCGAATCCGGAATTTCATGCTCTTCGATTTAGTCCGCGGACAAATTTTGCCAAAAATGCACGTAGCCCCGGGAAATCGCGATTTATTGCTTGAAAACTCCGCCCGGCGGTGGCCGGTCGGGCGTCTGAAATGGCCATAACTCGGGCTAGCCACGCCAAAACGCCCGGTACTTCGGCTCATCGAATCCGGAATTTCATGCTCTTCGATGTAGTCCGTGGACAAATTTGGCCAAAAATGCACATAGCCCCGGGAAATCGCCATTTATTGCCGTTTTGGGCCGTTTTCGGCTTGAAAACTCCGCCCGGCAGTGGCCGGTCGGGCGTCCAAAATGGCCATAACTCGGGCTAGCCACGTCAAAACGGCGGTACTTCGGCTCATGGAATCCGGAATTTCATGCTCTTCGATTTAGTCCGCCGACAAATTTTGCCAAAAATGCACGTAGCCCTGGGAAATCGCAATTTATTGCCGTTTTGGGCCGTTTTCCGCTTGAAAACTCCGCCCGGTGGTGGCCGGTCGGGGCGTCTAAAATGGCGATAACTCGGGCTAGCCGCGTCAAAACGCGCGGTACTTCGGCTCATCGAATCCGGAATTTCATGCTCTTCGATTTAGTCCGCGGACAAATTTGGCCAAAAATGCACGTAGCCCCGGGAAATCGCAATTTATTGCCGTTTTGGGCTGTTTTCCGCTTGAAAACTCCGCCTAGCGGTGGCCGGTCGGGCGTCTGAAATGGCGATAACTCGGACTAGCCACGTCAAAACGCGCGGTACTTCAGCTCATCGAATCCGGAATTTCATGTTCTTCGATTTAGTCTGCGGACAAATTTGGCCAAAACTGCGCGTAGCCCCGGGAAATCGCAATTTATTGCCGTTTTGGGCCGTTTTCCGCTGGAAAACTCCGCACGGCAGTGGCCGGTCGGGCGTCCAAAATGGCCATAACTCGGGCTAGCCACGTCAAAACGGCGGTACTTCGGCTCATGGAATCCGGAATTTCATGCTCTTCGATTTAGTCCGCCCACAAATTTTGCCAAAAATGCACGTAGCCCCGGGAAATCGCAATTTAATGCCGTGTCGGGCCGTTTTCGGCTTGAAAACTCCGCCCGGTGGTGGCCGGTCAAGCTTCCAAAATGGCGATAACTCGGGCAAGCCACGTCAAAACGCGCGGTACTTCGGCTCATCGAATCCGGAATTTCATGCTCTTCGACCTAGTCCGCAGACAGATTTTGCCAAAAATGCACGTAGCCCCGGGAAATCGCAATTTATTGCCGTTTTGGGCCGTTTTCCGCTTGAAAACTCTGCCTAGCGGTGGCCGGTTGGTCGTCTAAAATGGCCATAGCCACGTCAAAACGCGCGGTACTTCGGCTCATCGAATCCGGAATTTCATGTTCTTCGATTTAGTCCGTGGACAAATTTGGCCAAAAATGCACGTAGCCCCGGGAAATCGCAATTTATTGCCGTTTTGGGCCGTTTTCCGCTTGAAAACTCCGCCCGGCAGTGGCCAGTCAGGGCGTCTAAAATGGCCATAACTCGGGCTAGCCACGTCAAAACGTGCGGTACTTCGGCTCATCGAATCCGGAATTTCATGCTCTTCGATTTAGTCCGCGGACAAATTTGGCCAAAAATGCACGTAGCCCCGGGAAATCGTGATTTATTGCAGTTTTGGGCCATAATTCGCACTTCTGAAAGGGGGGGGGGGGGGCAGCAGCTAGGGGGGCCATGTTTCTTCATTCCGGTTGAGGGGGCCAACGACATGCCCCGGGGTACCATTCCAAGGCCTTCCAAGAGTTTACAACCATAGCCCTCTCAACATCAACACCTGTCATCTCAGACCCTCAACACTACACTTCTACGCATTCGGTATCAATTGTACAAGCAAAATAATTTTGCATGCGCAACCTCTAACAATGTGGAGCCAATCAATGCACGGCATTGGCTTCTTTTAGGCAAAAAGCCCCAGGTCGGGGGGAGGGGCATGATTCTCACTTCTGAAGGGGGGGGGGGGGGGGCAGTGGCTAGGGGGGCCATGTTTCTTTGTTCTGCAAGGGCGGGCCAGCGACATGGCAGGGGGGGGGGGGTACGTGACCGCTACGCCACAAGGCAAACTTGTCTGGCAGCTGCTTCGTTAAAACTGCAAGGTGAGTCGGGTGGCCATGTGTAAGATGCTTAGATGCACATATGCTGTACCATGTCCCATGCTGTGGCAAAAAAATATTTGCATAACTTTGGGGGACCGTTTGCACTGCATGTGTGCACTGCGCACTGCTTTCAAGACATACTGCCCGAGACGCCTCCAAATAAACCTCCTTCCAAAACCGCCCCCCCAATAGCCTCTACGGGAAAGTGTTTGCTTAGCACACACCCGGTACGCTACTTTTGTACCCCTCTCCCGGACCTTAGCCCCAGATTTACCAAGGGGCTTTACTTGTGTTTAGGTTGCATGCGTGAACATGCTTGTGACATTGAGGTTCTCGAGTAGCCCTTAATATACTTTCAGGTGTTGTTTAACACATGTAACCCAAGTATATTGGTTGCAATACATGTTTTTGGACGAATGTAATGTTGAGAACACAAGACGTCTGAACGACACAGTTTTGGAATTGATCATGCAGACTTCTGTAGGTGGGTGGTTTTCAGGGGTGTTACCGGGATAAATACTGTAATAGTTGGTGCTGTGTGCGCACTGTGCGAAAACGCCCCCCAGGAACAAACCCGGAATCAAGTGCATCCCAGGCCTGACAAGGGCAAGTCCCCACAGTGTGAGTGACAGAAAGTGGTATGGTATATACAGTAGTGAGTGGCAACAAAAGAAGAGCGGGCCAGTGGGGAGGACTAAAATGGCGACACAGAAAAATGGCTGCAGATTCCCAAATTGAGGTGCTCAAAGGAAGGGCGACTCACATGGCACACAACCCCTGCCGTATCAGATCCCCAAGGGGGGAAGTTGTTGCACCATGCGTGCACCACGCTATCTCTAAGGGGCCAAGCACTGGTGAACCCTCCCAAGAAGTACCCTCCCAAAAGGCCCACACAAGACACAAAATCTTACTTGGTGGTGACTACTGAAGTCTGGATACTTGCAGCTATTTCCTGGTGGCCAACACCACCAACCCCACCACCACTGGCGCCATCATCTGTTGTGGGGCACAGAGCACGGAGGCATCGCATAACCCCTACCTTCCCTGGTGCGGGGAAGTCTTGGATCGCGCATGCATCCAGCGCAGGCCCAGCACCAGACATTCCGAGGGAGGGTCTAAAACCACTCAGGCCCAGTCCGACAAACCAGAGCAAAAGAAGGAAACACAGAACAGCTCCAAAGTGCCACGTCATCTGTCGATTTTTTTTGTGCATGGCACACCTGTGTCGAGGCCTGCTGTGAAAGGGTCTTCAGTAATGTACATCAGAGCCAAGTTGCAAAGATTCAGTCACCTACAGTACACAAGACGTGTGGGCACCAAAATCCATACAGCCGTCGCTGAATACAGCTGATGTATCATAGGAAACGAATGTGGGATGGCGGAGATTACCTGCGAATGCAATGTCATCCCACCGATTTGGGAAAAGAGGGAATACCTGCCATATGTTTGCGAAGGCACAAGAAGACAAGTGCTTCTTTTTTTTTTTTGCAACAGGCCTGCGCTGAGTAGCGATAAGGCTCTCGTGTTCACAACCCGGTCTCTGCATCAGTGCTGCAGGGCGCAGTACACAAGAAGACAAGTGCTTCGGATTTTGATGCCTAAAGGGGAGATGCAAACAAAAGTTGAAACGAGGTTCAACTAGTGTGTGCTACGTGTGCGCAGTGCGTGCGACCTGTGCATAGATGTGGCCGTGGTGCTCCATCATGTTTGGGCAACGCGTGTCATCTGGATCCCATCCATCAAGAGAGCGAAAAAGCTGAATGACCACCGGGGGGAAAGGCATTTTCTTAGGCATTGGCGCAGTTGTTTTTTTTGGTTCAGACCCAGGAAAGTTGACGAAGCTCACCAGATGGAACTTGACAAAACATGTAGAGTGTATAAGCTGAACCCGATACCAGGAAATACGGTGGGAAACTGCCGCGCCCGTGGCATCCCAGCCTGCTCTTGCACAAAAGCGACTGAACGCTGATAGAGACAGCGGTGTGCAACGCTCAGGGGGACAGAAAAGGGAGCTTTTAGGTTAGCTCCTCGGCATTGGCGAGCGCCGAACTCACCAGCTCGGTGAGCAAGATCAACTGAGAGGTAGTAATCACAGGCATGTGCAGTGCAGGGTGCGGTGAATAGTTGGGGAGAGTTCATGTGCCAGCGTCGTGTGCAGATGCACCCCGGCAGCAGCGTAGTGAGGGGCTCCACTGGTGGTATAATGCGGGCCATTTGGGTTTTTTTGGCTCAGGCTTGCCGTGCCTGGCAAGCCCTCAACGAAAACTCGCAAAAACGCCCTTTGGGTGTGACTTCACCCAGGACGTAAGGAACACAGTTCAGAGAGCGTAACTCTGTTGACCCGGTGTTCCTGGGATCCCCTCGTCAGTTCCCAGGAACTGTGCATGATTGGAGAGCCCCACAAAGCCTCTAGGAAGAGGCCCTGCGCTGTCCAGGTTCATGTGTATTCTGGGATCGCACGCCCATGGGCATGCGGCATCTGCGGTGCGAGCTCTGTTGGCTCACATATGCTGTACTGCTGGGGATGACTTCGGATGTAGCGGCGAGTTCCAATTGACGCAAGCACTCGGTCCAGGAAACAACGAATGGAATCAAGTACATTTTTAGCATAATAGTACAATAAGATAATGCAGCACGCACCCCAAAATGCCATTGTGTTGCCAGGGCTTGCACAATGCCACAGGCACAGCTGAAGCTGTCATGCCTGTCGGCCATTCAGCAATGACAACTCTGGGATGGTGCGGGCTGACCAGCTGCTGTTCCAAAAAACAATGGCCTACAACCAGCAGCAATGTACTTGATGGCCCTGGAATGTTTCCCAACTCTACATCCGCAAAATCTGTACACATCACTCTTTGCACATGGGAGACCCATTGCCACTCGATGGTAGCCAAGAGGTGTGGACATCTCTGTGTGCTGGCGCATGGTATTGCAGCAAGACTGCCATGCCAGTGAACGCTGTTGCTAAAATCATCAAATGGGGTAGGTACAATTCTCTGAAATCACGAAAACAGGGAGGAGGCAGAACAAATTAAACGAATAAAAGGGCTGACTATGTGCTGTTCCTTACCTCTTCGGAGACGAAGGCGCGCAAAGATACGGGCAGCGGGCACTCACCACAGAAAGCCCCAGCGCCGCTCTGAAAGATAACCTAATGACCTTCTGCATTTCATGCACACAGCATCTCAGGCCCTGCGATACAATTGGCAAAGCTTCGCCTCACTGCTGGCACCCTGTTGGCCAGCCTTGCCTGATCGTGTGCAGAGGTGGGGGGTCAAGGGGAGGTAGCAAGGGTCCTGGGGGCGGGCTGGCATGCTGGACAAGGCGCAGGGGCGGACACAGCCACGAATCAATTCGAATGCAGCTCACAAGTGCAAGCTTTTGGTTTAACACCAAGCCAATCAATTCTTGTTTTTTTTTTTTGGTCCGGACCAAGGTGGGCTGGCGTACCCTGCTCATCATATGGCACTCGAGACAACGCCTTGGAATCAAGGTTCAGAGCTGTCCAGTGCTACTGTACAACGATCCCACAAATGACTGTGGTAGTGGATTGACACGCAGTGGGGATTAGCTGACTCTGAAACCAGGTCTGACACCAAGCTAATCAATTCTTGTGTCAATTTTCTTTTGGCTCAGACTAAGATGAGCTGGCATAGCCTGCTCACTTCACAGTACTCCAGGTGACCCCTCAGGATCAAGGTTCAGAGCTGTCAGAGCTAATCAATTCCTGTGTCAATGTCGGTTACAACCCACTATTCCTCATCGGGTCTGGCCGGCCCGACAGTGGTTGGCGAGGCGAATTGAGGTGAGCCAGCGCGCACGCGTGTGGAGAAAGGTGCTAATTGGCGTTTGTCTGCGGTAGGCCATTGGGGTCGGGTTATGCGTGCGTGGTCTTGGTGCGCCTGCGTGGAAAAGTAGGAGCGCCCATGAGACGGCGCGCTGACCGTGTGGAGAAAGCTGCTGCACCAAAACCCTCTCAGGCATGCACTGACCCCCCATGCCATCCCAACACGACTCGCTTTCTCAAAATTGATCCTCGCGGTGGCTAATTTGGTTTCAACAATTCCATTGCAGTGGGCCAGATGCAAATTTACCGAATTTTTTGACAGAAAATTTGACACACAAGTCACGCGACAGTTTTGGGGTAACCAGCTTCCAAAATGACACAAGCACACCATACCAAACCATGCCATGCCTTGCCAGCCATGCCTTGGCTTGGCTTGGCTTGGCGAGGCGAGGCGAAGCGAGGCGAGCGAGCGCACGCGCGCGTGTATGGAGAAAGTTGTCGCATCAAAACCCTCTCAGACATGCACTAAGCCCCCAAATCAGCCTGACAGCCATCGTTTTGACATGTCGTGCAGAGGTGCGGGCCCAAGAACGAGCATGGGCCATACCCTCAGGAATTCAAGCAGGAGCTTGCAGGCCAAGTCATGGATCTCAGGTTCGAAAAAAAGGTGGGTGCCCTGGGGCATCTAGTCATCTAAAACTCCTGCAGCGGTGTCAGCCGCAAACACCGCATGTGCCATGTGGTGACATGGCATGACACATGCGGATGGATGGGGGGATGGATGGCAATGCCACGGATGGAAGGCATGCCATGAGCGGAGTGCCATGCCACGGGGGTGGTGCCGCACAGTGCATGCGACACCCTCCATGGATGGATGGCATGCCACAGAAGGGACGGCATGCCACGGCACGTACAGAGCGCCGTGCCACGGATGGCCGGCATGCAACGGACGGATGGCATGCCGCGTACGGAGTGCGGTGCCATGGGTGGCTGGCATGCCACAGAAGCAGTAGCATGACAGCATGGAAGGATTCATCCGTGGCAACATGAAAAGCCTAGCTAACAGGAAGCTGACCACGGCAGGGGGCTAGAGTGGTCTATATGTGCAAGTTGGTGTAGCATAATTATTGGTCCTTTTTCCTCTGGCCTCTGTACAACCCAAGCGTTGTAACAGTGGGCTCTCGGGGATAGATTCCCAGACTCCACATCAGCGGTGTCGCCTGGAAAGCTCAATGTAGATGAACTTTTTTTTTTTTTGATCAAGAAGGCCAGTTCATAAGTGCCAAGGGCCACAGTGGACCAAGTTCGATGTAAGATACAGATTTCGGCGAAGCCAGGGTATGCATACGGGCTGCAGCTCGTGACTGTGCCCCCATGGTTTCCCATTGAGGTTGGTGTGGTCATGTCATTGGTACTTCCCACTCATTTGGGTCCCAGTGCGTTTTGTGGCGTTTCGGTAGCGGTTGCAACGGGACTTCCCACAAGGTGGGGTCCCAGTGCTCCCTCGGCCGCTTCCGCATCAGGTATATTGTCTGTCGGGCTGGTCGGGTTGTTTGCCAGTATTGTGTTGTCTTGTGTTTGCAGGCGTCTTGGTAGTACTGTGCCATGGCAGTCAGGTGTGTCTGCTGCTGCCACATGTAGGTCGCTTGTTGTTGGTGCAGGTCAAGTAGCTTGTTGGTGCCAGCGCTCAGCCTCCGGTATCGGTCATTGACCATCAGCAGCAGTTTTGCGTCAGCATACCACATCCTTGTGTCGTCCTTCGCTTGTTCGTACCGTTGCCTACGTATTTGGTATAGGTGTGCGTGTGTGTCTTGCAGTTGTTGTGCTTGTCTCTGTTCGTCGACTAGTTTTGTGATGAGCCTGTGGTAGTCTGTTTTAGCCGTCAGTGTGTTGGTGTAGCCCATGTGTGGTCGTCTGTGGTCGTCTTGTACTGTTCCCTCTGTTGTGTGTCAACGTTGAGGCGCTGACGTTTCTTTATGTGGTCGTCTTGCCCTGTGTTAGTTGCTCGTGCGACGAACTATGCCACTGCCTCACTATCGCCCGCGTTGCGTGCATCTTGTAACCATTGGCCGGGGTCGATTGGGACAGCCGTTGCGACCTCGGCCTTGCGTTTGCGTTTCGCGCCGCACCACGTGGGCGCCCCGACGTGGTTCCGTAGGTTTTGGGGCGTTTCTCGCGGCGGAAGTGCCTGTGCAACGTATTTGGTGAGCCACAGAGGCGACGGTGGTTGTTGTGGTGTTGGGTCGGCGTACTTTCGTCTTAGTGTTTGGACGGACTGTATCATGCGAAACTGGAACAGGCCCACCTCCGTTCGCAGTTTGTGTCGTTCCGCAGTGGGTACGGCGGCGACGAGGGATAGTGGTATGAGCAGCCTGACACAGAGCCATAGTTCTTGGTTGTCGGCCGCTTGCAGCCATTGGTGCGTGTATGGGGCCCAATCAGTCCAGCTCTTGCGCCACAGGTCCGAGAAATTGCTCCAGGCAGGACAGTAAGCTAGTTTTGACTGTACTGATGCTCCGTGTTGGTGGCCACACTGGGAGCAGAGGCGGGGTTTCCGTTCCCAGGGGGCGCCCATTCCCCACCATCGCACCTGCCCCCACAGCCAGGGTGTCCACGCGTTCCGTCTGTAATGCTTCATGGGGAGCCAGCTCACCCAGTGTACGTCTGGTGTTTGTTTTTGTCTACGCACTTGCATGATCCATGCCTTGGCAGGCGTGGGCATGATCTGTCCTGTGATGACAATATCATGGGGTTGTGGTTGTTGGGAATCCATGGGCAGGTTGTCGCCCATATTGGCGAGGACGTCGGAGTGGTTGTTTCCCTGTATGTCCTGGTAGTCTTTATACGTGGTGGCTTGTTCTAGATTGCGGTGTCCTGGAGTCCATCGGATCGTCAGTCGTTTCTTGGTGGTGTTGAGGTACCCTATGTCGCGGTACTCCTGGTCCTTGACCACTCCTTTGCGTTTTATAGGTGTGGCTTTCACCACACCCTGGTTGTCTAGTATAATGTCGTCTCCAGGCTTGGCCAGCTCTGAGGCTAAGGCGCAAGCGATCGTTTCGGCCCGATAAACCTGTTGTGGCCCGTGCACCCGGAAGGCCGCACGGTATGTTCCGTTGTAGATGCCCCCTCCTGCTCGTCCGTGTCGTTTCGACCCGTCTGTGTACCACCGGGTGGTGGTGGGTTCTCCTGTGTAGTGTATGGTGATTCCGTGGAGTTTTTGCTGGTGGGGGAGTGCCTGACATACCTCGTGGGTTTCCTCAGGGGTTGGCTCATCTGGAGGGTTCATCCAGTTGTAGTCTAAGCGGTTGGTAGCTGGCCGTGTCTTCCCTGCATGTGTCTCCTTGTCTTCCTCTGAGCTCTCCGAGTCGTAGAGTCCCGCGGACAAGGGTCGGTGTTGTCGGGGTTGGGATATACGCTGACCCACCGTGCCCCCTAGGGCTCGGACGGCGTCTATGTATTTATATTGGGTTGCGGTGAGGTGTTGTGTTGGGCCGGTGTGCTGCAGTTCCTGTTGGCCAATTGTGACCCACCGGGTGATGTAGGACCATGTAGGACACCACAGCTGGCGCACGCCAAGTCCCCCGTGACTGAGGTTGGTAGTCAGCCGGTGTTTGTTCATTTGTTGTTCTACCGCGGAAGTATCCCTGATGAACTGCGGCAGTATGTCGTTCCAGTGCGCCATTCGTGTCCTATTTCCGAGGAAAAGCCCCCTGTACGTCCAACGGGGGATGAGGACGGCGTTGATGATAGCCACCTTTTCGTAGGCGTTGAGCGGCAGGGTCCTGTACGCCGCTACGTCGTGGTGTAGTTGTGTAGTGACCATGTCCCATGCTGTGTCTTCTTGTGTGGGGTGGGCAAGCACATGCCCCAGGTAAGTCATTATAGGAGGCCGCACGGGGATGAGCTGATGCCGCCACGTGATGGGCGTTAGGTCGTAGTCCTTAGCCCAGTGGCACACTTCAGTTTTGTCTTTGTTGAAGCGTAACCCCATTGTGTAGGCCACGTCGTGGAGGGTATCCAGGGTGTGCAGCAATGCTTCCTTCGTGGGTGCACGCACAGCTATGTTGTCAACGAACACGTACAGTCGGGCTCCCGGGCATCGTTCCATGGTTTCACGTAGTAGTATGTCGTAGTATAGGAGAAATAGTGTTGGGGAGAGGGGGCACCCCTCCTTCATACCCCTGGTGGGTCGTATGGGTAGGTCCTTTCCGTGTAGGGTTAGTACGGCCGGTGTATGATGGTATATTTCCCCCAACATCCGTATGATGTTTTCAGGTGCCCCTGCCTCCTTGACGATCCCAGTCAGCATGGGTCGGGGGACTGATGGAAAAGCTTTGGCCACATCAAGTAGGGCCACGTACCCGTCCTCAACATGCAGGTCGTTTAATAGTTTTGTGGCTAACGTTGTGGTGTTTCGGCCCTGTGTGGCACCGTGTTGTATGCCCAATAGTCCCGGGGTCAAGGCCCCTGATATACGCGTCAGGAGGAGGCGTGTGAGTATGCTATATATGGCCGTGGAAACGTAGATTGGCCGGTAGTTTCGTGGGTCCTGGGGGTCTTTCTTTTTATAGATGAGCACTACCCTGGACTGCAGCCAAGCCACTGGGATGTGCTGTCCGTTCCAGACTGCAACGATTGCCTGGTATAGTTGCCGCTGCACGTGGTCCGGTAGGTGCCGGAGCAGGTGTGGGGGGACACCGTCGGGCCCGGCAGATTTGTTCTTTGGTGCCCGAAGGCACCGCACGTACTCCTCGTATGTGGGGGTCGTTGTGTTCCACGTACGGTGCCGTACATGTTTCCGTATGAGTTGTCGGCACGCGTCTTCGTTGTATGTTGGGTCGCCCGCAAAGTGGTTGAGTACGTACTGTGTTCCTCCTATTGGGGGATGCGGTGTGTCTTGGGCTATGAGTCCTGTGCGCCATCTCTTGACCATTTTACAAAAATAGCCCGATTTGTGCACTGCTGCTCGGCGCAGTTCGCCGATTTGTCTCCGTATGTGTTGTTCTTGTATTTCTCCGTACTCACGTACTCACGTAACCGCGCCTTGGGGTCCGTGGTTTCCGACCAGTTTGCAGTGGCCGCTGTCTTTGCGCGCGTGGGTTGTCGTGGCCGCGCCGCGTGCGCTATAGCCGATAGGATCCGTCGTGCCGTGCGTAGGGGTGGGTCGTTGTTTGTTACGGGTAGTGTGGATATAGTGTTAGTAAACCATTGAAATTGTTTGGTATACCACTTCGCGACTGTGGGCTGTGGTTTTCTGCGTGGTGGGTCGGGGGCCCCTATCCTCCATCGGACCCCAAGCAGCGCCAGGGCATGATCCGATATGGGCATTTGTATGGTGTCATAGTAGGTCCAGGGTATGTTCGGTATTTGTTGTCTAATCAAGATGGCGTCTAGGCGACGAGGGCGTCCATGCCTAGGGATGCGGGTATAGTATTGCCGGGGGTCCGGGGGTTGGCTGCTAGCGTGCAAAGGGTCTAGGAACACGCCGTTGGCCAGGTCTTCCTGCCACGGTCGTGTCGGGTTGGGTGACCAAATGTCGTCGTTGTAGTCCCCCATAATGATGTCGTAAGGTCTCAGGGACTGCAGAAATAGGTCTACCTCTTGTTTGTCCTGTTGGTTGAATTTGGAGTACACACACGCAATGGTGCGGCGGGGGCTGTTTGGGAGCTGTATCCTGATGGCCCTTGCTAAACCGTTGGGTGAGTATAACGTTTTGAGTATGTGGGGGACCACAGGGTTGCGGACAATGAATGCTATCCGTGGTTCGGTCCCAGGCGCAGCGCAGCACTTGTAGTCGTTATTGAGTGCTGTTGTGGCGGCCTCTGGTTTAGGGAAACACGGGTTACACTCCTGGATGCCCCAAAGGTCGATACGGCACTGGCTGATCAGGTGGAGGGTACTGGCCCAGCGTTGTAGGCTGACGGATCCCTGTGCTCCTTGTATGTTCCAGGAGGCTAGTTTCATGTCGTGGTCCTTTGCGGTGGTTGCGTCGTCTAGACTGTCATACCGTCGATTGGTGTTGACCACCAGGTGTTGAGCATACTCCTCAATGTCAAGCAACGGTATGGGGGGTTCCCGCACATCCCGGCATCCCCGCCGGAGCTGATATATCCTACGGTGCCCGGGGTTGGGGTGCACATCCCCGCATTGGAGGACCCAGTTGGTGTTATACCGCGTGTTATATGGGCTGGTTACCGTGGTGATCGAGACAGGTGCATGGTAGCGGCATGGCGCTGCCGTGATAGGGGCGGTCGGGGTGTGGGAGAAACAGACGATATAGAGGAGGAGTAGGCCTGGCCGCCATATACGGTAACTGTGGGCGTTGGGGCCCCGATCGCAGCCGTGCCGGTGCCGTAGCGGCGGGGTATATCGTCTGCGGACTCTCCGGTGCACGGGGAGTAGATATACCGGCCCCTCAGTATGTGTGGGGGCCAGGAGTAGGAGGAGGGCCATGATGGCGATGCAGGGCATGAGGAACAGGCACCTCACTTTTTCCCTTTGCCCTGCGGGTTTTTTGGCGGCCCCTTCCCTTTCCCCTTGTGTTGGTTGTTTCCCCTTAAAATGTTCGAAATTGAATTCTAAGAACGCGACTTTTCCCTTTGTTTAGGTGAGTTAGCAGCGTTTTAAGCGGATTTCGGGCAGTCTCCGCACATTTGGGGCTCAATTTTGTACTGGCTGCTGCTTGCAAAATTGGACTATGTTGCAGCCCTTCAAAATGACAGGCTCGTGCCAAAACGTCAAAAAAACACTCCCTGGACCATTGGCCAAAATTGGTGCCGTTTTGATGATTTACGGCCAATTTTGTGCATTTTTTGGCAGTTTTTTGCCATATTTGGCATGTATACTTGCTGCCCATCCGACAAGGCTTTTTGACCCATGGGGCAACCATAGTGGGCAACAAGCATTAGGCAGAATCCGCTAGGCTCCGTTTTTGTGGGGCTTGGCCCACAAAAACGGAGCCTAGCGGCCAAAAAACCGTGCACGTACACGGTTTTCCCAGAGAAAACCCGTGCATGAACACATTTTTTCTAAAACCGGGTAGTTGGAGGGAAATTTTTATAGAAAAAAACCGTGTACAGGGAACACGGCCCCCTTGCCCTTTCCTACTCTTGGGGTGGGCCTTTGGACAATGTGTTTGTCTTCCTCTCTCACTTTCTCTTTCTCTCTCCGTGTGTGTTTGTCTCTCTCTTTTTCTCTCTCGGTTTGTCTCTCTCTTTTCTCTCTCCTCATTTCTCTCTCCTCTCTCTCCTCTCTCTCTCTCTCTCTCTCTCTCTCTCTCTCTCTCTCTCTCTCTCTCTCTCTCTCTCTCTCTCTCTCTCTCTCTCTCCCCTCCCGCCCGCCCCGCTATCTCTCTCTTTGTTTCTTTCCCTCTCTCTCTCTCTCTCTCTCTCTTTGTTTCTCTCTCTCTCTCTCTCTCTCTCTCTCTCACTCTCTTTCTTTGTTTGTGTGTTTGTGTGTCTGGTTGTCTCTCCCTTTCTCTCTCTCTCTTTCTCTCTCTCTCTCTCTCTCTCTCTCTCTCTCTCTCTGTTCGTATGCCTCTCTATCACGCTCTCTCTCCCTCCCTCCCTCCCTCCCGCCCTCCCTCTCTCTCTCTTTCTCTCTCGCTCTCTCTCTCTCTCTCCACGGATGTGCACAATACTTAAGGAATATACCTCCCAAGTTCTGCCCCAAAAAAATTCCCTTATGTCGAAAACCGTGTACGTACACGGTTTTCTCAGAAAAAACCCGTGTAAGTACACGGTTTTTTGGGTCCAGAAAACCGGTGCACGTACACGGTTTTTTTCTATCAAAATTTCCCTCCCTACACGGTTTTAAAGCAATGTTCGGGCTATGTTGTTGAGCCTAACATTCGGGCCAAAGATGGTGAGAGCAATGTAGGGGCCACCTTGTGGCAAGTGATGGCTGTATGGCAAACAAATAGGTGCCATAATTTAAAATGTTGAAACCTTTGCGTAGCAAAATACTTCTGGCGCGCTTGATGCCCCTTTGGGTAGGCGCCCGGGGGGGGGGGGGGGGGGTGCCTTTGCCTTTTGCCCGAAAAATAACGGTTGTTTGGTGCCGCAAAACAACACAAATTGCCCGGCAAACATGTTGGCCCTCATTGTTTTCCCATTTAAAAATGTTGGCAATACATATGTATGCATGTTGTTCACCGCATACCTGCACCAAAAGGCCATTGAGAGTCAACAAATTGGAAAATTGGCACACAAATGTGGCATGCTCTTTCTCTTCCAACCGACGCTGCCCCACAACTTGTGCACCTTGCCGTTCAGCCGAACCCTTACCACCACGTACCCCACTTGACAACAAACAGCATGGCTTTTATCCACCTGTGGTAGCTACCCCACGCACCCCCCTCCCGCCCCTCAAAGCATGCAGGACCCCCCCCCCCCCCGCCAGTCGCGCAATTTCCTGAGGTAAGTGAATGGATACCTGAGTGGATGCGATGAGTGAGTGGATACTTGAGTGGATGCGATGGTGCCATGCACCATCGCATCCACCCCCCCTCTCTTATTGTTTTCCCCCTCCCGGCGAAGGCGTGGGGGGGGGGGGGGTGGTGGACTAGTTAGTTTTCCCCTAGCTGGGGCAAAAGTTGCCGGAACGTGAACTACAACTAAACATGCCATAAAAAGATGGTCAAATTGGCTAAAAATCTTCATGAGGTTATGCAAAGCAAAACCAGCAATGTGCACGCCACTCCTAACGCCACACCAAAAACCTGCACCTAACAGCCAACCGGAAAAAAATGCAACGGAGTGTCAACGAATTTGAAAACCCTGTTACCCCCAACAATTTGCACACAAATGTGCCTCGCCCATTCTCTTCCAACCAACCCCGCCCCCACGATGTGTGCAGCTTGCTATTTGCCGGCAGTCTGGCCCCCACGTTCCTCAGCGGACATTAGCATGGCTCATATCCGCCTCGGCTACTTACCCCCCCCCCCCCTCCCCCCAACGATGCAACCCCCCCCCCCCCCCTCCCCACTCAAGCAATTTCCTGAGCTAAGTGAGCCGGTGCGTGAGTGGATGCGATGGTGCTATGCACCATCGCATCCACCCCCATTCGCAATGCGTTTCAAAACAAAAACCCAAATTCCTTTCATTAAACTGTTTATTTCCGCACTCATATGGCTTGATTCTTTCTTCTACATCACCAAACCACCTTTTCCCAGGCTTACTGCCATATCCTCACCACATCAGGTTTCTTTGTGTGTCTCTGTTTCTCTCAGGTTGTAAGCAGTGGAGGCTGTTTTCTTTGTGCTGTGTCTTGCTGCCTCTCAGGTTGCAAGCAGTGGAGGCAGCTTGCTTTGTGTTGTGGTTTTGTGCTTTGTCTCACCCTGCCGTTGCAGTCACGTGGTCAATTTTTGCTTTGGTTGTGGTGGTTTTTGGTTTTGGTTGGGGGGCTCCGGTGTTTGGTGGTTTTGGTTATTTTGGTGGCTTGGGTGGTTGTTAGCTTTCATTGTGCGTTTGTGGTTGGTGGTTTGGGTTGTGGGACTTGTTGGTGGATTGGGGTCTCTGGCTTTGGCTTTGGTGGCAGTTAGTGATTTGGGCCTTAGGTGAGAGGATCAGTGGGTTTTCCAACAAAAGAAAAATTTTCTGGAGGAACAAATTTTGTTTGTTGCCGCCTACGTTTTCTCCATTGAAACGGTGTTCTCCGAAATGTTTGCAAGAGAGGGAGAGACAAATGACACATGGCACACACCTGCCAGACAAATGGCAGACACAACACACAAATGACAAGGACCACGATGGAAAGGCAAGCACAGATTGCACAGGCAAATGAGAGCGCAGTCGCAAAGGCAGACAAGGACCACGTTGGAAAGGCAAGCACAGATTGCACAGGCAAATGAGAGCGCATTCGCAAAGGCAAGCCACAGCAAGAGTGACAGTGACACAAATGGCAGACAGGTTGCACAGGCAAATGAGAGCGCAGTCGCAAAGGCAGGAGCCACAGCAAGAGTGACAGTGACGCAAGTGGCAGACAGGTTGCACAGGCAAATGAGAGCAAGAGTGACAGTGGCAAATGGCAACGCAAATGGCAGACAGGACCGCGAGGGAGATGCACAGGAAAAAGAGAGTGTAGTTGCAAATGCAAAGGTCACAGCCCACTGCAACTAAAGACACACACACTGCACGCTGACACAAAAGACACATACAGAGCGCACCGACACACAAATCACACAAAAAACGGCGCGCTGACACTCAAGTGGCACACAACCAGCGCGCTGACACACAGTCGAGACAATCATTGCGCGCTGACACACACATGACACAAACACAGCGCGCTGACACACAAGTTACACACACATTGCGCGCTGACACAGAACTGACACACACACAGTGCACCGACACAGAAATGGCACACACACAGTGCACTGCCACACAAATGACAGACACACACAGCGCGCTGACACATGACACGCGCCAACACACAAAAGACACACACCCAGCGCTCGCCGGACATACAGTGACACCCAGCGCGAGCGGGACACACGAACACACACCCAGCGCGCCGCAAACACACTATCCCACACCCAGCGCGCGCCGGACACACCATCACACACCCAGCGCGCGGCAAACACACCATCACACACCCAGCGCGCGGCGAACACACCATCACACACCCACCGCACGCCGGACACACAATCACACGCGGCGTAAACTCCAACACGAAACCAAACCCAAACCGGGCACACACAAGCAAGCTCCCGCGAACCAACCAAGCAGGGCGCGGATTGCAGGCAAGCATGCACGTGCAAAACCAAACTCCACCTGCAAGGTCAACCTTGTACGGGTCCTTCCGCAGGCCGCAGTGCCCATGTCACAGTCGCAGCTCCAAAATCCTGCAGCACCACAGCAGCTCAGCTCAGCCTCGGAAGCCCAGCACTGCAGACACCAGGCACAGAAACAAGCACGACAGAAGGGCAATGACGACCTGACGTTCAGAGGTTTTGTCCATACCCGGTCTCATTCCAAACTCAAAGGTTTGGTCCATACTCAAGTCTCATTCTAAACTCAAATTCTGAGGTGAACCAGAATTTGCCAACCAGAATTTATTGAAGTGCTGCGAGTTTGCGCCGCCGCCAAGAGCGCTGTCGCCAGTGCTAGAAATTAATTAACCTTATGATTCGATTTTTTACGATTTAAGCCCTGAGATTCATACATTACATCAGTTTGCATATTGACTTTGGTCGCGCACCCTTAAATCCGATCCCTACACATACAGGAATTCTTGGATCCTTGCTTACAAACTACCAACTTCAAGGGCTCCTAACTATTTAAAACGACCATAGATGACAAAAACCAAGATGCACGGCATGATCGCCACGTCGAGGCGGTCATTTTGAGGGGTAAGGGTGTAGGGGTGATAGAACCACTTTAATTGACACATGGTGTTCCCTATTATAGGGGGTTGAGAGGTGGCCTGTGACTTGTGCGGAGGGGGCCCCTCCCCCTCTCCGCGCATGTGGCAAGGCGGGCCGGGGGCCCATTCTGAACAAGGGGATGAAGGCGGTGGTCTAGAGGGTGGGCAATCTGCATAGGGGGGGTTGTTTTTGGAGGTGATACATACCACGGACAGCCCTTTGTTTCCTTGTACGTTTGGGGGAAATATTTTCAGAGCAATGTTCGGGATATGTTGTTGAGCCTAACATTAGGGCCAAAGATGGTGAGAGATGTAGGGGCCACCTTGTGGCAAGTGATGGCTGTATGGCAAACAAATAGGTGCCATAAATGTTGAAACCTTTGCGTAGCAAAATACTTGTGGGGCGCTTCCCACCCAATGCCCCTTTGGGTAAGCCACCCGGGGGGGGGGGGGGGCTTTGCCTTTTGCCCGAAAAACAACGGTTGTTTGGTGCCGCAAAACAACACCAATTGCCCGGCAAACATGTTGGCCCTCATTGTTTGCCCATTTAAAAATGTTGGCAATACATGTGCATGCATGTTGTTCACCGCATACCTGCACCAAAAGGCCAATTGGATAATTATTCCATTGAGAATCAACTATTTGGAAAATTGGCACACAAATGTGGCATGCTCTTTCTCTTCCAACCAACGCTGCCCCACAACTTGTGCACCTTGCCGTTCAGCCGAACCCCTACCACCACGTACCCCACTTGACAACAAACAGCATGGCCTTTATCCACCTGTGGTAGCTACCGCACCCACCCCCTCAAAGCATGCAGGCCCCCCCCCCCCAGTCACGCAATTTCCTGAGGTAAGTGAATGGATACCTGAGTGGATGCGATGAGTGAGTGGATACTTGAGTGGATGCGATGGTGCCATGCACCATCGCATCCACCCCCCCTCTCTTTTTTGTGTTCCCCCTCCCGGCGAAGGCGTGGGGGGGGGGATTGGTGGACTAGTTAGTTTTCCCCTAGCTGGGGCAAAAGTTGCCGGAACGTGAACTACAACTAAACATGCCATAAAAAGATGGTCAAAATGGCTAAAAATCTTCATGAGGTTATGCAAAACAACACCAGCAATGTGCACGCCACTCCTAAGCTTGGGGGTGCAACACCAGTTTCTTCACCAACTGCCCGATGGGAATCAAAATCATGCACTTGATCTGTTTTACAGCGTTGTTTGTAGACGTATTTGATCATTTCGCCCCTTTCACTTATTCCCTGCCATCCAACGTTGTTGTTTCTAAATGCAAATGTACAATGCTCCCCCTGTCACCAAATTTTACTGCTTTCTCTCATGAACATTGACAAAAAGCCTTTTGTTTCGAAAAAAAACCATCTCTGCTTTCAGTGGAGCAAAAACAAAACACATCACACAACACACAAATGACACACAGATGGCAAAAGGCAGACACACAAATGACACACAGATGGCCAAAAGGCAGACACACAGATGGCAAAATGGCAGACACACAAATGACACAGAGATGGCAAAATGGCAGACACAAATGACACACAGATGGCAAAATGGCAGACACAAATGACACAGACACATCAGAACGATCGCACTAGACAAACACCTATGCACTCGTAACTCACCCACAGTCACATTCGTAGCACAAACACACTCGGACTGACTCACAAGCACATTCCTAACACAAGCACGCTCGTGTCTCACCCAGAGGCAAAGTGGTAACACAACCACACTCGTAACTCACCCACAGGAACATTCGTAGCACCAACACACTCGTCACTCACCCACAGGCACATTCGTAGCACCAATACACGCGTAACTCGCCCACAGGCACAATCGTAACACAAGCACACTCGTAACTCACCCACAGGCACATTCGTAACACAAGCACGCTCGTAACTCACCCAGAGGCACATTCGTAACACAAGCGCGCTCGTAACTCGCCCACAGGCACCATCGTAACACAAACACACTCGGAACTCACCCACAGGCACACTCGTAACACAAGCACGCTCGTAACTCACCCACAGGCACCATCGTAACACAAACACACTCGGAACTCACCCACAAGCACATTCGTGACACAAGCACACGCGTAACTCACCCACAGGCACACTCGTAACGCCCACACACTCGTAACTCACCCACAGGCACATTCGTGACACAAGCACACGCGTAACTCACCTACAGGCACATTCGTAACACAAGCACACTCGTAACTCACCCACAGGCACAATCGTAACGCCCACACACTCGTAACTCACCCACACGCACAATCGTGGCACCCACACACTCGTAACTCACCCACAGGCAGATTCGTAACACCATCACACTCGTAACTCACCCACAAGCACAACCGTGGCACCCACACACTCGTAACTCACCCACAGGCAGATTCGTAACACCATCACACTCGTAACTCACCCACCAGCACATCCGCAACACAAGCACACTCGTAACTCACCTACAAGCACATTCGTAACACACACACACACAAACACACACACACACTCTCGTAACTCACCCTGAACCGGAACTCAATCTCCAACCTGAAACCTCAAACCTGAACCAGACACAGCATCACACACCCAGCGCGCGGCAAACACACTAACACTTTGCGCGGCGCGCTGACACACACACAGTGCCCTGACACACAGATCACACACACAGCGCGCTGACATACGAATGACACACACACACCGCGCCAACACACCAAAGACACACACCCAGCGCCAAATCAACTCCGGGCATCACACCAGTAGCCGTCGGCAGTGGTCAACAGCTTGCGGCTCGTCTGCGACCTTCATGTCAGCGGCTGGAGTGGGCACGGCAAAGAGCAAACAGCCAACACGAAACGAAACACGAAGAGCAAAGCCACGACCGCAATGAAAACCACCAAATTTTTCTTTTTGACCGCAAATGACAATCACTCACCTTTTATTTTTGCCAACCAGAATTTATTGAAGTGCTGCGAGTTTGCGCCGCCGCCAAGAGCGCTGTCGCCAGTGCTAGAAACTAATTAACCCTATGATTCGATTTTTTACGATTTCAGCCCTGAGATTCATACATTACATCAGTTTGCATATCAACTTTGGTCGCGCACCCTTAAATCCGATCCCTACACATACAGGAATTCTTGGATCCTTGCTTACAAACTACCAACTTCAAGGGCTCCTAACTATTTAAAACGACCATAGATGAGAGAAACCAAGATGCACGGCATGATCGCCACGTCGAGGCGGTCATTTTGAGGGGTAAGGGTGTAGGGGTGATAGAACCGCCGTCAACGACACATGGGGTTCCCTATTATAGGGGGTTGAGAGGTGGCCAGTGACTTGTGCGGAGGGGGCCCCTCCCACTCTCCGCGCATGTGGCAAGGCGGGCCGAGGGCCCAATCTGAACAAGGGGATGAAGGCGGTGGTCTAGAGGGTGGGCAATCTGCATGGGGGGGGTTGTTTTTGGAGGTGATACATACCACGGACAGCCCTTTGTTTCCTTGTACGTTTGGGGGAAATATTTTCAGAGCAATGTTCGAGATATGTTGTTGAGCCTAATATTAGGGCCAAAGAGGGTGAGAGCAATGTACGGGCCACCTTGTGGCAAGTGATGGCTGTATGGCAAACAAATAGGTGCCATAAATGTTGAAACCTTTGCGTAGCAAAATACTTGTGGGGCGCTTCCCACTCGATGCCCCTTTGGGTAAGCCACCCGGGGGGGGGGGGGGGTGCCTTTGCCTTTTGCCCGAAAAACAACGGTTGTTTGGTGCTGCAAAACAACACAAATTGCCCGGCAAACATGTTAGCCCTCATTGTTTGCCCATTTAAAAATGTTGGCAATACATGTCCATGCATGTTGTTCACCGCATACCTGCACCAAAAGGCCAATTGGATAATTATTCCATTGAGAATCAACTATTTGGAAAATTGGCACACAAATGTGGCATGCTCTTTCTCTTCCAACCAACGCTGCCCCACAACTTGTGCACCTTGCCGTTCAGCCGAACCCTTACCACCACGTACCCCACTTGACAACCAACAGCATGGCTTTTATCCACCTGTGGTAGCTACCCTCAAAGCATGCAGCCCGCCCCCCCCCTCAGTCACGCAATTTCCTGAGGTAAGTGAATGGATACCCGAGTGGATGCGATGAGTGAGTGGATACTTGAGTGGATGCGATGGTGCCATGCACCATCGCATCCACCCCCCCTCTCTTTTTGTGTTCCCCCTCCCGGCGAAGGCGGGGGGGGGGGGGATTGGTGGACTAGTTAGTTTTCCCCTAGCTGGGGCAAAAATTGCCGGAACGTGAACTACAACTAAACATGCCATAAAAAGATGGTCAAAATGGCTAAAAATCTTCATGAGGTTATGCAAAGCCAAACCAGCAATGTGCACGCCACTACTAAGCTTGGGGGTGCAAAACCAGTTTCTTCACCAACTGCCCGATGGGAACCAAAATCATGCACTTGATCTGTTTTACAGCGTTGTTTGCAGAAACAATGTTTCTGTGACACTGCACTTGCCATCAACGTATTTGATCATTTCGCCCCTTTCACTTATTCCGTGCCATCCAATGTTGTTGTTTCTAAATGCAAATGTACAATGCTCCCCCTGTCACCAAATTTTACTGCTTTCTCTCATGAACATTGACAAAAAGCCTTTTGTTTCGAAAAAAAACCATCTCTGCTTTCAGTGGAGCAAAAACAAAACACATCACACAACACACAAATGACACACAGATGGCAAAAGGCAGACACACAAATGACACACAGATGGCAAAATGGCAGACACACAAATGACACAGAGATGGCAAAATGGCAGACACATATGACACACAGATGGCAAAGTGGCAGACACAAATGACACAGACACATCAGAACGATCGCACTAGACAAACACCTATGCACTCGTAACTCACCCACAGTCACATTCGTAGCACAAACACACTCGGACTGACTCACAAGCACATTCCTAACACAAGCACGCTCGTGTCTCACCCAGAGGCAAAGTGGTAACACAACCACACTCGTAACTCACCCACAGGAACATTCGTAGCACCAACACACTCGTCACTCACCCACAGGCACATTCGTAGAACCAATACACTCGTAACTCGCCCACAGGCACAATCGTACCACAAGCACACTCGTAACTCACCCACATGCACATTCGTAACACAAGCACGCTCGTAACTCACCCAGAGGCACATTGGTAACACAAGCACGCTCGTAACTCACCCACAGGCACCATCGTAACACAAACACACTCGGAACTCACCCACAGGCACATTCGTAACACAAGCACACGCGTAACTCACCCACAGGCACACTCGTAACACAAGCACGCTCGTAACTCACCCACAGGCACCATCGTAACACAAACACACTCGGAACTCACCCACAGGCGCATTCGTGACACAAGCACACGCGTAACTCACCCACAGGCACACTCGTAACGCCCACACACTCGTAACTCACCCACAGGCACATTCGTGACACAAGCACACGCGTAACTCACCTACAGGCACATTCGTAACACAAGCACACTCGTAACTCACCCACAGGCACAATCGTAACGCCCACACACTCGTAACTCACCCACAGGCACAATCCTGGTACCCACACACTCGTAACTCACCCACAGGCAGATTCGTAACACCATCACACTCGTAACTCACCCACAAGCACAATCGTGGCACCCACACACTCGTAACTCACCCACAGGCAGATTCGTAACACCATCACACTCGTAACTCACCCACCAGCACATCCGCAACACAAGCACACTCGTAACTCACCTACAAGCACATTCGTAACACACACACACACAACCACACACACACACTCTCGTAACTCACCCTGAACCGGAACTCAATCTCCAACCTGAAACCTCAAACCTGAACCAGACACAGCATCACACACCCAGCGCGCGGCAAACACACTAACACTTTGCGCGGCGCGCTGACACACACACAGTGCCCTGACACACAGATCACACACACAGCGCGCTGACATACGAATGACACACACACACCGCGCCAACACACCAAAGACACACACCCAGCGCCAAATCAACTCCGGGCATCACACCAGTAGCCGTCGGCAGTGGTCAACAACGGTTGCGGCTCGTCTGCGACCTTCATGTCAGCGGCTGGAGTGGGCACGGCAAAGAGCAAACAGCCAACACGAAACGAAACACGAAGAGCAAAGCCACGACCGCAATGAAAACCACCAAATTTTTCTTTTTGACCGCAAATGACAATCACTCACCTTTTATTTTTGCCAACCAGAATTTATTGAAGTGCTGCGAGTTCGCGCCGCCGCCAAGAGCGCTGTCGCCAGTGCTAGAAATTAATTAACCCTATGATTCGATTTTTTACGATTTCAGCCCTGAGATTCATACATTACATCAGTTTGCATATTAACTTTGGTCGCGCACCCTTAAATCCGATCCCTACACATACAGGAATTCTTGGATCCTTGCTTACAAACTACCAACTTCAAGGGCTCCTAACTATTTAAAACGACTATAAACCACGAAAACCAAGATGCACGGCATGATCGCCACGTCGAGGCGGTCATTTTGAGGGGTAAGGGTGTAGGGACGATAGAACCGGAATTTCGACGTTAGGGGGTTCCCTATTATAGGGGGTTGAGAGGTGGCCAGTGACTTGTGCGGAGGGGGCCCCTCCCCCTCTCCGCGCATGTGGCAAGGCGGGCCCCGGGCCCGATCTGAACAAGGGGATGAAGGCGGTGGTCTAGAGGGTGGGCAATTTGCATAGGGGGGATTGTTTTTGGAGGTGATACATACCACGGACAGCCCTTTGTTTCCTTGTACGTTTGGGGGAAATATTTTCAGATCAATGTTCGGGATATGTTGTTGAGCCTAACATTAGGGCCAAAGATGGTGAGAGCAATGTAGGGGCCACCTTGTGGCAAATAATGGCTGTATGGCAAACAAATAGGTGCCATAAATGTTGAAACCTTTGCGTAGCAAAATACTTGTGGGGAGCTTCCCACTCAACCCCTTTGGGTAAGCCACCCGGGGGGGGGGGGGGGGGCTTTGCCTTTTGCCCGAAAAACAACGGTTGTTTGGTGCCGCAAAACAACACAAATTGCCCGGCAAACATGTTGGCCCTCATTGTTTGCCCATTTAAAAATGTTGGCAATACATATGCATGCATGTTGTTCACCGCATACCTGCACCAAAAGGCCAATTGGATAATTATTCCATTGAGAATCAACAAATTGGAAAAATTGGCACACAAATGTGGCATGCTCTTTCTCTTCCAACCAACGTTGCCCCACAACTTGTGCACCTTGCCGTTCAGCCGAACCCTCACCACCACGTACCCCACTTGACAACAAACAGCATGGCTTTTATCCACCTATGGTAGCTACCCCACGCACCCCCCTCAAAGCATGCAGCCCCCCACCCCCCCCCCCAGTCACGCAATTTCCTGAGGTAAGTGAATGGATACCTGAGTGGATGCGATGAGTGAGTGGATACTTGAGTGGATGCGATGGTGCCATGCACCATCGCATCCACCCCCCGTCTCTTTTTGTGTTCCCCCTCCCGGCGAAGGCATGGGGGGGGGGATTGGTGGACTAGTTAGTTTTCCCCTAGCTGGGGCAAAAGTTGCCGGAACGTGAAGTACAACTAAACATGCCATAAAAAGATGGTCAAAATGGCTAAAAATCTTCATGAGGTTATGCAAAACAACACCAGCAATGTGCACGCCACTCCTAAGCTTGGGGGTGCAACACCAGTTTCTTCACCAACTGCCCGATGGGAATCAAAATAATGCACTTGATCTGTTTTACAGCGTTGTTTGTAGAAACAATGTTTCTGTGACACTGCACTTGCCATCAATGTATTTGATCATTTCGCCCCTTTCACTTATTCCCTGCCATCCAACGTTGTTGTTTCTAAATGCAAATGTACAAAGCTCCCCCTGTCACCAAATTTTACTGCTTTCTCTCATGAACATTCACAAAAAGCCTTTTGTTTCGAAAAAAAACCATCTCTGCTTTCAGTGGAGCAAAAACAAAACACATCACACAACACACAAATGACACACAGATGGCAAAAGGCAGACACACAAATGACACACAGATGGCAAAATGGCAGACACACAAATGACACACAGATGGCAAAATGGCAGACACAAATGACACAGACACATCAGAACGATCGCACTAGACAAACACCTATGCACTCGTAACTCACCCACAGTCACATTCGTAGCACAAACACACTCGGACTGACTCACAAGCACATTCCTAACACAAGCACGCTCGTGTCTCACCCAGAGGCAAAGTGGTAACACAACCACACTCGTAACTCACCCACAGGAACATTCGTAGCACCAACACACTTGTCACTCAACCACAGGCACATTCGTAGCACCAATACACTCGTAACTCGCCCACAGGCACAATCGTAACACAAGCACACTCGTAACTCACCCACAGGCACATTCGTAACACAAACACGCTCGTAACTCACCCAGAGGCACATTGGTAACACAAGCACGCTCGTAACTCACCCACAGGCACCATCGTAACACAAACACACTCGGAACTCACCCACAGGCACATTCGTAACACAAGCACACGCGTAACTCACCCACAGGCACACTCGTAACACAAGCACGCTCGTAACTCACCCACAGGCACCATCGTAACACAAACACACTCGGAACTCACCCACAAGCACATTCGTGACACAAGCACACGCGTAACTCACCCACAGGCACACTCGTAACGCCCACACACTCGTAACTCACCCACAGGCACATTCGTGACACAAGCACACGCGTAACTCACCTACAGGCACATTCGTAACACAAGCACACTCGTAACTCACCCACAGGCACAATCGTAACGCCCACACACTCGTAACTCACCCACAGGCACAATCGTGGCACCCACACACTCGTAACTCACCCACAGGCAGATTCGTAACACCATCACACTCGTAACTCACCCACAAGCACAACCGTGGCACCCACACACTCGTAACTCACCCACAGGCAGATTCGTAACACCATCACACTCGTAACTCACCCACCAGCACATCCGCAACACAAGCACACTCGTAACTCACCTACAAGCACATTCGTAACACACACACACACAAACACACACACACACTCTCGTAACTCACCCTGAACCGGAACTCAATCTCCAACCTGAAACCTCAAACCTGAACCAGACACAGCATCACACACCCAGCGCGCGGCAAACACACTAACACTTTGCGCGGCGCGCTGACACACACACAGTGCCCTGACACACAGATCACACACACAGCGCGCTGACATACGAATGACACACACACACCGCGCCAACACACCAAAGACACACACCCAGCGCCAAATCAACTCCGGGCATCACACCAGTAGCCGTCGGCAGTGGTCAACAGCTTGCGGCTCGTCTGCGACCTTCATGTCAGCGGCTGGAGTGGGCACGGCAAAGAGCAAACAGCCAACACGAAACGAAACACGAAGAGCAAAGCCACGACCGCAATGAAAACCACCAAATTTTTCTTTTTGACCGCAAATGACAATCACTCACCTTTTATTTTTGCCAACCAGAATTTATTGAAGTGCTGCGAGTTCGCGCCGCCGCCAAGAGCGCTGTCGCCAGTGCTAGAAATTAATTAACCCTATGATTCGATTTTTTACGATTTCAGCCCTGAGATTCATACATTACATCAGTTTGCATATTAACTTTGGTCGCGCACCCTTAAATCCGATCCCTACACATACAGGAATTCTTGGATCCTTGCTTACAAACTACCAACTTCAAGGGCTCCTAACTATTTAAAACGACCATAGATGACAAAAACCAAGGTGCACGGCATGATCGCCATGTCGAGGCGGTCATTTTGAGGGGTAAGGGTGCAGGGTTGTTAGAACCGCCGTCAACGACACATGGGGTTCCCTATTATAGGGGGTTGAGGGGTGGCCAGTGACTTGTGCGGAGGGGGCCCCTCCCCCTCTCCGCGCATGTGGCAAGGCGGGCCGAGGGCCCAGATTGAACAAGGGGATGAAGGCGGTGGTCTAGAGGGTGGGCAATCTGCATGGGGGGGGTTGTTTTTGGAGGTGATACATACCACGGACAGCCCTTTGTTTCCTTGTACGTTTGGGGGAAATATTTTCACAGCAATGTTCGGGATATGTTGTTGAGCCTAACATTAGGGCCAAAGATGCTGAGAGCAATGTAGGGGCCACCTTGTGGCAAGTGATGGCTGTATGGCAAACAAATAGGTGCCATAAATGTTGAAACCTTTGCGTAGCAAAATACTTGTGGCGCGCTTCCCACTCGATGCCCCTTTGGGTAAGCCACCCGGGGGGGGGGGGGTGCCTTGGCCTTTTGCCCGAAAAACAACGGTTGTTTGGTGCCGCAAAACAACACAAATTGCCCGGCAAACATGTTGGCCCTCATTGTTTGCCCATTTAAAAATGTTGGCAATACATGTGCATGCATGTTGTTCACCGCATACCTGCAACAAAAGGCCAATTGGATAATTATTCAATTGAGAATCAACAAATTGGAAAATTTGGCACACAAATGTGGCATGCTCTTTCTCTTCCAACCAATGCTGCCCCACAACTTGTGCACCTTGCCGTTCAGCCGAACCCTTACCACCACGTACCCCACTTGACAACAAACAGCATGGCTTTTATCCACCTGTGGTAGCTACCGCACCCACCCCCCTCAAAGCATGCATGTCCCCCAACCCCCCCCCCCCCCCCAGTCACGGAATTTCCTGAGGTAAGTGAATGGATACCTGAGTGGATGCGATGAGTGAGTGGATACTTGAGTGGATGCGATGGTGCCATGCACCATCGCATCCACCCCCCCTCTCTTTTTGTGTTCCCCCTCCCGGCGAAGGCGGGGGGGGGGTGGGGGATTGGTGGACTAGTTAGTTTTCCCCTAGCTGGGGCAAAAGTTGCCGGAACGTGAAGTACAACTAAACATGCCATAAAAAGATGGTCAAAATGGCTAAAAATCTTCATGAGGTTATGCAAAGCAAAACCAGCAATGTGCACGCCACTCCTAAGCTTGGGGGTGCAAAACCAGTTTCTTCACCAACTGCCCGATGGGAACCAAAATTATGCACTTGATCTGTTTTACAGCATTGTTTGTAGAAACATTGTTTCTGTGACATTGCACTTGCCATCAATGTATTTGATCATTTCGCCCCTTTCACTTATTCCCTGCCATCCAATGTTGTTGTTTCTAAATGCAAATGTACAATGCTCCCCCTGTCACCAAATTTTACTGCTTTCTCTCATGAACGTTGACAAAAAGCCTTTTGTTTCGAAAAAAAACCATCTCTGCTTTCAGTGGAGCAAAAACAAAACACATCACACAACACACAAATGACACACAGATGGCAAAAGGCAGACACACAAATGACACACAGATGGCAAAATGGCAGACACACAAATGACACACAGATGGCAAAATGGCAGACACAAATGACACAGACACATCAGAACGATCGCACTAGACAAACACCTATGCACTCGTAACTCACCCACAGGCACATTCGTAGCACAAACACACTCGAACTGACTCACAGGCACATTCCTAACACAAGCACACTCGTGTCTCACCCAGAGGCAAATTGGTAACACAACCACACTCGTAACTCACCCACAGGAACATTCGTAGCACCAACACACTCGTCACTCACCCACAGGCACATTCGTAGCACCAATACACTCGTAACTCGCCCACAGGCACAATCGTAACACAAGCATACTCGTAACTCACCCACAGGCACATTCGTAACACAAGCACGCTCGTAACTCACCCAGAGGCACATTGGTAACACAAGCGCTCTCGTAACTCACCCACAGGCACCATCGTAACACAAACACACTCGGAACTCACCCACAGGCACATTCGTAACACAAGCACACGCGTAACTCACCCACAGGCACACTCGTAACACAAGCACCCTCGTAACTCACCCACAGGCACCATCGTAACACAAACACACTCGGAACTCACCCACAAGCACATTCGTGACACAAGCACACGCGTAACTCACCCACAGGCACACTCGTAACGCCCACACACTCGTAACTCACCCACGGGCACATTCGTGACACAAGCACACGCGTAACTCACCTACAGGCACATTCGTAACACAAGCACACTCGTAACTCACCCACAGGCACAATCGTAACGCCCACACACTCGTAACTCACCCACAGGCACAATCGTGGCACCCACACACTCGTAACTCACCCACAGGCAGATTCGTAACACCATCACACTCGTAACTCACCCACCAGCACAGCCGCAACACAAGCACACTCGTAACTCACCTACAAGCACATTCGTAACACACACACACACAAACACACACACACTCTCTCGTAACTCACCCTGAACCGGAACTCAATCTCCAACCTGAAACCTCAAACCTGAACCAGACACAGCATCACACACCCAGCGCGTGGCAAACACACTAACACTTTGCGCGGCGCGCTGACATACACACAGTGCCCTGACACACAGATCACACACACAGCGCGCTGACATACGAATGACACACAAACACCGCGCCAACACACCAAAGACACACACCCAGCGCCAAATCAACTCCGGGCATCACACCAGTAGCCGTCGGCAGTGGTCAACAACGGTTGCGGCTCGTCTGCGACCTTCATGTCAGCGGCTGGAGTGGGCACGGCAAAGAGCAAACAGCCAACACGAAACGAAACACGAAGAGCAAAGCCACGACCGCAATGAAAACCACCAAATTTTTCTTTTTGACCGCAAATGACAATCATTCACCTTTTATTTTTGCCAACCAGAATTTATTGAAGTGCTGCGAGTTTGCGCCGCCGCCAAGAGCGCTGTCGCCAGTGCTAGAAATTAATTAACCCTATGATTCGATTTTTTACGATTTCAGCCCTGAGATTCATACATTACATCAGTCTGCATATTAACTTTGGTCGCGCACCCTTAAATCCGATCCCTACACATACAGGAATTCTTGGATCCTTGCTTACAAACTACCAACTTCAAGGGCTCCTAACTATTTAAAACGAACATAGATGACAAAAACCAAGATGCACGCCATGATCGCCACGTCGAGGCGGTCATTTTGAGGGGTAAGTGTGCAGGGTTGTTAGAACCGCCGTAATCGACACATGGGGTTCCGTATTATAGGGGGTTGAGAGGTGGCCAGTGACTTGTGCGGAGGGGGCCCCTCCCCCTCTCCGCACATGTGGCAAGGCGGGCCAAGGGCCCAATTTGAACAAGGGGATGAAGGCGGTGGTCTAGAGGGTGGGCAATCTGCATAGGGGGGGTTGTTTTTGGAGGTGATACATACCACGGACAGCCCTTTGTTTCCTTGTACGTTTGGGGGAAATATTTTCAGAGCAATGTTCGGGATATGTTGTTGAACCTAACATTAGGGCCAAAGATGGTGAGAGCAATGTAGGGGCCACCTTGTGGCAAGTGATGGCTGTATGGCAAACAAATAGGTGCCATAAATGTTGAAACCTTTGCGTAGCAAAATACTTGTGGGGCGCTTCCCACCCGATGCCCCTTTGGGTAAGCAACCCGGGGGGGGGGGGGGTGCCTTTGCCTTTTGCCCGAAAAACAACGGTTGTTTGGTGCTCCAAAACAACACAAATTGCCCGGCAAACATGTTGACCCTCATTGTTTGCCCATTTAAAAATGTTGGCAATACATATGCATGCATGTTGTTCACCGCATACCTGCACCAAAAGGCCAATTGGATAATTATTCAATTGAGAGTCAACAAATTGGAAAATTGGCACACAAATGTGGCATGCTCTTTCTCTTCCAACCAACGGTGCCCCACAACTTGTGCACCTTGCCGTTCAGCCGAACCCTTACCACCACGTATGCCACTTGACAACAAACAGCATGGCTTTTATCCACCTGTGGTAGCTACCCCACGCACCCACCCCCCTCAAGACATGCAGCCCCACCCCCCCCTCCCCAGTCACGGAATTTCCTGAGGTAAGTGAATGGATACCTGAGTGGATGCGATGAGTGAGTGGATACTTGAGTGGATGCGATGGTGCCATGCACCATCGCATCCACCCCCCCCCTCTTTTTTGTGTTCCCCCTCCCGGCGAAGGCGGGGGGGGGGGGGGGATTGGTGGACTAGTTAGTTTTCCCCTAGCTGGGGCAAAAGTTGCCAGAGCGTGAACTACAACTAAACATGCCATAAAAAGATGGTCAAAATGGCTAAAAATCTTCATGAGGTTATGCAAAGCAAAACCAGCAATGTGCACGCCACTCCTAAGCTTGGGGGTGCAACACCAGTTTCTTCACCAACTGCCCGATGGGAATCAAAATCATGCACTTGATCTGTTTTACAGCGTTGTTTGTAGAAACATTGTTTCTGTGACATTGCACTTGCCATCAATGTATTTGATCATTTCGCCCCTTTCACTTATTCCCTGCCATCCAACGTTGTTGTTTCTAAATGCAACTGTACAATGCTCCCCATGTCACCAAATTTTACTGCTTTCTCTCCTGAACATTGACAAAAAGCCTTTTGTTTCGAAAAAAAAACCATCTCTGCTTTCAGTGGAGCAAAAACAAAACACATCACACAACACACAAATGACACACAGATGGCAAAAGGCAGACACACAAATGACACACAGATGGCAAAATGGCAGACACACAAACGACACAGATATGGCAAAATGGCAGACACAAATGACACACAGGTGGCAAAATGGCAGACACAAATGACACAGACACATCAGAACGATCGCACTAGACAAACACCTATGCACTCGTAACTCACCCACAGGCACATTCGTAGCACAAACACACTCGAACTGACTCACAAGCACATTCCTAACACAAGCACGCTCGTTTCTCACCCAGAGGCAAATTGGTAACACAACCACACTCGTAACTCACCCACAGGAACATTCGTAGCACCAACACACTCGTCACTCACCCACAGGCACATTCGTAGCACCAATACACTCGTAACTCGCCCACAGGCACAATCGTAACACAGGCACACTCGTAACTCACCCACAGGCACATTCGTAACACAAGCACGCTCGTAACTCACCCAGAGGCACATTGGTAACACAAGCGCGCTCGTAACTCACCCACAGGCACCATCGTAACACAAACACACCCGTAACTCACCCACAGGCACATTCGTAACACAAGCACACGCGTAACTCACCCACAGGCACACTCGTAACACAAGCACGCTCGTAACTCACCCACAGGCACCATCGTAACACAAACACACTCGGAACTCACCCACAAGCACATTCGTGACACCAGCACACGCGTAACTCACCCACAGGCACACTCGTAACGCCCACACACTCGTAACTCACCCACAGGCATATTCGTGACACAAGCACACGCGTAACTCACCCACAGGCACAATCGTAACGCCCACACACTCGTAACTCACCCACAGGCACAATCGTAACGCCCACACACTCGTAACTCACCCACAGGCACAATCGTGGCACCCACACACTCGTAACTCACCCACAGGCAGATTCGTAACACCATCACACTCGTAACTCACCCACCAGCACATCCGCAACACAAGCACACTCGTAACTCACCTACAAGCACATTCGTAACACACACACACAAACACACACACACACTCTCGTAACTCACCCTGAACCGGAACTCAATCTCCAACCTGAAACCTCAAACCTGAACCAGACACAGCATCACACACCCAGCGCGCGGCAAACACACTAACACTTTGCGCGGCGCGCTGACACACACAAAGTGCCCTGACACACAGATCACACACACAGCGCGCTGACATACGAATGACACACACACACCGCGCCAACACACCAAAGACACACACCCAGCGCCAAATGAACTCCGGGCATCACACCAGTAGCCGTCGGCAGTGGTCAACAACGGTTGCGGCTCGTCTGGAGCTTCATGTCAGCGGCTGGAGTGGGCACGGCAAAGAGCAAACAGCAAACAGCCAACACGAAACGAAACACGAAGAGCAAAGCCACGACCTTAATAAAAACCACCAAATTTTTCTTTTTGACCGCAAATGACAATCACTCACCTTTTATTTTTGCCAACCAGAATTTATTGAAGTGCTGCGAGTTTGCGCCGCCGCCAAGAGCGCTGTCGCCAGTGCTAGAAATTAATTAACCCTATGATTCGATTTTTTACGATTTCAGCCCTGAGATTCATACATTACATCAGTTTGCATATTAACTTCGGTCGCGCACCCTTAAATCCGATCCCTACACATACAGGAATTCTTGGATCCTTGCTTACAAACTACCAACTTCAAGGGCTCCTAACTATTTAAAACGACCATAGATGACAAAAACCAAGGTGCACGGCATGATGGCCAGGTCGAGGCGGTCATTATGAGGGGTAAGTGTGTAGGGGTGATAGAACCGGAATTTCGACGTTTAGGTAAAATGCCCTAATCGAGGCCGCTGCTCTAATCGAGGGCCACTTTGGGCTGATATTGACTTTTTATGGGAAAAGCTTTGAAACTTGGTACCAATGGCCCTAGCAATGTCCCAATTGTCCCTCCTGGCAAGGAAACACATAAAAGACCATGAATTCACTTGGAAATGGGGCACATACTTCATTCGGCGGACCACCAAACCCAAGCATGCCATGTGAAGTGAAATTTGTTGTGGTGTTGAAAAACACCGTTGTGGGGGTCTTGTGTCTTCTTATCTTTCTTCTTCCATATCCTTCTCACATGTTGTTTCTCTACCTTTTCCTTTTGTTTATTGTTCGGATCAAGTGATGCGGTGGATTGTGGTCCATTGCTTGTTACTATTGCACCCAAACTCAATGCATTTGACGACAACTCCCTCCGATTTGACAACACCTCCCAACGCCTTTGCCACCCTCATCTCACTCGTTTGCGAAAAACCATCGCCAAAACACCCTTTCCATATTGATAGCATCCTTGTTTAAAGGATAAGAAAAAAGACCAGGCTTTGTTGGGGATCCGTGGGGCCCTATACCGTTTTCTTTGGTGTTCCCCATGCCACTACATCTATGATCCAACAATTAAAAAGGGCCTGAAAAATTATGTATGTCTTGTGATTTGGGGCAATGTTCTACCTCAACAATGTAGGATATGGAAAGAAATCTGCAAGAAATTAAAAGCGCTGGTAAAAATCCCACGATGCAGGGTGGCCTCGATAGGAGCAGGGGGGTCTGGGGCGCCTAAAAAAGGGCGATTTCTATTTAAATTGTTCTCCACGGTCCTGGGACCAAAAACGGTTCTGTAAACGGCAATCACTGGCCCCAGCCGGCATCTGTAACCTGAAAAAAACTGGCCCTCCAGGACTGCGCAAATCGGCCAGATTTTGCCGGACCAAAAGTGGCCCTCGATAGGGGTTTTTTACCTTAGGGGGTTCCCTATTATAGGGGGTTGAGAGGTGGCCAGTGACTTGTGCGGAGGGGGCCCCTCCCCCTCTCCGCGCATGTGGCAAGGCGGGCCGAGGGCCCAATCTGAACAAGGGGATGAAGGCGGTGGTCTAGAGGGTGGGCAATCTGCATGGGGGGGGTTGTTTTTGGAGGTGATACATACCACGGACAGCCCTTTGTTTCCTTGTACGTTTGGGGGAAATATTTTCACCGCAATGTTCGGGATATGTTGTTGAGCCTAACATTAGGGCCAAAGATGGTGAGAGCAATGTAGGGGCCACCTTGTGGCAAGTGATGGCTGTATGGCAAACAATTAGGTGCCATAAATGTTGAAACCTTTGCGTAGCAAAATACTTGTGGCGCGCTTCCCACTCGATGCCCCTTTGGGTAGGCGCCCGAGGGGGGGGGGGTGCCTTTGCCTTTTGCCCGAAAAACAACGGTTGTTTGGTGCCGCAAAACAACACAAATTGCCCGGCAAACATGTTGACCCTCATTGTTTGCCCATTTAAAAATGTTGGCAATACATGTGCATGCATGTTGTTCACCGCATACCTGCACCAAAAGGCCAATGGGATAATTATTCCATTGAGAATCAACAAATTGGAAAATTGGCACACTCTTTCTCTTCCAACCAACGCTGCCCCACAACTTGTGCACCTTGCCGTTTAGCCGAACCCTTACCACCACGTACCCCACTTGACAACAAACAGCATGGCTTTTATCCACCTGTGGTAGCTACCGCACCCACCCCCCTCAAAGCATGCATGTCCCCCAACCCCCCCCCCCCCCAGTCACGCAATTTCCTGAGGTAAGTGAATGGATATCTGAGTGGATGCAATGAGTGAGTGGATACTTGAGTGGATGCGATGGTGCCATGCACCATCGCATCCACCCCCCCTCTCTTTTTGTGTTCCCCCTCCCGGCGAAGGCGGGGGGGGGTGGGGGATTGGTGGACTAGTTAGTTTTCCCTTAGCTGGGGCAAAAGTTGCCGGAACGTGAAGTGCAACTAAACATGCCATAAAAAGATGGTCAAAATGGCTAAAAATCTTCATGAGGTTATGCAAAGCAAAACCAGCAATGTGCACGCCACTCCTAAGCTTGGGGGTGCAAAACCAGTTTCTTCACCAGCTGCCCGATGGGAACCAAAATCATGCACTTGATTTGTTTTACAGCGTTGTTTGTAGAAACAATGTTTCTGTGACACTGCACTTGCCATCAACGTATTTGATCATTTCGCCCCTTTCACTTATTCCCTGCCATCCAATGTTGTTGTTTCTAAATGCAAATGTACAAAGCTCCCCCTGTCACCAAATTTTACTGCTTTCTCTCATGAACATTGACAAAAAGCCTTTTGTTTCGAACAAAAACCATCTCTGCTTTCAGTGGAGCAAAAACAAAACACATCACACAACACACAAATGACACACAGATGGCAAAAGGCAGACACACAAATGACACACAAATGGCAAAATGGCAGACACACAAATGACAGACAGATGGCAAAATGGCAGACACAAATGACACAGACACATCAGAACGATCGCACTAGACAAACACCTATGCACTCGTAACTCACCCACAGTCACATTCGTAGCACAAACACACTCGGACTGACTCACAAGCACATTCCTAACACAAGCACGCTCGTGTCTTGTAATGAACACCAGTATTTTACGGGATTTACTGTAGGTCGCGCGCATGTGCGATTACGTGTAGCGATATTGTTTGTGCTCTGTTATCTATGATTGATTTACTTAAAACATTTACGCTTTGTATGTCTTTCACAGGCATACTAAAATCTCAATATGCCTGTCCATGGGATTTGTGCAGTGCGGTGCATGCCGTCATTTTGTTGATCACAGCTTGAAATAGACGCTCGAAATACAAGATTTTAGTTGCCTTTTTAGGTCACAACTGCGACCGTGGACAGTGCAGAGATTGGTATAGTCGAAGGAGTTCATAGAGCTGCTGGAGATCGACTTTTGAGGTTTGTGCTATCCTGCTTGCGTTATGAGTGGCTTACGGCGACCGTCAAGACGAGATGAGTTAAAGTCAGAATGCCGTTCACGACGAGATGCGTCAAGGTCAGAACGCAGTTCACGACGAGATGAGTCAAGGTCAGAACGCAGTTCACGACGAGATGCGTCAAGGTCAGAACGCAGTTCACGACGAGATGAGTCAAGGTCAGAACGAAGTTCACGACGAGATGAGTCAAGGTCAGAACGCAGTTCACGACGAGATGAGTCAAGGTCAGAACGAAGTTCAAGACGAGCTGATTCAAGGTGCGAGCGAAGATCAAGAGGAGCTGAGACAAGGTCTGAGCGTGGGTCTTTGCGATGCGCAGGGCTGAATAGGAGAACTTTGCGCAACGAAGTTGGGTTGAGTTCTGATGGTGTGGAGCTGCCGGAGGCTAAGGAGATGATAGAGCAGCTGTTGCAAGCTTCGGCAGAACACCATCAACAGGAACTGCGCGCAGCTCGGAAAGCTGCGGATAAGGCTTGCAAACGCTTGCAGCGAACTGTGCGTCTCCAGACGTCCAGCATTCAGCAGTTGCAGAGTAAAAATAACAAGCTTGAGGAGTCTGCTGCGCTGGAGACGGCGAAACAGAGTGCCGTTGTGAGTGAACTCAAAGTGCGGCTCGAGGAGCGTGACGAAAAAATTGCACAGCTGCAGGTTCGGGTGCAGGCATTGCATGCAGAGCTTAAGGCCCTTGGACAACACATGCCAGGATATGAGAAACAGCGCGCCAAGCAGGCAAGCCGAGGTGGTAAAAGAGTACAGCGTGCTAGAGCTGCGGCAGCACGCCGTGCAGGAGCGCCGGGTGCCAAGAGAGTGGTGCAGATGCATGGTGAAGAAGCAGCCTGAGCGTCAGCGAGCAGGGCGCTGAGTGCGAGGGCGCTGCAGCGAAGCGCTGCAAGGAGCGCTGCAGAGAGCGCTGCGGAGGAGCGCTGCAGTGCTGCAGAGAGGCGCTACAGCGAAGCGCTGCAGAGAAGCGCTGCAGAGAAGCGCTGCATAGAAGCGCCGCAGAAAACGCTTCCGAAAACAAACTGCAGGTACTGTCTGAATGTGTAGGAATCTGATTTAGATTTGAAATTTTGAGTTGGACACTGCCGCCACGAACTTTGCGTTCTTGGTTATTTTTGAGACATGCATAGGATGAGTATATGCAGGGTTGCTTTCTTTTCGGGCAGTGTCTTTACAATTGCTGCCGTCTGAATCTGCAAAATTTGGGAGTGTCTGGGATAGTTTGGTGATAGGTCGTTGACACGTTGTTGTAGTGTTTCACTGTTGTTGTGTTTTGAGGCCCACTTCTACTTGGTTTTTCTCTTTACGTTGGCCTCTGTTTGTTGTGCAGATTGCTAGTGTAGCTTTTAGCACCTAGTAAGCCAAGGCTAGAGCCTATTTTCCCTTTTACAGATGCAGTGCTAACCAAGTTTCAATTTTTTTTGAGAGTGTAGGAAAGTTCGTACAGGAAACCCCCCTGTAGGCACAGGCGTTGAGGCCACCGTCCCCCTTACAGGTTTGCAGGAGCCTGTTGCGCTCAAACTCCTGGTTGCTGAAGTGTAAGCCAGCCCCCCCTCCCTGAGATTTCTTGGAGGCTTTCGTGTAGCTGGTTTAGCTGTGAGAGCTGGAATGACTAGTCTACCAGGGTATCCCCCTGACTTAAAGGGTTAGAGATGTATTTGTTGGCTGGCCGTTGAGCTTTTTAGCTCCATGCAGTGGTGTGCGCTGCAGTGGTTGTGCTTTGTTGTAGCTGTTATAGCTCAGAAGTGCTGTTTGCACCTTGCATTGGTTGATTGCATCGCTGTTTGATTGTTTTGGCCGGTGTTTGTGAGTACAGACGTGTGTTACGTACAGACAGTGTCCCTGACCTACGCTACCCTTCCTATCCATTCCTGTTTGCAGGTCCAGCATCAGATAGCAAAGTAAGGTGGAGGCCCGGAGCAAGCCAAGGAGCCCGAATTTCACTGATAATTTTCAATGAGTGAAGTAATTTTAAGGTATTCGGAATCAGAAGTTTGTACATACTAAGTGGGTTCTGATACTGATACGTTACAGGAAAATTGCTCCTATTTTTTTGGCTATGCTCTGTGGTATGCTCTACTTTTGTGTTTTTGCTCTGGTTGCAGGATTTTTGTTTTGATAAGTTTTTATTTTTGCAGGAATATTCATGACGGTAGTGCAGGATGTCAGTTTGACCCTGGATTGGATGCCAGGGGTTTGGATGTGTGAGTGGTTTCTAACCTTCTGTAAAAGTGTAACCCAATGTGTGCATGTTTTTGGTGGGCTTTAGAGGAGAAAATCCCTGAGGTTTTGTCTTAGGTGCAGCCCCCCCAGAAATTCGTGGGCTTGAGCACCAGTGTATAACCCATGTCAGGGTCCAGCCTTCCAACCTTCCCCCATCAGCATAGGAGGTTTGAGGTTTGAGGTTTGATTTTGCGGGTACTAGACGCCTTTCGGCCCCGGGGGGCCACCTGGTCGGGCCAGGTGATATCCTCCCCACCGGGTCCTAGTGGGGGGCCCTCCAAGACGCACCTCCTGCCTGGTGGCGGAGTCCCCCGGGTTCACAGGGCTCGGAGCCCCGTCCTTCCCCGGCTTCCCCGTTTCGCCACTCCCCGGTCAGTGCATCAATTCGCAGCCGTGGCTGCGGGCGCTTACCCACTGCGTCGCCCCCCTAATGCGTGGTCGCCCGGGGCGCCGGCGCCGCCGGGCCCGTGCTACTGGCTTGTCGCCAGTGGGACCCCCTTGGGCTGGCGCGGAGGCTGCCTAGCCTAGGGGCTGGGTCGTGGTGCCGTGCGCCACTACTGCCTTGGCGGGTGCAGTGCCCCGTCCGTGTGTGCGCGGCGCTCGCGGCCGGTTCGGGGGGGTTCGGGCCGGTACCTGGTGTTGTGTCCCTCTCCCCTTTCCCGCCCCGCGTGTTCCGCGCCGTGTGTGGCGGGCGGCCCCGTCCGGGTGTCCCTTACCCTCGCTCGCTGGTACGCCATTCCACGCGGTCTGTGCGTTCCGCGCGCTCGGTCCGGTCGCCCTTCTGGTACCCCCCGCGTGCCCGTTGCGTGGGTGTGCGCTCGCGCTCTCGCGGTGTCCGCGTCCCCCCCCCCGGGTGGTGTGGCGTGCGCACCTCGCGCGGTCCCGGCACTGGGCGCTGGTAGGGCCGTTCCACGTGGTCCGTGCCCCTCCGCGTGTCCTGCCCCGGTCCCTTGCTCTGCCTTGCGTGCTTGGGGGGGGGCGGCCCGGTCCCGGTTCCCCCCTACTTGGCTTAGGGTTGTGGTGGTAGGGCGTCCCCGGGGGGGGTGCCTTCTACTGTTGCGAGGGGCGTCTGGGGTCAGGCGCCCCCCCTCCCCCTACCGCCCGCCTGCCAGGCGGGCTGTTGGGGTCCGCTATCCACACGTGGTGGGCACGGGTGTGCGGGTGTGGGGGCCCTTCTCTGTCCCTCCGGCCCGCACGCCCCGTGGGGGCCGCGCGCCGCGGGGCGGGTCCGTGGCGCCCGTGCGCCGGGGGCCGGGCTGGGGGGGGGGGGGGGGGGCGTGCGCCGTACCCCCCGTTCGCTCGGCCGGGGGGGGTCTGTGGGGCGGGGGGCCGCTCTGCCTCGCTCCGTCCCTCTGCCTTCCCTGGGCAGGCAACAAAGCGGGTGTTACTGGTGTCGTGCTGTCCATGGGGGGCGTGGTTCCCCATATCATTCCGGTTCGTGCTCGCCCGCCTTCTCGGGGCGTGTCCTGGCGCGTTGGCGCGGGCCCGTTTGTTCTCCGCGGCCCCTGTGGGAGCCGGCGGCTGGGGCGGGGGGGCGGGCCGCGCCCCGGCTCCCCTCTCGGGTGGGGGGGGGGGGGGGGCCATCCCCCTCGCCTCGGGGGGGGCGGGGGCCGGGGCCTCCGCGGCTCGCGGGCTGGCGGGGGGGGTTGGGGGGGGGGGGGGTCGCACCGCGGCCTCCCTTCCCCCCTGCTGGGTGGCCTATTCTGGCCCCCCTCGCGTCGCCGGCGCACTCCCTTCCGGCGTGCGCGTGTGGTCGGGGTCGCGGTGTCGCCCCGGGACGGGGGGGGGTGAGGGGCGGCCCGGGGACCGCGCCCCCGGGGGCCCCCGCTGACCTGTACCCCCGGCCCTCACACTGTTCTGGTGTGTCGTCGTGCGCCGTCCTCAGACCTGGCGCGCGCGCTGCTCCGGCACACCGGTGTGGGTTCGCCTTGCGGCCGCGACCCCCTCGGGTGCGGGCGGCTGGGGGCGCTGGTGTGCCGATCATTCCCCAGCCTGCCGCATCCCCCTCCCCCCGCGTCGCGGTCCCTCCTGGGGGGGGGGGGCGTCCCCTCGGCTCTGGGGGGGCGGAGGGCCGCTCCTGGGGCTCCCAAGCTGGAGATGTGAGATGGGAGCGGGGGGGGGGGGGGTGGGGGGCCGCCCCCCCGTTCCCTCGCCCCGTCGGCCTGCCATCCGTTGTCTCCGGCGTGTCCCCCCGGGGCATACCCGTGCCGTGGGGGTTGCCGGGCGGCCGCGTGCGTCGGGCGCGGCCCGGTCGGTCGCCGACGGGCCAGTGCGGCGGGGGGGGGGGGGGGGGGGGGGGGGAGGTGGGGGCTTCCCCGGGCCGGCCCCGATTGGGTCTCTCCGGTTGCGCCGCCCTGGGCGCCGCCAGCCCACCGTCGGCCGGCAGCCTGTGGGGCGTGCGGGCGCCTGCCTCGGTTGCGGTGCCCCCGCTCCCCAGGTCTTCGGGGGGGGCGCGGGACCGCCGCTTCTTCGGTCCGTCTCCGCCCGTTCTTGGGCCGGAGCGGGAGGGGGGGGGGTCCTCTGGCCCCCCGGCAACGCCTCCTGACGGCCGGGGGGGGGCGGCTTGGCGGTCCCGGTTCCGGGGGCCAGCCATCGGCTGGGGGGTCGTACCCTGCCCCCGCCCCCCTCTGCCCAGAGCCGGTCCCTCGCGCAGGTCTTCACTGGGGCCCCCCAACCCCCCTGTCGTCGGCCCGCGGCATTGGCCGGCCGGGGGCGGCCGTGTGGGTTAGCGGTCAGCGGTTAGCGGGCCGTGGGGCAGCAGGCACCACCCCGTGCTCACTGCTTCCGTCCCCCCTCCCGCGGGAGGTGGCGTGCGCTCCTTCGCCACGCCGCACCGTGGGGGGGCGTGGGCCGGGGGGTCCAGCTCCCCCCCCCACTTCCTCGCGCCCGCCGCCTGGGTCGTCACCTGCGCCGCCGCTTGTGTGGGGGCTGGGGCTGTGGCGGCGGCGGGTTGCGCCGGCGGTAGCGCCAGTGGGCGAGGGCGTTGCGCAAGGCTCTGGGGAGCCAGTTGTTGGCGTCCGCATCCGTGATGCGGAGCACCGCTCCCCCTTCCAGGAAGGCCGGCCACGTCGGCTCCCTGTCGGGCCACGCCGCCCGAATCACTGACCGGAGGACTCTCTCATGGTCCTCCGGGGCTGCCCACCCCCCCGGGGGTGCCTCTCGGTTTCCTCCGTCCCTCCGGAGGAGCACGGCATCAAAGGGCCGGTTCCTCGGCCCCCTGGCGGTCCCCTGGTTGGCCCAGCACAACCACCCATATACCTCCCCAACCAGGGGGAGGGACTCCCCCCCCAGAGGGTCCGGGACCGTGCCCCAGTCCCGGTCCCAGGGCCGGGCCCCCTCTTCCCCCCGCCCCGGCTCCCCCTGCGGCCCCTGTGCCTGCGGCGCCGGCGCCGCGCCCCGCCCCCCCCCCGCCGAGGCCATCCGCGCCGGCTCCGCTCTCGGCGCGGGGGGGGCCGGCTGGTGCTGGGGTCGTGGGGGTTGGGGGGGGACGAGCTCGCCGGCGTCCGGGTCGATGTTGTAGAGGTGGTGGTGGTGGTGTTGGTGGCGGTGGGTGTGGTGCGCCGGCATCTGTTGGATGCCGGGGGGGATGCACCTCACCGGCTGCACGTCCTGCTGCGGGGGCGCCCCGCTCCCCGCCCCCCTCCCTTCCGCCCGCCCTCCCCCTTGGGCTCCCTTCTGTCCCTTCTGTCCCTTGGGGCCCGCGGCGCCCTTGCCCTTGCCCTTGGGCCCCTTCCCGGCCCCCTGCCCGTGTCGCGGGTCCCGCCCCCTGTCCCCCACGCCCTGGCCCGCCCGCTCGCCCACCGTCCCTCGCCCCGCCTCCTGCATCTGGGCGCCCTGCCCGCGCCCCTGCGCGCCCTTCCCGTGCGCCGGCCCCTTCCCGGCCCCCTGTCCTCCTTTCCCCCGCTCCGCGCTGTCCCCCCTTTCTTGGACCACCCGCCGGGCGTCCTGCTGCCTCTGCAGCTGTGGCAGCGTGACGCCCGGCGGTGAACGCGCGGGCGCCTGGGGGCGGACGTGCCGCGTCCGCCCCGGGGGGAAGGGCTTGGGGGGGAATGGCTTGGGGGGGCTGGTGTGGGTGTGGGTGGGGTTGGCGTGGGCGCGGTACTTCGCGCCCTCCCTTCCCACTGCTGCTGCTGCGGCGGCCGCCGGCGTGGCGCCCGTGGCCCGCGCGGGGCCCGTCCCCCGCGTTTGTGGCGTGCTGGGTGCCGCGGCGTGTCCGGCCGAGGCGGTGGCGCGGCTCGCCGTGCCCACGGCTGCTGCTGCGGCGGCCGTCGTCGAGGCGCCCGCGGCCTGTGCGGGGTCCTTCCCCCGCTTTCGCGGCGTGACGGGGGCCGCGGCGTGGCTAGCCGAGGCGGTGGCGCGGCCTGCCGGGGCCGCGGTCGCAACCCCTCGCGCGCCTTCTCCGCTCTCCTCTGCGGCTGCGGCAGCCTTCGGCGATGCGCCCGGTTCCTGCGCCGAGGCTACCCCCCGTGTTGGCGGCGTGCCGGGGGCCGCGGTCGGGGCCGCGGCGTGGCTCGCTGGGGCCGCGGTCTCCGCCTCCTGCGCGCCTGGGCCCCCCCTCTGTGGCGGGGCGGCAGAGCTTGCTGCTTGGGCGGCGGGGGCGGTCACCTCGGCTGGTGCAGGCTCCTGGGCCGGTGGCGGCGGCCCGACCAGCACCGCCGCCTCCGCCAGCCTCCGCTCCTCGCGCTCCGCGGGGGTCTCCCCCGTCCACTCCGGGGAGACGGGGGAGCGGGAGCGGGACCGGCGGTGGTGGCGGTCGGAGCGGGCGGGGGAGCCATCGGAGTCTGCCATCACTGTTATCCTGGTAGGCATGCGTGGTGGCAGGCGCGCCCTTCCCACTACCTCCTGGTGCATCAGTGCCGTGCCGTGGGCAGTGCCGTGCGGTGCTCTGCGGGGGGGAGGGGGGGAGGGGATGGGGGGTCGGCCGCGGCGTCAGCCCCGCACGGGCGGGGGCCGGCGGCCATCCACCGGCATTGGGGGGGGAGGCGGGGGAGCCACGCGGTCCACGCGTCGCGCCACAGCCCCCAGTCCGGGGCGGGGCCCAGGGCCCTGGGCCCCCGAGGGTCGCCGGGTGGTGTCGGGGGGAGCCGCACTAGGTGGACCCCCGTAACGGCGGTGACCTCCTGTGTCCGCAGGAAGGTGTGCACCCCGTCCCGCGCCGCGGGCGCCGGGAGGGGGGGGCGGGGTACGGGTGCTGCTCCGTAGAGGTGGGTGGGGGTGACCCCCAGGACCCGCTCCGGGTCTCCCCGGGTCGCGACGACGAGGAGGAGCAGGGGGGTGCCAGGGCACTCTTGCCAGAGGACCTGCCCCCTGTGGTGGGCACCCCTGGTCCTGGAGAGGGGGGGGGACAGGTTTGGGTTGGCCCAGCCGCGGGGTGCGTGCGTCGCCGGTGGGAGGGCGGGGCACCAGGTGGGCTCCCTGGGGAACGCCTCGCATACGACGGCGTACGTGGGGGTAGGCCTGGTGCCGTCGTACACTGGGTTGGTCGGTCGGGGGCGGGCGGGTGCCTCGTCCGCGCCTTCCACGAACACCGTGATCTCGCCCACCTCCAGGTCCTCGTCCGGCGGGTGTAGAAGGTGGAGCGCCGCATCCAACTCGGACACCCCCCCCGGGTATGTGGCCCGCGCCTGGTTCAGGTACGGGGCCGTGTCCCCCGGGCAGCGCGTCCTGAGGGCGTGTAGCAGGGCTGGGGCGCTGCTGCGGAGGGACATGGCGGACCCCGCTCCCGTCAGCTGCAGGGTGTTCCCCATGGACAGGGGCCGGCCCGACCGGTTGGACTCACGCCACTCCATCCAGTGCCCGTAGAGGGCCGCCTCCGGGCTGATGAGCCCCGGCTGGACGGCGTGCACGATCCGGTGCATCGCTGGGAGCAGCGTGGGGGCCCCCGCCCCGTTCAGGGCGCGGACGGCCGGGAGGGCGGCCTCGTCGAGGAAAGCCCTCGCACTGCCTGCTAGGTCACGCCGCGCGGCGGCGTGCGCCTCGTGCGCCTCCGCCACTGCGTCCGCCACCAGGTCCCGGACGGCCGCCTCCTGCGCTCGGCGGCGGGCCCTGGCGTGTCCCGGCCCATTTCCCCGTCGGCGTGGCATGGTGCTGCGGGCTCTGCAAAGGGCGGCGGCGGGTGGGGGTCAGGGCGCGAACACGTGCGACAGGTGCGCAACGGATGTGGGGTCCCGCAGGTGCACGTGGATCCACAGCAGGGCAGCGCCCGCGGGGCCCGCGCGTTCGTGTGAGGGGGCATGTGCCCCCTCGACGCGCCGGTGCAGGGCCTCCTCTTCTGTGCGCCTGCGCGGGCCTGCGGGAGGCTCGGGCCACGGGCACGCGGCCACCTGGGCGCACCGCGCGCACCTGTTGGCGCCCGTCGACGCCGCGGAGGACACCGTGTCACATTCCCCGCAGAGCCGGCAGGTGTGTGGGAGGTGGGAGGGCGGCGACCAGGGGTCGAGGTGGCGGAGCCAGAGGTCGTCCCACCTCTGCCGGAGGGGGTCCCGGATCTCCAGCAGGCGGGCGCGGACGCGGCGCCGGTAGTCTCTGCCGAGCGTCTTCCGCTGGACCTCTCGCCACGTGTCGTCGGGGAGAATGCCGTGGTCGTGGAAGGCGGCGATGAGATCGTCCCACGCCGGGCGGGGGTGCCCCTGGGGGGGGGTTGCCATGTACACGTGGCGCCCGGCGAGGTGGGGCGTCAGCGCATCCCACCGGTACCCGCTTCCGGCGTCCCGGCGGAGGAGGGCCAGCAGGGTGCCACCCGCGACTGCCTCCCATTCCGCCCGCAGCCCTTCGCAGGCGTCTAGCTCCTGGCGCAGCGAGGCTGCAATGTCGGTGGGGAGCATGAGGAGCAGGGGTCCCCGGGTGTCGCGCAGCCGGGACAGGGCGTCGTCGTATACCGGCCCCCCAGCTTTGAAGTGCGCCACGGTGAGCTGGGCGGCCCCGTCCTCGGGGGGGTGCCACCGGACGGTGGCCGCGGCGTGTCCCCATTTGCGTATCTCCGTAGCCTGGAGTACGTTGGCGGCGTGAAGGACGATGCGGGGGGGGACTGGTGTCCTGACGAGCGAGGACACGTCCCCAGTCCATCCTGTTTGCGGCCCCGGGGCCGCTCGCAGCCATTCCCCCATCGCCGCGTCCCACGGGTGGTCAGGTCCCGCCCCGCGGATCACGGTGGGTCTTGGCCGGGTGTCCGGCCCCCATCCCTCGAGCGGGATGGCGGCGTATTGCTGCGCAGGGGTCTCCGGGGCGCGCGTGGCGGCGCACCACCGGCCCCACTCGCGCGCCCACTCCTCGCCCACGACGCGCGCCTCCCACGCGGTCATGGAGCCACGCCCGATGATCCACGGTGGGAAGAGGGCGTCCTATAGGTGTTTCGAGAACCCTCCCGGCAGGTCCTGGTACGGGTGGGGGCCCTCTTGGGGCGGGCACTCCAGCGTACCATTCACGACCCGGAGGGAGGCCACGAAGTCCTGGTCAGGGCGCGGGGGAGGGGGGGGGCGGTCGCCCTCCGCCGCAGTGAGCCATCGGTGCGCCCGGGCCGCCGCGCTTAGGGGCTCGCGGAGGAGGTGCTCCAGCCGGTGGTTGCGAAGTTCCCACGCGAGGTCCCCCAGCCGGAGCATGTGGTGGAGGAAATCGTCCACGGAGGTCCCTCCCGGCGGGTCGTAGCGGGTTATGGCGCGGAGCTGCGCCTCCGCGTCCTCGGGCACCAGTCCGGAGCAGAAGACTTCCGTCCACGTGGCGCCTGCGGAGCGCCACGAGGCCACCCACAGGGCTTTGTCCCCGGGCGGGAGGTGGCGGGCCGCCTCGTGTACCGCCTGGCGGTAGTGGGGCCAGAGGAGCCGTGAGTGGGCGCACCCCACATGCATGTGCACCGGGGTCTCCTCCGGGCCGCCGCATAGGAGGCACGGTTGTGGGACGACGGCGACGCCGGAGAGCCGCTCCTTACGGGCGCGGAGCCTGCGCTGCACCGGCGTGTGGCCGTCCCGGGCTCGCAGCGCCCGGTGGTTGGTGGCCGTCGCGGTGAGGTCCCGGGCGTGGACATAGGCTGTGGCGTGGGCCGCGCCCAAAGGTGTGTGCCCCCGGTGCGTCAGCGCGTGGTCCGTCTGCGCCCGCTGCGCGACCTCGCCGAGCGCCCGCATCGTGGGGGGCCGTAGATCGAGGTGGCCGTCACGGCCGGCTACAATGAGCTGGGCGTGGCCAGGATCCGGGGGCGTATTCTGCAGGACGGTGTCCTGGGACGCCGCCCAGTCCGCTTTGTGCAGCAGGGCGTCACTGTGGTGCGAGGTGGCTCGGACATACCAGAACGGGTGCCCGGCGCGTCGCCCTCGCGCGCACAGGCCGTCTCGGAGCCACCTCAGGGGCATCTGGTTGACCACCTTCGCCGCGCCCGCGGGGACCCCAGTGGTCCGTTCGCGGTCTGCGTGCCGCAGGAGGTGGAGGATGACTTCGGCGTCCACCGTGTGGACCCACGGTCGGTGGGCACCGTACTGTAGGGGGAGGGAGGCGGCCACCCCTTCCCCGTCGGGCACCGTGCCCGAGATGGCCACCGCCCACGTGCGGGTGAGGTCGGCGGCGAGAGCGACGCTGGTGGCGTGCTTGCAGGGCCCGCCCCCGGACGCGTCGGAAGAGGTGTGGCCCCAGGCCTCCGGGATCCAGTAGTACCCGGTGGGGCTGAGCCACCCCGCGTTGAGGTCGGCGGAGTGCCACCGGACGTCGGGGTGGCTGGGTGTCAGTTGGTCCACGCTCAGCGCCCTGGTGTCGCCGGGGCTGATCGCCGGGTGGTCGTGCAGCCGGACCTCCGCCCCGGTGACCGTGCTCGCCCAGGACCGAAGCGCCGTCACATGCTCCTTGAGCCACGCCGGGCCTCCGCGCTGGTGCACCACCAGGTGTCCCGTGTCTTCTGGCTGGTCCTCCAGCGCGTGCACTGCCATGTGTGGGTCGTGCGGTACCCCCGTAGCCACCAGCAGGGTGGTGCCGCGGGGGAGTCCACGGAGTTGGGGCTGGCCCGCTCCCACCTGCACTATGACCCACTCGGTCCGGAGCTGCGCCTGTCCCGCCGCTTGGGTGTATTGGTCGTCCGTGGCCACCAACCACAACGGCGTCGGCGCGTGGGGTCGGGGGCGCAGGGGCTCGGGCCACGCCACATCCGCGTTGGGCTCCTGGTGCTCGCCTTCCGCGAGCACGTCGCGGAGGATGTACATGAGGGCCGCCGGCGGGTGGTACGCCGCCCCCCGTGTGGGGGGGGATAGGCCGCCCCGGCGGCGGTAGCCCCCGACGTGGAGGTGCAGGCCGTCCGGGGTCACCCGTGGGCCGGTGTGGGCGTCCTGCTTAGCCCTCGTGGGGTGGATGAGTCTCAGGCGGGGGTCCCGCGTGCCGGTGGTGTGAAAGAGGTGCGCCAAGGCGTCGCGCCACCAGGGGTGGTCGGTGGGCTCCTGCTCAAGGCGGCAATAGTGGAGGTGTTCATCGGCGCACTGGTTGAGGCATTCCCGCACCGCCGCCGGCCACGGGTCGTCGTTGTCGGGGAAGGGGTGGCGCGGCCCGTGGTGCCCATGCCACGGTGTTGCGTGCGGCACCGTCAGGCGGCACGTGTCGCGGTGTCGCAGCTTGGCGGTGCGTAGCGTGACGATGTTGCCCGGCGGGGACTGGAGTTGGACATGGGCCGCCCTGGGGCACGTGATGGGGTTGTACAGCCCCACCCCCAGGGCGGCCAGGGCCCGGGGTATGCGGTGGACCCAGTCACCCCCCGCTAGAGTTGCGAACTCCGGGACGGGGTAGTGCACCTCGGGGCATATTCCGTGCGCGCCGGCGATTTCCCAGAACATCTTGGTGACCTCGGCGCGCACGGAGGTCGAGCGGTGGTGGACGAGCGTACCCACGAGGGCCACCGCTGCTTGCTGGCACCGCGTTGGCACCCGTGTGAGCCCCAGGGTCCGGTCATCCTGCAGGCTGTCCCGCGAGGCGTCGAAGGCGTACCGCGCCCTGTCCTTCGCGACCTGGACCGTGACGTGGTCCAGGTGGCGTGCAGTGTCGGAGTCGTCGGCGATGAAGGGGGCGACGTACTGCGTCACCCCCCCGAGGATCGCCAGGATGACGTCCTGCACTACTTTCGGTGGCGCGAGGGTGTTGAGGCACCAGTGGTGCACCGCCGCCAGGCGCAGCCGGTGCTTGCGCTGCAGGGAGAACTCCCCGTCCGGCTGCAGCTGGAGTCCCAGGTAGGGGACGGAGTCCGCCGCCGGTACCCAGTGCCATGGGTTGTCCAGGTGGGGACAGAGGCGCAGCTGCAGGCCCGGGACCCCCTCCGTGGTGGCCATGGCGCATTTGCGGGGGTTGAGCTCCATGCCCATCATCCCCATGTACGCGGCCACCGCCTCCACTCCCTCGACGAAGTGCTGCAGCGTGTGGGCCACCACCAGCAGGTCGTCGATGTAGGCCTGGATGAGGCCGTGCTCGGCTCCTCCCGGCGGGCGCAGGCGGTGCCCCTGCGCCCTGAGCAGGGGCTCCAGGAGGAGCGCGTACAGCAGGGGGCTCTCGGGGTTGCCCTGCCGGACGCCACGCAGCATGTAGACGGGCTGCGTTAGCCCGTGTGCGGTGACGATGCGCAGCCTGGCGCACGTGTGGAGGAACAGCAGGAGGTCGATGACGTCCGGCGGCACGGAGAGGTGGCGCAGGATGAGGTGGAGGGCGCCGTGCGGGGCGGTGTCGAAGGCCTTGCGGGCGTCGAAGGAGAAGACGTAGTTGGGCCTTCCCCGCTGGAGCTGCCGCTGCGCCATGAACAGTGGGGGGCCTGTGTTGGAGCCGGGGAGGGCCCCCTGCTGCCAGTCGCTGACCACTCCGTGCCGTGTGAGCACCTCCGTGATGCGCTGGGTGAGGGGGCCCGTGAGCAGCTTCATGTCCAGCTGGCCCAGGGCTATGGGCCTGTAGTCGTCCAGTCTGGCAGAGCCCGGTACCTTGGGGCTGAGCCAGATGTGCGCGTCCCTCCAGTGCATCGGCGGCGGGGCGCCGCGGAGGATGGCCCGGTAGGAGTGGACCAGGAGCCACTGGACGGGTGCCGGGAGGGCCTTGATGAAGCGGGCCTCCACGTGGTTGGGACCCGGGGCCTTGCCATCGGCCTTGTCCAAGGCGGACTTGAGGTCCTGCATGGAGTACTGCTGGACCTGTGCCCAGGCCCCCTCAGGGACCCGGGGGACATGGCGGCCGAGGACTGCCTGGAAGCCTGGGAGGTCCACCGGGCGTTTGTCATACAGTTCTCGCCAGAAGGCTCGAACTGCGGACATCACGTCGTGAGCCTCCGTGAGGAGCGTTTGGGTGTTGGGGACCCGCACGTTCCAGAGGCCTGACGGGCCTGGGGCCTCTACCTCTATGGCTCCCCGCACGGCCTTCCATCGCTGGGCGATGTCGGGGGCGTGGCGGCGCCAGAAGTCCCTGATGGCGCGCTTGCGGTCTGCCGCCAAGAGTGCGCGGAGCTGGCGGATGTCCTCCTCGAGGGCGGTTGCTTGCCTCTCCAGCTCCTCCTGCAGCTGGCCCTGCGTGGTCGGGCGGAACCCGGGCGACGCACCCCGCAGCTCCTCCGTGAGCCGGAGCGCCGCCTCGGACCGGATGCCATGCCGTGCCGCGTCCGCCTGGTACGCTGCCGGCGCGCGCGCTGCCAGGGCGTCATAGCGGAGGACCGCTGCCTGGAGCCGCTTTCCGCTCTCCGGGAGGTCCCCCTCCGCCGGGTCCGCCCCCGTCGGGGTCGGCTGCCGGCGTCCCACCACCCGTGCCAGGGCGTCATGCGTCGCGTGGAGGTGTTCGAACACCTTGTCCACCGCGGCCGCGGGCATGGACCCGTAGTCGTGCTGCTCTGCGGGGCCCAGCCAGGGCGCCAGGGAGGGCTCGTCCTGCGCGGCGGTGACCGCCGCCCACAGGCAGTGCTGGACGGGCGCGGCCTCGGCGTCGTACGGGAGGAGGCGGCCCTCCGTGTGGCTGTAGGGGGTGGGCATCGCCGCGCGCCCCGCTGCGCTGAGGAGGCCCGGCAGGGCTAGGCGGACCGGGAGGTGGTCCGAGCCGACCACCTGGGGGTGTGCCATGCCGCGAGCCCAGACGCTTTCCCGCAGGGACCACGGCAGGAGGGGCTCGTTGACCAGGAAGGTGTCCACCCTGTGCCGGGACGGGTGGAGCGTGGGGGTCATGTCCTCCTCGCCGCCTGCCGTGGCCCTCCTGAAGCCGCAGGCCTCCCAGCCCGCCCGGAAGTGCTCCGTGGCCGGGTTGGTGGTGGCGTCCATGTAGACGTTGGTGTCGCCGGCGATGACCACCGGGTGTCTCCCACCGAGGCTGCGTGCCGTGGCATACATTTGTATGTCGGCCCAGAACGCCGCCCGCCCCGCCCACGGGGAGCAGCCTGCTTGCGGCCCGTGGACGTTGATGAGGGTGAGGCCTCCCTCGTCCGTGCGGATCTCCAGGGCCGCGGCCTTCCCGGGGACGATTTCCGTGAAGCTGAGCACCTCGTGCTCCGCCACGTACTTGCTGCTGACCGCGGTGAGGAGGCCCCCCCCTCTCGAGGTGGAAGTGGCTCCCGTCTCCGCCAGCCGGCTGCTGAAGAAGGCGGTGTACCCCTTGTCCCGGAGCGCCGCGGCCACGTGCATCTCCTGCGCCCGGGTGGCGATCCCCGTTTCCTGGAGCATGATGGCAAAGCCCCCCTCGTGGGGTAGCATGCCGGTGATGAGATGCTCCTTGTCGGTACAGGCCGCCGGCCCCCGGCGCCGTCGGAGCGTGTCCCGGAGGGACCGGTCTGGCGGTACGAGGCCGTTGCGCAGGTTCCACGAGAGGAGCCACAGGGCGTCGCCCGCCGTGTCCTCCTGGAGTCAGCTTTCCCGCATCGGCATCGCCGCTGGGTTCGCCGGCGCGGCCAGGGCATCCGGGTGCGCCGCATCCGCCGAGCCCGTCCCCGGCGGGGCCCACAGGGGGGCCCGGGGGGCCGGGGGGGCCAGGGGGGCCAGGGGGGCCAGCCCTGCGGGGATGGACCCTGGTGGGCCCGTACCGCTGGTCTCCGGGGCCGCCCCGGGCGCCTCCGCACCGCCGTCTGCGTGGGGGCGCCGGGCGTACGGGGCGTGCCACGGGGACCTCCGTGCCCTCCCTTGCAGGATGTTGGAGGCCGCCTCCTTGTCGTCCGCCGGGGCTGCGGCGTGCACCGCGTGCCACGCCAGGTGTTCCAGCATTGCCCCGCTTGTGTAGTACTTGTCTGCACACAGGGGGCATTTCGTCGGCTCCGTGGCCCCTCGCGCCGGGGGGAGCGGTACCGACTTCCGGATGGCGCCCTCCGCCGCCGGTTCGAAGGGTAGGTTGGCCAGTGGAACCGTGTGTGGCGCCAGTGTGCGGCCCGGGGCCGCCGCATCGAGGGCCCGCGTCGTGGGCGCGGGCCCGAGACTCCGGATGGCGTCGCGCTGCACGTCCGCCTGCAACCACGTTTGCCAGTGTGTGGGGCCGATTTGGCGGTCGGGTTTGCCCCTCCACCGCAGGTCGTGGAAGGCCTGTAGCCAATGGTACACTGTGGTCGGGACCGCCAGCTGGAGCTCTAGGTCGGCGGGGTGCGCCGCTGCCGGCCACACCCCCGGCCTCGCCGACCGGGCGTTGTCCTTCAGCTTGGCCTGGAGCAGGAGGGCGTGGTGTTCGCCTTCCCGTAGCGCCTTGACGATCATGCGGGCGCAGTCTGCCACGCGGATCACGGCTTCGGGCCCTGGCAGGCGCCCGGGGTCGCAGACGACGATGTGCGCGTCCGCCGGGCTGAACATGCAGACCACCCACTGCGGGTTCTGCTGCCCCCGTTGGGCCACCGCCAGGGTAGCCGCCGGGCGGGCGTGCGTGATGGGCCCCGCGTGGAGGTCCGGGACGTCCCACACACTCGTAACTCACCAGCAGGCAGATTCGTAACACCATCACACTCGTAACTCACCCACAAGCACAATCGTGGCACCCACACACTCGTAACTCACCCACAGGCAGATTCGTAACACCATCACACTCGTAACTCACCCACCAGCACAGCCGCAACACAAGCACACTCGTAACTCACCTACAAGCACATTCGTAACACACACACACACAAACACACACACACACTCTCGTAACTCACCCTGAACCGGAACTCAATCTCCAACCTGAAACCTCAAACCTGAACCAGACACAGCATCACACACCCAGCGCGCGGCAAACACACTAACACTTTGCGCGGCGCGCTGACATACACACAGTGCCCTGACACACAGATCACACACACAGCGCGCTGACATACGAATGACACACACACACCGCGCCAACACACCAAAGACACACACCCAGCGCCAAATGAACTCCGGGCATCACACCAGTAGCCGTCGGCAGTGGTCAACAACGGTTGCGGCTCGTCTGCGACCTTCATGTCAGCGGCTGGAGTGGGCACGGCAAAGAGCAAACAGCCAACACGAAACGAAACACGAAGAGCAAAGCCACGACCGCAATGAAAACCACCAAATTTTTCTTTTCGACCGCAAATGACAATCACTCACCTTTTATTTTTGCCAACCAGAATTTATTGAAGTGCTGCGAGTTTGCGCCGCCGCCAAGAGCGCTGTCGCCAGTGCTAGAAATTAATTAACCCTATGATTCGATTTTTTACGATTTCAGCCCTCAGATTCATACATTACATCAGTCTGCATATTAACTTTGGTCGCGCACCCTGAAATCCGATCCCTACACATACAGGAATTCCTGGATCCTTGCTTACAAACTCACCTGCTTCAACGCCCCCCCTCACGGTCCGAAAACGCGCAACCAAACGGCACTTTTTTCTTTCGAGGAAAAGGGCCCTAAAACAGCCCCCCCGGGACCATTCGGGTCTCTATGGGTCTAAAATGGTTGTACGGGGTAGGTGGGGGGCTATTTGCGGACCAAAATTTGGAGCACCGGGGGGGTCAAGTGGGGGTCTCTGAGGTCCTAAAACAGGGCTGAAACAGGGCAGAAAATGGGTCACACGGTGTGCATAGCCACATGGATGATGTGCTTCATTGTCCATATAGTTCCTCAAATTGCCTCATCAGGGCCTCCTTGGTCCCATTGCGGCGTAGAAGGTCAGAAATGTGAGGGTTAGACTGTTGCCATGTCACCACCGCCCCCTTGAGAACCTCCACAGTCAACTTCTCTACTGAACCAGAAACCAAGTCATCACTTTGCAAGAAAGCAAGGAGATTCCTCTCTCTATCCCTTTTCTCTTGTGACTCCATGGCTTTTACCCTCCTTTTCAAAAGTTCAGTCAATTTGTACTTCGCAAAGGACTTGAAGGTTAGGTCCTTTTCCTCAAACCGCCGTCTCGCGGTCTCACGCACAGCAGAGAGTAGGTCAGGGTTATCTATGATGTGAGGCGTGTAGGAGGACCACTTTACTCTCACGTAGGCCTCCGCATAGACCATTCTCGTATGTTGGTTTCTTTGAAACAAGTCTCTAAGGTATTTAAATACCGTTTCACCATAGCGGTTATTGGACCGAAGAGTACCTGGACCGGCAAGGGATAGGGAAAGAAGGTGCTTGCTGACAATGTGCTGCAAACTCCATGCCATGGTTCCGCAAATACTACTCTCAAGCTCGGTTAGGATGGGCGTGGTAGGCGGAGGTTGGATGGTTTGTTGGTTAGGCGGTAGGAGTAGAAGAGATGGCAATTGGAAAATTGTATCCACTAGGCTCGTGATCCCTTCCAACCAAGTCCCATAGGCATCGGCAGTGGTGTTCCCGAATTTATGTGAAGCCTTCAAGAAGGGACGTTCAAACACAATACTAAATTGGCTAATCACCATAAGGCAAAAAAGAAACAAAGGAGTCCTCAACCACTTCAATAGCTCAATGTCCGTTGCAACGGTCGGGTCAAGCATGGAAACAACAATGGGAAGATAGTGGAGCACACCGGTCGCTGTCACTCCCATGGTGCAAAACCTCCCGAGCGAGCACTGAATGATTTGCGGGGGGTGTTTTTGCCCATGAGGGTTCTGCTCATCGTGCATTTGCTTGGCATAAAACCACGAAGAGCGGTGGACACCTAGAAGCCGCTTTGACAACAACTTAAGAAGATGGAACGGCAAAGAAATCCAACCCTTGCCCAGTTTTTTCTTGTGAGCCAACCAGGGCAGGGCACCCCCATCCGCCTGTGCAAGTCGCACGAGGGCTTGGTCAAAATGCTTTAAGATGAGAGCAGCAATATGGTCATCACACCCCTTGAAAATTAGTGCTTTGAAGTTCCCCCGTGTTGCCTCCGGAAGTGCCCGCCAACATTCTTTCCTTTCCTCATTCATGAGCTCACGGAGGCCACTAATGTGTCCACTATTTACGGTGGCATTGTCGGAGTACAATGTGCGCACCGAGTAAAAATTTGTTTGTTGCCATCCGTGAGCCTCTTGAACCGCGTGCAACCTTGCAAACAATGCGAGGATAACCTCAAGATAGCCCCCCGCCCCCTTCGCCGTCAAATCCACCACCCCAAGTAGTTCGGTTTTGTCTTTCCAACTCAAGTGCACCTCAAACCCTTGCCGATCAAACCAAGTTGAAACCCCATCGCACCCAAGGGCCAAGTCTTCCACTACACTTAGCTCCTCGGCCATCATGAAAAAAGCCGCCTCACTCATCTCAAAGATGCAACGGGCGGCCGTAGTGTCACTCACACCCTTGCCAATGGGTGGTGGCACAAACAAATTGAAAGCCGCAGCAGAACCAAGAGCACTGATATTGTATTGTCCTTGCAGCCGCCCCAATTGCACACGCCCCGGATTTGGCAGCCGCACACGTTTCTCACTATAGGTGATGCCGGGGGAAGAAGAGGAAGAGGACGGTGACACCGGTGAAGAAGGTGAAGCAACGGGAGAAGGTGGAGCAAACACATCGGGTCCTTGCGAAGGAGCACTAGCCTCCGTAGTTCCTTGTTTGCTCCTACCCGTGCTTGTGGCGATGGTCGCCTTGGCACCGGGCCACAAAGTTAATGGGGTAGGCGCAACAACCTCCGCGCGCTTACATATACTTGTGAAAATGTCACGCAAAGCTTCAACATTGTCCCTACATTTCCGACAAAGAGAAATGTTAGCATCTAATTGTCTGGTGGGCAACTTGAGCAACCGTGGCCTAATCATTTGGACAATGTTGTGCCGAGGGTCCTCCGGCAAGATGGGAAGAGTGTCCACCTCCACAACACACTTTTCACACAAGTCACACATGGGACCCTTTGAAGGTGAGGACCTTGGTGAAGGTGACCGAGAAAGTTTGGCCTTCTTGTGAGGCGGGGTTTCAAACACAATGTTCTTTGAAGTGGAACTCCGTGTTTTGACAGGTGTCGTGTTTGTGTCCTCCGTGTGCCGTGTCGCACGTTTGGGTGTATGTGGTGCAGGCACACCACCCCAACACTCTCTACAACACAAGTATTCACCGGTTGCGTCCCGAAATGACGATCTCAAACGGGGAGGCACGGTGGCAAAGTACGAAGTTGGGTTGCCGGTGCAATTCACATGCACACAACAATACTGTTGTCTCTTCCCCTTCTTTGTATTCCCGGGGAATACGGGCCAAGTCGTTGCAGCTTGCATGATGACCTGCAATAGAAACAAGGAAAAAATGTGGAGCGCTTCCTAAATTGGAGTTGCCGGCACCTAAATTAAGCATTGCCGATACGCCGAAAATCAGATCCGGTATCAAGATTTGCACCGTGGCACGCGGGAGGTCCACATGCCCATCTGTGGATGCCCATTGCACGGGCAATCACATACCAACTAAGTTTGGGCCAAACCGGTGGATGTTGGGAATTGCGAATTGGGAGGTGGGCAAGAATCTAACTCTGAATTTGGAATCGCAACGTGAGATGGCACTTCTAACCTCGAAATGTGCCTCTCCACAGCACAAGTTAAATGAGAGCAACACTCCTGTCGAAGCGCAATCTAAGATCGTGACGAATGATCAAACTTCAACAACCAAAGTAACCCAAAAAGCACTACTTTGCACCACAAAAAGACATACTTGGCCTTGAAGAGAAGGCGGATCGATGAAGAATAGGCACAGACCCCACAGAAGGAGTATTTTGAGGCACAAAGACATGCTGCATAGAGCGAAAGAGGTCAGGACAGTCGAAATTCGGAGATCTCGTAAACGGCATTCCGACGCAAAAAAAAAAATATGACACATCGTAGAATCGTTGTACTTTTATTATGGTGTAAAAAACGCATTCTCAAACGATCAGAAAGGTCTTGAAAAATATTCCAAAAAAGAGGTCCATTCTCCCGACACGCGCGACCATTGAAGCACCTGACTTACAAACTACCAACTTCAAGGGCTCCTAACTATTTAAAACGAACATAGATGACAAAAACCAAGATGCACGGCATGATCTCCACGTCGAGGCGGTCATTTTGAGGGGTAAGTGTGTAGGGGTGATAGAACCGGAATTTCGACGTTAGGGGGTTCCCTATTATAGGGGGTTGAGAGGTGGCCAGTGACTTGTGCGGAGGGGGCCCCTCCCCCTCTCCGCGCATGTGGCAAGGCGGGCCGGGGGGCCCAATCTGAACAAGGGGATGAAGGCGGTGGTCTAGAGGGTGGGCAATCTGCATGGGGAGGGTTGTTTTTGGAGGTGATGCATACCACGGACGGCCCTTTGTTTCCTTGTACATTTGGGGGAAATATTTTCAGAGCAATGTTCGGGCTATGTTGTTGAGCCTAACATTAGGGCCAAAGATGGTGAGAGCAATGTAATGGCCACCTTGTGGCAAGTGATGGCTGTATGGCAAACAAATAGGTGCCATAAATGTTGAAACCTTTGCGTAGCAAAATACTTGTGGGGCGCTTCCCACTCGATGCCCCTTTGGGTAAGCCACCGGGGGGGGGGGGGGGTGCCTTTGCCTTTTGCCCGAAAAACAACGGTTGTTTGGTGCCGCAAAACAACACATATTGCCCGGCAAACATGTTGGTCCTCATTGTTTGCCCCTTTAAAAATGTTGGCAATACATATGCATGCATGTTGTTCACCGCATACCTGCACCAAAAGGCCAATTGGATAATTATTCCATTGAGAATCAACTATTTGGAAAATTGGCACACAAATGTGGCATGCTCTTTCTCTTCCAACCAACGCTGCCCCACAACTTATGCACCTTGCCGTTCAGCCGAACCCTTACCACCACGTACCCAACTTGACAACAAACAGCATGGCTTTTTACTCACCTATGGTAGCTACCGCACCCACCCCCATGCATGCGGGCCCCCCCACCCCCCCCCCCCCCAGTCACGCAATTTCCTGAGGTAAGTGAATGGATACCTGAGTGGATGCGATGAGTGAATGGATACTTGAGTGGATGCGATGGTGCCATGCACCATCGCATCCACCCCCCCTCTCTTTTTTGTGTTCCCCCTCCCGGCGAAGGCGGGGGGGGGGGGGGATTGGTGGACTAGTTAGTTTTCCCCTAGCTGGGGCAAAAGTTGCCGGAACGTGAACTACAACTAAACATGCCATAAAAAGATGGTCAAATTGGCTAGAAATCTTCATGAGGTTATGCAAAGCAAAACCAGCAATGTGCACACCACTACTAAGCTTGGGGGTGCAAAACCAGTTTCTTCACTAACTGCCCGATGGGAACCAAAATCATGCACTTGATCTGTTTTACAGCGTTGTTTGTAGAAACAATGTTTCTGTGACATTGCACTTGCCATCAAAGTATTTTATCATTCCGCCCCTTTCACTTATTCCCTGCCATCCAGCGTTGTTGTTTCTAAATGCAAATGTACAATGCTCCCCCTGTCACCAAATTTTACTGCTTTCTCTCATGAACATTGACAAAGAGCCTTTTGTTTCGAAAAAAAACCACCTCTGCTTTCAGTGGAGCAAAAACAAAACACATCACACAACACACAAATGACACACATATGGCAAAAGGCAGACACACAAATGACACAGAGATGGCAAAATGGCAGACACAAATGACACACAGATGGCAAAATGGCAGACACAAATGACACAGACACATCAGAACGATCGCACTAGACAAACACCTATGCACTCGTAACTCACCCACAGTCACATTCGTAGCACAAACACACTCGGACTGACTCACAAGCACATTCCTAACACAAGCACGCTCGTGTCTCACCCAGAGGCAAATTGGTAACACAACCACACTCGTAACTCACCCACAGGAACATTCGTAGCACCAACACACTCGTCACTCACCCACAGGCACATTCGTAGCACCAATACACTCGTAACTCGCCCACAGGCACAGTCGTAACACAAGCACACTCGTCACTCACCCACAGGCACATTCGTAACACAAGCACGCTCGTAACTCACCCAGAGGCACATTGGTAACACAAGCGCGCTCGTAACTCACCCACAGGCACCATCGTAACACAAACACACTCGGAACTCACCCACAGGCACATTCGTAACACAAGCACACGCGTAACTCACCCACAGGCACACTCGTAACACAAGCACGCTCGTAACTCACCCACAGGCACCATCGTAACACAAACACACTCGGAACTCACCCACAAGCACATTCGTGACACAAGCACACGCGTAACTCACCTACAGGCACATTCGTAACACAACCACACTCGTAACTCACCCACAGGCACAATCGTAACGCCCACACACTCGTAACTCACCCACAGGCACAATCGTAACGCCCACACACTCGTAACTCACCCACAGGCACAATCGTGGCACCCACACACTCGTAACTCACCCACAGGCAGATTCGTAACACCATCACACTCGTAACTCACCCACAAGCACAATCGTGGCACCCACACACTCGTAACTCACCCACAGGCAGATTCGTAACACCATCACACTCGTAACTCACCCACCAGCACATCCGCAACACAAGCACACTCGTAACTCACCTACAAGCACATTCGTAACACACACACACAAACACACACACACTCTCGTAACTCACCCTGAACCGGAACTCAATCTCCAACCTGAAACCTCAAACCTGAACCAGACACAGCATCACACACCCAGCGCGCGGCAAACACACTAACACTTTGCGCGGCGCGCTGACACACACAAAGTGCCCTGACACACAGATCACACACACAGCGCGCTGACATACGAATGACACACACACACCGCGCCAACACACCAAAGACACACACCCAGCGCCAAATGAACTCCGGGCAACACACCAGTAGCCGTCGGCAGTGGTCAACAACGGTTGCGGCTCGTCTGCGACCTTCATGTCAGCGGCTGGAGTGGGCACGGCAAAGAGCAAACAGCAAACAGCCAACACGAAACGAAACACGAAGAGCAAAGCCACGACCGCAATGAAAACCACCAAATTTTTCTTTTTGACCGCAAATGACAATCACTCACCTTTTATTTTTGCCAACCAGAATTTATTGAAGTGCTGCGAGTTCGCGCCGCCGCCAAGAGCGCTGTCGCCAGTGCTAGAAATTAATTAACCCTATGATTCGATTTTTTACGATTTCAGCCCTGAGATTCATACATTATATCAGTTTGCATATCAACTTTGGTCGCGCACCCTTAAATCCGATCCCTACACATACAGGAATTCTTGGATCCTTGCTTACAAACTACCAACTTCAAGGGCTCCTAACTATTTAAAACGACCATAGATGACGGAAACCAAGATGCACGGCATGATCGCCACGTCGAGGCGGTCATTTTGAGGGGTAAATGTTGATTTGGCATATTGTGTGCATTATGTCAATTATGTAGTTATGTGAATTATGTGATTTCTCCAAGCCATAAGACCCGCCAAGGTCACATAATTCACATGATTATGTCGGTTAGGCCCATTGTTTGAGTCATATGAATTATGTCTATTAAGTGAGTTCTCCAAGCCATATAAGCCAGCGAGATCACATAATCTACATAATTAAGTTGAATTAAATTATGTTGATTTGGCACATTGTGTGCATTTTGTGATTTATGTGAATTATGTGATTCCCCCAAGCCATATGCCCCACCAAGGTCACATAATTCACATGATTATGTCGGTTATGCCCAGTGTTTTAGTTATGTGAATTATGTTATTTAAGTGACTACTCCGAGCCATATAAGCTAGCGAGGTGTCATTATTTACATGATATTGTTCATTTGGCACATTGTGTGCATTATGTGAATTATGTGTCCTCTCCAAGCCATATGACCCGCCAAGGTCCCATAGTTCACATAATTCTATCGGTTAGGCCCATTGTTTGACTTATGCGAGTTATGCGAATTAAGTGACTTCTCCGAGCCAAATAAGCCACAGAGGTCACATAGAGGGAGCGTTGGTGGGCAAGGCATGCGCACGGCAAATGTTTGGGCTATTTCCAATCCCCACCCCTGTGGGACCCCTAAGAAGGCAGCGGTTATGTAGCCAATCCGCCCATTTTTGGGCCCCCGAGAAGGCAGGGGTTAGGTAGCTAGGTCCAATCTTGTCCCCGCGGGTCCTAGGGCCCCACCCCTGTGGCCTATGGGTACCACATTTGTGTACAATTTGCTTCCTCTGCACTTTGGTGCATTTTTAGTACAATCAACAGTGGCTTGAAGGTACATCCTTGTATTCCGACGGCAGCCTCCAAATAGTGGAAATCGCGGGCTCCGAGTACCAAGCCGCGGGAGCTCCGGTGACAAAAGGACCCCTGCCCATTCTCTGGCCCGGGTCGTGGGTCCGCAACTACTCTATCTCTCGAATTTGGTTGTCACAGGCATGGCAGCCAACTTCATCTTTTCTAGCACTTATCTTACAAGTCCATCTGATGGATAGTAATGGACCAGTTTTGAGGCATGGCAGTCCCCCGTCGCCAGTGCCTTTTATTGGATTATGGTGGACCACCAAAGGCCCGAGGCCCTCTACACAGCCCGGTCTACTTTTGTGCAGTAAAACGCCACTAGCCATCGGTGAAGAAAAAAAGAGCGAATGTCTTGAGAATGCGTGGCATATTTTTGTTTGAAAGTTAAAATCACCTCGGTGAGAGGTTTCGGGATCAAGCACAGGTGCGGGCATTGTATACCCCCCCTTTGGGGGTCGGTGTCCGGCACATGAAACAAACTCGTAAGTGCTTCGAGCCCTAGTTTGGCGAAATGATTTTGTGAGCAGGTGGTTCAGGAAACGGTTACACGGGAGACGGCGATGTAGCATACCGGAAATACACCATGCACACACGCCACAAAACGCGGGTTTGAGCCCCGGTCACTCTGCCATGGAGCCGTTGCTTTTACCTTTTTGGTGCTGGGAAATTGGGGGTGGTCCCTGCATGGCACGCCTAACCGGCACATTGGAAGGGGGGAAGAAATGACCCAGGCAGGCCAAGAAACATTCGATAGCCGCTAACCACGGCGAAGTCAAGGCAACACTCGGTCCTCGTTTGGTATGCTACAGTGCATAGATGTTCACCAAGTAACCAGCCACCAACCTAGTGCATTGCATTTGTGCAAACATTAACCAGGTAACCAGGCGCTAACCCACTGAGTTCTAAAAGCATCTACAGGGTGTGGTAATAGTTCATATATGCAGCGGTTGGTAAAAGGTGATTTTAGACGTGTTTTTCATGCAGCGGTTGGTAAAAGGCTGGTGTTTTTCCATGTAAAGGTTGGTACCGACATCCTCTTCTTTTGTTTACCTTAATGTTTCTTTGTATTTTCTATTTTTGAAAAAAATTTTGAAAAACCAGAATGCTTCTTTTTGCTTGAATTTTTCTTTTTCTACTATAGGGAGTATTCATTCACCCTAGAAACATTATTTCTTCTTCGAAAACTCCTAGGGTTCTCATTTGTACAACACTGGTACTATTTCTCTCTCCTTGTTTTCTCAAAACATTACACTTTTTTTTTCTACACCTTGCACTCTTGCTATTTGTGTAAAATGTTTTATCTCTTTTTTTTCTTCAAAACCTGCACTCCTTTTTGTGCTGAAAAACCTGTAAAATGTTTTATCTCTTTTTTTTTTCTTCAAAACCTGCACTCCTTTTTGTGCTGAAAAACCTACACTGTTTCTTTTTGTCACTCACTTCTGCATTCAAAATGCCGTTTTTTTTTTACCTACTGAAATATTGTTTGTTTGTTTTTGTCACTGACTTCTATGTTGAAAATCCTGTTTGTTTTTTATATTGTTTTTCTTCTCTGAAGTGGTCAGAGTTCCTGCTTTTTTATGAACCACCATTGCCATGCGCAACTCGCGTCAATTAGGAAAAATGCCCACAAAAAAAAAAGTGCTCTCGTGTGCAAATCGTCCAACCCTACAGACCTCACTGCCCTTTGAGGGACATGTCGCTGTTGCAAAGGATGAACCACATATTCAATTTGATCGATTCGCTGTTATTCAAGAGGAAACAGGAGGTACTACTCTCTTTCACTCATGGTAAGCATCACTGCACAGCTCAGAGTGCCTTCATCATCCGAAGTCTGCACTGCCTCCCGTGCCTCCCTTGCCCTTTGCCTGTTCTCCCTGGCCACACGCTGAGCATGTACATCACGTGGTGCAGCACGAAACCTTTTGGCAAGTCTGTCCAACCGGGTCTCAGCCCTCCTCTTTGCTGCTCTTTGTACAGGTGGTGTGCCTGGGACTGACAGGACGTCAATGTTGTCCTCCACCTCTGCCCCAGAGGCTTCATCTGCCTCTGCCTGTGCCTCTGAGGCTTCCTCTGAATCTGAAACATGACCAGGAACAACAGACAGCAAAGGTGCAGGCATGGAGATGGCTGCTGAAGGGCAGGGGAGGTCCACATCATCTACAGATTCTGTCACTGGCACCTCTGTAAACACCATGTTCCAGCTGCTGAGGATGTGTGTGGTTGTCAAAGGGGATGCTGCCCATTCAGCAAGCCAAGTTACAAGGAGCGCCTTCATCGTACGCTCGCTGCTATCCAGCTTGGAGTGCTTTGGCAGCAGTCCATCGTGGATCTTCAGGCAATGGTCAATGTGGCGACGCTTCAGTCTGTCGCGCAACCATGCTCTCATGCCTGGATTGATGACCTGATCGCCAACATTGCTGACATGGCTGCGACGAGCGCGACCAAAGAAAACATACATATTCCTTTGGCTACTAGCACAACGGTCTTGTCCGGTCTGGATTTTTGTGCAAATTGTGACTTTTGTGTGAAAAGTTGGGTCAGGGGTATTTGCATGTGGCGGATCTTGTGGTTTTGGTGTTTTTTGATGATTCAACGAAGGATTAGAGTTTTGCATGTAGACCAGTTTGGCAGATCACAAGACCGGTCTAGACCGGTCTTTGTACCAACTCAAACGAACTCAAACGAAAAAGGGATACAAGGATTACAAGGTTTTTACTTCTTCTGCGCCAACTGCATAAAACGAGACGAACTGATCGAACCGACCGGACCGAACCGTTCATTTCACTTCGTGTAAAGACCAGACCGGACCGGTCCGGACCGGTCTTTGAACAAACTGCATAAAACGCGCTAAACTGGGCGGTCCGACCGGTTCGACCTGTTTATACCTGTTTTTGATGTGAACTGCATAAACTGCTTGAAATGATCGGACCGGCCCGTTTAGATCGTTTTACGCGGTTTGTTCAAGGACCGGTCTGGACCGGTCTGGACCGGTCTTCTGGTAAACTAAAACGAACCGCATAAACTGCATAAACTGTTCGGTCTGCATAAACTGCATAAACTGCGTAAACCGGCGTAAAGTAGAAGTTTTGCTAGAATAAACTGCGCGAAACGGGAAGACCGGGCAGACCGGAAGACCGGACTTTATGAAATGCGTACCTGTAGCCAAAGGAATATGTGGCCGCGCCACAAAATAGTATAAGTTCGCCAGCCTTATTTCAGCGTCGCCGACGCGCTTCAACTCGTCATCGTCGAGATGGCTTCCAACCCAGTCCATGATGACGACACATGGGTCATTCTGCGCCACGCCATGGTCGCGTCTGTCCTTCGCAACTTCAGTGTCGACCTTGATCATCAGGCGTTTGAACGTGTCGCCAGTCTGACACTTCTTCTCCGCGTGGTCCTCGTGCATTGTGTACACATTGACAAATGTGGGAAACCACGGGGAACCAGCCCAAAGTTGACTTCCGTATACTCACCCTAGCTTTGCCAAAACCTGTACTTAGCACGAAGCGGCACTTAGCATTGAGAGTTTGGCTTTTTTGATCTGAAAAAAAATTGGAAAGCCCTTCAAACTACTCTCTCGTGAACTATGGTGCGGGTGAGATGACACAATATTTGGCTTTTCTCCACTTGATAAGAGTTTGCATTGCTCTCCCTTGCACCAAATGTAGATCCGGTGCTGGTTGGTTGTGGTGCATTGAGTGCAGTGATTATTCCCGTGTTGTTGACATTGCATGCAACTGCATTGGCCCACTGGAGTTTATCAAAGGTACGTGGATAAAAAAGTAGAAATGGTCTGCTAGCGCTGTTCTTGAGTTTCATGGCCGACCGGTGAAGTTTGGGAAGTGCAAATTGTTTGCATGGAATGACTTTCCCAGTGCCATGGCGTTCCATGTCAAAACTCCATCACTCCTTTGTCTCTGTGTTTGTGTTTGGGGGCGGGGGGTGAGGCCAACGACAGGCTCCTAAAGTTATAACGGAGCTTACCCTGCCATGGGAGGGCGGGGGGGGGCTGGGTTGTGTCACGGGGCTGCCGTGCAATGGTTCGTGTACTAGGATGAGTGGCACCTGTGTCACCCGTGTCACCTGTGCCGGCTATGCCACCATGACATGGAGGGGGGGGTGGGGGTCATTGGAAAGTGTGCTGCAACACGTGTCGTGACATGGGTAAGCTCCAACATGCTACCAGCTTAGAAGAGGGGAACATGTGGCGCTCGAGGGATCCACAACAATAGTGATCTGCTGGGGGGCTCCCTTCCAAAACGTGGCTCGCCCTTGAAAAGCATTGATGTCTACTCCGGTGGAGCAAGAGTTCCAAGAAGTGTTGGAGAAGGCGTTCAAGAAGTATGACATTAATGGAGATGGGTTTATCGACGAAGATGGTGTGCCCGTCATGTGGCATGTCGTCATGTGCATCATGTGCTCACGTGTGATGCGATGTGCCGCGGTGGTGAAGCTGTCATTTCGGTCGCTCCATGGGGGAGCGAGGGCATAAAGGCTCCGTTGAGTGTACTGGTTCGTACTTTCCGCACGTTCAAGTTTTCAAGGCGGGATTGTCCGCACTGCCTCTCCCAAGCCAGCAGGGAACCGTACAGCTGGATGTTGGTATGTGAGAGAGGGACAGCAGTGCCTTGCAGCTGTAAGCACTGGCAGGGTGTGTGTGTGTGTGTGTGTGGGACCATGTGGGACCATTTTATGCTACTTTTGTGATGGTACCCCATGATGGTATACGACGAGTGGACCCTTGGTGCAGCGACTTGCCCCTGTTTTCTGCACCTTGCACCTATATCAGTGATACATAATCTCACTCGCTGATGTGAATGCTTGAATCAATGCAATTTTTGGGGGACAATGGTGACTGAATAACAACATTCTTTGTTGTCCCAGTTGCACCCGGTTTGCATTGCTGCATTGTGTGTGTGTGTGTGTGTGTGTGTGTGTGTGTGTGTGTGTGTGTGTGTGTGTGTGTGTGTGTGTGTGTGTGTGTGTGTGAACCAACAATCGTCCTTGAAACTCCGCCCACCGCATCACACCCACAAAGTCCCACCAAGCTTACCTTCCAGGAATCCTGCTTGGGGTTGAGAGCAATGCACACACTTGGTGCACATTGTGGGTGGGGGAACTACCGTCACTCACAGCATGGCTCCAAATTGCATGATTGTGTATGTGTGAGCAGGCGGTTGTGCTTGTCTCGCCCCCCCCCCCCCCCGAAAAATTCATGGGTCTGCATGTGAGCAGCGTTGCACCTGTACAAAAAAACACATCTACCCTCCCCTGGCTGCAGCTAAAAGAACAGTGAGGCAGGACGTGTGACTGCATAAGGAAAGACTCCTAGGCCCAAAAGTGGGCGGGTGGGTACATAACCCCTGCCACATGGGGGGTCCCCACCGATTCAGAGCGGGGGGGGCAGAATCACAATTGGCCCACAAGTGGGCAAGGTGGCTACAAAACCCCTGCCGCCCGGGGGGTCCCCACCTCTTCAGGGCGGGGGCCAGAATCAGAGGTGGCCTTACTAGTCAACTGGCTGTGCATCTGAGTAGGAATGAAACACATCGGTTCTGCGCCTGACCTCATGCCTCTCATTGGTGTAAGCAATGGTGCACCCTTTGTCTCATTGCTACTTGCAGAAAGGGCCTAGCCACAAACCATGGTTTTGTATTGATTGGCCTGACAAGGTGTTCAGAGACTTATGCCCTGTGGCCCCTGCCCTGCTGTGCATCTTATCATCCGCACTGGGTATTGGTCGTTGGTTCATTGATTGCCTCACAAAGTGTGTGTGTGTGTGGGTGGGTGGGTGGGTGTGTGGGTGTGGGTGTGGGTGTGGGTGTGTGTTTGTGTGTGTGTGTGTGTGCGTGTGTGTGTGTGTTTGTGTGTGGGTGGGTGTGCAACCCTCACAACAACAACAACAACAACAACAACAACAACAACAACAACAACAACAACAACAACAACAACAACAACAGCAACAACAACAACAACAACAACAACAACAACAACAACAACAACAACGCAGGAAATGCTGTGTTCGGTTGCTGTCAGGAGTGGGGGTCGTGTGAGGGCTGAGGGGGCGGCGCACAAGGGTGGTGAGTGGGTCAGCCAAAGCCTCACAACAACTCCATTCCGCATCCCGTCGCATTCTTCGCTCAAGCTGCGGTCGGCCTTTCTGGTCCAAAGCCTCTCTCATGATCCCGTGTCTGGTACTGCGGTGGGCACCTGTTCCACTGCGGCATCACCAGAGCACAGCTCCAGGGCAGCCGGGGGGGGGGGGGGGCTTCCTGCCGTCCCACATCCCCCGCTGTGGTCTGCCTGCCTGGGTCGCTGGGGCAAGCGGCAATGCGCCCCAGGCATGCCCCAGGTGCCGAGGGGATGTGAGCGGCCTTCACTTCCTGCTGAGGATCCCGCGGCGGCCCGCCGCTGCAACCTAGCAGTAGGCCAGCCCATTGGGGGCAAAGGCTGCGAGGGGGCCGAGCCGACCGCAGTGATGTGCCACACCCAATGCCCCCGGGAACAGCCTCTGCCGGTCCAATGTCCCCACGACCAGTGCCTTTGTGTTTCACCAAAGCCGACACCATGCAAAGTTGATTCCCAATCAAATCAGGAACCATTTCTGTGCATTGCGCGCGTGTCACGCAAAAGTCAGGCCCGGCCACTTGCCCGGGCCATTCCAGCCCCGTCGGGGTGTGTCACCGCAGGGACCCCAGTCTGACCCCTAATTTCAAAGCCTGTCCCAAGTCAACAATTTGGCGGGGCCAGGTGACAGAGAGGTACCTGTGGTCTTTTAGGCCACTGATGGGCCAGTTTTCTTCATGCGCTTTGTGCTGATTTCCTCTTGTGCACACGTGCAATAGCACAGGCGTCCTCCTTGGGGGGGGGGGGGGGCAATACAGGCACGCAGCCAGTGGGGGGGCTGGGGGGTGCGTGGCACCCAGACTCCTGAGTCCGACCCTACCACCTTCCGGTTGTGGGATGGGGGTACTGTGAAGGCATTGTGCACATGCACATGGGCCTGCCGCACACACCCCGTCCCCTGGAAACCCCCCCGCACCCGTTGGCCCCCCGCAGTCTACCCTCGGGAGGGGGCGTGCTGACCCCATGCCCGTTCCGCACCGCTGCAGAGCTGCAGGCCGCCCTCCAGACCAGTAAGGCCGACGTGTCGCGGGCCGAGGTGCAGCGGCTGATCCAGGCAGTGGGGGGGAACCATGGGAAGAGGATCGCGTTCACGGAGTTCTACGCCCTGCACTCCAGCTTCGTGAACAGCGTGTTCGACGGCTTCGATGTGAACGGGGACGGGCGGGTGTGCATCAAGGACATCGTGCAGGGGCTGTTCAAGCTGGGCATCCCTTGCTCTACCGCGAAGGCCGAGAAGCTGCTCAAGAAGTCGGATGCCAAGGAGGTGCTGCTGCTGCCCTTCATGGGCCCCCAGCCGGTGCCTCGGGGGTCAGAAGCCAACCAAAAGTTTGTGTACCTCAAATTGGTCACCCACTTCAGGCCTCTTCAGTAAATTTCATTTCTTTCCTTAGCACAAGATCTCTGATGCGGGGGGGGGGGGTGGCGGCTGGGCAGGGCCCCCAACAACCCCATCACTGAGGAATGTTAGGGGCGGTGTGTGCCTGGGATGTGCGGACCATCGGCCTCCGATGATGCTGTGGTACGTCGGGCTGTGCAGCCTGTTCCCCCACGGGTGTTGCCCCTGGAGGGGGCAGTCCCTGGCGGCCTCGTGGGCCCCTGCCCCATCCCGCGGACACAGGGAACTGACGGGGGATGCGCCGGAAAGGGGTGCCCCCCCATTTTGGGGGGCATGCTGAGCCCTGCCCATCGCTTCTGTCCCCCTCCGCCGGCCCTCCAACCACCAGAAATCGCCTGCCAACCCCTTTCCAACTGCCGTGAACGGCGTTGGGAACCGCCTTTGAACACCCCCTTGAGCCCCTCTCAAGCGCATCCCTCGGAACGGGGCAGGGCCGCGTCCAGGGCTATGGTGACGCCCCCCCCCCCCACTCCGACCTGCTGTGCCCCGTGGATACTGCGTTGGGTGCTTCGAAGGAGAATTACACGTCGTTTGCCGCCGGTGGGCGGTTGCTCCGCTGCCGATGGCCCATCCGCCCCCAAGAGCCCCCTGCCGGGACTGGGACCGCCTGCAGGTGCAGCCAATGCCCATTCCACTTGCCGTGCTGGTGCCGGATGAGCAGCAGCAGCTGCTGCTACCGCCGGTGCTGCTGATATAGGGAAGGGCCCCAATGTGGCTCACTGGGGCTGTCGTTGGTAGTGCATCCCTGCGCACCTGTTGCTGGGGCGGTGGGTGTAGGAGAGCGGAACAATTTCCCATTTTTCCGTTGGTGAGTGCGCTGACCTGGTTTTTACAAAGGGAATCGTTGGGAAGGTCTTGGAGCTTCAGAAAATGGGGGGGAAAGAACATCCACATCATCTCACAACAGCACTGTGATACCATGGTGCTCGACGGGTTTGCACCCAGGTTGCAGCGGCATCTAGGCCTGCAACGAGTCCTTCAAGTTCAGCGGATCCTCAATGGGCCATCCGAGGCACTGCCAGCTTCGTGGTATTACTCCTCGATCAATTGAACGCCTACAGGCAGCTAGACTAACGGGGGATGAGTTTGCTGGTGGCTGAGGTGCCCATGTTTCAGCTGACGTGGCAAGAAGCCCTCTACCTGTATGCAACACTACGGGTATTGGTGCTCACCCTGTATGGCCTGTTGCGCGGCTATGGCATTGGAGAGGGGGTCATCTAGGGCGGCGGCATGGACCCAGTCCACTTCGTGTGATACACCATGATGCTGGCCATGTGGTGCACAAAGCACACGGTAGGGGTGCGGTTGCAGACCATAGCGGGATGGGAAGCGCTGCGACCGCGGGCCGCAGTGGATGATGTCACCATGTTTGGGTCTGGGCTACCAACGGTGGTTGCTGGGGCGATGGGGATGTTGCAGCACGGGGCAGCCATAAACCTGATCACCCACGCCGACAAGTTTGCCATCCTCCACTACAGCCCCCGTGGCGGGGTCATGAAGTGTGTACCAAGAGTACACCAAGTAGGGGGCTACGAGCTAGGGCCCATCAGTGGGGGGACTATGTGTGTCTCCTCCGGGGGGGGGGGGGGGGGTTCCACCTAGTACGGCAATGGTAGGACGGAAACCGACCTTCTCCGGCACCCGAGCTGGAGGGTGCGCCTACGCTTGCACACACCCAATGTCAGGGTCGTGAGGGTGATAGTAGAAGCCGTGGTCATCAACACCGAGGTGAGCCGCACGGCAGTGCAATTGCCAACGAATGTGCTTGGGTGGACCACATAGCTTATAGGAGTGCGCCCGGTGCAAGCTGTGTTGGACTTGCCCAAGAAGACCCCATGCTGCTTCATTTGTGGGCATGAGTACCTGGTGGTGGCACATCCAATGCACTGCCTATGGAGGAGTTTCCTGGCGGAGCCGATGACATGGGCCAATATGATGCATGGACAAACGAGGCGTGTGGTCCTGTAGGAGATCGTGAAGGGCATCGACAATGCACGGAGAACGGCAGAGGTGGACGTGATTGACGGTGAAGCCACGCGCACAGACTATAGCCGGTCTGCCGGGGCAATGGTGCCACATGGTCCAATGGGATGGCCCACACGACAAGTGGCGGTATGATGGGCCGCTGCTCCCGCAGGTGCCTTGCTGCTGGTGGGGGACGTCAGTGCGGACAAAGCACAAGAAGTGTGGGGCCCAGGGGCGGAGTTGGCCACTCTAGAGGGGTGTGTCCTGTGGGAGGCCGTGTCATGGATGTGCCTAGAAGGGGCATCCACCACGCTACTGGAGGCCACCATCATCCATGTGCAACATGGGAGAAGGTTGGCCCGCTACAGCCGCGCCTTGCCGCCATGGCTGTCCCTGGCATAACATCACCTCACGGAGTTCCAAGCCGACGAGGAAGGGGCAAGGGAGTGTGAGCAGTGTGGCCTGCATGTGGACGTGCTCCGGGTGGCTTGTATTGCATCTCTGCCGTGTGATGATGCGAGGATGGCGGGAAGCCATGGGAGCGGTGGCCGCCCTCATCCAGCAAAAGGCGGGGCCACACGTAGTCGTGCGGCGTTCGTGGTGGGGATTGTTGATCTGCCGGAGGCCCGGCCGGCGACCAGCGGTATATGTGGCGTGGGTGCCCCGGGAAATGGACGTCAGTGGACCACCGGCGGGTGTAGTGTGGCCCCTAGTCCTAGCCAGTGCCTTCTCTGGCAGTAGTCCAGGGTGTGTAGCAGTGTGTGAAGACGGACGCCCGCCTCCTGCTGGTGCACTGCATGCAGGCGGTATACCACGTGCAAGGCCGGGCGGAGGGGGGGGTAATAGGTCTGTGGACGACCGGCTGGCATAGTACATAAGCCTACCTACGCAGCAGTGCCCATGTCCCTTGGGGACCGTCGGAAGCGGAATATGGGCCGATGCTGTGGCGGCTCTATCAAGCAGTACGAGTGATGGAGATGGATCTGCGGCTCGGCAGGAGTGTGGAGCTAGACCAAGGTGCACGCCAAGGTCCCCAGGGGGCGGTCTGGGTGCGCACCATGAGGGTTGCTCTTCTAGGCTAGTCAGCCCAGAGGATAACTGGGTGGTGTGGGTGTGGGTGTGGTGTGCCCAATGTGTGAGCACGGCACAGGGTATCCTTAGAGGCATCACTTTGGCGCCGGGGCGCTTCACTGAGGGAATGCGGACGTAAGGGGCGGCAATGGTATTCGTGGACGGCTGGTACATCATAATGGCAACGGCGGGCTGCATGCTGTACCGTAGCCCGACTGTACATGGCCTTCGGGTGGCCATGGAGGGGCTGTTGGGCTAACCGAAGTATTCTGCCTATCATGGGGGCCCGGACTAAGACCGATGACAAGGCCGGGTTAGAGCAGAAGACTGTGGGCACGGGTGGGGGCGTTGGCCCCCACAGTAGCACCGTGAGTGGAGGCGACGAAGAACGTTAGGGGTAGCGCTCAAGCACCCCGACGACGGGATGCCGATACCGTGGAGTGGGCAAATGAAAGCCCACACCCATTTGTCGAGGCTGCGGGACAGCAAGGCAAACCCGTAAGAGATTTTTCCATTGGTGCACGACGTGTGCGTCGTATATAGCAAACACTGTGAGGCGCCCAAATGCCGTCGAGTGCAGCCGAGGGCAACAGTGGGGCCTTCAGCGGGTTGTCAATAGTAAGAAGAGTCCGGCAAAAGTTGCAAGAGAATGCAAGAGTAGGAACAAGTGGGAGGCTGTACCGGTGGGCGTGGGGGCTTAGCCCGCGTGCGTTGATCAGGGCCATGGGCGGGAGCCCCTGTGTCACATATAATCGGTGGGCAAGTAGAGCCCCGAGGACACGAGCACGAATGTCGAGTGTGGCAGCGGCGGTCCTGGGGGCACCGTGGCTGGGCGCGCCCGTTGTGCGTTGCGGGCGCAGTCCCGAATGACGCCGTGGCCGCAGGCCGGACAACATGCGAAGTGGACATTGTCAGAGCAAGCATGACAAAAGTATTGAGCTAGACCACCATTGCAGGGTGCAGGACAAGGATAGGCTTGGGATGGCGCAAGGTCTACCACCAAAGTGTCGTCCGTTGTGTGCGCCATGTGTGAGTGCATTGGCGGGGCTGGCAGTGACTGGCAAGACATGAGCACGAGCACAAGCACAAGCACAAGCCCTATTTCCCCCCATTTCTCCCCATTCCCCCCATTTCCCCCCATCCCCCCCTCCCCCCTGTGTCCCCCCATTCCCTCCCATTTCTGCTGATCCCGCCCCCCCCCTTCCCCTCTTCCCCCCTCATTTACCCCCCCATTTTGTCACACTCCAAACTCCCGGTATGCTGAGTTGGTGAGTCGGTGGCGGTCACTGCGGATGCCTGATAGTAGTGGTCATGGCGGTTTGGTGGGACAGGGAAGGGGGCCTGGAGTGCACTGGGGACAGCGGCTCGGCAGGTCTTTGCCGGCCACTGGACGGCCGCGCGGTCCGCCCCCCCCCCTCCACCGCACTGCTGTGAACTTGCTGAAGAACAATGGCTGGAAGTGTCTATGGCGGGGACATCCAGCTCAGCCTACCGACCAATTGAAGCCCCCTCCACCGAGGCCGCCGATGTGCCGTTCCGCATGTCTCAGAACGGCCACTTGACGCGGGAGGACTTCTTCCGGTTGTACCAGCGGATGTACGTCCACATCATCCACAAGCCCGCGGTCGTGCAGCTGCTCTTCGACCCGGACCTCCACCGCTTCGGACTGGACTGGGCCAAGACCATCGAGGCCGGAGAGGGGGCGGTGAAGGTGTGTGGCGGTGGGGCCGAGAGGCGGGGGCTGTGGTCGGGGCGATGGTGCGCCTCGTTTGCTTCGGTGCCGGCTGCCGTTGTGCCTCTTCCCCCCTCCCCCAAAGAATGGACAACCGGCCAAAACGCAGACACGTCTTCACTGCGGCATTGCGTTCCGCCAGTGAAGGTCTGAACCAACGAAGAAACCGAAAGAAGTGCAAGACCACCGTCCGGTCCCCCGCAACTCCAAAGTCGGAAGGGCCAGCGCATGCCGCGGCATCGCCCTCCTCCCGCAGTTGGGGTCTGTGCCCCGCTCCACCGCCCCCCCAATTGTGCACCCCCTCCGTCTCCCTCCTCTGGCCTATGTACCGCTGCAGTACAATGGGGGCCTGCAGGCCCACCCGCACAACCCACACACATCACACCCCTCACCCGTCCTGTGGAGTGCGCCCCGGGGCGCTGGAGGACCGGGGGGGGGTTCACTGCAAGGGGACCCTACACCGCCCGCGGTCATCTGAGTGCCGCTAAGCCCCCCCCCCCCAAATTCTGGAGCTCAGACAAATGGACGCCGACAGCACCCGGGGGCTGACCGAACGACTCATTTTGCCCCCCCCCCCCCCCGCCCCAAGTGATGCATCAGAAGGGAAGGGGCCTCGGAGGCGGCCCCAGAGGCGGTTAGGCAGGCGGTTGGAGGGGGTTGCCGAAGCGGTTGGGGGCGGTTACTGTCGGTTACAAATTCCATTGAGCCTGTCACTTGGCGTCAAAGAGACAGTGGCTGGGCATAGGCAGGGCGCGCTGGAGGGGGGGGGGGTACGCCCCCCCTTCCAATGCATCCCTGCCCCCCCCCCCCCATGCCCATGGCCCGTGCCGTTCCTGCGTTGGGGGGGGGCGTCTCTTACTTCCAGAGGGGGAGGGGGTGTCCAGTGGCTGAGGCTGACCGGGGGCCGCGTGGGTGCAGAGCACGGCAGTGCGCCTGTTCCCACTGTCGCTTTGCCGAGACGTGTGGCGGGGCCATGTGCCTCTGCCACCCCCCCCCCCCATCGGCGCGTGCAGTGCATCGGTGCCCCCGCCCCCCCCCCCGTCCCGGTCACCCCCGTGTACCCCCTCCACAGACCCGTGGGGTAGGGGCGCCGGGCGGGGCGACGAGCCCCTGCCTCTCGCGGCCCTGCACGCGCTCGTGTGTGCGGTGCGGACCGTGTCCCCACCGACACGGGGGGGGGGGGGGAGACGGCGCACTCCCCGGCCCACGGGCCGTCGGCCGCCCCCCGCCCCCACTGGGCCTCTGCGCGTGTCCGGGGCCCAGGGCTTTGCTTGAAGGGGGAGGGGGGCGATCGGGGCAGTGCCCGAGCGGTTGCAGAGCGGTCACAGGGGGTGTGAAGGCGGTTGGGGCGGGGGGTGGGCGGTTACTGGCGGTTGGGAAGGCGGTTGGGGCTGGGGTTTGTGTGGGAACGCCTTTTGGGGTAGAGTCAGGGCCGGGGCGTTGGGGGGGAAGGGGACCCTTCCCCCGACCCGGCGGGTGTGCGCAGCCCCTGTGCCCGCGCCCCGTGACTGTGCGCAGGTGCCGGTGCAGCAGGAGTCGAGCCACGCGGCGCTGGTGGGGGGCCTCCTGGCGGGCCCCATCGAGGCCATGCTGCTGCAGCCCACGGACGTCTGCAAGACCCGCATGCAGCTCTCCAACACCTCCCACGGCATGTGGGCCACCGGCAGGTCTGACCCCTCGTGTGCCGCGCGCGCGCCCGAGTGCCCCAGGGCCGCCGCGCGCGCCCCCCCCCCCGTCCGCGACCGACCGCTCGACGGGGCGGATCGGGCGCGGGGGTCAGGGGGTTGTAGGCGGGGGGGCGTGGAGCTCCGCGATGTGCCCCGGACGTCGTCGGTGCCGCCGCGGGTGTTGAGTGGAGGTGCATACGCACCGGCGCACCACCCGCCCCCTACGCGCTACGCCCGCGCGGCATGGGCCCACGTGCGAGGGGCACGCCAGTTCACGGGCGCTGCGCTGAGTGGCCCGTCCACCCTCCCGCCCGGCCCCCGGGAGGAGGGGAGGGGGTAAGAGGCCCGAAAACACGGTTGTGCACCTGCAAACAACCTCCGATCACTTTGTTTCTTCCCGAGGACCACTGTTCTGATGTGGCGGTGGGGGGGGGGGGCGGTGGCTGGTCAGGGCCTCCAACGACCCCCCCCCCCCCCGTTCAGCCCTGATAGTCACGAAGCAATAGCCTGACCGCCCCCCGCACCGCACCGCACCGCACCGCACCACACCGCACCGCACACATGTCCAGACTTCCTGATGCACCGGGGGCAGGGATGCATTCGAAGGGAAGGGAGGCCGCCCCAGAGGCGGTTAGGCGGGCCGTTGGAGGAGGTTGCCAAAGCGGTTGGGGGCGGTTACTGTCGGTTACAAATGCCGTTGAGGCTGGCACTTGCCGTCAGGGAGACAGTGGCTGGGCTTAGGCTGGGCGCGCTGGAGGGAGGGGGGGGGGGGTAACTCCCCCCCCGTCCAATGCATCGCTGCGGAGGCCACCCCGTGGAATGGTCTGCAGTGCAGCGGCGTGCGTGTGGGCGGAGGTGCGGTGGCGGTTGCTGCGGCGCGGAGGAGGGTACACCCCAGCACGTAGTGGCCCGCGCTGGGGGTGCACCGCAGGGCGTTCCACGGTCTGCCCCCCCCTCCGCACCGCGCACCACTCACCCCCGCCGTCTCCGCCCTCATCGATGGCGCATGCGCCGGAGGATGGCACCTGCACCCCCCCCCCCCCCCGACCCCTCCCTCGATGCCCGTCCGGTGCGCGTGCCGACCATAGGCCAAAGCGCTGCGATGCTGTGGGCTCGCGCTCGGACGGTGCGCGTTTTTGCATCGTCCCCCTCCCTCCCGCTCCTCTTTGAAGTCATATGCCGTTGAGCGGGTGCCGTCCCGTAGCCCTTCGGGGGGAGGGGGGGCAGTGGTACATGGGGTGAGTCTACCGAAGCCCCCCCCCCCCCGCACCTTCACTTGCCCCCCCCCCCCCCCCGCACCTTCGCCTGCCCCCCCCCCCCCCAACTTCATTCACCTGAACAACTCGCCCACTCTTCGTTATCGTTGGGACCAGGCGCCACCTCATGTGCCGTGGAGCGGGTGCCATCCCATAGCCCTTTGGGGGGGGAGCGGTCATGAACAGGCTTCGTCTACCGAAGCCCCCCCCCCCCCCCACACCTCTGGTGTCCCCCCACGCAGTAGTGAGGTCCGTCTGAATCGATTCCCGGGGCGTACCAAATCCTGGGGTGAACCCCCACATGGGCGGCCCCCATGTGCAGTGGTCGGGTGTCAGGTAGCCCTGAATGACACTGAATGACATTTGGCAATGTTGCATCCACAGGGCTCTGTGCCTGTCATGTGTGTTGTTGCATCACCCCCCCCCCCTCTTCCATGTACCCCCCCGTGTCTAACAAATGCCGTGTCCAGCAAACACTTCCGTTCGGACCGTGTTTTTTGAGGACATAATCAATTATGTACTTAATTATGTACCGGGCTTCAGAATTGAGGTTTTAGGCTAAAAGAATTGGGGAAATGAGGGCTTGTAGTGAGCAACTGTTGGTAAATTTGTAGAGCAGGACGTGACGGAATGGTGTCCCTCAACCAGAGGGCCTCTATTGCCCACCATGACTGATTCTCTGCCTGCACCTGCCCAGAAGGTGCTAACAAGCAGTGTCTGTCCCGAAGGTCCCTGAGCCAGATCAGGCCACTTCTGCCTGTGCCAAGAACAAGGAGGGCCCCAAGCCCGGGGAGCAAGTTCGCTCCATCGCTTGTACTTTGAATGGGCTGGGTATCTTGTGCCCAGGGATGTGTTACCGCCGTTTCGCAATATTGTCGCGCGCACCGAACGGCGTGTCCAACGAACACTTCCGTTCGGAGCGTATTTTTTGAGGACAAAGTCGTTCGTTGGACACTTGGGGGGGGGGGGGTACATGTATAGGCTGAGGGCTGCCCAAAACAGCCGGTTTTAGGCCACTTTTTTTGTGACCAAATATCATGACCTTTTTTGTGACCAAAGGGGGGGATGGGGCGGCTCCGGTCTGGACCCACCCCCCCAAGTTATATCCACCCCTGGTGCCCCCCCCCCCGATACCGAGGCCTTGTGCCAACCCCCCCCCCCCCCCAACGCAGTAGTGAGCCCCCCCTCCCCCCCCCCCACGCAGTAGTGAGCCCCCTGCCTCGCCCCACACAAATGGTTTGTCCAGCGGTTGGACAGCCGAGGCGCGAGCTAGTGATCGGTGGATCGATTCCCGGAGAGTACCAAATCCTGGGCGAGCGAATCGCCCCCCCCCCCCCCCAAATGTGCTGGTAATCGCCAGGGGAGAGGTAGCTCTGGGGATAGAGCTTCTTTGCACTCCCATGCCTTAGGCCTTCAAACACCTTGAGACGGTGGGGCAACGGGCCGGATGCCGACCAACCCCCCCCCCCCCACGCAGAAGTGAGCCCCCCCCACGCAGTAGTGAGGTCCCCCCCCCCCCGCAGCAGTGACCCCCCCCCCCCACGCAGTAGTGAGCCCCCCCCCCCCACGCAGTAGTCAGGTCGGTGATGTCCACCCTCGGCCGCACCGCATATGCCCCCATCACATCCGCCCGCACCCATGGGCCGTCCCATGGGACGGTGTGTGCCCACAGGACCACCGAGTGCCATGTACTGAGCACCCCCCGAGGCCCCCCCCCCCCTCAAAAGGAGCCCAGGAGGTCGGTGGTGGAGGCAGGGGGGGGGGGGTGCCGGATGACGCACTGCTCAATGCCATGGCCTCAGGAACATTCTGAAGACGGAGGGCGTGGGGGCATTGTGGAAGGGCGTGGGCCCCTTCTCCACCCACTTGGCCCTCAAGTACTGCCTGCGCTGGGGCTCGGCGACGTATTTCAAGAACATGCTGCGCGACAAGAACGGGCACTTGACCTCCGGCCGCAACTTCGTGGCCGGGGCCATGGCCGGAGGTGTGCACTGCGCGTCCGCAAAGCGCTGGGCGCGCGTTGACGTGGGGCTGTGCTGCCGTGCAACACGCACTGCACTGCGCTGCTGTTCCGTGCGATCGGGGGGGGGGTGCCTTGGCGGCAGTCCAAAGATCGGGGGTGTAGTGCGTATGCCGCATGGGAGGGGGGGGGGGGGCTTCCTGGAAATAGCACCAACGCACAGCCCAAAGCCAGGCCATACCCAATGCAGTAAAGGCGCACACTGGGCCCTCCATTTCCTCCACCGCCAGGCGAGGCACTGCACGACCCTACAACACTGTGTGCTGTCGTGCGCTCCCCCCATGTCACGCGTGCTGTCGTGCGCTCCCCCCATGTCACGCGTGGTGTCGTGCGCTCCCCCCATGTCACGCGTGGTGTCGTGCGCTCCCCCCATGTCACGCGTGGTATCGTGCGCTCCCCCCATGTCACGCGTGGTATCGTGCGCTCCCCCCATATCACGCGTGGTGTCGTGCGCTCCCCCCATGTCACGCGTGGTGTCGTGCGCTCCCCCCATGTCACGCGTGGTATCGTGCGCTCCCGCATATCACGCGTGGTGTCGTGCGCTCCCCCCATGTCACGCGTGGTGTCGTGCGCTCCCCCCATGTCACGCGTGGTGTCGTGCGCTCCCCCCATATCACGCGCGGCAGTGCAATGCGGTGAGGACTGCAAGTCCTCTTTGTGGAGCACCGCATGCCGTGCGACGCAGTGCCGTCCCATGCACTGCACCGCCCTGCGTTTGAGGGGCATGCCACGCCCCACAGAGCCGCGCCGTGGCAGCGGGGCTCTGCAGTACCGGACCCCTCCCAGTCTGGACATGGGGGGGGGGGGGCTCAGGGACTGCCCGGACCCGTCCTCTGGTCCGCTGGGGCTTGAGGAGTGCCGGGATGAGCAAAGGCCCGGGTCGGCCCCAGGGCCGAGGAGCATCGCCCTGCCCCCTCAGCAACGCCGCACAGCGGGCGCACGGCGCGCGGGGCTCTGGGGGTACGTCCCGGGGCACGTCTTGGACCCACAGTCCAGTGCAACTCCGGGGGACGGGGGCCCTTTGAGCCGATGCGAATTAAATGGGGGGGGGGGGGGGCTGAACAGGCTCAAAGGCGCGCTCCCTTTGGAATTGGTGCAGAACGGATTTCTGGAAACAAAAATGGGCATGACCCGGATTTGCCTGAGTTTTGTTTGGAGTCGATTCCAGACGTCCCGCGACGCTTTTGGTGGGCCTGGCCCTTGGAGGCACTCGGGGGGGGGGGATCTGGGGTCCGGGGGTCTGGGTCTGGGGGTCGGTGCCAACGCGAGGCGTACCACTGCCGCGTCTCTTCTCTGCGATCGCGTGCGGACGTCCCTCCGTTAAGCGCCCCCGTCGCTGTGCAGCAATACCACGGGGCCCGCAAGACAGGCTCAGAGCCCACCTCCCCCCCCTTCCCCCGGAGTTGCAACGCGCCGCCGGCCCTGGCGTAGCCCAAGCAACAGTTCGGGCCGCCTGGTCCTGAGCACATGGACGTCGCAGAGACGCCTCGGACGGCACCGCAGGGAGGCGTTCAACACGTTGGCAACATGTCCCGGGAGCTGCAGTCCTCGGTGGCGATACGCACGCCGGCCGGCGCCTGTCGCCCTCCATCCGGATGCGCTGAGGGGGCACCCTTTCCCTGCGCGCTGCTTTTAGACCAGGTTCCCCCCGCCGAGCCCCCAGGCACACCCCTTCCAAGCACCCTATCCTGGCTCGAGACAGGTCTGGCGCAGGTGCGGCACGCCATATCCCACTTCACAAAACGGGCTGTCGACCTCAAGCCACCGCACCCCCGAGCCTGGCCCAACGGACCGCGAGGGTTGTCTGAGGTCACCCAGCAATCGCGACCGGGCTCAGTCCTCACGGGTGGGGCCTGTAGGGGGGGCGATTGAGGGTACCCAGAGCAGACCTTTGCTTAAGGGTAGTCCTACCCCACGGGGGGGGGGGGGTGGGTGGGTCTGTGGCCTGTGGGTGGGTGGGTTAGTTTGGTTTGGGGCAATTTGGCCCAAAGTGCCTACCCCCCCCCTGGGGGGGGGGGGTAGGGTCTGGGTGGGTGGGTGGGTGGGTGGCTGGGTGGCTGGGTGGATGGGTTTTCACTGAGAGAACAGTGGTAAAAAGTGACAAAATTTTCCGGTCACAGTGGTAAAAAGTGACAAAATTTTCCGGTCCACGGGCAATTGGAATTGAACCGACGCTCTTCCAGGCTGACGGTGCAGTGATCTACCACTAGGGTAACCACCAGTCCTGCTATAGCGCCGCCCAAAAACGGCATAGTGACTGAGTGACACAAATTTTTTTGGCCAAATACACAGAGTTTTTGTGTTACTAGCTGATTCTTACAGCACAGGAGCACCCCCCCCCCCCTACGGGGGGGGGTAGGGGGGGGTCTGGGTGGGTGGGTGGGTGGGTCAGCTTGGGTGGGTGGGTGGGCTGCCTGGTCCTGAGGCAGCCCCACAGGGACCCCCCGCCCCCCCCCCCCCGTTGCTAAGCAAAGGTCTGACCCAGAGCCAGAGCGCAGGACCCCGCCCCCCCCTGTGGGTAGGGGGTCCAGGCGGAGGACAACAGTTCCCGGGGGACCGGGGTGCGAATCAGCTGGGGGCCAACCAAGTTCTGCCCGCCCAGGGGCAAATGCGCCCAAGACGCTTTTCGGCGGGCCGAATTGGTGCTGCATAGGGGCCCATCGGTTCATGTGCGCTCCTATTATCACCAAATGCTATGTCCCGGAGGACCCGGAATTGCAAGCCATTGTTGCCCTGCAAAATCTACTCGGAATTTGCCCAGTGACACCCCCTTCCCATTGACCTGGGGGTGTCTGCTTTTGCGCGGAGCTATCGCACACATTGCTGCAAGGCCACCTACCAGTCCAACGACCTCCACTACCTGGAGGAGGATGTGACCACAGTGGTTGGCAATGTAGCACGTTTGGGACTGGGGACCAAGGTGCGCAAGCACTAGCTACACTGAAAGATGCACTCTCACTGAAAGCTCTGACTCTATAGGGCACTGAAATCAGGGATACTGGTGCCTCAGCACTTGCCATGCTGAGGCATTCACCCTCCTTGCAATCCCTAACTTTGTATCTTGGTGGCACAGAAATCAGGGACAATTGTGCAGAAGTACTTGCCACCCAAACCTGGCCCAAGTGTCCAAGGCGGTCATGGGTCCCCAGAAAAAGTGCATCCTTCAGTAAACCCATGCGGGTCACTTACAGTATTCAAACGGGCCATAGCCTGCCCTGGATAAGGCTGGGCGAAGCGAAGCGTGGAGGGTTCCCTGCCCTTCTGCGCACCAGCACAGGGACCACATACATGCACAGTGTGCACAGACTATACTCAGGTAACCGTACATGTGCACAGTGTCTACATGTATGCACATACACGCCTAAACGTACATGCTCACAAACAGACTCCCAATATTGACGTGGCGGGAAACATGCATATGTCGTGTATGCGCCAAGACGACCCGGAACGCCGGACCGGCGATACCCAGAAGACCAACAGAAGCAAGTGCACGTGGGCAGGGGTACAGGGGCGGGCGAGGGAGGTACGCACACAGCCACCCAGCACCCACGTCACACGCACATACACAAGCCCAAGGCTGACACACCACGTACTATGTGCATGTACGTGTATACTACGGCATGGTACCCTTTTCAAAAATTGAAACCTCTTTTTTTTTGCGAAGGAGGTAAGAGGTTTTAAAAAGGCCTCCTCCAGGGGTTTGTAAAAGAAACCGCTTGGAACCAAAAAGGTTACCTCTTTTCAAAAGAGGTAACCTCTTAAAAACCTCTTACCTCCAAAACCTGTACCATGCCCCAGTGCATACGCATGTACATGCGAAGACGTACATGTCCAACCCAGCCCCCAAATCGGCGCCCGAATTCGGCCGATTTCGCCGATTTGTTCTGCCAATTTGTGGGGTTTCTGTGATTTGGCCGATTCGTTCTGCTGACTTGTTGGGGCTCTTGTTGGGATTCTGGGACACCTGATTTAGAGGCGTCACTCTAAAATGTGCATCATTTACTTTGGGACGCTGGATAATACCTTTTCTTTCATAATGATGTCTGCCCAAATGCCCTGGGGTCCGTGAGCAGTGGCCTACACCCGCATGACCGGCCACCTCGCCACAGTCGCCGCTTCAGACCCGCGGGGGCCGCCTTGTCCCCCTCCCCTTCACCCGTGCAGGTCTGGAGGCGGTGTTGGTGGTCACGCCGTTTGAAGTCATCAAGACGCGGCTGCAGATCCAGAAGGGCCAGTCGCAGTACAAGGGGCCGGTGGATTGCTGCATCAAGGTGCTGAAGCAGGAGGGGCCCCGGGCCCTGTGGCGCGGCCTGACCCCCACCTTCTGCCGCAACACCATCAACCAGGCCACCAACCAGACGACCAAGCCCCTCTTTGACAAGTACATGTGGGGCTTCAAGCGCGGCGACCCTCCGCCGGCCGTGTGGAAGACGGCCGTGAGCGGCTGTTTTGCGGGTATGCCTGGGGCTGTGGGGCGGTCGGGGCATTGCAGCGCATAAGCGCCCTCAGTGCTGTGGGTGTTGCTGGGTGTATGGCTGTGAATTTAGCTGAGAGTAGTTGCTGTGAGTTATTTCTTTGGGTCTTACTGACAGTGTTGCTGCTGTGGGTATTGCGGGAGGCATTGCTGCTTTGCATATTGCCGTGGATGTTGCTGTGGATATTGCCATGGATGTTGCTGTGGGTATTGCTGTGGATGTTGCTGTGGGTATTGCTGTGGATGTTGCTGTGGATATTGCTGTGGGTGTTGCTGCGGGTGTTGCTGTGGGTGTTGCTGTGGGTATTGCTGTGGATGTTGCTGTGGATATTGCTGTGGGTGTTGCTGCGGGTGTTGCTGTGGGTGTTGCTGTGGGTGTTGCTGTAGGTCGTACTCTGAGTATTGCCGTGGGTGTTGCTGCGGGTATTGCTGCGGGTGTTGCTGCGGGTATTGCTGTGGGCACGGCTCTGGGTATTGCTGTGCATATTGCTGTGGGTACTGCTCGAGGTCTTGCTGCTGCGGATACTCTGTGGGTGTTGCTGTGGATATTGCTGTGGGTAGTGCTGCGGGTATTGCTGTGGTTAGTGCTGTGGTTAGGTTTGAATATCACTGTGGATATTGCCCGGCATGTGGGTTGGGTTATTGAGGACTGCATTGCCGAGATGGAGCAGCCAAGCCTTCTGTGCAAGGCACGTGAGTGGCCCTGCAGATTGTGAGCTCATTGTATTTCGTGGTCATCTCCTGCGCTATTGGACAATCCTTTGAGAATACTGCGAGAGGGGGTAGGGGACGGGGGCTCACAACGGGTAACAGTGGCCGAAAATGGCTGACGAATGGCCGACGATGCCTCACGCCGGCTCACGGTCTCCAAAAAGAACTGACGATGCCGCGCAACGGCTACCGATGGCCGACGCTGGCTCACGAGCGATGGATGACGATGGCTCAGGACGGTGGCGACGGCAGACGACGGTGGACGAAGGCTGACGGGAGGTACCCAAGGCACAAGATCGATGACAGTTCATGACGGTGGCTGATGGTGGCTGACGATGGCTGACGACGGGTTGCGATGACTGACGGCAGCATTGCCAGGGGTGCGATGCCGCGCCAGTGCCAGGGAACGATTGCCTGCGACCACACCGGACGTGCCACTAGCGTCCGGCAGGGAAACTGGTGCTCAGCAGCAATCGGCCCCGTATCAACGGCCACTCAGTAATACCCGCCCCCCGCATCACCGGAACTCAGTAGGAACATGCTGCGTCCAGCGTGTGGCTCAGTAGGACCCTGCTCCATGCGGTCACCTCTGAGCTGGCGGACGCTAGTGGCCGCCGGCTCTGGACCACACCATGACTGGGGGATGGCCGGGGAAGAGGGGGGTGGTGCTGCGTGAAGCGGCGTGTGAAGTGTTGGGGTGGCGCTGGTGCTGGCGCCCCGCGGCCCCCCACCCACCGTCAAGAGGTGACCCGCGAGGGAGGGAGCCAGCGCCCTGTGCCCGCCCCTTCGCAGGAATTCTCGGTCCGCTGCTGAACAACCCGATGGACGTGGCAAAGACGAGGCTGATGGCGGGCAATCCCAAGTGTGTGCACTGCCCCTGCCCCCCCCCCCCCCCACACACACACACCGCGCACACCTCCACCGCCCCCCCGTGCCCTCGGGACCACCGCCGTCCCCGTGCCGCCCCCAGCGGGGGCACCGCACGCCGCCCCCCCCCTCGGCGACCCTCCCCGAACGAGCCTCGGCCGGAGGTGGGCCCTTCGGAGCGCAGCGCGCGCGCACCGCACCCATGGGCCCGTCGGTCCGGACCCGGACCAAGGCCCGGGGCGTTGGGGGCAAAGTAGTCACGGGGCCGCCCACCGCCCGTCGAAGATTGCGGCAAATGTGACCTCATCCGGTTCTGCCTGGTACAAGGGCGACTCAAGGGCCGCTTGTGCGGGATCGGACCCCTCTCATCAAAATGCCCCGACCCGTCGGATGTCGCACACGTACGTCAGTGATCTCGGGGCCAGGCACACATTCTTGTGGGGCCATTCCGGCCCCCCCCTCCCCATCCCCGGCGCCCCCCCTTCCGTGTGCCGTGCCCCCGGGCACACCAACGCCGACCTCCGCGACGTCGACGCGCGGGCTCTGCCGGACCGGTCGGCTCCACAGCACCGCGCGGTGCCGCGTGCGCAGCGCAGGGAGTGCCCCCCGCGACACCACCCGGCCGCCCAGTCCCCCCGGCCCCTGTGCCTGCCCCCCCCCCCCCCAAAGACAGGAACATGATCCTGCAGACGCACACCCCAGCGCGCACAAGTCGGTGCTGGAGTCGGCAAACCCCCGCATGGACTCGGAGTGTACATCTGGATGCACCGGGTCAACGGCACGGGCAACAGCCCCGTCTCCGGGACGGCCGACCCCCGGAGTAGTCAAACAGGACAAGTCATCCGGGGGCTCCGTTGACACCACCAAAACACGTTCGGACCCACAGAGGGTCCGGATGTACAGCCGGAGGGGGGGGGGGACCTCGAGGGTGTCGCTTCGTTCAACTTTTGGCGAAAAAAAAATGATCGCATATTTTGTCGCGTATTTTCGCATATTTTGACCCGCCGCCCTGTGTACGGTGGCGAGAGGAAAATGGGCGCCGCCACCGGCACACACCTCAGCACCATGGCCTTGTGCCGAACCCCCCCTTCCAAAGTGAAGTCAGTGTGCCGGTGAGCGGGTGCAGTCCGGTCGCTCTTGGGGGGGGGGGGGTGTTACACGCGGTGAGGCTACCAAAGGCCCCACCAACACCTTCTCTTAGCTCACCTCAATGAGCCCGCGCCCCCCGCCCCCAAGTGACAGGAGGGCGGCAATTGGATGTTCGCTGCCAACTGCCGCGTGGCAGCGGATGCCTGGGCCCAGGGATGCATTGGAATCGGGGAGGTACCCGCCCCCCCCCCCCCCCCTCCAGGGCGCCCAGCCTATGCCCAGCCACTGTCCCCCTGACGCCAAGTGCCGGCCTCAATGGCACTTGTAACCGACAGTAACCGCCCCCAACCGCTTTGGCAACCTCCTCCAACCGCCTGCCTAACCGCTGCTGGGGCCGCCTCTGAGGCCCCTTCCCGTCTGATGCAGCCCTGGCTCGGCCCCCGTGTTTAACGGGCCCCGTGGGCGCCCCCTGTGCCCGCTACGCCGCCCTCTGCCGCGCCTGCCCCCCCCCCCCCCGGACCACAGGTACACGTCGACGCTGAACACGATCGTGACCATCGCGCGGGAGGAGGGGGTGCCCATGCTGTGGAAGGGCTACTTGGCCCGCCTCTCGAGGCTGGGCCCCGGCTACGCCATCCAGTGGGCCGTCCTCGACATCGTGCAGAAGGCCTGGGCGCCCTGAGCGGCCCCGGGCGGGCGGGGGCACGCCCTCCGGCGGGGCCCCGTGCCGTGTGTAGGAGGGCGCCTCACAGGCCATGAGCCCCCACCAGCGCGCGCCGGTCACGCGAAAGAGGCCTTTCCCTCTGTGCTGGTGTTGATCTGGAGGCGGTGACGCTGCACGTGGGATCGCGTCGTACATGTGTGTGGCAGGACCTCACCCGCTGTCACGCGTGGTGTCGTGCCGTCCCCCGCTGTCACGCGTGGTGTCCTGCCATCCTCCGATGTCATGCGTGGTCACGCGTGGTGTCCTGCCATCCTCCGATGTCACGCGTGGTGTCCTGCCATCCTCCGATGTCACGCGTGGTGTCGTGCCGGTCACGCGTGGTGTCGTGCCGTCGTGCCCTCCGCCCACCGGATCTTATCTGGGCATGTCTGTCGTCCAGGGGCCGCCGGCCTCCTGAGGGAAGCCCAGGGAGTTGAGTGTCGTGTGTGTGCGCTGGTCCAGTGGTGGGGGGGCGGATTCTGGAGTGACGATCCTCCGACGACGTGGGACTGACCGCTGTTGTCACGCCGCTGCCGAGGCCCGAGCCGAATGCGTTGAGGCTGCCGGGCCTACTGCACTGTGCTCAAGTGCCCCCCGGCCGCGCCGCTTCTCAGCGCATGGCCAGTGGCCTTTGCTGCTGCCTGACCCCCCTCCCCCCCCCGAAAAAGATGGGCAGAACGGGGTGTGTGAGGGCCCCGCGTCCCCACTGCCCTGAACTTGCCCCCCCCCCCCCCCGCCTCAGCGTGTCGAGGCTAAATCCGTTTAGCCGTTTGGGGCTGCAAGACAACCCCCCACACGAAGTGTGTCTGGGACATCCGCAAGGGAAACGACACCTTGGTGTGCGTTTATATAGTGTTGCCCAAGATGAACGTGAGAGGGCTCCGGTTGGAGACGCACAGGCAAACGACACCTTACAAAACCGGTTTCGCTGGTAACCAGACCCTGTGCTATAGCACGAATCGGTTCCGTTTGTTGTTGGTGGTGGTGGTGGTGGTGGTGGTGGTGGTGGTGTCGTTGTTGTTGTTGTCATTATTGCTTTTGTTGTTGTTGGTGGTGGTGGTGGTGGTGGTGGTGGTGGTGGTGGTGGTGGTGGTGGTGTTGTTGTTGTTGTCATTATTGCTTTTGTTGTTGTTGTTGGTGGTGGTGGTGGTGGTGGTGGTGGTGGTGGTGGTGGTGGTGGTGGTGGTAGTGGTAGTGGTGGTGGTGGTGGTGTTGTTGTTGTTGTCATTATTGCTTTTGTTGTTGTTGTTGTTGTTGTTGGTGGTGGTGGTGGTGGTGGTGGTGGTGGTGGTGGTGGTCATGGTGGTGGTGGTGGTGGTGGTGGTGGTGGTGGTGTAGTGTTTTTCGTTGAAAACCGGTTGTGGTGGCTCTTAGGGGGATGCCGGGGGGGATTACCACCACCCCTTGCCCTTCTCAGTGAACGGCCGTGGACCTGCAAAGAGGTCAGCAGTGCCTTCCACGGGCCTCTCCAACGAATGGACCCCGGACGAGGGCGCGGAGAGGGATGGGCGCGTTGCAGATGCTTTGCGCTGGAGGAAGCCCCCCCCCCCCCCCCAACACACAGCGTGTACGGGGGTCACCTAACCGCCCACCCCCAGAGGTTCTGACCCAGGCGAGGCCCTCAGTGGCGAACCTACCAGGCACCAGATGAGCAGGCAACCAGGCCGCCAGGACTGCTTGCTGACCTCCATATGACGGCGCCACGGGCAGCCATGAGGGTCGGTGACCCATGCGGGCCCCCCTCTTTAATATTGTTCTACCCCCCCCCCCAACACACACACACACACGCACGCACACGTCCCAGTCCCACGGATCAAAGGGGGTTTGAGCATTCACATTGCGTTGGGTCCGATGTACCTTCGTCACGGAGGGCCCGTGGCCAGCCCTTTGCGACCGGCCGGCGTCCACGGGGCTCTTGGAAAGATCCGGGGGCACGAGGCAGCCCTTGGGCCCTCGCGGCGTTTGTGGCATGGGAGAGCTGCAGTCGTGGAACGGGTGCCCTCACGACCCCCTTTGGCGCACAGGCCGCCACTGGTGGCCACCCCGCGAAAGCCGGCGGCCCACGGGCGGTGCAGCCAGTGCAGCCCCCAAACACAGGCGAGCCAGAGCAGTGACAAGGATGTGGACCTCAGTGACGAAGGCGGATGTGGGAGAATGGGGTCGTGCAGTCACTTGAAATGCGTGTATGGCGCACTCCATTCCTTCGAATGAGGAATGGAACAGACGGATCGATTATTTGTTGCCTCCTGGAAGCAGTTTCTGTCCGACAGATTGCGGAATTTTATACAAGCATTACAGTCATGTGTGGTCCACGTGTCTCAGGGTACACAGTGTGACTATCTTGGCTGTTGCTGAACCTGGGCGTGCGTCTATTTGGGTCCATTTCTGCCTCACAGACAGCTCTGTTGATACGCGAAGGCCCTCTGCGAATAGATTTCCATGCCTCTCTTAGTGCCTGCCTCCAGAACATATAAGCTTTTATGCACTTGTTTGGGCAATCTTTGGAAGGATTTCTGAGGTTGTAAAGGATTGGATTTGCAATACTTGTGTTTGAGAGAGTCATTCATCCAGTGCTGACTGCTGTGCACCATGACGAGCCATGGGTGTCACTAGAGATGAGAACTGATTACCTTCCGTTGTGATTAGGCGCTGTGGTCTTTCCACATCGAAGAGTTCTAATCCCCCCCCCCCCCCCAACATGCTCAACACGCACATTTTGCGCGTATTTATGCCAACGTTTGACTGCTGGAATGTAATTACGGAAGTACAAGCCCACTGATTACCGGTACCATTTCTGCTGCTGACGCAGTGTACAGGTGGAGCAAATTGCTTGCGGTGGGGGGTAGGTGGTTTTGACGCCCCTCCACTCGGTGCTGTGTGGAGTGTGGGGCAACCAGATATCCCACCATTGAATTGAAGTTGAAAAAATTCTTCACTCTCCATCTCCTTCGCTCTCCGCCTCCCTCCCTCCCTCCCTCCCTCCCTCCCTCCCTGTGTGTGTGTATGCGTTGGCATGTGCGTATCAGGCACATCACCACAGATTTTCCACGGGAACAAGGATGCTAGCACCATTTGACGTGAGGCTGGCCATTTGGGGGTCCTGATACCTTTGGGGGGCTTTCTCAAGCTTTTGGAATGAGTTCCTGGAAGTTGTTGCGGCCAGTGGGGATTGCTAGTCTCTTCCATGACCATTTTCCTGCCTTGTCTTGTGAGTTCCCCTGGTCCAAGCTGTTCCGAGGGATACTCCAGGTGCGACAGCACAGAAATTCGCTCATATTGGGTGTGTATTGGGCTTCACATTTTTGTGCAGCAACCTCCATCATGTATCAGGAACCATAGGAGGGTGCTGCATCTGAGTCACTGCCCAGTCTGGCACAAGACATGTTCAGCAAGCTGCCTTTTGGGTCATGGCCCCCGGCATGTGGGCTCAATGTTCATTCACAGCCCTATCTCGGAGATCCCAAAGTCCGGCTCCTACATACCTGAGAGTGCAGATACCTATACAGAGTACAGATACCTCGGAGCTCCCTGCTTGTTCGATGGACACAAGCTTCTTGCTTATTTACTGTGGACACAAGCTTGTTGCTTGCCTGCTGTTGACACAGGCTTTGGTCACCAACCAACCAAAAAGCACTTCAAACAAATTCAAGTGTGCACCTCAGTATGCCAAACCGCAAGAGCCCCAGCAACAGTGGATTTGTTTTTGATCATCCTAAAATCTTTTTTTCAAGGTTCACTTGCAAAATCTTGGCAAAACCAATACCATTGGACCTAAATATATTCCTTTGGCTACCAGACCGGACGGAGGACTGGCCGGGTCTGCTGCGTAAAATCATCAACTTTTGGGAAATGACTAGGTCAAGAGTTGTTGAAGGCGACACAAATAATGGTTTTGGTGGTTTTGTTAGGTTCAACAACATTGTAGAGAAAAACCATAGGACCAGTTTCAAAGACCGGTGAGACCGGTCTTTGTTTTCTGAATCACTTCATGACACTTTGGACTACTTTTGAGCACTTTGTGACACTTCCCTCCCATACCTACCTTTGTTTGCCCATTTGTGCTTGCATGCTGCCACACACCCACTCAAAGAGTACACACAAACGGAGAATCTGCTTTGTGTTTGTCCTTGAGTGTTGTAAAGGTTACTTGCATGAAATGCCCCAAACATAGATTTGGTGAACCAATCCGCATGGTTTGCAAATACCAGTCAAGCTGGTCTTCTACAGCTAGCTCATGGTCAACCGCTTTGCTCTTCTAGTTCACTAGCACCGGTCCGACCGATTTGTTTCAATTGTTCCACTATGCTGCTTTTGGTTATGTTGTTATCATGCCCGCACCAAGCCCTAGCTCCAAGATAACCGGTGTGGGCCCTGGGGAGTTGCCCGTTCTAGCACAATTCCACAAGGTGAAGTCAAGGGACCGGTGGCGATCTTGTTGCGGGGATCACATGGGGGCCAGCACATCGGCACATGCACGGAAGGAGGAGGACATACGGAGGACACCGAAACAGCTCGCATCAAACGCAATCTGTCCAAGGGGTATATCGACTTCGAAAAGGAGGAGGTGATGTCGTCTTGGGTAATTTTGGCGGCCCCCAGTGCGACTCCTCCGGCACAGCGAGTGTCGGATCGCTAAAGGAAATGGAAGGTGCAGGTACACACCAAGGAAGAGGAACCGGGTGTCACTGCTAACCAATTGTTTGGCAGGTCCACCACTCATGCACTGAAGGGGCTACCGCCTACCTAGCATCATTGCCAGCTATCGTAATTTTTCACCGGGGGTGGGTTTTTTTAACCAAATGTGTTTGCAACATCGGGAGTAGCACGGTGCAATCTTGGTGGAAACCATTGGGGAGGATGATGTTGCAGACAGCGGCAACAAATGCCTTTATGTCAAGCAAGGAGCTACGGCTATGTCCACAGGATGAAACAATGTTTGATTGGCAAGTGGCGGTTGATGCAGTACATTTTCGGGCCCGACATATTGTGATGGCTGAGAGGCATTTACTAATGATGCTCAGCAAACAGTGTGTGTGTGTGTGTGTGTGTGTGTGTGTGTGTGTGTGTAAGGACCAGTTCAACAATATAGACCCAGCGGACCTCTACAAAACACCTATCGGAGGCCAGTGAATGGTTGTCTAAGAGGAAAAGGTGGCCAATGAACGAAATCATCTGGTTGGTGAGCCGTGACTCCAAAAAGCTAGACGGGGCAAGGAGGGTGAACTCCACACAATTTTGGTTCATTACACACACACATATGACAGACACCATCCAATTCGAGCTGGAAAACAACAACTCTATTCGGGTTGCTCGGAAACTGTGGTCCGGACAGGGGTGCATACCCATGGGGGGGTCATTTTCAGCATAGGCAGCGGACCTGCACGGCTTGGGGTCCGTTTACACATCTCGCCACCTCTTCTATGCCCTTGGCCAGCTCCGTGTGTCCCAAGAGGGTTTCCTGTATTGGCACAATGCCCACGGCACCGTCGCACTATGCAAGTTTTGTGACAACATATTGATTACCACTAGCTTCCCCGACTCGCCAGCGACACACATCATCTAAATAGTGTGCAAGATCCTTGAACGAGCATGGAATCTGGCAGCCTTGTGTGATTGCCGCCAAAAGCAGTCGGACCCCTGTAACTACACCTACCACACCCCACACTGTACTGCACTGGGTTTCCGCCTGCATTGGGGACACAACACCCAAAGTATAGCCCACATCCAGCCCAGAGCTCTGGATAACAACTGGTCCCTGAAACTAGCCCCCCCCCTCATGACCCCTACCCTCCACCACCCATCGTACCTCCATGCATTTTTGCAGGCGTCCTCAGAAACGCCAGGCCGTGGTGCAAATCATGGGGTGGGGAATTCCTGTTTGTCGCAGCCTGGCTGCAAGTTTCGTGGTTATCAAGGTTCCCAGAATGAAAAGTGGCTCGTGCAGCCCACGCAGCCCTAGTCCGCAGCCTGTCCACCAGTCCCCACGACCATCACAAGACGGGCCAGTACATGTACTACATAGCCCCACACATGCCGACACCCAAGTGCTGCGCTATAAACATGACACTGCAATGGCTTAAGGAGCATGCACACTGGCGTGGAGGGGCCTACAGTAGCTGGATCCTACACCCCTCCCTGTCGCCAAACGGCACGACGGGCGCTTGGAACCATGATGCCCCCCTCCTACATGACGTCCAAGAGTATGCCCGACCCTAGGGACACGTTTGCTTCCTCCCGTCCTGCAATGAAACATAACTAGCTGTGTGTGTGCGAGCAAGCGGTTATGCTTGTCTCCGAGAACTCGATGCAACATGCAACTGGTGCTGGTGCTGTGGTAACAGGTGAATCATGTTCCCTCCCCCTCTCTTTGCGAGTTTGGTGCCCAGGGGGGTGGCATGGCATGAATCAGCCCCGGTGGGTAGACAAACACACTGAATGCTCCCCATGTCCCCAACCTCGCTACAGAAAGGCGCCTAGCCACATGACTCTTCCTGTTTTGTTGGCCTGATGAGGTGTTTTGAAGCCAGAGCCTTGTGACTGCTTGCCTGTGCCCGTCCACATTGGTCGTCGGTCTAAACTGAATGGTTGGTGATTTTGCTTACCCAAAACGGTCGGTGTACAAAGACCGGTGGACCGGTCCTGAGAATGTCCACGCGTCGTAGCCAAAGGAATATTTGAAACAGGTAGAATTGTGCCATGGTTTTGCAACTGATGTGTTGAAATTACCGTCACTTGAAATAGCATGTCAAAAGTGGCATCAATATGTGGTGGGATTTTTGTCGTGCATATTTTGGTCTTGATGGGTACAAAGTGCTGTCAAAAAGATTTGTACGTGGTACTTTTTGCAATTTCGTTCAAAAATCAAAAAAGGCACAAGTAGAAAGGAGATAAGGATCCAGATACAGTAAGATCACACCACACCAAACTAGACACACAATCTGAAATTGATATAATGACAGAAAATTTCACTTGCAGTAGTGTGTCATCTGGAACCTTCTCGCGTAGCCATGTGGGAGGTCCTTGTTGCTCCATTTGCCGTTTTCCCCGCCTTGCAGTTGTGCAGCTGAAGCTTTGCTGGGGATTGTTTTGGATGAAAATCTGTTGAGCTGCAACCAATGCTTGTTGTGGGTGTTCTTGGCACAGCAAATCGTCCACCAGTTGGCTGTGTCTCATCACAAGTTGGAAACAGGAGGGAAGGGGCACTAGGTTACTCAGTGAGTGCAGGGTGAGGAAAGAAAAACGTGGCAGCGGGTCACACTGCAATCCACAGGGCCACGAGGATGTCCAAAAATCAGTCAATTCCAGGTGCCAGGTTTTTGTAATCCCACATGTGCTGCAGGTGCTGGCCCCGTCGCTGACCATCACTTGGCTACCGTTCCCCATGGGGTCGTTGGGGACCTTCGCACAGCAGGTGGGGTTGGACAGGTGGTGGGTGGGAAGGTGCCCCCCGCCATCCCCACCCTGTGTTGTCCCCTGGGGCTCGGGTGGGGAATGGGGATATCTTTCATGCCGCCTGAAATTGCCTGTATACCAATGAAACATTTTTACTCTCGTCGGCCATTCCACTAAGGGCATGAAGATCTGTATTCTTGACCATGCATGCGTTTGTGTTGGGTGTTTAAGATGCTCGTGTCTCGTCGCTTGGCAGCGGTCCCCTGGGGGCGCAATGGGTAGTGGGGGAGCGCAGGGAGCGCCGGGACTAAGGGGTAGCCATTACATTCTTTATGGATAACAACAGCAACAAGGCATTACAGGAAAGAGACCCGCAAAACTAAGCACAGGGACTTGTGAAAGTGCGAACGGGGCCCAAGAATGTTAACCTTGTAACTGAGTGTACTCGATGTTACCCCCCTCCCCCCCCAACTTGTCGACCATGGGCTTGTCCAAATACGGCGACCCTGTGTTTCCGCACTTTTGGGTCTTTTTTGGAACCATTGTTTTTGCGGTTCCAATCCGATAGAGAATGTGGTTCATGACTTTGTGCGGGCTGCAGGAAGGGTCCATATGGATGGCGAAGTGTTGGTGTAGCTTTACTTCCATGTTCTCCTGTGTTCTGGGGGGGGTGCTGGCCTGTTGCTTTGTATTGTCATGTTTGAGGGCTGGGGGTGGCTTATGTCTCCAACATGTGTTCCGTGGTTCATCCCGCGCAGTAACAGGGGCTTGCCCAAACGTGGCAACCCATGTTTCCGCACTTTTGCCCCTGAACCAGGACCTGGCCCGTGTTGGGTCAAGGGGGGGCAGGGTACAGTATTGTTGTTTTAAAGGTGGAAAACCGAGTTCTCAGCCCACGCCAACAGCAAATCGTTCGATTCATTCCATTGGACAGGAACCGATGGTGCCATTCAATGGAACCGACCAAGGCACTGCGTCATCCAGCTCTGCACTGCCCAGCGTCCCACAATCTCAGAGCCGGAAGGAAGTCCGCACTGTGGGGCAATGGTATCCAATGCGCAGGCAGCATCACAGGCCTGATCCAGTGTCGGGAACTTGTACCGTTGTGATCGGCGACAGGCTATTTTGGTTTGCTGGGCTATTGGCGGATGCGGAGCAGTGTTCCAATGAACTGTGGGTGTATTCGTTCAAGAATGAGGAGTGGTCACAGCCTGCGTGTGAAGGTATGTCGGGGCTGGCAAAAGAACGCATTGTCAGCCCTTCCCAGCTCCGCAGGGCACCCGCCAGAGCCCAGCGCAGCTCGAGGGTACCATTCAACCAGGTCCGCGGTCAAGTGTTGTGCGCGATGGCAGCCGAACCAAGTGACCTTTCCCGTAGGCATGCAGGGGCGGGACAGGATTGCCGCCAGTACGTGCCATTTCGGTGTGTGGGGGGCCGCAGCCAGCAAATGTGTGCCCCAGAGGAGGAGTGGGCCGACAAGCAGCCTCTGCACATGCATGCCAGCATGTGTAGGTATGTAGGGGAGCAAGGATACGCTGTAGGCACGTGCCGGCCCCCTAGGCGGACAATCCATGCCCAGGAGGAGGGGAGGCTGTGCCCGACCATGCACAAAACTGGCATCGTGCTGCTTCACGGATGCATTCCATGCGGGTTCGAGCACGCGGCTGCGCTGCTGAGTCCCACACTGTCGATTGAACGGGAATTTGCAGTCCGGTTTTACTTCATGCGCCGCACCCTTCAGCTCTAGCTCAGAGTAGCCCCCTTACTCAGTTGTGCTGCAGGTGCAAAATTGTTATTTTGGCAGTTGGACAGTCAGCTGTGAGCCCACCCTGATTTGCCGTGGCACGTGGCGCTGGGACATGGGAAGACCAGTCAGGCCGCTGCTATGGTGGGGGCCCGCAGTTGTTGCGGAGTTATTGGGCCTGTTTTGACGTTTGTTTTGGTGTGAAAGTGGGTTTTGGCCCAAGAATCCAAAACTCCGGCCCTGATTGGGGATTGGATGATGATTGATCATGATGGACGATCCCATGCCGAATCCGAAGCAAATACAAAAACCACCTGTACAGTTGTGTCTGGAACAGTCTATAGTGGTCCTATCTTGAGTCCAGTTTGGCACGAAAGTGAGTTTTGGCTCGAGAACCTCAACGGACGGGGGGGAGATGGTGGACTCATAATGCAAATCCCAAAAACAAGAGCAAACCAAGCACAAAAATCCCTCTTCGAGGTGCCTTGCCGAAGGGAATAGAATTTTCCTTCGTTCCATTCCTAAGGAGGGGTACCCTACCCTCCAAGTTGGGCCCTCCAAAAAACCCGGGCAGCATTTTCTTGCGGCGGTAAGAAATGACATTTTTCGTAGAGGAGACTGTTTCTGATATGGATTGGGCCCTTGGTTTTGAGCTGCATGATGTTCATATTTTTGTGTCAATCAAGGAGGCACGATGGCCTTGGTAGCATATTTTGCCCCTTGGTTTTCAGAATAGTACACCGTGTCTTTCCGCATGTATCATGCACAGTGTTAACGCGTAAGCAACGCCCTTGGCCAAGCAACACTGGGCGTTGGTTCTGCCAATTTCTGGTCGTGCACCGTTTCTTGGACAAGGGGGGGGGCAGATTATTCAGCCTTTATGCCCCCCGGGGTCCTTAAGTACCGGCCTGAGCCACAGCCTGCGCTTTTGTGTACTCTGCAGGGTCCCAGCCGTACTTCGTATTTGGCCACACGATGGTCCACATTGGCAGCGTGATAGTGATCCATGGGGGCAAAGAGGGCGGCAAGACGGCCTCGGACCGCATGTTCTTGCTTCATTACCAACGCAGCCCGATGCTGTGGCAGGAACTGATGCCTAAGGGACTGAACCCCGGGCCGCGATGGGGACATACGGCCATCGTGATTGATCCGGTGCCCACGACTCCGAAGTGGTCGGCAGTCCATGCCGTGCGGCCCGCAGGCAAAGGGGTGCTTTATTTTGCAGGAATGAACAACTTAGACACCCCCCTGAATGACCTGTGGTTCTTTGATCCAGCGGCCGAATCATGGACAAAGCTCGTGGTGTGTGGCTGCCTGTCATGCTCTGTCTATCATGCTCTGTCCCCATGTGTGCCTGTGCCTGTGCCTCTGCCTGTGCCCATGCCTTTGCCTGTGCATGTGCCTGTGCCTGTGCCTGTGCCTGTGACTGTGCATGGGCCTGTGCCTGTGCTGGTGCCTGTGGCTGTGCCTGTGCTTGTGCTTCTGCCTGTGCGTGCGTGTGTGTACCCATGCCTGTGCCTATGCTTGTGCCTGTGCAGCCGTAGCAGCCGTAGCAGCAAGCCTTGCGGCTTTGCACCGTGCTTTACAAAATCATTACCAGATTCTTCAGAACGCTCGGGTAAATTCTTTAGCCGAGCTGTTCTTTGGCACTGGCGTCCTTTCCTTTTTTGCATGACACGACAGCCGTAGGTTTTAGATGGCAGGCTTGTGGTCAACCGTCAGTGTTGCGCTTGGTTGACAGTGGGTGGTGGTCAACCAACACTAGTTTGCTGGTAGCTAACAGGGGATGCTGGTTATCGGATGCAGAGCAAATCCAAAAATGCTGTAGACAGTCTGCAGAGAACAAGCAAAAGCAGGCAAAATGTCCGACCTCATTAGAGCCTCACCAATTGCTCATCACGCCAGACTTGTTGTTTTGGATTCTCCATGTGCAAAACAGAGGGGGTACACTTTTTCCCGTGCGAGATTGACGACCTCTGGATAACAATCCAAATTTCGTGAAAAATTGCCTCTATATGCATTAAAGCAGCCCATTTGCCCCCCAGCGAAACACCCACATTTTTTTTGGATTATTTTGACCACTTTTAGCCCATCTAGCCACATCAATGCGCCAATTTCTACATTTATGGTGTATTCTAGAGCTTGGAATCTGCCAGTCCCATCAGTCCCATCGGTCCCATCAGCCGCCGTAGTGGTAGTACTGCTGCCGTCAGTTGTGCTACTCCTGGTACCCCAAACTGTGAATGAGCAAGAGTATCACAAGGCAAAACTGTTTCTCCTAGTTGTTGCCCTCTCCGACAAAGCCGACCCAAAGTCAGCCCTTGTGCATAATGTGAGTGTGTATGTGGGTGGTGGAAAAATGGCTTAGGACCAAGGAGCCATCCAACTTGCAGTTGGTCATACCACCAAGTGGGTGAAGGGGCAAACTGGGGTCCACAAGGTGGTATCAATTTCTGACCGAGCCCCACAATAAATCAGCAATGCCCTGAATTTGTGGTACATGAGTGGGTTCCAAGTGTTGCATGGGGTGATGGAGAGTGTGTGTTTGAGATTCTGGAGCATGGAAAAGGGCCATGTGATGGGATTGGTGCCGGTTTGAAGCACAGGTTGGGGTTCTGTATGAAGAAGCACGCCACCATCCCCACTGCGGAAGAATGTGTGGACTATTTGTGGGCCTACACAAAGTCGAAACCCTTGCGACGTATGCCCAAGTACGCATTTTGGTAGTTACGGAGGGCCAAAACAAGTCACCATGAGCTCAAAATGGACTAAAACGACTTGTTTTGGCATCCCACATGGTCTAGGTGCAACTTTGAAAATGGCCAAAAATTTGCTCCTGGTGGACCGTGAGGACCGATTTTGGGCATGGCCCATCTGCTGCTCAAGTTGGCCGCTTGCAAGAGCCACATGGGCACCAGTACGGGAGTCTAGGTGTCCATCTACACAATTTGGAGGGTGAAAACCACCAAAAGTGGGGGGTTGCAGGTGGACTACGCACCCTCACAATCGCATTTTGAGCCATGTAGCCCAAGGTACGGCGTTTGCAGCCAAAATGTGCAAATTTTGGGCCTTTTTAGGGCTTTTTGGGGGTCTTTCTCAGAATTAAAGGTCATCAATGGGCTCGTTGACACGAGGAAGTCAAGCTAGTTGTGGAGCGTACCACCTGTTTTTTCAGGGCCGTTTAGAGCCAAAAATGGTTGTTTTTGGCCAACAAAACCCCCCGATTGGGAGGGCACCTGCCGACTTGGCACTTGTGCCCCAGACTGCCACCGGTGAAGTTTTTTTTCGCTCAAACCCAAGATTTGGCAAGGGCGCACATCGGGGTGCAAACCAGCAGACTTGTAGCCAGTGAAGCCTCACTATGACATAGTAACAAAACGGATTGATGAAGTGCTTGTTGTTGTCGTTGCTTGCTTGCTTGCCGTGGATTTATAGGGAGGAGGGTGTAATATTACCACACCCATCTTCCCATGAATCTAGCTAACAAGCGAGCAACAAGCAAGCAGCAAGCACAACATCATTCCGTTTTGGCCATTACTACGTCCCAACGCTTTTGGCTCTACGGCACTCTAGCCATTCTAGAGCCTAGATGGTGGCCTTGCCAAATGTATCGTTTTTGGAGAAACACATTTTTGACCCATTTTCACCCATTTTCGGTCCCAAGATGGCCCATTTCCAGGGCTTTTTTTTTAGTTTCGATGGGCCAAAATGGGACTAAGGAGGCCTTAGATGCACCCATTTCATTTGTGTGTGCATCCCAAATGGTCCGGGATCAATTTTGCACAACCATTTTTGACCATTTTTGTTTCGAAGAGAGCCCATTTCCAAGGCATTTTGGGTTTTTTGGAGCACCAAAGGGCCACCACAAGCTTAAAGGGGCTAAACCCACTTGTTTTGGCATCCCATGTGATCTAGGATCATTTTTGGAAACAGTCAATTTTTGGCCTCTAGGGGACCCCGTTGATCCGTTTGGCACCCACCTGTTAGCGCTTGAGCTTGCAGCTTCGCACAGCCTAGTGGGCCCTAGTATGGGGGTCTAGGTGTCTGTTTGGGCCATTTTGAGGGGCGGAAAAGACAAAAAGTGGGGGGATTGCTGGTGTTTTAGGTGCCGTCGGAATCGCGTTTTGAGCCATGCAGCCCAAGATGCGGCCCGTCCTTGGTTTGGGTCTGTTTGTGGCCAATATGCGGAAATTCTGGGGCTTTTGGGGGACTTTTTTTTGGGTGTTTCTCGGACATATTGTGGAGTTCGGGGGCGCAAAATGGCTCTTTGGCATGAGGAAGTCAAGCTACACCTGCAGTGTTCCAACTGTTTCCCTTTATTTGGCCGTTATAAGCAGGTTATATGACCATTTAGGGGAAAAAGGCTGTATTTGGTATCAAACTGTGCAGATTTGGGGGGCAACCTTGCGGCTTCTGGGCTTGGCGCCTGTGCCCCGGGGCGCCAGTGGTGAGTGTTTGGCTCAAGCCTTGGATTTGGCAAGGGCACTACCTAGGCTCCACAATGGCTAGAGTAGAGTCGAGCCCGAAGCGTTGGGACGGAGCCAAACGGAAAGGAGACGTGCTTATTGCTTGTTGGTTGTTGTTGTTGTTGTTGTTGTTGTTTTTATTGTTAGCTAGATTTAAGGGGAGAGGGGTGTAGTGATATGTATTCACCTGATTGGTAGTGATTGAAAATGTCCCCCATGTCTGGCTGGAAGACAAACAGTGTGGATGGAATCTCTGAAAGACTGACTTTGTGTACCAACATCCCACCAAGAGCATCAGGAAGCAGTGCACCTGGAGGCATGTCACTGTGGCACAACGTGTTTTGCATATGGCACTCTTCCCAGCAAGACAACTGATTGCGGTTGAAGGGTGGTTGACTGCAGTTAGATGGCAACAGACGGAGGTTAGAAGGCAACCGATTACTGTTGGAGGGTTCCCACCGGGTCCGCTGTTTTTGTCTGGATCAGGAGCAGCCCCACATGGACTCTTGCTCTTGAGATTTCATGCCTGGATAATGTTGATAGTAGGCACAATGGCTTGACGGTAGGATGTTCTCTGAAGCTGCCTGTGCAGGCCCAGGCTCTTTTCACATACATTACATCGGCAGCAAGGAATCGTTTCATTCGTTTTTTTGTTTTTTGCTGAACCTGAAGTGAACCCCACCCCCCCCCCCCAATCCCCACAGGCGAAGGGTTTATCCTGGTCTCACCTTCCCCCATTACTGGGACCAGGGTGGGTGTTTTCCGGATGGAGCAGGCCATGGGATAGATCAGTCCTCGTTCTCTCACTCCAAAATGAATGAGGCGTACTGTTGTCGGTCTCTTGCTGCAGCCTAAGCCCTCCGCACAGCCCCAGCCTCGGCGGCGGCACACCGCAGTGCTGCACAAGGACCTCATGTACATATTTGGAGGCATGTCGAACATGCAGACGACCGAGTATCGGCGAGATCTCGCGGCTCTGCACCTGCCGACATTGCAGTGGCACCCCCTCCCTGCCCTACACCACCAGTACGGCGCCCGCACGGGGCATGTGGCAGAGGCGTACAACGGGTGCATGTGGGTGTTTGGGGGCTTTTCACAGACGCCAGACCGATCGAAGGTGTTGAGCAACAGCCTCTTCTGCTTCAACTTCGAAACGGAGGTGTGGGATTTCGTGGACATGGTTGTGCGCAGGACCGGGAGAGGGAGGGGCGTCAGAAGGAGCTGACGTCCAAATGGGGAAGTTCTGCGCCAGTAAGGGCCCGCCGGAATTGCCATGGTGGTTAGGAGCTGGAGCCATGGAATGCGGCCTCAAGGTCCAGCCAGTATCTGAGCAGTTTGCATCTTCTATGGTGCACTGCTCTGCCCTGCCCTGCAAGGCAATGCAGTGCAATGGAATGCAATGCCACGTGCGGCCCTGTCCATGCGATGCCCTCCCCCACGATCCAATGCAATGCACTGCCCTCTCCTGCCCCGCCCCTGCCCTTGCCCTGCCCCTATCACCTACGACACCACCACCCTCCTGACAATGCGCCTTTGGTCTAGTGGCCTCGTCGTCACATTTGCTTGAGGGACACCTTAAACCAGCATTGAGAGGGCTGATGAAGGTTGTTGGGGGCTTTCAGAGGATTGCTCGTACGCCTGGTAGACGTGGCAGACGTGGTACACTTGCCTCGCCTGGTACGAACAGCTCGGGAGGGCCTGGCCGCACAGGGCACGAGCCCCCCGACTTGGAGGGCTCTCCCCGGCACCGGGCACCACCCGCACGTCTCGGGGCGCCGAGAAGTGGGTCGACCGGTGGTAGCCTCCCAAGGGGCCGGTTCACCGCGTGTCTTGTGAAGGCTTCGGTGACCTCCCGGACCTCGTGCGCCCGGCGGAGGGGACCCCAGCACCCCTTGCAGACCTGCTCAGAGCATGCGGGTTCTGGAGGGGTTTTGCACGTCGTGGAGCTTCTCAGCAGGGTCTTGAGGTCTCTGGAGCCTGGCGGAGGTTTGAGGGGCCTCTGTTTCTGCTATGGAAGGGTCCGGGGTCGTGCGCAACGGCATCGGCCAGGACACAGAGCGGGAACTGCAGTGCAAAGCCCACGCTCCGCTCGGCCAACACGGGAGGCAGCGTGCTGTCAGTCACGCTCTGACGTGCCCTCCCAACTCCAACTGCGGCTGCAACGGTTTCGTGACCGACACGGCGGACCGAGACGCCAACTGACGGCGGTTGGCGGTTGAGTGCTGGTTGGCGATGACCGGACAAGGGATGGCGGTGCCCAGCTCCTCCCTCCAATCCTCCCCAAACGGCTAAATGACCCCGCCAGGCCAAATGGGCCAAAACCTGTGCAGGGGAGCCTGAAGCCATCTTTGTTCGGCATCCCACGTTGTCTGATCACAATTTTCCCACAAGCCGTTGTCCAACAAACTTTGACCTACATGTGATGTGAGCCACGCTGATGCTACCCACCCCCCCCCACACCCCTTGTAATCCCCCTCCCATGAGGGGGGACCGTCACTTGGCCCAAAAAGCACAGGAAACTCTAGGCGCCGAAGAAAATATTTCTCCAGGTTACACTGGAACTGGGGTTGGGGGGGGAGACCGTCACTTGGTGACCCCCCCCCCCCCCAGGGGGGGGACTGGCCTGACATTGGGGGGGGGGGATTACAAGGGGGGCAGGGGGTACATGTAATGTGAGCCACGCTGATGCTACCCTCTCCCTGGGGTCAATGGGGCGTTGAAGGGTGTTGGCCCCTCCGGTAGCAGCAGACCCCCGGTCCCGGGCCCAGGACCTCACGGAACACCACATGCCCGCGTGGCCGCCTTCCCACCCGTGGCCAACAGGCGTTTGCCGCACCTCCCGGTGCCTCCCTTTCCCTCAAGCGTGCCCCCCCCTCCCCCCGCCCCCTCCAGGGGCCGGGGGCGGCAGGGGTAGAGCTGACCGAGGCGGCCCATGAAACATCTGATAGCCGCCTTGCGCAGTGACCTCAAGGCAACATTCGGGACTGGTCTGGTTTGTGCCGCAGTGCAGCAAGGCAAAACAATTGACTGGAAGTGGGGGCTATGACCATATGGGGGCGCTGTGCAAAAAGTCGGCTGTTTTTTACCACCGGTAGCCACGGGTCCCGGGGTCCTGAATTCTGCACCCTACAGCCCCTGCTGGTGCACCAGGGCTTTTTTTGTTCAGTCTGATGCTTGCCACGGGTCCCAGGGTCCTGAATTCTGCACCCCTGATGCTGTTTCGAATGGATCATGCACGCTTCTGTAGGGGGGTGGTTTTCAGAGGTGTTCCCGGGATAAACACCGTAATGATTGGCGCTGTGCGCGCGCTGTGCGAAAACGCCCCCTATGCCTGTGTCACAGGGGTATCCGCGAGTTCAGTATCTGTTGCTCATGGCCCCGCCCCCTCCCCGTGCCGCTTTGCCGGCTCTGCCAGTGCCGCCGCCGCTCCCCCTTGTTCTGCCCCTCACCCACCGCAAACCCCCGCAGGTTTGGTCCAGAGCATCCACTGCGCCGTCCCGCGAGCCCGTCTCGTACCATGACCACGAGCCCCGCGCCGCGGAGGTGGACGGCGTCAGCTGCATCGACGCCGCGGCGTTCCGCGAGATACTCCGCTCGCCCCCGGTCCCCCGGCAGTGCACGCGACCCCACGCCCGCACCATGGCCAGCGCCTTCATGCACGACGGCTGCCTGTACATCACCGGGGGCCGTGACCGCAAGACCACCATCGCGTGCGACTTCTACATCCCCCTCCCCGCCCGACCCCAGACGTTGCTCGAGCTGGTGGCGCAGTACATCGTTGACCATGGCATCCCGTGCGAGGACGTGCTGCCCCCGCAGATGACGGAGGTTATGAAGCGGATGCACCGCATGCCCCGGCCCACCGACTGCGGGCCCAGCGGCGGTTGGGACTGGAGTTCAATCTATAATCAGGGCGGTCCTTAACGAAGTGGATTTTCCGTTTCCGCAGACGACTGCTCTCAATATCAGGGCATGAGGAGGAGGACAGTGTCGTCTTTGATGACTGTACAGAATCAAGGTGTTTCAATTTGGGCTGGTTTACCGCGGTTTCTCAAGTCAGTACGCCGCTTGGTCACCGGAGCCCCTGTTCCAACCTGCCTTCTTTGGGTGCACGGGGAAGCAAAGCCCAGTGATGCCTTTCGGCGGGCGATGGGGTGTGTGTGGGTGGGGTAGGGGATTGGGTGTGTGGGGGGGGCGGGGGTCTGCCCCTGTCACTGTCACTGTCACTGTGTCACTCCAAGGGGGGCGGGGTCTCCTTCAGTACTCCTCTTGGTAGTCATTCAGACTCCAGCCCTCCAGGACTCCAGCAGTGCGCATGGACAGGTCCAGCTGGACGTCCATCCGCTGGAACGCCTCTTTGGCCAGCAACTCAGAGCTCTCACCCAGGAGGGCATCGAAGTTGTTTCACGAAATATGGTCAGCCAGTTCTTTTTTTTATACCCTGTATATGGTGGACACTCTCACGACGGCCGTGCACTCTGACACGCTACTGATGTCCGGCAGGAAACATGAGTCCCGTTACGAATCCGCCCCTGGTACCATGTGCCACTCAGTAATATCCGCTGCCTTCGCCCCCGGAACTCAGTAGGAACCAGCTGCGTCCCACATCCAACTCAGTAGGACCCAGCCCTTTCTGATCACGCCTGACCTGGCGGACGCCAGTGGCAAGTCTGTTCCGGTGGTACCGTGTTTACCGAAACGACAAACATTTGCTTCTATTTTAGGGGCGTTTCGGCTCACGACTGTACGTCGGTGGCGCGTTTCTGAGCCCAGCAGCTGCCGTCCGTGCCCAATCAACGGTGGTCAGTCAAGGCTGAATCTAAGGAGTATTGGCAGGGAATCATTGCTACTCTGTCCAGCACGCTGCAGCACACAGATGCAATGAATTTCAGGAAAGAGCCCATGAGGAGAGACGTTAGAGGGATGCGAGTTTGCGTCATCCCAAAGTGGCTGTTGGCCGCAGGCCCTAGGCAGGACTCTAACAAATCCACGAATCCACCATCACCAAGCTGGCTACCTGTACCTTGCATTTCCTGGACAGCCCTGATCCTTGATCTCGACAGGTTCTCGACTTGTGAAACTGGCATAGGCCGTTGTCGGGCACCGCATCGCTCCAACTCTCCGGAAAAGGGTAGCCATCATAATGTGGGCAAAAATGGTCCAGCTGAATTGGGAAATAAGTCGCCTGGCAAGTACGCTACGCTACAAGGACTTTCTTCTGAGAAACGTGCCCCACACATGCCCATTTCAGGTGGGCCATTCTTTCCAACACGTGGTGTCTACCCTTCTCTGGATGAGGCCCGTTGTGGTGCCAATGCCCTTTGTTGCACAGGAACAAGGGGGCAATGTGTGAGCGAATCACCCCAGCATGTAAAATTGTCCGGTAGATCATGCTGCACCCAATATTGCAATCCCGAATCTCAAGGCACATGTCCTGTGAATTTGAGGCCAATGTAGGGTTTGGTTCTGATTTGGATCCTGGGATTCTGATGGAACCAGCTCTGATGAGGTTTCTGATTCAGAAACATGTGGAACGCTTCCAAACCACGTGAGACGTTGCCTGCAATATGCATTCTCAGCCAGCCGAGAATGATAAAATCAAAACCTGCAAAGTGGCTCGTTTCAATTGTTCATGGAACAGCCATTACTATCCCACAAGGCAGCCATTGTTTTGGCATCACTTGCACACATGGTCAACCTGCCAACTGCCACCTTAGGCGACCCATGAACGTGCAATTATGTGTCAGTTGCCAGTTCCTCCAGTGGATCTTCCATTTCTTCTGATCAGGCCAGGTCTTCTGGGAGTACACAGCATGTATGTGTGTGGGGGGGGGGGGATGGGGGGGGGGGGGGCAAATGATGTTGGTCCTATTGCTGAGCACCAGCTGCATCAGCTGACTAAAACGTGCTCATGCATCCTTTTTGCTAGTCATGGCATGGCCTTTATTTTTGGCCCCTTGGGCTTAGCCATGGATGAGGCGCTCAGTTCTTGTCCCCACACATGCTGTTAGTTTTGATACTCTTTCTGCAAAGTGTATCTGCTGTCAGGGTTTCTTTTCCATCTCCTCTCCACTCTCCCTGCACTCTCTCGATTTGCCTTTCCTTTGACCATTGACCAGAGTGGGAGCACAGTGAGTTGGCCAATGAAGTGTCAGCATCATGCAAGTATACCCCCCCCCCTCCGGATTCAAACTGGCATCTTCAGGGCAGCGGCCGGCTGCACAGCCGCTGCAGTGCCAGGCCAAAAACTCATCTTATGAGCAGCTAGGTCTCAGCAAGCCACAGTCAGGCCCCTCTTATCTTCTTTGTCAAGTTACGAGTTACACAGAGGCCGGGCCTCCAGCCCCCTCACACACAGTCCTATTGCCTTGAAGCTCATAGGCCGAATTTGTACCCACCCAGGTACACCCGTACCCCCCACGCTCTTCCCCTGAAGCAAAGTCCTAGTCCAGGTTACTTGGCCAAGGAGTGCCAGCAGACGCAAGGTGACTCGGGTGAAAGATGGTAGCAACAGGGTGCCTTTTCCTGTCTTGTAGCATACAAACGCTGTCGTGTTGACAAAACAAAGGCCATCAAGTGCAGACAATTGTATGGTAGCACACGTGTATCATACCAGTGATCATGCGGAACTGCCGGACATTGCTGCATATGCATACCAGGACGTGCATGTGTAGAGCGCTTGGAGACCTGCTTGCGCCCTCCGTCAGGGGGGGGGGGGATTGAGGTCCGCAATTTTTCGCAATTTTCCGCAATTTCGCAATTTTTCGCAATTTTTCGCAATTTTCCGCAATTTTCCGCAATTTCCCGCAATTTTTCCGCAATTTTTCTCACTTCCCCATTTTCTGACTGCCTTCCCACGCTGGTGCAGAACAATGAGACTGTTTTTTTTTATTATGGCATGCACTCTCTAATGTCCGCCGCCTTCGGTTCATGCTGCAATTCCACGGTGATATCGAGGGGCGCCTCCTGTAATTGTACTGCCCATGGACTATTTGTTTCAGTGAAATTCTGAGAATTCTGAGCCACCTGTCCAGAGCTGTTGCACCTTGAGGGTTCAGGAGGGCCGCTTACGACATCGCAATTTTCCGCAATTTTTCCGCAATTTTCCGCAATTTTCCGCACTTTTTCCGCAATTTTTCCGCAATTTTTCGCAATTGCATTCGACCCCCCCAGACCGCAATTCCCCCCCCCCCTGCCTCCGTATACAACGAATCCTTTGTCCAGCGAACACTTACGTTCGGACCATTTTTTGGGGGTCCTAATTAGTTAGGTACCGGGTTCACGCGGCAGTGTTGTGCATGCAAAGATTCTGGGGCCCTCAGAGCGTGGCGCTGACACGTTGTCTGATGGCAGTGTTGCTGAAATTGTGATTCCAGATTGACGTGGTTGATGAAGCAAGAGGGCAGCCAAACCTGCTTTCCAGGTGGCAGCCAAGCCCGCAGCCAAGCCTGCAACTGGAGCCCCCATTCCCGTGGCCCCTGTTGTGCATGTGCAGCTCTTCAAAGTCAAATACTGTACAATACTCACGCCAGGAAAAGTGGCACTAGAATGCGGACAGCAGTGCTCTCTGCCCCAAGCGAATAGTGAATAGCTGTACCTGAAGGTCATCCCATGCCGATCCCATACTAATAAGGTACAGCAGTGCTCTCTGCTGACGCATCTCAGCCTTCCATCTTCACACCGCTGTTTTTTTTACAGCCTACAGTCATTGTGCCTCATGCACACTGGGAAGCCTACCGGCGTGGCAGTCTCCCACTGTATAACCTGGTTTCAGATTCAGTGAATCCTAACTACGTGTCAGATCCGCTACCACACCCATTGTGGGATCATCGTAGCACTGGACAGCTCTGAACCTTGATCCCGAGAGGCTATCTCGAGTACTGTGAACTGAGCAGGCTACGCCAGCTCATCTTAGTCTAAACCAAAAAAAAAATTAATCACGCCAGGAAGAGTGGCACACAGAGCCTGTCTATTGCAAAAGGCAGTTTTCGTGTCCTTTTGTGTGCCCCGGGGTTTGTTGTTTTGCTTTGTGTCACTCATCCCTTGCGTCCCCTCGGGGGGGGGGGGGGGCATTTGGGATGCTCCCCCAGGATGGGGGGGGGGATCCTGGTCGTGGGTATAAAATCACCTCCGCATTGCTCTTTTGTATATGTGTTACAGGATGTCTGACCTGGCTACGGGAGAAACAAACAAAAGTTAAACGCAGAGGGCCACTGACATCACCACTTGAAAAAACAAATTCTATTTTTGACCGTGTCTTTTTTGTTAAACCAGTGGTGTTTGATAGCTTTTTTTACATTGACTGTCCAGGGGGGACCCACTTTGTGTGACGTCCACCACCCATGGCAAACCCCATCCAACACCCCGTTGCCAAAGCAGGTCTTATCTCAAACTCTGACCCAATCCTCTGTCCACGTGGAACCCAAACCATGTCTGAAACCCCATCCCAGACTAGGACTGGTTGTTTAACGGAGGTTCAGGGAAGGGGTCGAGCAGGGGGGGGGGGGTGTCAAGGGGTATTTTGGCCTGTACGGTGTTTGCATCGGACATCCTTGATCTCGACAGGTTCTCGACTTGTGAAGCTGGCATAGGCCGTTGTCGGGCACCGCATCGCTCCAACTCTCCAGACAAGGGTAGCCATCATAATGTGGGCAAAAATGGTCCAGCTGAATTGGGAAATAAGTCGCCTGGCAAGTACGCTACGCTACAAGGACTTTCTTCTGAGAAACGTGCCCCACACATGCCCATTTCAGGTGGACCATTCTTTCCAACACGTGGTGTCTACCCTTCTCTGGACGAGGCCCGATGTGGTGCCAATGCCCTTTGTTGCACAGGAACAAGGGGGCAATGTGTGAGCGAATCACCCCAGCATGTAAAATTGTCCGGTAGATCATGCTGCACCCAATATTGCAATCCTGAATCTCAAGGCACATGTCCTGTGAATTTGAGGCCAATGTAGGGTTTGGTTCTGATTTGGATCCTGGGATTCTGATGGAACCAGCTCTGATGAGGTTTCTGATTCAGAAACATGTGGAACGCTTCCAAACCACGTGAGACGTTGCCTGCAATATGCATTCTCAGCCAGCCGAGAATGATAAAATCAAAACCTGCAAAGTGGCTCGTTTCAATTGTTCATGGAACAGCCATTACTATCCCACAAGGCAGCCATTGTTTTGGCATCACTTGCACACTAGGTCAACCTGCCAACTGCCACCTTAGGCGACCCATGAACGTGCAATTATGTGTCAGTTGCCAGTTCCTCCAGTGGATCTTCCATTTCTTCTGATCAGGCCAGGTCTTCTGGGAGTACACAGCATGTATGTGTGTGGGGGGGGGGGGATGGGGGGGGGGGGCAAATGATGTTGGTCCTATTGCTGAGCACCAGCTGCATCAGCTGACTAAAACGTGCTCATGCATCCTTTTTGCTAGTCATGGCATGGCCTTTATTTTTGGCCCCTTGGGCTTAGCCATGGATGAGGCGCTCAGTTCTTGTCCCCACACATGCTGTCAGTTTTGATACTCTTTCTGCAAAGTGTATCTGCTGTCAGGGTTTCTTTTCCATCTCCTCTCCACTCTCCCTGCACTCTCTCGATTTGCCTTTCCCTTGACCATTGACCAGAGTGGGAGCACAGTGAGTTGGCCAATGAAGTGTCAGCATCATGCAAGTATACCCCCCCCCCTCCGGATTCAAACTGGCATCTTCAGGGCAGCGGCCGGCTGCACAGCCGCTGCAGTGCCAGGCCAAAAACTCATCTTATGAGCAGCTAGGTCTCAGCAAGCCACAGTCAGGCCCCTCTTATCTTCTTTGTCAAGTTACGAGTTACACAGAGGCCGGGCCTCCAGCCCCCTCACACACAGTCCTATTGCCTTGAAGCTCATAGGCCGAATTTGTACCCACCCAGGTACACCCGTACCCCCCACGCTCTTCCCCTGAAGCAAAGTCCTAGTCCAGGTTACTTGGCCAAGGAGTGCCAGCAGACGCAAGGTGACTCGGGTGAAAGATGGTAGCAACAGGGTGCCTTTTCCTGTCTTGTAGCATACAAACACTGTCGTGTTGACAAAACAAAGGCCATCAAGTGCAGACAATTGTATGGTAGCACACGTGTATCATACCAGTGATCATGCGGAACTGCCGGACATTGCTGCATATGCATACCAGGACGTGCATGTGTAGAGCGCTTGGAGACCTGCTTGCGCCCTCCGTATCCAACGAATCCCTTGTCCAGCGAACACTTACGTTCGGACCATTTTTTGGGGGTCCTAATTAGTTAGGAACCGGGTTCACGTGGCAGTGTTGTGCATGCAAAGATTCTGGGGCCCTCAGAGCGTGGCGCTGACACGTTGTCTGATGGCAGTGTTGCTGAAATTGTGATTCCAGATTGACGTGGTTGATGAAGCAAGAGGGCAGCCAAACCTGCTTTCCAGGTGGCAGCCAAGCCCGCAGCCAAGCCTGCAACTGGAGCCCCCATTCCCGTGGCCCCTGTTGTGCATGTGCAGCTCTTCAAAGTCAAATACTGTACAATACTCACGCCAGGAAAAGTGGCACTAGAATGGGGACAGCAGTGCTCTCTGCCCCAAGCGAATAGTGACCAGCTGTACCCCCCCCCCCCCCTGTAATAGCCACGCCCTTGTTCAAGCTACAGTAGGCGTAGGGACTCTATTGATTTGGTACCTAATTTCAATTCGGTACCAAATGTAGTGCAGCCACATAAGACATCGGTTTGGGTCTGACCCTCATTTTTCTGGGGTTTTCTGACCACAGTTTTCATGGTCAGAGGTTTAGTGGAACGTGATTGTGTGCCGATTGTAGAGGGAAAGAGGGGCTGTGCCATGTTTGTGATGAGTCCTCCTGCTCATAACACGCCTGTGCACTCTAGGCACCCAGTGAACGCCGTACGCTGCTTGACGTGCTGTGTGGTGCTGGTCTTGTAGTAGTGGCAGTGGTCAGCCTGATGATGTGCTTTGGCACGCTCGCACACATGTGCACTGCAGGCACCCAGTGAACGCCGTATGCTGCTGGGATGTGATGTGTGGTGCGGGGTCTTTGCTTCCCCAATGGGTCTTTGCTTCCCCAATGGGACGAAGTTGTCAGAGCTTGAGGATTTGAACTATTTTGGTAATTCTGATTCTGATTGAAGTTCTGACTCTGATTCTCATTTGGGGACGGACACCGATGAGCATGGTTGTAGGCTTCTCATGCCTCTTTGCTTGTAGGAACATGGGTGTGAACCTGAAGTTTCATGTTTCAAACACTTTTTTGTGTTTACAAGCCTTCGGGAACGTGGGCAGAGGTTAAGGTGCACCCATACCATGCACTCACTCATGTGTGTGTTGGTAGTTGTATGTGTTGCGCGCAAGCCACGCCCTTGTCTAAGCTACAGTAGGCGTAGGGACCGTATTAATTCCGTATTTTTGTGTAGCTATTACAAGGGGGGGGGGGTACCTGAAGGTCATCCCATGCCGATCCCATACTAATAAGGTACAGCAGTGCTCTCTGCTGACGCATCTCAGCCTTCCATCTTCACACCGCTGTTTTTTTTACAGCCTACAGTCATTGTGCCTCATGCACACTGGGAAGCCTACCGGCGTGGCAGTCTCCCACTGTATAACCTGGTTTCAGATTCAGTGAATCCTAACTACGTGTCAGATCCGCTACCACACCCATTGTGGGATCATCGTAGCACTGGACAGCTCTGAACCTTGATCCCGAGAGGCTATCTCGAGTACTGTGAACTGAGCAGGCTACGCCAGCTCATCTTAGTCTAAACCAAAAAAAAAATTAATCACGCCAGGAAGAGTGGCACACAGAGCCTGTCTATTGCAAAAGGCAGTTTTCGTGTCCTTTTGTGTGCCCCGGGGTTTGTTGTTTTGCTTTGTGTCACTCATCCCTTGCGTCCCCTCGGGGGGGGGGGGGGCATTTGGGATGCTCCCCCAGGATGGGGGGGGGGATCCTGGTCGTGGGTATAAAATCACCTCCGCATTGCTCTTTTGTATATGTGTTACAGGATGTCTGACCTGGCTACGGGAGAAACAAACAAAAGTTAAACGCAGAGGGCCACTGACATCACCACTTGAAAAAACAAATTCTATTTTTGACCGTGTCTTTTTTGTTAAACCAGTGGTGTTTGATAGCTTTTTTTACATTGACTGTCCAGGGGGGACCCACTTTGTGTGACGTCCACCACCCATGGCAAACCCCATCCAACACCCCGTTGCCAAAGCAGGTCTTATCTCAAACTCTGACCCAATCCTCTGTCCACGTGGAACCCAAACCATGTCTGAAACCCCATCCCAGACTAGGACTGGTTGTTTAACGGAGGTTCAGGGAAGGGGTCGAGCAGGGGGGGGGGGGTGTCAAGGGGTATTTTGGCCTGTACGGTGTTTGCATCGGACATCCTTGATCTCGACAGGTTCTCGACTTGTGAAGCTGGCATAGGCCGTTGTCGGGCACCGCATCGCTCCAACTCTCCAGACAAGGGTAGCCATCATAATGTGGGCAAAAATGGTCCAGCTGAATTGGGAAATAAGTCGCCTGGCAAGTACGCTACGCTACAAGGACTTTCTTCTGAGAAACGTGCCCCACACATGCCCATTTCAGGTGGACCATTCTTTCCAACACGTGGTGTCTACCCTTCTCTGGACGAGGCCCGATGTGGTGCCAATGCCCTTTGTTGCACAGGAACAAGGGGGCAATGTGTGAGCGAATCACCCCAGCATGTAAAATTGTCCGGTAGATCATGCTGCACCCAATATTGCAATCCTGAATCTCAAGGCACATGTCCTGTGAATTTGAGGCCAATGTAGGGTTTGGTTCTGATTTGGATCCTGGGATTCTGATGGAACCAGCTCTGATGAGGTTTCTGATTCAGAAACATGTGGAACGCTTCCAAACCACGTGAGACGTTGCCTGCAATATGCATTCTCAGCCAGCCGAGAATGATAAAATCAAAACCTGCAAAGTGGCTCGTTTCAATTGTTCATGGAACAGCCATTACTATCCCACAAGGCAGCCATTGTTTTGGCATCACTTGCACACATGGTCAACCTGCCAACTGCCACCTTAGGCGACCCATGAACGTGCAATTATGTGTCAGTTGCCAGTTCCTCCAGTGGATCTTCCATTTCTTCTGATCAGGCCAGGTCTTCTGGGAGTACACAGCATGTATGTGTGTGGGGGGGGGGGGATGGGGGGGGGGGGCAAATGATGTTGGTCCTATTGCTGAGCACCAGCTGCATCAGCTGACTAAAACGTGCTCATGCATCCTTTTTGCTAGTCATGGCATGGCCTTTATTTTTGGCCCCTTGGGCTTAGCCATGGATGAGGCGCTCAGTTCTTGTCCCCACACATGCTGTCAGTTTTGATACTCTTTCTGCAAAGTGTATCTGCTGTCAGGGTTTCTTTTCCATCTCCTCTCCACTCTCCCTGCACTCTCTCGATTTGCCTTTCCCTTGACCATTGACCAGAGTGGGAGCACAGTGAGTTGGCCAATGAAGTGTCAGCATCATGCAAGTATACCCCCCCCCCTCCGGATTCAAACTGGCATCTTCAGGGCAGCGGCCGGCTGCACAGCCGCTGCAGTGCCAGGCCAAAAACTCATCTTATGAGCAGCTAGGTCTCAGCAAGCCACAGTCAGGCCCCTCTTATCTTCTTTGTCAAGTTACGAGTTACACAGAGGCCGGGCCTCCAGCCCCCTCACACACAGTCCTATTGCCTTGAAGCTCATAGGCCGAATTTGTACCCACCCAGGTACACCCGTACCCCCCACGCTCTTCCCCTGAAGCAAAGTCCTAGTCCAGGTTACTTGGCCAAGGAGTGCCAGCAGACGCAAGGTGACTCGGGTGAAAGATGGTAGCAACAGGGTGCCTTTTCCTGTCTTGTAGCATACAAACACTGTCGTGTTGACAAAACAAAGGCCATCAAGTGCAGACAATTGTATGGTAGCACACGTGTATCATACCAGTGATCATGCGGAACTGCCGGACATTGCTGCATATGCATACCAGGACGTGCATGTGTAGAGCGCTTGGAGACCTGCTTGCGCCCTCCGTATCCAACGAATCCCTTGTCCAGCGAACACTTACGTTCGGACCATTTTTTGGGGGTCCTAATTAGTTAGGAACCGGGTTCACGTGGCAGTGTTGTGCATGCAAAGATTCTGGGGCCCTCAGAGCGTGGCGCTGACACGTTGTCTGATGGCAGTGTTGCTGAAATTGTGATTCCAGATTGACGTGGTTGATGAAGCAAGAGGGCAGCCAAACCTGCTTTCCAGGTGGCAGCCAAGCCCGCAGCCAAGCCTGCAACTGGAGCCCCCATTCCCGTGGCCCCTGTTGTGCATGTGCAGCTCTTCAAAGTCAAATACTGTACAATACTCACGCCAGGAAAAGTGGCACTAGAATGGGGACAGCAGTGCTCTCTGCCCCAAGCGAATAGTGACCAGCTGTACCCCCCCCCCCCCCCCTGTAATAGCCACGCCCTTGTTCAAGCTACAGTAGGCGTAGGGACTCTATTGATTTGGTACCTAATTTCAATTCGGTACCAAATGTAGTGCAGCCACATAAGACATCGGTTTGGGTCTGACCCTCATTTTTCTGGGGTTTTCTGACCACAGTTTTCATGGTCAGAGGTTTAGTGGAACGTGATTGTGTGCCGATTGTAGAGGGAAAGAGGGGCTGTGCCATGTTTGTGATGAGTCCTCCTGCTCATAACACGCCTGTGCACTCTAGGCACCCAGTGAACGCCGTACGCTGCTTGACGTGCTGTGTGGTGCTGGTCTTGTAGTAGTGGCAGTGGTCAGCCTGATGATGTGCTTTGGCACGCTCGCACACATGTGCACTGCAGGCACCCAGTGAACGCCGTATGCTGCTGGGATGTGATGTGTGGTGCGGGGTCTTTGCTTCCCCAATGGGTCTTTGCTTCCCCAATGGGACGAAGTTGTCAGAGCTTGAGCCCCCCCCCAAACAACAACAGACGAATGCGCAAACGCAACCGAAGACGAGGCCCGCGACATACAGGCACCCAACCACCCCCCGCCCCCCCATCTGCGGGCATGCGTGCCCATTGCCCGTTCTATAATTGCTCGAGCTCGAGCCTGAGCGGGAGCTGTTGCTCAGCTTCGTACTTGAGCTGTCGGAGTCGGAATCCTCATTGCTCGTGTCGGCGTCTGAATCACTCGCTGCACTCGACAATGAAGAGGACCCACTGTCTGAGTTGTCTTTGTCCAATTCGTCACTTTCCGATGCGTTGCTCGACTTGGCACTCAACTTGGCCGAATCATTGGATTTGTCATCATCGCTGTCTTTGCCTTTGGCCTTGTCATCGCCATCCGTGTCACTGAGGCAACATGAGGAATCACAAGGGAATGCTAAAGACAGGCGGTGGGCAGGGATAGGGCCCAAGCATGGAGATGGGTCGGCAACAGGCGCGTGCAGTGGAAATGCCCAGGGCGTACCACAAACTACAGCAGCCGACTTTTCATTGTAAAAAATGGAATCGGAGTGTATCCACTAACACACACACACACAGATAGACAGACACACACACACAGACAGACAGACACACACACACACACACACACAGAAACACGCACACACACACAGACACACAGAGACACGCATAGACACAAGCACCCACCCACACACACACACAGACAGACACACACACAGACAGACAGACAGACAAACACACACACACACACAGACACAGACGCACACACACACACACACAGAAACGCGCACACACACACACAGACACACAGAGACACACATAGACACAAGCACCCACACACACAGACAGACACACACACAGACGCAGACACACACACGTGACTGGCCGCCTTGCCTGCGCCTATGTGGACTGCTGTCAGAAGAGGTGATGAGGCGAAGTGGCGTGGCGCGGGGGCCGGGTTGGAAGAAGCGCTGTAGGGAGCTGAACAGGGTCTCGAGACACCGGGTGCCGGGGCCGGACGAAGACCCTGTGGAGGCGTCACGACAGCGGGAGGAGCTGGTCCCGGCAGGCCACCAATGGGCACACGACGACCAGAACCCGCTGGAACAGTTTGTGCGCCAGCTGCACTGCATGTTCCTGGCGGTGATGCGGGCCAGGAAGTAGCGAGATGAGGAAGAATGCCTCCTATTTCCCGTGGAGCAGCGCAAAGCGCCCCAGGAACAGTACCCCTGGCACCAGCTCCAGCCCCCTTTCCCGCGGCCGACTAAAACACAATTGCCAGCAATGGGGCAGCTGCCCAGAGACTCGAAATGGGGGCTGGACTGTCAACCGGCCATACTGCGGTGGCTCTCAGAGCTTCAGTGGCTGCCACGTGACGACGGCCTGCCCGAGGCACACCGGCAAGTGTCATTCTTGGAACTGGCGCTAGACTTCGAATCGTACACCGGGAGACCCCTCCCCCCTACTCCCTGGACACGATTTAAGGGCGGAGAGATGTCGCTGCAAGAGAAGGGTAGAGTCCTACGGCTGGCGGTCAGTCTACTGGGGAAGGCGGCGGGCAGGGAGTCCATTCTCCCGGCGGGCTTCACCAACAGGTGCCGCTCTCGGGTCCCGCTGGGAACAGGCACCACGGCGGGGGTAAAAGGCAGGCCTATATTCACATGCCCGGCGGCAGTCTGGCATCACCTGCACCGTATGCAGCAGTACAGCGCAAAGAGATGGGCCCAACAGCAGCAGGCGAGGGTGGCACGACAGCAGAGCAAGCGCCGACGAGCACAAGGCACGACGTTGCAGTTGGCATCGGTGCAGCAGCCCTAGAAAGCGAAGTGCCCGGGCAAGGGTGGAGCGAAGCGCTCGGCGGGGGCGTACGCCAGCGACTTCTACGCGGGCCCAGTGCTCCCACTGGGGACGAGGCGAGGCCCACAGCACTGTGTCACAGGGGAGCCGGACGCTCCGGCAGGAACGGCGCGCTGTGACACGACGGCGCTTTTCACCCCGCCACAGAAGTGCGCAGTGGCGAGACGCCTTGACCAGGGGCCACGGGTGCCCCGCCTTTGGGTCTGCGCGTCACACCAACACAAACAATGCGCATCATGTGCAGCTGTTGGTAGGGGGGTGCGGCACTGCTGTGCCCGGGGACATGCCGGGCATCTGCAACCGAAGATTGCCCTGAGGGGCCGCCAGTGGCGGGCACGAAGAGCAGAGATCCACCCCCCTGGGGCGGGGGGCACACCGTCAGCGAAGAGACACCGACGGCAACGGGGACTGGACACGGAACCGGGCCGGGTGCGGCCTCACAAGCGAGGAAGGGTGGACACAACCCCCCCCCCCCCGCCAAGAGGAGGCGTTGTACGCCGCCGGGCGCCGCCAAGCACGGAAGAGCAGGGACCGAGGTGACATAACCCCCACATCCCAGAGGGTCTGGCTCAGGTGAGGCTCTTTACCGCGACCCGAGCAGGCACCAAAGACAGCTCCACGGCCCAGCAGGATTGTAGTTTTTTTGTCTTTTTCAAGCTGGCGACCTCTGCGGGCCCTGGACCCATGCGGGCCTACCTCTTTCATATTGTTCTTCCCGCAGACACACACACGCACACACACACACACACACACACACACAGAGAGAGAGAGAGACACACAAATACACACACACTGACACACATAGACACAAACACCCACACACATACACACACACACACACAGAGAGACACAAGGATCCCCGGCTCACTCAACCGGGCTAAGCGTAGGTCTCACAACCGACAGGTCGTGGGTTCGATCTCCGGAGCGGGCATGTCTGGAGGCGGGCGGCGGCAGCCGTGCGTCACGGGCATCTTTTCTGGGGAAATCGCCAAATGAATAGGCCGTGGAGGCCGCCTCGCTGCCGCGAGCACCACCTGCTTTGGAAGCCTCAATACACATACAACACACGGGGCAACATGGCGATGACGGGCTCGTCGAACTAATGCCGTGGAGCTAGCCCGGCGGAAGCCACGGAGCCACCACCCCACTTCCAGGGTCGTCCTGGGGCAGCGAGCCAGGTTCCGGCCCAAGTGCATATCACACTGGTCGAGGGGCAACACAGGGACGCTTTCAGGCCCCTTGCTTGCACCGTGGGCCTGCTATGATGGGGTAAGCGACCTAACCCGAGGATGCTAGTGTGGCCTATACGGGTCCAACCGGGAAGATGTAGTAAAAATGGTACCACCACACACACACACACACACACACACACACACACACACACACACACACACACACACACACACACACGCACGCACACACAGATGCAGACACAGACACAGACACAGACACACACGCACACACAGTATCAAAATACACCAAATCCCACATGCATCAGGGTAGAGTAGAAGAAGGACAATAGAAAACGTGTGGACGAAACCCTGCGGCAGAACTACCCTATTTAACAGAGCCCACCCACCCACCCACACACACACACACACACACACACACACACAAAAGAATGCGAGGCCCCGGATCCCACGTGCACAATGAATCACAACAAGGCCCGTGGTTCGCCCGGCCCGCCCACCCGCTGCAAGATGTGCGCACACAAAGTGATATAGTAATATGGATCAATACAGTGATGGGACATCAAAGGCAAAGAAACATTCTACCGCGATTGCTTTCGTGCCATTGACCCATATGTGCATCGGCATAATGACATAACCACACATTACTATTCAACATCAATGTATGCATTTAAACAGAAAGCCTTTTCCATGTTTTGTACCGCCACAACTTCTCCCTGCAACCAAACAATACATTGGTTCGAGCCATACATACGTTTAACAAAGTTGTCATGTTTCATCCCTTGGTTATGTTGTATTTTTATTTGTTTATACACTTGTTCCGATGTATATGCCCATTAGCAGAATTAACACATTAGAAACATCTGAGTTCCTCTATACGTCCACAAACACTTGTACAAATGGTTCCGGCCAAGTAAAAAAAAACGGAATGAATCTTTTTGAGCCATCTTTGACATCAGTGCTTTGGCTAGGCTTGGGAAGGTCTCGCTACGCTCACCCTCCCCAAGCCTAGGGATGATTTTTCATTACCGTCATTGGTCGAGACTGCTACACAATTTGTACACCCTTTTTGTTTTAATTGCCGAAATTCCCATGCCGAAACCTCCTACGCAAGACCTGGTTGAGTTATCCCACATATGTACAGCATTCGTTTACATGCAATCAATCAACTCTATGATTTGCAGGGGGACCTACATTTCGGTGACAATGATGTTCGCAAAATGAGGCCCCAAAAATCGGAATTCGCAAATGATTTTTTTCCCGGTGCAGCAACTGTTCATTTTGTACCACTCTTAACGCTAGCCAACAGCAACAGCCCTTTGCTTCCTACTGCGTCCTTTTCAATTTCAACCGGCCCACATGGTTACCGCGCGTTACGTCATCCCTAGATCCATGCTCCAGAGCTTGTACCGTGCATTGCAACTTCCTGGAAGCACCCAACTCAGAATACGACCTGATTATGGCGCTTGACCGGGGGAGAGACCATGCCTTCTCAGTTCTTGTGGTGCGCCGTACGGAGCCACGTTCGCTTCGTTCCACGGGCGAACTCCACTCCAAGAGGAAATTTCAACAATCCTTGTAAAATATGTGAAAACGACATCAAGTTGTAGCACAAAAAAGGTACTTTTTGGCGTAATTTTTGCGACCAACCTTCGAAGCTCCCGAATATTACCCCCCGTTCATTCTGTTCCACATCTCTCAAAGATTGTTGTGCGCTTCGTCCCAAGGCCTAACTCGAGAACATGTCCAAATGCCGCCCAAAACACGCCTCTGCGCAACTTCAAACAGTTGCAAAATGTCAACCTCCCAACGCACCAATGACCTGCAATATATCTTCTCACCAACCCGAATACCTGCCTCACACGTGCTATGCACCACAAAGGACCCCGATAAAAAGAGTTTGAAGGCAGCTGGTTCCGGGGTTCCTTGCACTAACACTTAGACGGAGACCCATGATGGCCAAAAAAGGCAGCCAGTTTTCGCTAATGACATCATGCTTCAAAGACCCTCACAACACAGCACCCGTTCTATTTCCATGCGAAAGCACGCACAAAACCCCATAGTGCAATTCAAAGGGCAACAGTAGAGCTTCGATTCGGTCGGGGGCTGGCTATGTACATCAACGCTGTATTCGTGCAGCGCCAAATTCCGTAAGGTCCACAATTGAAAAAATGCACTTTTCTACCAAAATCGGTCTCCCTCCAACCGCCGTAACTCGGCGCCACCGGGTCGTTTTGACCCAAATTTTTTTTTCCGCGACCCTTGGATCCGGCCGGAGGTAATGATGCTTGATTCGTGGACAGATGACCAAGAAGCCGACGGCAATTTCTGTCACCAGTTGACCCGCGTTTCGAAAATTGCCGTTTTCCTCCAACTTGCACCCTTCGCCAAACGGCCAAAACGGATCGGTTTTTCGAAATTCCAAATGCCATATGGATCGTTTCTCAATGCCGTTCACAAATCTGCAATCGGATTCGGATTTCGCGAAAATTCATTTTTCGCGATTCTTTTTCGGGATCCTAGGATTCTGCGAGAATTTCTAAAAAGGGCTCCACTAACCTTGTTGCCCTTGACCTGCCATCCACCGATGTGGGGTCCGTCGGTCCCCACCATCGCTCTTTGCCTCTACTGCTGCAGAAAAGATTCCGGGCCCATAATATGTAGGGGACGACCATCTGGCGCGGCGGGGCCCCTCCCCCACCGCGGGCACGGGAGGGAGCGCGGCATACTGCCGCACAAGCAACAAACGACCATGAGGGGACAGGTATTGCAGGCGACACCGAAACTTGCTCAACCTCTCTGCTCCTGCTAAATCACTTGCGGCTGGCCTACAAATGCGCAAAAAATATACTGGCCCCGTGTCTGTGTTGCCCTCTGCGGGGTCCGTAGCGGGGTGGTAGGCGGGGAGCAGGGGATGGTTATCTCAGGCGGGGGGGGGGGGGCGCTGGCCAATGGCCTACCCAGCCCCCCACCCACCTGCATCAGAAAATTTGCATGAGAAAATCATCACCAGAAAATAGATATCAAAAAATCGATGCAGTCAACTTTCACTGCAAGAAAAATGACATTTACCCCCCCAGCCGCCTGTACAAGCTGGCCAAAAGTGCAAGATTGATACTGCCCTACGCGTACTGTAGCTTGGGCAAGACAGTAGCTTGCACCTACCACATAGAGAGGATTGCATGGTGATCTGGTGCAAGAAAGGAACCATAGTGCCCAAGCTTCATCCAAAACTAGCTCTGTGGGTTCAAGTGGGCATAAAGTGCGCAAACTTCACAAAAGACATGTCCATGATTTTATGCAACTTGCATATTCATCACCGAACCAATGCCTTATGAGGCTACACTACAGTTTTTTTGCGTTGAATGTTCACTTTAAGGTCCGTACTGGACCGCAGCATATTGTGCAAGGTTCGACATGTCTCTGAAAGGCTGTATGTACACAAGCAGGGTGATACAGGCCCGAGAGGCAATGCCTGACGAGGGCCGACGAATGCCGTGTGGGCTGCATCTGCTCTCGTGGCACCTTGGATGCTGAGAGGGGGCGGGAGGGTGGGGCGTGACATGGGGAAGGTAACCGTGGGCGGAGCTTGACACGCTGGACAGAGGAACTGCCATGAAGGCTGCGGCTGTGCCTCGCTGCCACGTGACGTGTTGCGTGGCGGGGGTGGGAGGGAAGGAAACTGGGGTGCAGGGCGGGGGGAATGGGATGTGGGGGGTAGGAGGCGCTCTGGGTGCAGTACTCCGAGGGGTGGGGCAAAGCAGAGAAAGGAAGAAGGCGCTCACAGTCTGTTGTGCTGCACTGCAGTCAAATCCTGCATACTGTACAGGGCCCTGATGGCGATCCAGACTTAGTTTAAGGGGGGGGCTGCGGCTGGCTTCATTGAGCTTTGGCTGATCGGCTCTGGCTCATTGATCTCCTCTGCATCTGTTCGTTTGGCGCCTGCAGGCAGTCGGTGCGTGGGGAAAGCTGGTGGGAGGGTGTGGGCAGGACGTCAGGGGGGGGGTATTTATATGGGCTGCTCGCTTGGGCCGGGATTCTCCTGTCTGGGGCGGGTCTCACAGTTCAGGGCGGAGGAATGTGGCTCGCTGGAGGCGTCGCCCTGTGGCTGTCCCTCGCGAGGTGGAAGGTGGTGTGGCAGTGCTGTGGGTGGCTGTGTGGTGGGGGAGGGTGGTTGCTGATTTGCTTGACATTCTCTGGGGGGGGGGGGGCTACCCAGCGGTATCGGGGGACAGCAGTGACGCCTGAAGCAGCACTCTATCCCTGAACCCGGTCTGGGACGATGAGGAGGCAGGACCCATGTCAGATCTGTAAATTCAGGGGGGGTGCGCTCCTGTGGGGGGGCGGGGGTATGGTCTGCTGGAATGAGTCGTGTGTGCAGGTGAATCCCTGCGTGAGGGACCCTGGGGGGTCACATACAGAAGAACAGAATAACTGAATGAATGCACGATTCGAATGCAGGATCATACAGGAATGCATACAGGAGTGAGTCCCTACTCTTTAGGGTGTCTGCAGTGTATCCATATGCTGAGTCTGGGAATTCGTGACTGGTCGACGTGGCAGGATAGAATCGATGGTAGGTTGCCCAGGCGGTGGCCCATACGGGCCTGAGTGATCAGGGCGTTGCGCTCTGGAGGTGACTGCGGATGCTGCGTTGCGGGGGGGGGGGGGCGAAGAAAAGTGTAGTTTGCCTGCTTGGGCCAGCGTTGCGTCTCTTTGGAGCCTGGGGGGGGGGGTCTGGACGTCGCTTCCGCCCTGGCTTCCGCTGGCGCGCCTGTGGTGGTTGCGCTCTGCGGCGTTTAGATGAGGTGCCTGATGTGGCCTGTGCTGCACGTTTCCTGGCTTGCGGTCGGGCCACCTGTTGTGGGATGGGGTCGGGAGGCTTGTACAAATACTCCTGATTCGGGGGGGGGGGTGAGTGTGATGTGCTGAATGGACACTGTGGCTTACCCCACGTGTTGACTGAGAGGGCCGGGGGCCGAGGAAGAGGGGGACCGTTGTCACGCAGCCACTCCACCGATTTGGTAAGGGCGTTCTGAAGCGCCCGACGCCGGGCTGGGAGAGCTTCCGCGAATTGACGGCGGCGGTCCATCTTGCTTTGGCCTGAAGTGGGGACAAGAAACAGTGTGTGGAGGGTGGAGGGGACGAGGGTGCGGATAAAGTTGCGCCCGTCCCCCGCGGGGGGGGATGAGGACCACCACTGTTGGGTTAGGGCGCAAAAGGGCTGGGGCCAGGCGTGCATGAAGAGTTGACGGATGTGGTCCGTTGCCGGGCAAAGTGCTAATTGTGCGAGCGGTTCCATGGGGTGGACAGTGCTGCAGAGGTGGCATGTGTAGTCACGGAAGTCGTCGTGCATGGGCCATGTGCCGATATTGACAATGCCCGCTGCCCATTTAAAGGGCCGAATGGCAAACCAGCTGCTTTTTGAATAAAAATCGAAACTGCTTTTCACGTGAATGTTATGGTGGGCGTGCGTGGGGTAGAGGCGACGGAGCTGCGAAGGCGTGATTTTGTGAGCTATAGGTAGGCCACCGTTGGAGATTGTTCCCAGAGGGGGGGGGGGGGGAGTAGGGATGGTTCCCATAGGCAAACGTACGCGATCCATTTGCTGTATGAGTCACTTATCTCATTTCCGGGGAAACCTGCATGTCCTTTGATCCAAGCAGATTTTACGGAGATGTGGGCTACACTACAGTTCATACCAAATTAAATTAGAGACCAAATTAATACAGCTCCTACGCCCACTGTAGCCTGGGCAAGACCGTAGTTTAAACAAGGCGCGGGGGTACAAAAGGGGTGGAAATTTGAGGCTCATGTTAGGTACACAAACTTTGTTTTGGGCGTCGGGCCCACTTGCTTAACAGAATTAGGACAGGACAGTAGCCTGGGTGGGAGGGGTGGGAGGTTTAAACAGATCAACCCCATGATGACGGGGCTACAACCGAAGAGGGATTTTTGGTGGGGTGCTTGCGTGAGTCAAAACCCCCTCCCTCATCTCTCGCATCCTCGGTATTCACGGGCACCAGAACCAAGGGAAGCCACTTGTCATAATCTTCGTCTGTATCATCATCCGCGGCTTTGGTTCCTGAGTACCTCTTATCGATCGTCTTCCTCATCACTTGGGTAGTCCTGTCACAGTCACAGAGGAAACTGCGCGCAAGACGTGACACATAACAGGCAGTTGAGATACATCCCCTCTGACGCCGGGGGAAAAACCCCTTCCCACATACCAGTGGCGCCACCTTTTAGTTCTGGACTTTGGGCCATCCTCCATCGTGCATTTGACCCCTTCAGAGGGTGGGTGATAGGACAAAGCCTCTACGCCAGCCTACACTCCTATGAACTTCAGGGTAATCTTCCCTTCACGAAAATTTTTTTCGACAAACACTTGACTCCAGAAACAGGAAGGCATGGGGTTGGGAAGGGAAATCGTGCACCGGTTGCCCACCATCATGTGCTCCGTAGTACCGGTCCATAAATCGATGAAGTCTCCGCATGGGTTGGTAGTGAATTCAATAGTCACAGACCAGGATGCAATGTAAACACAGTGGCCCACAGATGCCACCCACGTCGGTATCGAGCAGGCAACAGCAAAAGCAATACACATGGATGTCTTGTAACGCGTCTTGAGGTCTGAAGAGAGGGCACCCCCCCACTTGCGTAAATAACGCTAAAGTCCCAAAATTTGACCGAAACAACACCCTGTGTTCATTAGACAAAGGGGGGCGGGGTATTCATTTAAGGCAAAGTAGCACATGGTTCCAAAATTGGCGGATACAACACCTATAGTTGCATATATACCTATAGTTGTAGGGGGGGGGGATTGCGTCAGCACTTGGATGCAATGTGCTTTTTGGCTTGAACACATTAAATTTATCGTTTTCGTTTGATGGTTGCGGTCTGCGTCGCTCCATTTCCGATAAAAACGAAGCTACAGGTTCAACAGGTTCGGCAAAGCCTTCAAATGTGTTCCTAACTCGGGGTCAACACTGGTCCAGCACTCTTGCATCAAAAGCTGCCAAAAACAGTATTCGTGTGTTCACTGCTGTGTGTATGCATTCGAAAAGCATAAATATCCGTTTCTGTGCATATTCTTCTCGCCGTTCAATGCCATTTGTGCCGCGCTCTGTAGCATACCATACACCAAGTTGTTTTCAACAATGGTCACCGTTATACCTGATACACATGTGACACACACCAGAACACTTGCAGTAGCTCATCAATACCGGATCCGTACACCCCCCCACACCTCTTTTCCTCCCATTTTACTGCTACATTGTTTTTCTAGGCCTCCTTCCTTCCCAATTGATGCACTTGTTTTCCGTACTCAATATGGCATGGGCCCTCGAGACGGTAGTGGTCAAGTAGCCACTTCTGATTTTGTCCCCTCGCTTGCCGTTGGGCCCCAAGATGACATAGGTTATGTGGCCATCTTGCCCACATGTGCCCCCCCTGCCCTGATCAAGAAGGAGAAAGGGAATCCTACCCAATGGCGGTTTCCCCGGGAGAAAGCATTGTATTATATCATATCTCAAGCCAAAGAACAAGGACCACCCAAGATGGCAAGCCGAGTACAACGATAGGCACTCCTTCATTTGGGGCACTTGAGAGCATCCGTTTGCCCAATTATACACCTAGGCTATGTGCCGCGACCCGAGCACGAAGTTGGGGATGACCTGCGAGGAGTCTCTCCTCTGTAGAGAGCGATGGTGTCAACACATCTACATGCACGGAACTTTTTTGAGGCACCTTTTTATCAGAAGCTCTGGGTTCAAACCGCAGCTAGCCTAGCTAGGTAGGATGGGTCTCATGTGATGCAAGTGACATGGCAGCGACATCATGTGCCACACCCATGCTACGAGAAAAGGTTTCTGGTTTGCCCACACTTGTGGTTGTTCCTTGTATTTGTTTTAGAAAACCTTGCTGATTTTCCACCAGTCCAAATGAAGTCCACACAAAGATAAAGTAGAGCAAGTCCAGGCACCGGATCAATGAAATCAGGATAAATCCTTCCACAATCAAAACATGTGTAACAAAGAGGGGCTGCGGATAGACAAATGTAGGTCTAAATACAATGCTTCAATGATTTATAAACAAAATAGATGATTTTATGTCAAAACTGGCATGGTTCAGGTCCCCAGGATAGTTCCAAGCACTTCATGTGCACTCTTATGGATGCAATGGAGTTGGTGAGGAATCTGGGGCAAAGGAGTTGGGCCAGACACAGGATATGGCTTGGCCAGCATGGCCAAGCAACTGAATTCAGAATCAGTCAAAAAGTAGAACCACCTTAGGTGACAGAAACATTTGAGTATAGGGGTCCTGAGGTGGGAGACCACTAGGCTTAACCTACAAGGCCCAAGGCATGAAGTGCCTACTTTATTTCGGTATTACCTCCATGAAGGAAGATACCTCCGCTGACTTGAGTGGTAGGGGTGAACTTCATGGCGGAGCTAGGGTTATGACCCTAGTTACTTTGAGAAAGTGTACTTCAATCCTCAAAAGAGTGATAAAAATGCTTAAGTGTTAGTCCCAACACCTTCCCAAGGATTAGGGGGGGCTTGGCCTGGATCAACTACCCCAAGAAAGACATGGTAGTTACTTTTTCTTACTCCCCCCTGGAGTACTAGTTGATCAAGCTAGTAGGACCAAGGAAAAAGGCTCACATTTCCCCAAAGTTACCTCAGAAAATGCTTCAAATCAGCCAATGACACTTTCATCAGTTCATAGAAGCTTACCACACTGTAGGTACCCTTGAAAAACAGTGCAATGTACCATGAATGATGTCCCTTCGCAGCGGCATTCCTCAAAAAGTCGCCAGCGTGCGGCGAAAACTTTTGGCAAAAATGTGGGGGTAGTGGGGTTTGAACCCAGGACTCCCTCCCTAGAGTGTACATGCTTGCCCACTACGGTACTGTCGACCGCTCTAATGCGGACGGTGATCGCTGTATAAACAGCGTTTTAGTAAACGTCCTGACCAAGGGCCAGGGCGGTGCAATATTCCTGATGGAGTGCACAAAACTCCACGACCTGAAAAAAATAGAAAATGGAACCAACAGGGAGTGAATCCTGTGGTTTAGCGAAAGGGTTAGCGATTCAAGAAGTCAAATCGCTAAAAATTGACCAAAAGTCGTTAGAAATCGTCATTGATAGTCCAAAACTTAAAGTCGCAGACAAGCGCAACTGAGCCGCGCTCAGAAAAAAGAAGTTAGCAAGGCAAACGGCACCTCTGAAAGAAGGTATGAGCCGTGGTTTTTAAAGCTTTCAAAAGAAATTTTTGCATGGTTGCATCAGAAATTTCATAAACTTTAGGAAAAACGAGTTAACAGCCAACCACACAACAGAGCAGGCGGACAACCCTCCTCTCAGGTATGTTACTGTCATGTCACACGCATGCATTGTGTTCGTGTCGTTAGTTTTGTCAAAACGCTAGGGTTGTCACCGCTGCGTTTGTTGGGGTTTTGGATGATCACTTCTCTCGCTCTGCACAGGTAAAAACAGGAATCAAAGGTATGTTAGTCGAATGGAGCACGTAGCGGGTACGTAGGGTTAGAGTATGTGCCGTGCTTGCGATGCATGTGCCTCATCTAGGCATCCACACGTTGTGGCGCTTTCCCTGTGCATCCACCCACTCCCTCCTTTTCTCCACAGGTCAAAAAGAAAGTGCTTGCTCGTGCCTGCCTCGCCGTAGCGTTAACATAGGGTTGTTGAAAACGTTAGGCCTCGTTTTGCGCTGTGCAGTTGTTCGTCATTTCACTCTCTTTCTCCTGCATTAAACAAGGGAAGAAGCACATAATACACACGATGCATTAATCGCTTAGGGTTGTTTATGAGTTGCCGTAGGGTTGTTTAAACGCTTAGGGTTGCTCTTGCGTTTGTTGTCCCTCGGCATACACATGATGCATGGTGAGTAAGGTAAGTAAGCCCAGGAGGAGCTAACCTCCTGGTTAAGTTTCTTTGTGTTTGGTTAAATTGTAGGGATAATGGTAGGAGAAAGATTACTTTCACTGGCCTCCCTTCCCTGCATACTGCATGATGCATTAAAGGGCTGTAGGCCACGCGCTGTGCACGCGGTAAAACTCTTGTTTAGGTTACTCAGGGCTCCGCCTTACGTTCTGTAAGAGAACGGGCGGATTCCTTAACGCTTGCTTGCTTGGCAGGGGGGTTTGAGGACAGTGTATTATTTTCCAACCGCAGACCCGTATAATACGGCGAGGTTTCCTCGGCTGCAAACCGTCCTTCATCCGCCTTTGCTGTGAGGTGGGATAGGGAGGGTGAAGTGGTGCAGCAGCATTGCCTTCGGCAATTTTCTTTTTTTCGCCCAAGCTAAAAAGGGCGCTGATCACACAATCAAAATGGGTCAATGGACGACTTCATCAAGTACAACCCTTACTACACGCTATGCGCGCAAACAGTGCACCTCTCCCACCAAGCCCTGTCAGGGAAATGCGTGGAGGCGTCCTTGTCAGGCCACAGTTGCCCAGAGGCGCTGCGTTCGCTTGTTATTTCACCAGGGAGCCAATAGGGCTCGAGACATCTCTGACATGGCCACCCAGTAGCGTGTGTAGGGTTTAGGGTCAGCAGGCCTAGTAGGGATTGAATGCGGTTGTGCTCACCCTGCCTTCGAAGGCTGGTGCTGGCATTAGTGAGTGTAGTGTAGTGGTGTCTCGTGCTCCGCGTGCTTTTCCTCGCGGGCAGGGGAGGGTGTTAGCTTTTGGCCTCTAGAAAAAATGGGCGTTTTGTATGCCCTTAGCACACTTGGCCACCCCTCCCGGCTAGTAGGTAGCGCTTTTGCCGTTTCCCGAAAGGTTAGGCGCCAGCACAGAAATTGGGCGCCATAGGAGTGGTACCAGTACCTGACTAGGACCTTTGGTCCGACATCAGCGAAGGCCATCCATGGTAGCCACGCCGGGGAGAGGAGTGAGACACACACAGACATACGTAGCACACTTTGGGTTGTGATAACACCGCCAAGAAGGGTAGAACCCCACGGGTCTGGACCGGTTAGGGGTCCTAACTGTGGGCACGCTCGCCCCCAAGGAGGGTGAACACACCTTGCCTCATAACACCTTGCTTGTCACTCCCCCCTGGTCATAGCCAGCCACTCTTCATCGTTGGCTCCCCGAAGGTCATTGCATTAGGGCATGTCCCATGCAACACGTGGTCAACAAGGCACTCACTCACGCTGGTAACAACAAGCATGGGAGTGCAGGGCACAACCCAGGCAGGGGCGGGACTCCAAAAGCAGCGGATGTGCAGGTGTTTGGAAAACCGATTCCGATTGAGGAAGGGCGTTAGTACACTCACTGAAACTGGAGCTCTACCGGAGATCTGAACCTGTCCTGGTACACACTGATTAGGTCTAATTGTCAGCACAAGAGTGCTCACCGCCCCTGCGAGGTTAGAAAACAGAGGGGGTTGCGAGTAAAGGGCCTCAACTGTGAGTTGCCATGGGAGGGAATCCGTTCACGTAGGCCGGCGTGTTCAAGTGACCCGCAGTTGAGGTGGTCGTATGGAGGTGGGCACCGCGGACTGATCCGACCCCACGGGTACCTAGTCCAGCGCGTGGGCGAGTTCTTGGTACTACACTGTGCGGATTAATGCATGGTGGGAGGCTGGGGCAATAGGACTCACCGCCCATTGGACTGCAAACAAGATAAGCGGCCTGGTGGTATTCCGATGATCCCCAGTGTTGCTTCCCTCGGAGAGGGGGAAGTGTACCTCCGGGGGGAGCCGATAGTCCTGCAAGAGTGGCCCGAAGGAGACTCCCGCCTCCAGAAACTTGCAACCGCCTCAGTTCGGTTAGGCACAATGAATAGACAGGCACAAGGAGATTATTTTTTCTTCTTATGCTGGGACAGAGTCTAAGCACGGGTTAGTTGCTGTCCCTCGTTGTTCTCAAGGAGGTAGGAACGAAAGATGGGGTTGATACTCCCATCCAGCTGTATAAAGGCTCACATGGGCTCCCAGGTTGCCTCGGATAGCCCATATCCGTCCCACACGGTAAGGAACTTCCAGCCCTGTTTATACCCGTGGCGTGCAATACCTGCAACCACGTAGTAGCCATCGACTGCCATCTCATTGGCAGTCATTTCTTCGAGTTCGTCTACCTCCTCAGGGTTGGCAGCGTTCTCTAGGTCCATACGGTCGACCTCTCTGTCAAACAGACGCCACCCCTCCCAGGACAGTTCGTCAGCCGAGTGGTAATGTCTCAGCTGTTTAGGTGCACACAGCAGCTCACCTCCTACGCGGGGACTGCACCTCAAATGGATCCCGGATCCATCTATCTTTATGATGCGGTAAGGCCCAAAGAAAGGGTCCTGCAAACAGTTGCGGTGCCACCTGGGCAGTCGCGAGTGGTGTACCAGCACCAGAAAGTTTTATAGTGATTTCAACACTGTGTTTTTGTTGTGCCTCTCCTGCTGCTTGCTGCTGGTGTAGGGTTCCTGCTGCTTGTTTTTGATGAGGAAAATGTTTTGTTGTTGAAATACAACCAATCCAGGATAACCCAAGCCAGAGATAAGCAAGTAGAAGATAAACAGGATCAAAGCATGAAGGGCTGCAGTCACAGAGAGTTAGATAAAGACAACTATCAACAATAGACCACAGCAATTAGCATACATTGCAACTCAGGATGAAATATTTTACATGTTTGAGAAAAACTGATTGGACAACTGCCCCAAGGGCTCACTCTCATCCATAGTGCCATCTTGAGATGTGCACTCTTTGTTTTTGGGTCCCATAGGTGCTGAGGTGGGATGGCTTGTGGCGATGAGGTCACTGCCATGTCACATGGGATTATCCTACTTAGCTAGGCTGACTGGGTATTGAACCCAGGACCTCTGAAAAAGAGGTGCCCCAGCCCCCTAAGGTGCATACCACTAGGATAGCTAAGAATTCATGAGAAAACATACATGAATTCATAGGCTCTGCCCTCAGTATATCAGTGCCTCAGCAACCCAGGAAAAGATGTTTTAATGCCTATTGCTTGGGGATAAAGGGGTCTACACCACATCCTGTTTTAGTGTTTGGTTCCATAGGTCAAAATGTGTTATCACCCATTTTGGTTGGGCCAATACTAAGATAAAAATGCATGAGTGCTTAGAGCACCTCTAATACAACTAAAGTATACCCTACAGCATTGGAAAAGCACTTTTTCTTACTCCCCCCTTGTGCTGTGGTGGCCACCACTGTCGCATGTTCAGGAAAAAGGGATTTTTTCTTGGCCTTTCCTTGGTTTCCACACCTACTTTAAAATACCTATAGCTTCCCTAACACTGGAAAAGAGCGCTTTACAATGGGCAGCGACTCTTGCTGCATTGTTGATTACAATCTCCAACAGAAAACTCAGCGCTCTTGGCGCTGCCGGGGTTCCTGTGGCTTGGTGGGGTTAGGGTAGGGTATGCCAAGACCATATGCATGTGCATCCCTCCCTCCAAGCTGCAGCGTAACACAACCCAACGCCAGACTCTCATAGGACGCTCGACCCAAGTCTCAAGGAACCTGATGAAGACACCTGTCCTGGTACTGGGGCGAGGGTGCGCTGATTTAATTGGAATTGCCCCTTGGGGGGGTCTTGATTCTGGTTCAGTCTCCTGCTGCTGCTTTTCGGCCCGAACAGCGGCCTACTCAACGAGGCTTTGCGAGGAGATCTGTACAACAGAGGAAAGGGAGGATGAGGGACGAATCCACGCAAACGCGAAGCGACAACACCTAAATCCGTCAAATGACGGCCTAGAATTTTTCTGAAGGCACACACCTGGACAGAATCCAATTGTGCATCAGATGCACATTTTTTATAAAATTTGTAGTCATCTCTTGATTTTTTAAATCAAGAAATTCTTACGCAGAAAAAGGCAGCGCGCAGGAGCGGCTCCTAGCGAAGCGCCGGAAAATAAAGAATTAATAAGATTATAAACGTATGTTACGCAGAATGACGAAAATGACGAAACACACATAAATAAACAAACATAAAGATTCCACCCACATTGGCAGAAAGAAACCAAAATTCAAGATTTCAAAAATCAACAGAAGGACTTCAATGAATCAGGTATAAACCACAGGTGTGCTCGTCTTGTATGCAGCATGCACATTGCTCGTCTCGTGGCTCCGTGAACGTGCCTTGTAGCAGCGCTAACAATCGATAGAGGGATAGATTACAAAGATTGCAGATGATTAGAGGGAAGTCCAGGGTGATTAGACATACACACATATGCATAGCGTAGTTTTTCGCTTGTGTCTCGCGTTCCCCTCACCTTGCTTCACTCTCCAGCGGTGAGTAAGGTAGGTAAGCCCAGGTGGGGACACCCCCTGGTGGAGTTCGTGATTGTGGGTAAGATTAGGAAGATCGCCACAGGCTGAGCGTCAACTCGTGCATGCTCGTGCATTCACACACGCATTAAAAGCGTAGGACACGCGTGGTGCGCTCGGTACAACCCTTGTCTAGGTTACCCAGGGGCTCCACCCCACGTTCTATAAGAGAACGGGTGGAGTTCCTTAAGCTTGCTTGCTTGTACTGAGGTTTGAGGACAGCGTATTATAGGGCTACCTGACAAGCGTATAATACGTGGAGGTAGTCTTGGTTCCTCAGCCGCAAACCTCAGTCATCTGCCTTTGCTTTACAGGTGGGAAGGTCCGGGTGATTGGTGCAGCAGCGCTCGCTTTTTCCCTGCCCTGCTAAACAAGGGCGCTGATCACACAAACAAATAACTCAGCCTCTGCCTGTGGCAGGGCCAGGAGTCCGACCCCATCGACATATGCGCTGTGCACGCCCCAAGAGCACTCCTTCCCTCCAAGCCCTAGCAGGGAAACGCGTTGTGGCGTCCCTGTTAGGCCACAGACGCTTAGTAGCTCTGTGTTTTCTTGTATTCTCACAGGTGAGGTAGGTAGGTAGGTCGACTCGGGACTGGGGTTGCCCCGCAGGGGGGACTTACCAAGGGGCTTTTGCTCACCCACCCACGGCCCTACTGCACGTGCCTCCACAAAGGGGAGTGTTTGGTTTCCGTCATGCCCTGCGCCCCCCGGCCCCCCCTGTGGGGCCTGATCCCCGGTTATGGGGACACATACTCCTCTTTGTGCTGACCCCCGTCATCCCCTTGTGTAGGCTATTATAGGCCCACACTACGGGATTTGATAGGGGATATCATTAGCCTTCATCCCCCCTTAACCTTTCCTTTCATTGTACTTTTGACTTGAGCCTGCAGGAGGGATATCATGGAACTCGGCGTGTTTTTCCGCCGCTTTCGTATCAGTCATTAGGGAATCAATTGCCCTGTTGATACCTATGCGAATTTGCCTTAAATTCGCATAGGTACAGAAGTTAGATATTGGCGGCGGCCTGGTGGTGAACCGGCGTCGCGCCAATTCGCGGGCGAACTGCCAGTTGGGATCTGGCGACCTAAATCGCGAGACCATGAACTGGCCTTTACGGCAACTTCATCGTGTTGAGTTAAATTAATTCTGACTGCATGGTTGTAATAGTCAATACTTAGTTTATAATAGGGAATTAAAAGTTCGGGTTCCGGTGCCACTATTTTCAAAAACCCCTTAACGTCATGGAGCCCAGCCATTTAAAGTATAGGGATAGCTCAGGCATCGTTGCCGGCACCTTGCGGTGCCTTTTTCTTTTACCCCCCATTGTTAGATTAGGCATGGCATGCACATCTTATGCATTTTATGTGCTCACTTCTGCCTAACCGTAAATTGATACTTTCCATCCATTTCTCTTGAGGAGAGATGCAATGGAATGGCATGACTCTCCTCTACAAGGGTATGTTATTTGTTTGTGTGAGTTGCAAGCCAGTTTGGAGATATGCCTTAATTATTAGGATTGAATTGAGTTTTGGTTGTGGTGAAGAGACCATGGTGAATCTCAACCTCAAGTTGATTTCATTGATTCCAGGGTGAACCCAACATTGGTAATCATTTTGGTTTGCCTTCCCTTCCCTTTGCAATGTCGAGATATGGTCGTGGTGGGTCACCACACTCCATGGTGGGACCCACTTTCATGCATAAATAGTGCATTTTTGTTGTGTTCATGATGCCACTTTGTCGAGTTTGTGTGTCGCGTCATTGTCGAGTTTTTTCGTAATTTCTCTTCTGACGTCGTAACGACCAGTCTCTAGTTCCATAATCACTTTGGTTCGAGTTGATTTGAGCCATTGACGATTTTTGGTGTCAATTTTAGTTTCGACATTTTGGGCACTTTGTTTTCATCTGCTCAAAGTTTGCCACTATATCTCCAAGATATAGTGGCGACGGAAAATAAGTAAGAGCTCATTTTGTTCGTACTTGGTGAGTACGAACAATATATGTTCGAGTTTTAGTTGCGTTTCGACGCTTTCACTATCTTTTGGTTCGAAATTTTAAACTTTTTTGAGCTCATTTTGGCATAGTCATTTTATGCCAAAAATCACTCATTTTTGGCCTGTCAGGGGCCTACTTTTCGAGCTTGGATCTCCAAGCTCGTGTTGAGTTCGAGTCTAATTGTTGTTTGTGCGTGTTGTGGCATGTGTCTACATTCGTTAATGCACTTTGTTGGGCCGTGATTCATTGTACATAGGGCAACACATGAATTTTAGTGATTGTGTCTTAAATTTTATTTTTTTCATGTGTTCACTTGTGGTGACCATGGAGATCCACTACCATTGAGTTTTTGGTCAAACGTTCGATCATTTGTGGTCTCCATGGTCCCTACTATCCATATATGGTCACTATAGGTCTTCGTCCATTTTTGTCTTTACGCTACGACCAATTTTCTATGTTGCATTTTGGTCAATTTTTGCTTGTAGTAAATTTGGTCATGTGAACATTGCCCAAATTTACTCAGTTGTGGGTTGACTTTTCGAAGTCATATCTTCATGTACATGTTAGGGTTCGAACCCAAGTATTGATTCCAATGAAAGAGCATGCTTTCCACTCTACGTGCATGCTTTTACTCGGTTGTAACTCTTCTTGGGCTTACCACACCATTGCAATCTCTAAAACTTTTTGGAGATTTCAAATTTTGTGTGTTCACTTCATTCACTTGGTTCATTTGGGTCTTTGGGCCAAATCTCCTTGTTCTTTGACCCTAGACCTCCCCAATGTTTCTACTTTGGGTATTTGAACTTGTTTTGGTATGTTATATTACTTACCCAATCCATTGGAACCAAGTCTGCCAAGTGTATAGGATAGTGGTTTTACATGGTCCCAGAGATGTACATTATGGACCCTGAAAACCACCTTGTCATGTAGTCACTTGGCGGGTAAACAGTAAAGAACCCATGAGGAGTTGGACCTTGGGGTCTTTTCCTATGTTTCAATGGTGCTCTCTACTTTGTAGTGAGCATTTGTTGGAAGGTTACTGGTACATAGGTTCACTGTTTTGAATTTTCTCTGGAATTTTGTGGAAAATTCCAAATTTCATGAGGTCACTTCTGGGCCATGGGAAAGTTAGGCCATCTTCTCGATTTGGGCCAATATTTTACCCATGGCCTCTCATCAGTGTCTATTCCTCATATTTGAGGAGTTTGGGTTATGGCCTACCCTTATGGGATCGGACCAAACCTATATGTCACCTCAATTTGGACTTCAAATCTGACTCAGGAATGTATGCATAAGCCCTTTCTGAGGTCCCCAAAAATGACCTCAAAAAGTGGGTATTGGAGTTTGTTGCCTTGCTCCAACCTGAGGGAGAGATAGGGCCAACCCTTTTAGGACAATCAACTCCTTCCCAGATCCTTTGTGCATGCACTTCCCTGGACCTTAGGCTAACCCTATGTCAGAGTTATTTGCATTCTTTTCTCCCTTGCTTTTTCACTTATGGCAAGTTCACCAAAGTGCGCAGCCTACCAGTCTTGTTGCAGTGTCGTGGAATCAGGGAGACAGACTTGGATATCCGGTGAGCATGGTGTTTGACTGATGCCCTTTGGATGTGCCCACATGGAATCCTTCGAATCCCCTTTGCCTTGGCGGGAGAGTGTGTCGAAGTGGGTAACCTCTGATTTTTGGTTTTGCCTGTTTTTGTACCCTGCTTCCCATGCTAGGTCTCAGAGCCCGTGTGGAGTTGGGTCCTGCCCCTCTACGTGTGTCAGGGTGAAGGTCTTGGCTACCCCCAACTACCCTTGTTTCCTTTTGGGATGTAGGATCCTGAGGTGGTATGGGTGATATACCACTTTACCCCCTTTTCCACAGAATTTCTGGGGCCTGAGTCTTATAGGCACCCGGGACCACCACCCCCCCTACGGTGGTGTGGTGGGGCTATCTCCTGCCCCAAGGGGACTTGAGTTGGGATATTTGGGGAGGATGGAGAGTGAGTGTGTAGGCACTAGACCCCCGCTTCAGGGGTCCTGTAGTGCCGGGAGTGGAGAGTGACAGCCCCCCCACTAGGGTAGGCTTTGACAGCCAATGGGCCTTACCCATGTCTTGTTGTTTTTGCATGTTTTGTTCTTCCTCCTTGGGGATCCTGAATCAGGCTACCCAGGATGTGCTGAGTGGGAGAGTGGGCTCCCTTTGTCCCCCCCTCTCCTGCCTTGATGCCCTTTCCTTTGTGACTTATGTTGATCACTGCACCTTACCCTAACCGGGACATGGTTTGGAGGATTTACATGTTCCTATGACCATTTGTACATGCTTTCTTCCTTTTGTTGTTTAGACCTCAAAGGGATTGCTTCGATTTCGCAATCCCGATGGATGCTCACTGAGTTGAGGGACTGAATGTGGATGTGAGTGGTCTTCTGCTTGTGCGTACGTGCAAGGGAGGAGGCCGCATGGGCTTGGAGAAGGTCGACCCGGGGATGGTAGCCCCGGAACAGCAAATCGAAGCATCGACCAGCCCCACATCCCGAGCGCCATCGGTAAGGCGCAAATCAAGCCCCTTATCCTCGGAAAGTGTCAATCCCTCGGAGATGGACTTCAAAGAGACCATGGATGCCCTCACCAAGGCCCTCATGGAGTTGGAAGAGACCGGGAGAGAGCGCCTCACCATCCAATGCGACATGGCGCGCCTCCCTATCTTGGAGGACTTCGTCATTGACTTGGGTCCTGCCCTGCGGGTATGCAGGCCAGCCCTGGCCATCGAGGAGCGTTTGGAGTCCATGGAGAAGAGGATCTCAGTGATGGAGGAGGCCGTCAGCGCCCCCCTACCGACCTCCTCGAGTCCACCGAGCCCGGCAGCCCCAGCTCAGGACCACCCCCTGAGCCAGGCGCCTCAATCCCCCCAAGGGGAGGCCCCTATCTCAGTGGCCGCCCCCTCGCAGCCCTGGAGGCGCCCATCAGTTGAAGGGCAGCCCCAATGGCCGCCGCCAACTCAACAATGGCCGGCGCCTTCGAGTTCATCAAAGAGATCATGGGAACCGCGGACACCAACAACGGGGACGAGCACACCACGCCGACGTCGCCGAAGAGGATGTCGAGCAGGCCGACAAGTGAAGAGCCGACGACAACGTGAAGGGCCCGAACCAGCCCCAAGGGCCCCGTCGCCGGCCCCCGATGACTCCACAGTCCTGAGCGACGCCCCCGAGGTCCTGAATGACCCCCCGTGCGCCGCCGGGGCTGAGATGGGGCCGAATCAACCCAATTCAGCCCCCCCAGAGGAGCTCATGGAGTTGACCACCGCGGCGGAATCGCAGAGCCCCGTGGAGGACACCTTGGACTTCAGGGATGTCCGCTCAGGGGTCAAGGAGGCCGAGAAGGATGCCCAATGCGCCCCCTCAGGGGCTGAGCAGGCCGAGGAGGCGACCACGAACGAGCAGGGCACTGTGGCAACCTGCCCCTGCCCTGAGGAGGCCCCCAAGACCGTGCAGGACATGCTGGCGATCAACCCCAGCCCTGTGGAGGCTCCACAGCCCGCGCCACCACGCTCGCTCCATCGCCTCCAACAATTATGGGGATTCATCGCTCCCGAGTGCTACGACCTGATCTGAAGCCCTTGGGATCCGCCATGCGGGGGACGTGCCTGCGGTTGCACTCAGGTGCAACCGGATGACCTACGGGGAGTGGCACTACCCTGCCAAGACGAGCATTAAGTTATATGCAGGTCTGGTTTCTGGTTTTCAGCCCAGTCTGGATGTTTATAGGGGTCCCTGTGGGTAACGGGGATCCACCAGACTGGAGCAGAAACCAGCAGACCTGCAGGGTGTTACTTTTTGTGTTTGTCTGCAGGATTGATCCAGGTTGGGCTTGAGCCGTCGCAACCGGTCTATGCCACCTCTACTGTTGTACATAGGAATCAGTGCAATGGCCGATTCTGAGTGTCTATAGGGGTATGTCAGCCTATGATGGCCAGAGCCCCAGAAAATCTGCAGCTGTGCTGATGTGGGGCCTGAGCCGTTGCAATCGGCCTGTGTCCAGTTTCTTTCACTTCCTTTCTCAGTCTGTGGGTGGATAGAAATGCCCTTTAGGGGCAGTTCGTCGTCAAGATAGGTCACCAGTTTCAGCATCAGATCCTGCCCCCCCCTTTAAGGTTAAGTGCCGCAGGCGAAAACCCAGGTTGGTATGGGACCTGTACCTCATTTTTCAATGCCTCATTGGTGCCATGGACTGAGTGCCATGGACCTGCAGTAGTGAGGGGTAGACCAGGACGCCCTGCCCCTGTGGGGACCCCCCCCCAGCGCATGTGCCAGCTGTGGTGCCATGGGAGTGCCAGGTCACAGAGTGGAAGGGAGCCCCACGTCCTATCACCAGTGGGACATTACTGTCACACTGAGCCGGGTGCTGTGTGGGTATCCACATGGCACTTCCCAGCCCGGAGGCTGCACAGGATGTGGCCGATGATGGGAGTAGTGGGCTAAGGGCGACCGGAGCGCATATCTGCGCAAGTGGGGCAACCAGAAACGAAGGGACCAGGTAAACCGTGAGCACCACGGCAAGGCACAGTGCCAAGGAGGGGTTGGAGTGGCGCGAAGCGCTAGAAACCGTTTGGGAGGGGGGTGACCACAAATGGAGTGGGAAGGCCTTGACCAGGGCAGCCCCACCAATATCCTGAAGGACAGTGGGTGACTGACCCTGAGGAAGGCAGAGCATGGCGCGCCCAGCGAGGGGACCAGTTTTTCAGGTTTTTTTTATGCCAATTTTGGACCCCCCCGCAAGGACAGTACCCAGGCAGCGACCTACGAGTCGCGCCGGAGGAATACAGGTGGGTACGGCGGGATATACCCCGCATGAAGGCGGCGCCAGGGGGTTGGACCCTTCGGGGTGCCAGCCCTCCATAAGGGAGGCGGTGTTGGGACACCGGAGGGACGTTACCCTGCGGTATGGCTGGATCTGGGGTCTGGGATCATGGACCCTATGCCTTAGCCCTGCTGATTGGGTACAATATGCCCAGGGTGCCATGGACTGAGTGCCATGGACCTACTGATTGGGCATGAGATGGCATGGATGAGAAGGTAAGGGGTGCTCTGGCGAGACCCCTGGCTTTCAGGATATCATGACATGCCAACCCACTCAAGACCTATTCTTTTTCCTCTTTCTTGGGTCTGAGTCAGGGATGCCCAGCGAAAGCTGGTGGCTACCCCGACGGTTGGACGTCAATCCCACATACACACCTGTGAACACACAATCAGCAGGCAAGGACAGAATGGAGAGACCTCTACAGGTTTCGCAACCACCGGCAGGGACCCACTGTGAAAGTGGTCCTGATGCCACGCCCATTTGTCCAGAAATGCTGAGCAGTTTGCTGCCATTGACTCCAGCAGGATTCACACCTGAACAGGGCTTGAGGGAAGGACTGAATAAGGTCCAAAGACTGACTGGGACTACCCCTGAGTGCAGTAACCCAGAGTCCCCATCCGATGAATGGGGCTATGCTAACAGCATATCAGTCCTGCTCGCCCCGTCCGGGAGTATAGCCACCCAGGCTGGGATTTGACAGAGTTCCAGAGGGTGGATTGAATAAGATACTCCCCCTGCTTCGATGCCAGCAAAGGGCGACCCACAGCTCGTGGACGCCCTATGCATTATGACGTCCCTCTTGGCTGGATTGTGCTGTCAGGTGAAGGCACCCCAGTCTGCACAGCCAGAAAAGCCTGAAGTGCCAACGACCGGTGAGCCCTGTCGCTGCAGCGTACGGGTCCTGGCAGCTGTGACGGACTGTGACCGGACCAAGGAGGTGATGGTCGACGACATCCCCTCCTTCCTTTTTCCTTTCCCCTTTCCTATCCAGCCAGAGCCGTCCGATCAAAGTCCTGCCGCCCAGTTGCAAGTCTCTGGGGACTTGACCAAGATGATCGCGGCCTGTGCCAGGATTGGCTGTCCCTGAGCAGGATTTCGAGTCTTGCTCGGGTGATGAGGGCATGAGCGTGGTGCCATGAACGTCAGTGTCATGGACCTTAGGGACCCTCAGGACGATGTCCTGCCGTCCAGCTTAGCCCCAACCGGGGCCTCTTAGGAGACCACGGCGAAACGCCCCATCAGTCCGCTGGAACACCGCGGAATGTGTGAGTTGGTGAGTGGAGTGCGTGTGAGGAGTGTGCTTGGCAGCAGGGGGTGAACAATGTCCTCCAGTGGGGGCCCACCAGATCCAGCAAGGTCTATTCTTCCCGGGTAGACGGACAATCTACCTTATGGATGCACTCACGCATCGTCAAAGAGTGCCACCACAGCCTTGTGGTTACCCTGCGAGGGTCTGGAGGACCTGCACTCAGTGGGAACCCCAAGTCAACCTTAGGGGAGTCGCCGGTCTGGGGTAGTCTTCTTACAGCGCCCCCAAGTGTAGGCCGTATGTGGACGGCTGATGCCTACCTGCCTGCCTGAGCCAAGTGTGTCCTGCTTTCGGGTGTAGTAGTGATGTGTTGACTGTGATCTGAAGTGTCCTGACATCTCACTGTGGGCGCTGCCTACCCACAGTACCAAACCAGACCGCCCAGTTGCAAGTCTCTGGGGCTCTGGGCAACGTGTAGGTCTTCTCTTTTCCCTTGTATGTGGATATGTATGTCACAATCTTCTGTACCCCCTGTCCTGCAGGCAGAGGTTGGTACACCCATAGTAAATACATTCATCAGGATGTATTTCAGGATCCAAGCGGAGCCGTTAAGCCACAGTAGTCCATCAGACCATCAGGGTTGGACTTGAGGCGGTACGACCTCCATATCCTGGGTCCATACGCCTACACTAATCTCTCTTCCTCTACCACAGGAGATGGGCACTCAACCCATCTCCCACTGGTACATATACAGTCATATTTGCTGTCCGTATGGAGCTGACACGCCCAGGCCACCAACTTGGGCGGATAGGCCCCAGACGGGCAGCATCACAGGGTAGTGTCCAGCCTATGTGTGCCTGAAATTGGCTCCCAAACTGCAGCAGTCCCCTTGTTCGGGGTCGCCAACACCCAAACACAACTAAAAGGGCCAATCAAAGAAGAAACAGGTTGTTGGACTGCAAACAGCGGGACCCGCTGGGTAGTGCAGTCAAGTGCAGGCCCCCATATGCGGAGCACCCACCATATACGTGTACTTAGGCAGCACATTTAGTGTCGGAGTGGAGTCCAGACCCCAATACGTACAGTGCGTAGGTTGCAGCCACTGCGGCTGTGGACACCCCTGACACATGGGCTGTTAAGAGGACGTTTCTGGCCTTCTGGTGCAGCACCAACACCCAGAGGCCCGCAAGAGTCTGTTCTGCACTGCAGCAGTGTAATGTCTTTGAGTCAGACCGGTCCAGAAGATCCACTGATGACCAAGTCGGGTCAGTTCTTGTACAATCCCATGGCTGGGTAACCAGGGATAGGGTCACGAGGGGAAATGGCCATGTGAACCCAGGTATCGGCCAAAAACCTGGCAGCTGCAGGGGGTTGACACTGGACCAGTCTGAGGTGCATAAAAAGTCGCAGCAACTTCCTGAGATAGTCCACAGAGCCGCCACGGCTCAGGGGGCACCTCAAAGCTTCCCCGTAATGTAAGCTCTTGTGGAGGCTGTGGCTGTAAACAGCACTGCTTGTGGTATGAGTACAGGAACTTTTGGTGTCCCTGAGTGAAACTGAAGTAAGGTATGCTGAGTATTCTGACTGAAACATGTATGCTGCAAGTAGTCTGACTGAATCCAGGCACTGCAGGCGCTGGTATAGCCTCTGCAGTACCTCTATCCTGAATCCTGACTGATCCTGGATGATCAGTAGCAATCTGTACATTGTTCTTCTCTGCATCGCTGGGGTTGATGGGATCTAACGCCCACTGAAGGTATGGGTCCCAGCCCACTGAATGGACTGTCATCTGTTTCTATTTTTTCACCCACTGTTGGCACGTGGGCCCTTCCTTCATGGAAGTGGGCAGCCATTGTCTTGATGGAACATTCAGTTTTCAATCTGGATAGGTGCTGGACGGAGGATAATGATGGCATGCCTGAACCATTTCCTCCTGTCACAGCATACCTTGAGTTTTAACTGATTGACTTTCTGTGTTGCTTGTTTTTCATTTGAATGTGTAGAGACCGCATTAGGTTGTTGTGCTAACCTGATGGTTCAGCCCAACAGAAGCACTGATGGGCAGAGGGAGGCCACACGGCTATAATCGTTTTTCCGTGTCAGTTTTCGCCAGCATGATTGCTGGGCTGGGGAGGGGAGTGTAAAGCGATTTGAGCCGTAGGTGAAGTTTTACACCCACCCATCCCATCCCTGTTTTTTTCCTGGTTCTAGGTCACGACGTCACCACCTTTGTTTTTTCCGCTTCAACGGTGTCGTTGAGCTAGGGAGGGGAGTGTTTGGTTTCCGTCATGCCCTGCGCCCCCCGGCCCCCCCTGTGGGGCCTGATCCCCGGTTATGGGGACACGTACTCCTCTTTGTGCTGACCCCCGTCATCCCCTTGTGTAGGCTATTATAGGCCCACACTACGGGATTTGATAGGGGATATCATTAGCCTTCATCCCCCCTTAACCTTTCCTTTCATTGTACTTTTGACTTGAGCCTGCAGGAGGGATATCATGGAACTCGGCGTGTTTTTCCGCCGCTTTCGTATCAGTCATTAGGGAATCAATTGCCCTGTTGATACCTATGCGAATTTGCCTTAAATTCGCATAGGTACAGAAGTTAGATATTGGCGGCGGCCTGGTGGTGAACCGGCGTCGCGCCAATTTGCGGGCGAACTGCCAGTTGGGATCTGGCGACCTAAATCGCGAGACCATGAACTGGCCTTTACGGCACCTTCATCGTGTTGAGTTAAATTAATTCTGACTGCATGGTTGTAATAGTCAATACTTAGTTTATAATAGGGAATTAAAAGTTCGGGTTCCGGTGCCACTATTTTCAAAAACCCCTTAACGTCATGGTGCCCAGCCATTTAAAGTATAGGGATAGCTCAGGCATCGTTGCCGGCACCTTACGGTGCCTTTTTCTTTTACCCCCCATTGTTAGATTAGGCATGGCATGCACATCTTATGCATTTCATGTGCTCACTTCTGCCTAACCGTAAATTGATACTTTCCATCCATTTCTCTTGAGGAGAGATGCAATGGAATGGCATGACTCTCCTCTACAAGGGTATGTTATTTGTTTGTGTGAGTTGCGAGCCAGTTTGGAGATATGCCTTAATTATTAGGATTGAATTGAGTTTTGGTTGTGGTGAAGAGACCATGGTGAATCTCAACCTCAAGTTGATTTCATTGATTCCAGGGTGAACCCAACATTGGTAATCATTTTGGTTTGCCTTCCCTTCCCTTTGCAATGTCGAGATATGGTCGTGGTGGGTCACCACACTCCATGGTGGGACCCACTTTCATGCATAAATAGTGCATTTTTGTTGTGTTCATGATGCCACTTTGTCGAGTTTGTGTGTCGCGTCATTGTCGAATTTTTTCGTAATTTCTTTTTTGACATCGTAACGACCAGTCTCTAGCTCCATAATCACTTTGATTCGAGTTGATTTGAGCCATTGGCGATTTTTGGTGTCAATTTTAGTTTCGACATTTTGGGCACTTTGTTTTCATGTGCTCAAAGTTTGCCACTATATCTCCAAGATATAGTGGCGACGGAAAATAAGTAAGAGCTCATTTTGTTCGTACTTGGTGAGTACGAACAATATATGTTCGAGTTTTAGTTGCGTTTCGACGCTTTCACTATCTTTTGGTTCGAAATTTTAAACTTTTTTGAGCTCATTTTGGCATAGTCATTTTATGCCAAAAATCACTCATTTTTGGCCTGTCATGGGCCTACTTTTCGAGCTTGGATCTCCAAGCTCGTGTTGAGTTCGAGTCTAATTGTTGTTTGTGCGTGTTTTGGCATGTGTCTACATTTGTTAATGCACTTTGTTGGGCCGTGATTCATTGTACATAGGGCAACACATGAATTTTAGTGATTGTGTCTTGAATTTTATTTTTTTCATGTGTTCACTTGTGGTGACCATGGAGATCCACTACCATTGAGTTTTTGGTCAAGCGTTCGATCATTTGTGGTCTCCATGGTCCCTACTATCCATATATGGTCACTATAGGTCTTCGTCCATTTTTGTCTTTACGCTACGACCAATTTTCTATGTGCCATTTTGGTCAATTTTTGCTTGTAGTAAATTTGGTCATGTGAACATTGCCCAAATTTACTCAGTTGTGGGTTGACTTTTCGAAGTCATTTCTTCATGTACATGTTGAGTTCGAACCCAAGTATTGATTCCAATGAAAGAGCATGCTTTCCACTCTACGTGCATGCATTTACTCGGTTGTAACTCTTCTTGGGCTTACCACACCATTGCAATCTCTAAAACTTTTTGGAGATTTCAAATTTTGTGTGTTCACTTCATTCACTTGGTTCATTTAGGTCTTTGGGCCAAATCTCCTTGTTCTTTGACCCTAGACCTCCCCAATGTTTCTACTTTGGGTATTTGAACTTGTTTTGGTATGTTATATTACTTACCCAATCCATTGGAACCAAGTCTGCCAACTGTATAGGATAGTGGTTTTACATGGTCCCAGAGATGTACATTATGGACCCTGAAAACCACCCTGTCATGTAGTCACTTGGCGGGTAAACAGTAAAGAACCCATGAGGAGTTGGACCTTGGGGTCTTTTCCTATGTTTCAATGGTGCTCTCTACTTTGTAGTGAGCATTTGTTGGAAGGTTACTGGTACATAGGTTCACTGTTTTGAATTTTCTCTGGAATTTTGTTGAAAATTCCAAATTTCATGAGGTCACTTCTGGGCCATGGGAAAGTTAGGCCATCTTCTCGATTTGGGCCAATATTTTACCCATGGCCTCTCATCAGTGTCTATTCCTCATATTTGAGGAGTTTGGGTTATGGCCTACCCTTATGGGATCGGACCAAACCCATATGTCACCTCACTTTGGACTTCAAATCTGACTCAGGAATGTATGCATAAGCCCTTTCTGAGGTCCCCAAAAATGACCTCAAAAAGTGGGTATTGGAGTTTGTTGCCTTGCTCCAACCTGAGGGGAAGGTAGGGCCAACCCTTTTCAGACAATCAACTCCTCTCCAGATCCTTTGTGCATGCACTTCCCTGGACCTTAGGCTAACCCTATGTCAGAGTTATTTGCATTCTTTTCTCCCTTGCTTTTTCACTTATGGCAAGTTCACCAAAGTGCGCAGCCTACCAGTCTTGTTGCAGTGTCGTGGAATCAGGGAGACAGACTTGGATATCCGGTGGGCATGGTGTTTGACTGATGCCCTTTGGATGTGCCCACATGGAATCCTTGGAATCCCCTTTGCCTTGGCGGGAGAGTGTGTTGAAGTGGGTAACCTCTGATTTTTGGTTTTGCCTGTTTTTGTACCCTGCTTCCCATGCTAGGTCTCAGAGCCCGTGTGGAGTTGGGTCCTGCCCCTCTACGTGTGTCAGGGTGAAGGTCTTGGCTACCCCCAACTACCCTTGTTTCCTTTTGGGATGTAGGATCCTGAGGTGGTATGGGTGATATACCACTTTACCCCCTTTTCCACAGAATTTCTGGGGCCCGAGTCTTATAGGTACCCGGGACCACCACCCCCCCTACGGTGGTGTGGTGGGGCTATCTCCTGCCCCAAGGGGACTTGAGTTGGGATATTTGGGGAGGATGGAGAGTGAGTGTGTAGGCACTAGACCCCCGCTTCAAGGGTCCTGTAGTGCCGGGAGTGGAGAGTGACAGCCCCCCCACTAGGGTAGGCTTTGACAGCCAATGGGCCTTACCCATGTCTTGTTGTTTTTGCATGTTTTGTTCTTCCTCCTTGGGGATCCTGAATCAGGCTACCCAGGATGTGCTGAGTGGGAGAGTGGGCTCCCTTTGTCCCCCCCTCTCCTGCCTTGATGCCCTTTCCTTTGTGACTTATGTTGATCACTGCACCTTACCCTAACCGGGACATGGTTTGGAGGATTTACATGTTCCTATGACCATTTGTACATGCTTTCTTCCTTTTGTTGTTTAGACCTCAAAGGGATTGCTTCGATTTCGCAATCCCGATGGATGCTCACTGAGTTGAGGGACTCAATGTGGATGTGAGTGGTCTTCTGCTTGTGCGTACGTGCAAGGGAGGAGGCCGCATGGGCTTGGAGAAGGTCGACCCGGGGATGGTAGCCCCGGAACAGCCGGAACAGATTTGAGCCGTAGGTGAAGTTTTACAGGAAGGGCGCGGTCGCCGCGAGCAGTACCCTACAGCGGGTTCTGCCCAGAGAGGTAACCCATGTTCGACCGAAGTCTTACATTCCTCTCCTTCGGGCGGATGATACGTGGGGGAGGGTCCCATCGCACATCCTCATCAACCTCCGGATTCTGGGCCCGAGGGGCCGGGAGCCAGGCCAAAGGCCCTGTCCTGCAGGCACCCCCACCTGGGTTGGTTTTCAGTAGGCGTGAGGCGACTTGAAGAAGCACGTGCTACGGGACTCGCATGCCGTGGCGCACAGTCACGCCTCCTGACTCGGTCGAGCTTGCGCTCTCCCGGGGGGCCGGGGGTTCGAAGTAGGTCGTCGTGGTTGGTTGGTCGGTCGTGTAACGGCTCGGCGTAGTTTGTTGACGTTGGTCTGTCGGTTGCTTGGTGGTAGAGGCACGGTTTTGTTCGTGGGTATGGTGGTCGGCGGGCGTGGCGCACCACGTGTGTCGCCAATCCGTTGGACGCCGTTCCCGTTTCGACCCGTGCACGCCTGGCTGGTTTGGTGTTGGCCGGCTTGCGTGTGGTCTGTTTATGGTCAAGTGGCGGCTGCAGCTGCGGTGTGGTTGGTGCGCGGTTGTCTTGGCCGCCTCATGGTCGGCTTGGTTTGCGTGGGTTCCATCGCGCTGCTGCCGGTGGTCGTATCGCCGAATGTTGTTTGTGTACCCGGCTCGTCCGTGTCGGTGCTGGTTAGTTGCGTCTTGGTTTGTCCAAGTGTAGTGTAGTGTAGTTTGTTAACGTTGGTTGGTCGCGTTCGTAATGGTAGAGTTGCGGTGTTCTGTTGTGTTCGTGGGTATGGTGGTCGGCGGGCGTGGCGCACCACGGTGTCGCCAACCCGTTGGACGCCGTTCCCGTTTCGACCCGTGCACGCCTGGCTGGTTTGGTGTTGGTCGGCTTGCGTGTGGTCTGTTTACGGTCAAGTGGCGGCTGCAGCTGCGGTGTGGTTGGTGCGCGGTTGTCTCGGCCGCCTCATGGTCGGCTTGGTTTGCGTGGGTTCCGTCGCGCTGCTGCCGGTGGTCGTATCGCCGAATGTTGTTTGTGTAGCCGGCTCGTCCGTGTCGGTGCCGGTTAGTTGCGTTTTGGTTTGTCCAAGTGTAGTGTAGTGTAGTTTGTTGACGTTGGTTGGTCGCGTTCGTAATGGTAGAGTTGCGGTGTTCTGTTGTGTTCGTGGGTATGGTGGTCGGCGGGCGTGGCGCACCACGGTGTCGCCAACCCGTTGGACGCCGTTCCCGTTTCGACCCCTGCATGCCTGGCTAGTTTGGCGTTGGCCGGCTTGCGTGTGGTCTGTTTATGGTCATGTCGTGGCCGCTGCAGTGGTTTTGTTGGTGCACGGTTGTGTTAGCCGCCTCATGGTCGGCTTGTTCGGCGTTGGTTCCTTGGCGCTGCTGCGGGCGCTTGCGCAGTCGGATGTTGTTCGTGTAGTTGTCCTGCTTGTTTCGGTGTTGGTTGGTCGTGCCCGGGTCGGGTTGCGGTTGGGGCTGTGCTGTTTGCTTGGCCGGGGTTGGTGTTGTGCTGGTGCGTGGCCCCCCTCTTGGTGGGGTTTGGTACGTTGGTGCGTGGCCCCCCCCATGGTAGGGCGTGCTGTGTTGGTGCGCGCCCCCCGCCCACTGTGAGGCGTGCTGTGTCGTTGTGTGGCCCCTCCCAAGGTGGGGCGTGCTGTGCTGGCGTGCGGCCCGCCGCATGGTCGTCCGTGCCGCCTTGCTGCGTGGCCCCCCTCATGGTGGGGCGTGCGGTGCCGGTGCGTGGCCCCCCTCATGGTGGGGCGTGCTGTGTTGGTGCCTGTCCGCCGCGGTGGTTGTGCGTGGTGTGGTGGTGCTTGGCTTGGGTTGTCGTCGTGTGTGCCGCCTGGCGGCTGGCGTTGGGTTCGGGTTGGTGGTGCTTGTGGTGGTGTTTTAGCCGGCGCCATGCGCGGCTTGTTTTGTTTGTTCGGTGTTGTCTTCGCCGCCTTACGGTCGGCGTGTTCGGGTGGGTGTGGTCGGCGGTTGGGTTGCGGTTGTGGTTGTGTTGATCGCCTGGCCGGGACGGGTTCTGTGCGGGTGCGCGTTTGCCCTCATGGTGGGGCATGCTGTGTCGCTGTGTGTCCCTCCCCCCGTGGTGGGGCGTGCTGCGTTGGTTTGTGGCCCCCCTCTTGGTGGGGCGTGCTGTGTTGGTGTGTGCCCCCCCCCATGGTGGGGCGTGCTGCGTTGGTTTGTGGTCCCCCTCTTGGTGGGGCGTGCTGTGTTGGTGCGTGTCCCCCTCATGGTGGGGCGTGCTGTGTCGCTGTGTGTCCCCCCCCCCGTGGTGGGGCGTGCTGCGTTGGTTTGTGGCCCCCCTCTTGGTGGGGCGTGCTGTGTTGGTGCGCGCCCCTCTCATGGTGGGGCGTGCTATGTCGGTGTGTGTCCCCCCCCCCGTGGTGGGGCATCCTGCGTTGGTTTGTTGCCCCCCTTGTGGTGGGGCGTGCTGTGTTGGTCCGTGGCCCCCCTCTCGGCGGGGCGTGCCGTGTCGGTGCCTGCCCGCCGCGGTGGTGGTGTGTGGTGTGGGTTGTCGTCACCTGTTGGGTGGGTTGTGGTTGCGGTTGTGTTGTTGGCTTGGCCGGGGTTGGTGTTGTGCTGGTGCGTGCCCCCTCCCCTGTTGGGGCGTGCCGTGTTTGTGCGTGCCCCCCCCCTTGGTGGGGCGTGCTGTGTCGGCCTGTTCGGGTTTCGGTTAGTGGTGTTGTAGCCGGCTGGATGCCCGGCTGGTTTTGTTGGTTCGCTGTTGTCTCTGCCGCCGGACGGCCGGCATTGTCGGGTGTTGGTTGTCTGTGGTGTTTGCCTGGCCAGGGTTGGTGCTGTGCTGGTGCGTGCCCTCCCCCCTGGTGGGGCGTGCTGCGTTGGTTTGTGGCCCCCCTCATGGTGGGGCGTGCTGTGTTGGTGCGTAGCCCCCCTCCTGCTGGGGCGTGCTGTGTTGGTGCCCGCCCGCCGCGGTGGTGGTGTTTGGTTTGGGTTGTCGTCGTCTCTTGGGTGGGTTGTGGTTGCGGTTGTGTTGTTGGCTTGGCCGGGGTTGGTGTTGCGCTGGTGCGTGCCCCCCCCCCCTGTTGGGGCGTGCCGTGTTTGCGCGTGGCCCCCCTCTCGGTGGGGCGTGCTGTGTCGGCGTGTTCGGGTTTCGGTTCGTGGTGTTGTAGCCGGCTGGATGCTCGGCTGGTTTTGTTGGTTCGCTGTTGTCTCCGCCGCCGTACGGCCGGCGTTGTCGGGTGTTGGTTGTCTGTGGTGTTTGCCTGGCCGGGGTTGGTGCTGTGTTGGTGCGTTGCCCCCCCCCTGTTGGGGCGTGCCGTGCTTGTGCGTCGCCCCCCCCTTGGTGGGGCGTGCTGTGTCGGCGTGCTCGGGTTTCGGTTCGTGGTGTTGTAGCCGGCTGGATGCTCGGCTTGTTTTGTTGGTCTGCTGTTGTCTCCGCCGCCGTACGGCCGGCGTTGTCGGGTGTTGGTGGTTTGTGGTGTTTTCCTGGCCGGGACGGACGGGCCGGCCTCCCGAGCGCGTGTGGTGCGCCACCCCTTTGTCCTGGCCGGGTCGGACGGGCCGGCCTCCCCAGCGCGTGCGGTGCGCCACCCCGTCTTTTTTTTCGCGGGTGTCGTCGCCCTGCCGCTGGTGTTCCCTTGCTCGCTCGTGTCTTTGCGGTTCCTGGCCTTGCGCTGGTGTTTGTCGCCGCCTGCTGCTGTGCCCCCCCCCCCCCACCCCACCCCGCCCTTTAGCTTGTTGTCTTCTGCCCCCCCCTTTGCTTCTTGTTGTCCCGCGCCCGCCGGCGGTTGCCCCCCCCCCCCCCCCCGGGGGTATGCCTTTCGCGGCTGCTGGTGTCCTGCTCCGCGTTTACCCTTGTTGCCTCTGTGCCTTGTGGTTGCTTTGCGCTGCTCGGCCGTTTGTCGGCGCCTCCTGTTGCCCCCCCCCCGCACCCCTCCCCCCCCCCGGGTTGTGTTTCCTGGGTGTTGGCCCCTGCCGCTCGTTTTCCTTTGTCCTCCTGCTTCTGCCTTGTTTTTTCCGTGCCCTTGGCCTTGGCACCTGTTTGGTTGGGTTTCTTTTTCCCCCCTCGGCTCGCGCTGGTGCCGCCCCCCCCCCCCCCCCCGGCGGTTGCTCTGGTGGTGTGCGGTGCCCCGCGTCTTGTTCTGTGGTGCTGCGGTCGGGTGTCGGCTGTTTTGTGCGGCGCGCGGTGTTTTGCTGCGCCGTGCTGTGCTGTTGTGCGGGTGCCTTGCTGTGTGGTGTGCTCGTCTGTTGTGCCGTTGGCCGTCTCCCGTTGGCGTTGGCCACGCCCTTTCTGTCGGTGTCGCACGGTGCTCCGCTTCGCCGTGCTGTTTTGTGGGGCGTTTCGCTGTGTGTGGTGCCGTCGTGCGTTGTCGTGTGCTGTGGTGTTTTCCTTGTTGCTGTGTGGTGTCGTGGTTGTTCTCTCTCTGCCCGCTCGTTTCTGCGCACCTGCGGGTGTGCGCCACCTGGTGCTGCCCCCCCCCCCCCCTGGTTTGTGTGTCGTGCCTTCTGCCGGTTTGTGTTGCCGCGGTGTGCTGGCTTGTTCTGCCCTTTGTGGTGCCGTGTTGCTGCTTGCTGTGTTGTGTTGTTCGGGGTGCGGCGTGCCGTGTCGTGTCCTGTTGTGCTCCGCGGGTGGCGTGGTGCTGCGCTGAGTTTCCTCGTGCGGCTGCGCCTTGCTGCGTGCTCTGCCGTGCTCGGTGGCGCTGTGCCTTGTTGTCGTGCGTTGCGCCGTTCGCTGGGGTGCTGCGTCCTGGTGCTCTGTGCTGTGCTGTCCCGCTGTGTGCTGTTGTGGGTTGCTTTGTGCCGTCTGGTGTCCGTTGGCGTTGTGCGGTGGGCTGCGTGCTGTGCTGCACTGTTGTTTGCTGCTGTGTGCTGTGCTGCGTCTTTGGGCGCGGTGTCTGGCTGCGCTGTGCTGTGCTGTCCTCGTTGTGGCTTGCTGTTTCGTTTTGGTCGCGCTGCTCTGTGCTGTGCTGTGCCTCCTGGTGCTGTGTTGGGCCGTGTCGCGTCGTGTTGTGCTGTGTGGTGCTGTGCTGCTGTGCACTGTGCTGTGGGGGTGGCACTGTGCTGCGTTGTCTCGCGGTCTGTGGTGCCGCTTCCTGCTGTGGCGTGCCCTCGGGTGCTGTGCGGTGCCTCGGGTGCTGTGTGCTTTGCTGCGTGCTGTGCTGTGCTGCTGTGTTTTGGGCTGTGCCTGGGGGTGTGGTGTCTTGGTGCGCTGTGCTGTGCTGTTCGCGTTGTGTCTTGCTGTTTGGTCGGGGTCTGTGTTCCTGTGTGGTGTGCTGTGTCTCTTGGTGCTGTGGTGCTCTGCGTTGCGTCTTATTGTGTGCATTCTGTGCATTCTTTAAGCTCTGAGTCTCCCAGGTGCCCACAACCCAGCAAAGTCACACACCTGGACCTTTTTTTTGTAAAAAGGTAGAAAAGTGCCTTTTTCTGCTTCAGAGTTGCAAGTGCACCGCGTTTTTGTGCCCTGGGAGCCTCAGACCTTTTGTAAAACAGCTCCGTGCAACAAGTTACGGTGCATTCTGACAGCCTCGAGCCTCCCAGGAGGCCACAACCCTCGAAATCACACAAGATGACCTTTTCGGCGTGGTTTTGGGCCCAACCTCCACCTTGTTATACCCAGGAGGTCCAGAACTGCACTTGTAGTGGGCTGCAGCCTGAGGGGAGGCTAGATTTCAAAGCAAGGGAACATGGTTTGGTGCACTGATGGACGACAAAAAGAGTCTGAGGCTCCCAGGTCGCTGGGAAGCCTCCAGGGGCAGAAGTGACGTGAAGGTTGTTTGAAAAGTTCTGATCTGGATATCTGAACCACAATTTTACGAGAGAAGGACATTCTACGGAATAAAAAAAGGTGCTGTGGCTGATCGCTTCCGTTGGAGTCGCGACATACTTGGCAAAATCCCAAATAACTGGTCAGAAATTTGCGCGCGGCGCAACGTTTTGCGTGGCGCGTAACATCATAGGTGTGTTGTTTCGTGCGGTGTAGTGCTGTTGCGCACTGTGCTGTTTGCGTGGTGCTGTGCTGTTTTTGCTCGCGCTGTTTGGTGCTGTTGCGTGCTGTGCCCTGCCCTCGGGTGTTGTGCCGCGCTGTGGGGTGCTGTGCCGTTTGGTGCGGTGGTTTGCTGTGTTGCCCCGTGCTGTGCGCGCTGCGCTGTGTGTGTTTTGCCGTTGTGTTGTGATGTGCGCTGTTGTTGCTGCTGTCCGTTGTACTGCTGGCGCCCTGTGGTGTTACCTCCGTGCATTTTCAAAACCAGAAAAAACTGTTTCCTATTTTCTAAAACAGAAAAAATTGTTTCCCGCTGGTTTGCCTTGTGTACCCTGTCCTCCCTGCATGCAACAATACCACACACTGAAAAAACCAGCCTGCTTTACTTATTTAATTCTTGGCCTTGGGCTGGTGTGCACCGCAGGTCTCGGTCTTGAGTCTTGCGGTTGCGTCCTCGGGGTGTTTGACACTGTGCACCTGCAGTGAAAGGGGGGGCAAACGCGACGGGGATGGGGCAGTAGCGGGAGGAGAAGGTACATGGAGAATAAAAAGGGGCGAGAGGCGGCGAGTGCAGGGGCGTAACGTGTTAGAAAATTTTTTCGAGTTTTACGCGCTGCTCGCGACGTCGTTTCCTTTGACTATTTGGCACGCACAGCAACGAGGGGCACGTCGTTATGTTCGTACGTTTATTACGGTGCTTACGGCGTTAACTATTCACCTAATTCACGTCGAAAAATTTTCCATCGCGTTTATACGCGTTTCGCAGCGCGCTTTTTGGCCTAAGTGTTTTTTATGCTAATTAGCTTTATTTTTAGCTATTCAGAAATTTTTTTCGTCGTGTTTTACCTATCTTTTTATTTCGTTCTGGGACAGGACCCCAGCGCGCGCCTTGTAGCAGCGCTAACAATCGATAGAGGGATAGATTAGAAAGATTGCAGATGATTAGAGGGAAGTCCAGGGTGATTAGACATACACACATATGCATAGCGTAGTTTTTCGCTTGTGTCTCGCGTTCCCCTCACCTTGCTTCACTCTCCAGCGGTGAGTAAGGTAGGTAAGCCCAGGTGGGGCCACCCCCTGGTGGAGTTTGTGATTGTGGGTAAGATTAGGAAGATTGCCACAGGCTGAGCGTCAACTCGTGCATGCTCGTGCATTCACACACGCATTAAAAGGGTAGGCCACGCGTGGTGCGCTCGGTACAACCCTTGTTTAGGTTACCCAGGGGCTCCACCCCACGTTCTATAAGAGAACGGGTGGAGTTCCTTAAGCTTGCTTGCTTGTACTGAGGTTTGAGGGCAGCGTATTATAGGGCTACCTGAGAAGCGTATAATACGTGGAGGTAGTCTTGGTTCCTCAGCCGCAAACCTCAGTCATCTGCCTTTGCTTTACAGGTGGGAAGGTCCGGGTGATTGGTGCAGCAGCGTTTGCTTTTTTCCCTGCCCTGCTAAACAAGGGCGCTGATCACACAAACAAATAACTCAGCCTCTGCCTGTGGCAGGGCCAGGAGTCCGACCCCATCAACATATGCGCTGTGCAAGCCCCAAGAGCACTCCTTCCCTCCAAGCCCTAGCAGGGAAACGCGTTGTGGCGTCCCTGTTAGGCCACAGACGCTTAGTAGCTCTGTGTTTCCTTGTATTCTCACAGGTGAGCCGCTAGGGCTCTTGTCCTCATCTTCAACGCCACCCAGTAGAGCGTGGGTGTAGGAGTGGTAGTCCTGAGTGGGGGCTTGAGCCAGTTGCAGTAGCGCTCGCCCACCAGGATGGTGCCACTGTAGGGTGTGTAGGACCTGTAGTGCGTGTGTCACTGTCCCACCCGTTTCCTGCAATTTTAGCGGGGTCGGTCGGCAGTGGCAGTGGTTAGGCTAGATTTTGGCCATCGTAGTAAATAGGCGTTTTCAAGCCTTCATAGCTTTTGGCCACCCCTCCCTGTAGTAGACAGATAGGTAGGGAAAACAATACCTGGATTGGTACGCTGGGTATTCCCCCAAAGGTTTTGCGCCAGCACAGAAATTGGGCGCTTAGGGGAGGAGAGACCCGGGGCATACCCCGTGGCACCGGTTAAGACAATCCTCCAGGTTTAGCAAGCGGGCAGACTTGGGTATAATTAGGACACCACTTCTGCGGCTTGCTCTCAGGACCCTTGGAATAGCACACTCACACATACGCTTAGGCAGGTAAGGGTAAGGTTCAGTCCCTAGCTTTAGTCTTGGAGGCAAGCGTCTCAGCGAGCCTCAGCAACTCACCAAGGTTGTTCTGGGACAAGTAGTCTACCAGAACTGAGTTTAGGCGTCCCTCAGGTAGGACAATCGCAGAGAAGGGCTCCCAGGTGGCCTCTTCCACTCCAAACCCTTCCCAGAGGGTGAGGAAGCGCCAACCCTGGCGATGGCGGTGGCGTAGGACAGACTTCACCAGGTAGAAGCCCTCCTTAGCCATCTCCTCGGCGTTCATGTCGGGGAGTTCCCCTTCAACTTCCATAGGGCTGGCAGCCCCTTGTAGGTCTAGGGCGGCGATTTCCTCGTCGTTAAGCTCCCACTCTTCCCCACAGAGGTCTTCAGGATCATAGTAGCGCTTCAGATGTTGAGCAGCGCACACCAGGGTCCCCCCTAGACGGGGGGAACACCGCACGGTTATACGGTGTCCATCCACAGATAGAATCTTGTAGGGCCCGAAGTATGGGTCATCGCTGGTAGAGCGTGGCCAGGCGGGTAGTCGGCTGTGGTGCACCAGCACCCAGTCCCCCTCTTGGTAGGTGGCTGGTACTCAGTGCTTGTTCTTCTTGTTCCACTGACGCTCCCTCACTCTCTGGAGCATTGCCTTGGCCTTGTCCACCTTCGCTTGTTGCTCTTGGACCCATTCACCCACGGAAGAATGGGTGTCTTCTGGGTAGGGAGCATGTAGGAACCACGCCGGGCGCCCTAGGAATAGCTCATGGGGCGAGTAGCCAGTAGCCGAACTCTCTTGGGAGTTCATCATCAAGGATATGACGGGGAGTAGTCTCACCCAGTCTCTGGTGCGTTCAGTTTTGCACCATATCCTTACATTCTCCTTGAGGACACGAATCTGTCGCTCACATAGGGGGTTGCTCGTGTGAGAGTAGGGGATCCCCGTAGACACCTGGACATTGAGGGATCTCAGGACCCTCTTGTACCAGCCGGTATCTGAGCGTACTCGTACGTCCTCGTCGGAGTTGATCTCTTTGGGCGCCCCATAGACACAAAACCACTCCTCCAGGAGTATCTTGATAGTCTCCTCCCCGGTAATGTGCTTGGTACATGGGAACACCCTGGTAAACCTGGTCAAGCCACAGGTTACCACGAGGGCGAAGTCATAGCCCCCGAACTTCGGCATCTCCGTGTAGTCCACGTATAGAACACTGTTAGCACAGTGTGGGATGGGCAGGGTCGAGTAGAGACCTCTGTCCCTGATATCCCCTGGTTTGCAGGACCTACACGGGCACTTGTCCACGATAGGCTGGAGGGTTTTCCGCAGTTGGTCGTCAGTCCACGTAGTGTGGAACCACTGCTTGAATAGCCTCAGGGTACGGTCAGCACCCACATGACCGCTGGACTCATGGGTCCACTTCAGCAGCGCTGGGACTCTGTCACTGGGTACCACGATGCGGTCCTCGTGCCAGAGGTAGCTCTTGTCCCTCTTCCACTGATCTTGGTTGACCAGGAGGGGTTCAAGGCGTTTCTCCAGGCGCTTGTAGATATCCCCAAACTCCTTCAGGTACTCCGATTGTTGGAGTCCATCCAGGGGGCGTATCATAGTCATGTTGAGGTCCAAGTGGACGTCCATACGGCTGAACGCCTCCTTAGCCAGCGCTTCAGACCGGGCACCAATCAGGGCGTCGAAGTTGTTGCGGCTGATGTAGTCTGCACACTCGTTCTTCACTCCCTGGATATGGTGTACCGTCAGCCGTAGTTGGCTGAGGTAGGTCCACCAGCGCCGTAGCTTGGCCTTCTCAGGTGGGGGGCCCTTCTGGAAAGTGCGTACCGGCTCTTGGTCGCACAGGCAGACCACGGGGTTACTCCCCAACAGTCGTGCTTGTGAGGATAGCACCAGCATACCCGCGAGCAATTCCTGCTCATAGGTGGAGTAGTTCCCCCTGGCCTGGTTCCATTTCCAGTTCCAGTGGCCCAGAGGTACTAGGACCCACTTGTCGTCAGGGTAGCTGTGCTTGAGAGTTCCATCTCGGTTGAGACCTTCAGTCCCCCATTGGGAGATAGCCGAGTCGAACTCCTCCTTCTCTAGTGCTTGCCATTGGAACAACGTTCCACCACCGCCCACATTGCTGGCGTCGGTCACCAGGATAATCTCCCCTTGTGCCCTAGGCACGCCCAAGCACTTAGCGTTGGCCACCTTGTCTTTGAGCTCGTCAAACGCTTGTTGCTCTTGTGGGCCCCAGCGCCAAGTAGTACTCTTCTTGATCAGGTCCGTCAGAATGGCGCTGGTGTAGGTGAAGTTTTTGATATGGCGGCGATAGAAGTTGCACGCCCCTATGAAACTGCGTACATCATGAAGTCCTTTCTTGGGGTCTTCGTGTCGTACCTTAGCGTCCATCAGGGGTTTGGCTTTAGAGGCCGCCGGGGTCCACCACCCATAACCAACGTCATACCCCAGGTACTGCATGGTCTCCTGCATGAACTCACACTTCTCCAGCTTGAGTCGTGTGTGGTTCTCTTGGCAGACCGCAAAGAACTCACCCAAGAGGATTAGGTGATCCTCCTGGGTATTGGTCCCGAGGCATACATGGTCGATGTGTGCTTCCATCTGGGCCCCACGGGATATGAGTTCCTGCACCTTAGGTCTTCTTCGTAGGATGGACAAAATCTTGTTCATCAGCTCTTGGAATAGAGCGGGGGCGTTGGCCACGCCAAACGGCATGACCTTCCACTTGAACACCCTCCCCTGAGGGGTGATGAAGGCTAGTAGCTCCTGAGCGTCGGGCGTCAGGTCCACCTGCCAGAATCCGCTCCTCTTGTCCATCTTGGTCTTGTAGCGACAGGAGGCTATCTTCTCAAGGGTAGACTCCATATTAGGAATGGACCCTGAGTGGTTTAGCGTCTTCTTGTTCAGCTCTCCATAGTCCACTACCAGCCGTTTGGCTGTAGACCCAGGTTTAGCCACCAGGAAACAGGGGCTGCAGTGTTGGGGGTAGTCCCCGTCCTTGTACTCCAGGACTAGGCCAGCGTCGATACATTCTTGTATCTGTCGCTCAATCTCGTCGGCTTGTTCTTTAGGAGCCGGGTAGGGTCTCCTCCGGATCTTGTGACCCACGAACTCGGGTTTCAGCTTGAGGTCCATCTGTACCAGCTTGTCACATGAGGCTGGGGGTGGTAGTTCCGCGAACACCTCCAGATAGGTCCTTATAAGCGCCTGCACCCGCGGGTCCAATAGCTTGATCTTGTCCTCCATGTCCTCGTCAGAGTGTAAGTTGCTTGCCCCCTGAGTAATAGACCTCGGGAGGTGATCCTCCACCGACTCTTCGCCCTTGGTGGTATCCTTCAACCCTTGGTAGGCATAAAGTAGGTCTCGTTCAACCATCTCCGGTGGACGATGGCAACATAGGCACGCTCGAGGGGGTTCACATACACATTCCTCCGAGAGGTCGTCCTCCTCTGGGGTCCTCACATGGGCACCCCACACGCTCTTCATGAGCTTAAGATCTACCTCCCTTTGCCAGGTGGTGATCTTCTGTTCGAGGTCCTCCTTCAATTGGGATAGATCCCCCATACGTCCTTGCTTCAGTGCCCATGAGCTGCGGGTAGGCTTAGCGTAGCATAGCTTTTTCGCCACCAACCTCCTCTTGGAGTCCACATACTCCCTTAGCCTGGATCTGGGATCCAGCTCTTCGTCCACGGGGTCTTCCACCCTCATGGAGAGTACGGGTTTCAGTGGGGCGACGTACTCGGCGTTCTCCACTTCCTCCACGCAAGTCTGCACGAAGAAGGCGTCGTGCTCAGTTTCGTCATCTGAGTGGATAGAGCTGGGGAGCTCGGATAGTCCACACTCAGAGACTCCATCAGGAACAGGTACATGGCAGGGAGAGTTGGGGGCGTTAGTGTTAGTCACGACGTATTCATCTCCTCCGGGTATAGTCTCAATAGCATCTTGAGGTCGTAGTTGATCCTTCAAGTCACCCAAGGCGAGTCCATCGCTTTCTCGTTGTATAGCCTGGACCAGAGTCGAGTCCATGTCCTCCCAGGGAATGGAGGTAAGACCTCTGTCCACCACGCTGAGCATACTCCCCCATCCGGGTTTCCCGATAGGCGTCTTACGCCCCAGAGGCACGTAGATGGCCTCATCAGGTAACCGAGCTGATAGTCAGCCTGTCCAGGAGGGTTCGCCAGTACTCGTTGGCCCCATGGGCTCCCCAATCGGGGGAACACAGGACCATACGGGAACATTCCAAGGCCACCTTGGTCAAGACCTTCCCCAGTTCACTGAACCTGGGGTTCCCGTAGGCCATCCCGAAGGAGGGCCAGTAAAATTTGTAGCTGCAGTTCTTCCCCTTGCTGCAGTAAAGGTCCAGGACATGTTGCTTGTCGCTGGCGAACAACTCCACACTCAGGTCTTCTCTAGAGTAACCCAACTCCTTCAGACCTTGGTCTAGGACTTCCCCCGATAGTTGATAGTCCTCAGTTTTGGAGGCCGCCATCATGTTCGAGGGCTCCTCCTTCGATACCCTCAGGTAGCTCGAGGTGTGCTCAGACGGCTCCAGTGGCACGGACTCTCTGCCCTCGCCGTGGTCCACGTAGAGGAGGTAGGGCGCTTGCAGCGTCAGGGATTGTATCTGGGAGTGCTGCACGAAGAAGTCAGTTCCCAATACAAAGTCGAAGGCTTCAGTGTCCATCACATAGAACCGATGGGCGATAGTTCGGGAGCCCATAGGTACCTCCACTTCACAGTCCCCGCAGCTGTGCACCACATGCCCATCCCCCAGTCGTATAGCCGCGGTGGTCATGGTGTTCTTCAGACTCCCACAAGGTAAAATTTTCTTGGCCACTATAGATATGGTGGCTCCAGTATCCAATACCCCCAGGTATTCACGTCCCCCTAGTCGGATACGTACCCAGAACACCAGGTCCAGGGCCCCACCGGAGCGTCCCCGTCAGAACTCCGCGGGACAGGTCACCTCGAATCCCTTGTTCCGCAATTTGCGGGCCATCCTCATGAAACGGCTTCTCTTCTTAGCGTTGCCCTCATCACCACCTTCATGTTCACGCTTGGCTCCTTGTTCTCGCTGGGCCTGCGTTTGTGAGCGCGTGGTAGGACCAGACTGCCCTCCAGAGGGCTCGGAGTTCCCCCCTGGATTAGGGTTGGGGTTGCCTCCGTTCTTCTCCGGATTCTTGTTGTCCTTGTCTGGCTGGAGGTTAGCGCCTCCTCCTCGTCCACCTTGACTCTTGTCTTGCCCTTTTCCACGTCCTTTCGACTTGCCCTTGCCGGAGTCGTTGCCGTTGCCTTTGCCTCCACCTTTGCCAGAGCCTTTGCCAGGATCCTCACCCTTCAGCTTCGCCGACAGGCGCTGCTTGTGGTAGCACTCATCCTCGTAGTGCTTCCTCTTCCCACAGAAGGCACAGGTGATAGTACACCTGTAATGATCCGGCATCTTCGCCTTGGCGCCGGTGTTGGTCTCCTGCTTCTTCCCTTGGACTACGAAGCAGTCTCGCTGCTCGCAGGCAGGGGCGTGCTGCCGGTGACCCTGCTCATCTCTGGCATCACACCAGAAGAGCTCCTTGACGTTTTCCATGATACGGGCGTGTGTGGGGGTAGTCCCCTGTCCAGGTCTGGATCCTTGGTACCCTTTGCCATGGTGTAATAGAAACTACTTGGCTCAATAGAGTGACAGCCATTTGTAATTGAGGATTTGTATGACGAGGTTTAGATTGTCAGCTGTGTAATGTCGCGCCGAAATCGCGCATTTGGAATGCCAGATCAGCGACGCGCGCACCTAAGATCTTAAAATGTTTTCATTGAGAAATCTACTGACTTTCATCATGAATTGCATACATGTATGTTGTTTATAGTTAATGACTTCAACTGTCCTTCCTTTCTGCAGTACGGACAGTTTTTAACAATGTACTGGCTCAAGATCAAGATCATCAATATGCTTTCTTGCTCTGTGCTCCGTGCGTGCCAAGTGGTCGGGAAAAGGAGTAGACACAAGCGATCAAGAGTCAAGTATGTTACAAAACTGTCCGTACGACCGACTGGAATTGGCGTTCATTACTGGTGATGGGAGCAAGTCCGTCAAGCAACGACGTATCTCTATGAAGGCCATCTGCATCGTGGCGTGCCGCCAAGTCTCTTGCAGTGCGCTGAGTTCCTTGGAGCCGGTTATGGCGTCATTGCAAAACAGTGCATGCTGGCCTGAAGGAGAGTACTTCGACGAGCAGCTGATTTGTCCTGGAACGAAATGTGTGACTTATACACGCCGCCTACAAGTCTTCCATGCGACATCCGCGAACAAGCTGTTGAAGCTTTGCCAGCAACATTTGAGCAGCGCTGCAGCGAGGATGCTCGCGGCGCAGGAGTCGTGGAGTGGCGCCTTCGTGGCCAGGCGCTGCCAATCCTCAGCGCTTCACGTTCACTGCAGGCGCTGCGGCGCCTCCTGGCAGCGCTCAACAACTTCCAGGCAGTGTTGACGAAGATGCTGGCGGCGCAGGAGTCGTGGAGTGGCGCCTTCGTGGCCAGGCGCTGCCAATCCTCAGCGCTTCACGTTTAGTGCAGGCGCTGCGTCACGTTCAGTGCAGGCGCTGCAGCGCCTCCTTGCAGCACTCAGCGGCCAATGCTGCACAGCTACACAGCTCCCTTGCAGCGCTCCACGTTCACAACAGGCGCTGTGTTGCCTCCTTGCAGCGCTCCACCTTCCAGGCAGTGTTGGCGAAGATGCTGGCGGCGCGGGAGTTGTGGAGTGGCGCTGCGAAGCCTCAGTGCAGGGCTCCACATTCAGTTCAGGCACTGCTGCGCCTCCTTGCAGCGCTCCACACTCATAACGGCCGCTGCAAAGCCTACCTACCTACCTGTTTATGTGTGTGTGGGCGCACTGTTGTTGCTGTGATATTGTGCCTCCGTTTCCAATGTATGCATCTGATTTGCTTTTGATGAATGTAAAAATTGGGTATGTCAGTTTTGATCTGTTTTGCTCAGGAGTGCAGACTTTTGTAGAGTACGTGTGGCACTGATGCGTGCCTTTGCTTTGTTTTTCATTATGGTGTCGGTGGAGGCACAGTGCACTGCACCACTGCAGCGGCTTGTATTGTTGCACTTGTATTTCAGCTTGCTTTGTTTTCACTTTTGACGAGCTGAGCTTTACCAGTAGGTGTGGGCCCCGAGTTTCTGGGCGCCCTGTCACATTGATACTTAGTTGTTTGTGCGAGGAAAAGCAGAGACCTTACTGTTTCTTTTTGTGCAAGGCGTGCCAGGGTTGGACCTCTTGAGGGCCCTCTCTGTAGGCTTTGTTGTTTGTTTATATTTTTTTATTTTGCAATACTCGTTTCTGACTTATGAGGTTGCACTTCGTCACTTTTGCACCTCACTACCTTCATATGCACAAGCACACCACTAGTTCCCAAGCACAACCACAAGCAGATCGCACTGTGCAGGTTTTGAAAGCCAATGCAGGGTTTTCCCCTAGGTTGGGATACCTTTGGCAGGTTTTTCAAACTTGTTGCAGGGGATTTCTAAAATTGCTTTGCAGTTTTGGGGAGACCAGCCTGTAGTGTGTGACTAGGCCCACAAGAAGGGCTTTGCCATACACATTGCCAAATTTGTTTTGGTTCGCTATGGCTAGGCCCACAAGTAGGGCTTTGCCGCTTGCGATTACCTTTGTACACACAAGTGTCTGTGTTCACTCACTAGGGCTAGGCCCACAAGTAGGGCTCTGCCATCTGTGGCTTGAGGTGTGGGTGTTGCCTCCGTGTGACTAGGCCCACAATGAGGGCCTTGGCACATTGAGGGTGAATCATGGCCTAGGCCCATTATGGGGTGACCCATGAGTTTGAGGTGGTAACCATCACTCAGTTTCCAACAATTGCTATAACACAACCCCCACCCCTGCTCTTCTCCTCCTCCCAATTTTATTGTTTATCATTTTCAACAAAAACCAAGATTAGATATGTTTATTCCAATACACATAACAGAACCAGAATAGGTGGACATAGAGGCCCCCGGTTGCGCGGCCTCAGCCCATGATTTCCATTTTTTTGAACGGCAAAAACTCATCCCCGAATTAGTAATCCGAAGCGCCGACATATTCCAATTTTTTACGTATACCCACGTACATAAAGACTTCGCCTCTGGCTCAGAAATGCCCCCGGAGAAGTGTAAGCCGGCTTCGGGCCGCTGATCTACCATACCCTAGGAACGTTTCCATTAACACATGCAATAGGCTGGGATCCGCCCCAGGGAACAGAAGCGCCATTTTATTCCGACATGTAGCAGGATAATGAGGGGACCCGCCCCCTGGTGTACATTTGGAGGGTTGCCTTCGCCCAAGTGTGCCAAAGGAACTCTGTTTCCTCTTTTCCTGAAGGCAACGACATGGCTAAATTGTATTCGGGATGGAGGGAGTGCAGCATTGAGAGCCGGAAGATTGTGGAGTCGTGGTGAGGGAGTGTAGGCCCCAAATTAATTGGGTAGATGCCCAGTTGTTGAGTTGTGTGGTCAGGTGACCAAATTGTCTGCTGTTTTTTTATACCCATGCCTATGATTTCCAGAAGGTCATTTGTGACTAGCCCCTGTACCCCAAGCATTTGTGTGAACATTCAGACACAAATGATAGAACACCCACCCGTCAAGTTTTGGTTGAATTTGATGTTCGGAGTCAGATCGAAATAAGGGGAAACCCGGAGGGATGTCATGCCATGAGGGTAGGCCCCCGTACCCGATGCAAATACCTGTCGGATCAAAATAAGGGGACACCCGGAGGGATGGCCATTGCCCATGAGGGTAGGCCCCCGTGCCTGACATAAAGACACCATCCTGGCATGTGAATGGATATCAAAGTTTGGCCCCCACCCCCACAACCATGCATTGGTTTTGGCAGGGGAGTAGTCCAACCTAGACTACTCTCCGATTTTGTGTTACTATGCAATCTGTGGAGCATATGCCCAAGTACACTTCTACATTTTCACTCCTATTGCTTTTCTTAACATTTATATTGAATCTTGTAACCTTGGGGAATGATTTTACAGACTTCTTGTGGTCATGTGGAAACACAGTGAGAACACACGCTACTATAATTCAACCGGAGATCATGGACAGCATTTATGTTTGCATAAACCCCCCCCGGACGACTAATTTCTGGACATATTGTTAAGTTTCCCTCCTGATATATGCTTTTGAAGTTTATTTAGCATTGCCTCATGATTTTTGTTCTGCAACTTTATCTTGGGCAACTTGGCCTGGCTAGCCCCCATGCTTTCCTCTCTACGGTTGACATTGTTTAAGACCCCCATGATGGGCAAAATTTTTCTCAGCCCGAGACCCCCCACCCAAACTAATCTGGCTGTGTGTCCTAACTTGGTTTCACATTGGAATGAGCAAGTTTGTGATTCTTTGCTCAAGAGTGGCATTGTTCAATAGAAGCTTCATTTACCTATTTCGCCACCTAACAACATAACTTTGAGCTCATGATTAGTACTAGGGATGGTTCCACACTTTCTGAGTGTCTATTTGTGTGAGGTTGGCCAAGCAGTTCTATCTATTTCCTAATCAGCATGTGCTAAGGGTCCATGTGGTTAACCCTAGCACATAGCTTGGCAGGGGAGTGTAATAGAAACTACTTGGCTCAATAGAGTGACAGCCATTTGTAATTGAGGATTTGTATGACGAGGTTTAGATTGTCAGCTGTGTAATGTCGCGCCGAAATCGCGCATTTGGAATGCCAGATCAGCGACGCGCGCACCTAAGATCTTAAAATGTTTTCATTGAGAAATCTACTGACTTTCATCATGAATTGCATACATGTATGTTGTTTATAGTTAATGACTTCAACTGTCCTTCCTTTCTGCAGTACGGACAGTTTTTAACAATGTACTGGCTCAAGATCAAGATCATCAATATGCTTTCTTGCTCTGTGCTCCGTGCGTGCCAAGTGGTCGGGAAAAGGAGTAGACACAAGCGATCAAGAGTCAAGTATGTTACACATGGCTTCCAGAGCCACCCCCTCCAGGACGGTAGTTGTTCAGGTGCTGGTCGCTTTCTTTCTCCAGCACTAGCTCCAGGAGTAGTACACATAAATCCTCGTAGTGGAGGGCTCTAGCCTTGCGCTCTGCCGTTGAACGGCACTCGTCCCACAGCTCCCGAGGGAGCTTAGCCACCAACCAGAAAAGTAGGTCGTCGCTGCTGTAGGAACCGGGTGTCAATCGTCCAGCCCAGTGATCCAGGTCAGCCAATAGCTCCGAGACCCTGCCAGGTTTGGGGTTGTTGGGCAGCACAGCCAGGTTCTGGATCTCGGCCCTGATGGAGAGGTCGGTTTCATAGGTTGGGTACTGCCTCTCCAAGGCAACCAACACGTCGGCAAGGGTGGCGGACTTGGTCACGATCTGCTTGACCTGCTTCTCCAGGTACTTGGTCTTGCAACACTGCAGGAGCAGATCGCACTTGACCCGTCCACTAGCGTGCGTTTGGCCGGTCAATCGAAGGAACCGGCCAAAATTCTCAGCGAACTCGCTGAGGTCCTTGCCTGTGAACTCAGGCAAGTTCACCACGATCTTGGAGGTGGCAATGGCTTTAGCCTCCTGAGACCTGCGTCCCTCAGGGCGCCGGGTCTTCCTCTTCTTCTTTTTCTTCCGCCCACTTTGGTTCTCGGGGTCCTCAGGGTCGTCGTCCTCCGAGGGCGAAGCAGAAGTCATCGACGGCGGCTCATCATCGGAGGGGTCTCCGCCTAGGTCACTAGAGCCATTGGGCTCGACGTCAACCATTGCCCTCAGGGCTGTCAGCCCCAGCCGGTCCAGCTCGGCTCTCGTAGAATCCCCCACGTGGCTGTAGGGTGGCTGGGCCGTTCTCGGTACGAAAGGGCTTCTCGGTATCGCTGCAGGGGTCGGCATCGGTCGGCTCCTCAGGCTCCCCAGGGTGTTTGTCAACCCTGCCACCAGGTGGTTAGCCTGTACTCGATGGGGTGAAATTCCCACCATGGTAGGTGACGCTTGGGGCGGGATCAGGGGCTCTAGTTTAGCCCGAATCTCTTGAGTGAGATCGCCCACAAGTTCAGAGGTGGCTCCTCGGAGAGCCTCTTTTATCTCCGATCGCGTCAGGGACCTGTTGGAGGATCTCCCCGATCCTCTACTCCTGCTCCCGCATGACTCAGGTCCTCTCCTCAGCCCACTCAGGGTTGCATACCCAGGAACATCCACATAGGCCCCCGTAGCGGGTAGAGGATGGTGATAGTCAGCCGCATACCCTCGCGGCGCAGAACTGGAGGCCACCGGCTCACTGGTAGTAGTTGCCTCTGGAAACGCAGTGGTAGGTGGGTTCACACCATAGGCAGGGTAGGTAGGCATACCAGTAAAGCCTGTGCCCTCAGCCATAGGCGGGGTGGTTATGGGTGTGGATGTTGCAGCGGCTGGGTCTGGAGTTGGGAGTGTGGTGGTTGTAGGAGAGGGTGATGCGTGGAGGCCAGAAGCGCTTGGTGCGCCCTTGAAGGTCGACTCACTCGTCGGGTCGTGCCCATGGTCTACTCCTTCGTCTGCCATGCTTTCTCCAGCATCCTTCTCTCTCTCTCTCTCTCTCTCTTCACAGGGTTGGTGTCCACTTCCTCGACTGAGAGGGCCCGGAAGGCCGACTGAAGTCCCTCCAGCGAGTCATCAACCACGTCCACTCGCCCATGTAAGGGCACCGAAGGTACAGCGCTAGGTCCAGGTCGAGGTTCACCAGGTGCTGGCATTGCTGGTGCCTCAGGCGCCGTCCTCACGTCTATGTCCTCCTCCTTCGTGTCCATATTCGCCCTTCTTGCTTATATATGACAGATCTCGGCGCACTGGATGTACGGCACGGGGTTGCTGCCGGTACGCAGAGACTGTCTGCCTCTGCTACCAGAAAGTTTTATAGTGATTTCAACACTGTGTTTTTGTTGTGCCTCTCCTGCTGCTTGCTGCTGGTGTAGGGTTCATGCTGCTTGTTTTTGATGAGGAAAATGTTTTGTTGTTGAAAAACAACCAATCCAGGATAACCCAAGCCAGAGATAAGCAAGTAGAAGATAAACAGGATCAAAGCATGAAGGGCTGCAGTCACAGAGAGTTAGATAAAGACAATTATCAACAATAGACCACAGCAATTAGCATACATTGCAACTCAGGATGAAATATTTTACATGTTTGAGAAAAACTGATTGGAAAACTGCCCCAAGGGGTCACTCTCATCCATAGTGCCATCTTGAGATGTGCACTCTTCGTTTTTAGGTCCCATAGGTGATGAGGTGGCATGGCTTGTGGCGATGAGGTCACTGCCATGTCACATGGGATTATCCTACTTAGCTAGGCTGACTGGGTATTGAACCCAGGACCTCTCAAAAAGAGGTGCCCCAGCCCCCTAAGGTGCATACCACTAGGATAGCTAAGAATTCATGAGAAAACATAGATAAATTCATAGGCTCTGCCCTCAGTATATCAGTGCCTCAGCAACCCAGGAAAAGATGTTTTAATGCCTACTGCTTGGGGATAAAGGGGTCTACACCACATCCTGTTTTAGTGTTTGGTTCCATAGGTCAAAATGTGTTATCACCCATTTTGGTTGGGCAAATACTAAGATAAAAATGCATGAGTGCTTAGAGCACCTCTAATACAACTACAGTATACCCTACAGCATTGGAAAAGCACTTTTTCTTACTGCACCAGGTCTCCTACCTTGAAACTGGCAGGACGTCTCGTGCCGTTACGCCCAGTTAACTCGCGTTCTCAAACGTGTTTCAGGTTAGCTCTGTCCAAGTTACCCAGGTCCTGCCTGTGTTCCAGCCAGTCCCGTACGGGGCTCTTGTAGTCCTATCCAAAAGGGGTTTTGAAGAACCACGCAGGACGCCCCCCATGGATCAGCTCGTGGGGGATATAGCCAGTTGAGGAACTCTCCTGAGAGTTCATGGTTAGGGCAGCCCAGGGTAACAGGCGTACCCAATCTTTGGTACGCTCCTGTGTCATCAGAATCCTCAGGTTCTGCTCCACCACACGGTTCTGTCTCTCGCACAGGGGGTTAGAAGTGTGAGTGTAGGGCACACCTGTGGTCAGATGGACGTTCAGGGCGTCAAGTACTCGCTTGTACCATCCGTTGTCACTCCGGATACGTACGTCTTCGTCAGAGTGCACCTCCTTAGGTGCCCCATAGTGTTCGAACCATTGGTCAACTAAAATTTTCACAGTTTGTTCCCCTGTGATCTTTTTGTTGCAGGCAAACGCACGGGTGAGACGGGTCAGCCACAGGTGACAATCAAATAACTGTCATAACCACCAAACTTAGGCAGACCGTGGATGAAATCCACGTACAACAGAGAATTAGCACAGTAGGAGATAGGCAGACTGGAGACCAGTACCCGGTCACGTGAGTCGCTCTGTTTGCTGGCGTGACAGCCACAGGAGTCCACTATGGGCTGCATAGGAGCGCGTAGTTCAGCGCAGGTTAATCGGGAGTAGAAGCGCTCCCTGAAAAATTGAACGGAACGGTTGCACCCTGTGTGCCCTGAACTGAGATAGGCCCACTGTAGGCAACCATCCAGTTGTGCCTCAGGCACGACTATACGGTCTTTATAGTACAGATGTTGGTTATCCTTATACTAACGGTCGCCGTCTATCAGGCCTGCCTCTAGGCCATCACTGAGGGAGTTGAGTATGCATTGGTACTCCGCCTGGTAGTCCCTCAGACTCCAACCCTCCAGTACACCTGCAGTGTGGATGGATAGGTCCAGCTGGACGTCCATGCGCTGGAACGCCTCTTAGGCCAACGCCTTCGAGCTCTCACCTAAGAGGGCGTCCAAGTTGTTACGAGATATATAGCCAGCCATCTCGTTCTTTATACCCTGTATATGGTGGACAGTCAACCTGAAGTCCCTGAGGTAGGTCCACCATTGCTTTAGTTTCCCTTTTTCAGGAGGGGGACCCTTCTGAAACGTTTTCACAGGCTCTTGGTCACAGAGCTAGACGATAGGGTTAGCGCCAAGTAGACGGGACTGGGAAGAGAGCACGAGCATTCTAGCCAGGAGTTCCTGGTGGTACGTACTGTAGTTGGATGGTGCTTGATTCCACTTCCAGTTCCAATGCCCAAGGGGCACCAGACGCCATTCATTGGCAAGGTAGTCATGCTTCAGGGTTCCATTGCGGTTCAGATGTGAAGTTTGAAACTGGCAGTGAGACAACTAAGCGGGGTTAAGCTCCTGCCACAGGTATAGGGTACCGCCCCCCCCTACATCACATGCATCTGTGACGAGTATTATCTCGGCCTTGGGGCGGGGTACCCCCAGGCAGTTGGTAGAGGAGATTTTCTTCTTCAACTCCTGGAAATAGGCCTCCTCCTTGTCGGTCCACCGCCAAAGGTTGGTCTTTTTTATAAGGTCGGTCAGGGGGGCAGATGAATACGTAAAATTGTGTATACGGCGCCGATAAAAATTGCAGGCGCCAATAAAACTCCAGACGTCGTGGAGACCCTTCTTAGGGTCGTTACGCATCTACATGTCCTGCAGGGGCTGCATCTTAGTGACGAGTGTCCTAGGGGGTGGTCCTTCCCTAGGCACGCGGCTGCACAAAATCAAAGCATTGACAATCAATGAGAATCCACATCTTGACCGCTTACCAGCACATACACAAACAAACGTACAACCTTTGCCGCCTAACATAAAAGAAGACAAAAGTATGTACACAAAAATCCAATGACATACAAAGCAGTCAGCGACAATTAGCTAAAAAGAAAATGCTCAACCTCTCAATGGTCCTGAAGGTCATGGTCATCCTCATGGAACATGGCAAAGGAGAATTAACCTGACATGATTCACCAACCCTTGACGTCAATGGCAAAGCAATCGCGAGACATGAGCTGCACTCACCGGCGAGCATGCACATGCAACCATGGAGAACTTACCTCAAAAAATAATTGATCTCATACCCTCGGGAGACAAGGAATCCCACGTGCTCAAGGGAGGAACGGAGAGGGGAAGAAGGTACTTGATCACACCAAAGCATCCGAAAACAATGGATCAACAACCAAGAGATCTTCCGGGGTTTCCTCCCTAATCCCACATGGACCTGGTTCCCCAATACCTCCCAACTTCATCCCATGGCACCTCCATTCCCCAACCAAATCCCAAGAGAATGTATACTCGAACAGCCGTGAGAGTATATCCATGGTGAGACTGTCCTATCCCGAAGAGAGGGAGTCCCGCCTCAAGAGAGCACATATATATTGCTCTAGGAGAGACCTTCACCAATCCATGCCCTGAAGAGCTCGACCTTCCCATAACCCAATCCAGGAGAGCATGTGTATGGAAAGAGGATTTTGCCTAACCATGACCCATGAGAGCACGCATGCACTTGGAGAGAGATTGGGTAAGAGAATTGGATAAGCAAATGCCCCGGGTCACATGTAGAGACCTAGACCCGGCCCGCAGAGTGAGTGCACAAAGAGAGATATCCCGGGTCCAATGAGAGCACATCCATGGAGTCCCTGTCCCAAGGAGAGAAGAGAGTCTCTATCGGATGGGGAGAGGAGAATGTCCCTATCCCAGGTGGAGAAGCGAATCACTATCCGTGGGGGGAGTAGAATGTCCCTATCCCAAGAGGAGAGGAGAGTATCCCTATCCCAAGAGGAGGTTTGAGGTTTGAGGTTTGATTTTGCGGGTACTAGACGCCTTTCGGCCCCGGGGGGCCACCTGGTCGGGCCAGGTGATATCCTCCCCACCGGGTCCTAGTGGCGGGCCCTCCAAGACGCACCTCCTGCCTGGTGGCGGAGTCCCCCGGATTCACAGGGCTCGGAGCCCCGTCCCTCCCCGGCTTCCCCATTTCGCCACTCCCCGGTCAGTGCATCAATTCGCAGCCGTGGCTGTGGGCGCTTACCCACTGCGTCGCCCCCCTAATGCGTGGTCGCCCGGGCCGCCGGCGCTGCCGGGCCCGTGCTACTGGCTTGTCGCCAGTGGGACCCCCTTGGGCTGGCGCGGTGGCTGCCTAGCCTTGGGGTTGGGGCGTGGCGCAGTGCGCCACTACTGCCCTGGCGGGTGCAGTGCCTTGTCCGTGTGTGCGCGGCGCTCGCGGCCGGTTCGGGGGGCTCGGGCCGGTGCCTGGTGTTGTGTCTCCCCCGTTTCCCCCTTCCCGCCCCGCGTGTCCCGCGCTGTGTGTGGCGGGCCGTCCCGTCCGGGTGTCCCTTATCCTCGCTCGCTGGTACGCCATTCCACGCGGTCTGTGCGTTCCGCGAGCTCGGTCCGGTTGCCCTTCTGGTAGTCCCCGCGTGCCCCTGGTGTGTGTGTGCGCTCGCGCTCTCGCGGTGTCCGCTTCCCCCCCCCCCCTGGGTGGTATGGCGTGCGCACCTCGCGTGGTCCCGGCGCTGGGCGCTGGTAGGGCCGTTCCACGCGGTCCGTGCCCCTCCGCGTGTGCTGCCCCGGTCCCTTGCTCCGTCTGGCGTGCCCCGGGGGGGGCGGCCCGGTCCCGGTTCCCCCCTACCTGGCTTGGGGTTGTGCGCCCCCCGTGGGGTGGGTCTGCGCCTCCGGGGCGTTCCTGTGCCGGGGGGTGGGGTGTGGGGGGGGGGGGGGCGGCCCGTGTGCCGCGCCCCCCGTTTGTACGGCCGGGGGGGCCAGTGGGGCGGGGGGTCGCTCTGCCTCGTTCCGTCCCTCTGCCTTCCCTGGGCAGGCAACAAAGCGGGCGTCACTGGCGTCGTTCTGGTCATGGAGGGCGTGGCCCCCATACCGCTCCGGTTCGTGCTCGCCTGCCTTCTCTGGGCATGGTCCGTGCGGCGTCCTGGCGCATTGGCGCGGGTTCGCGTGCTCCCCGCGGTTCCCGCGGGAGCCGGCGGCTGGGGCGGGGGGGCGGGCCGTGCTCCGGCCCCTCTCTCGGGCGCCGCGGTCCCGCCGGGGGGAGGGGGGACCATCCCCTCTGCCCCGGGGGGGTGGGGGCCGGTGCTCCTGCGGCTCGCGGGCCGGCGGGGGGGTAGGGGGGGGGGGGGTCGCGCCGCGGCCCCTCTGCTCCCCATCTGGGGGGCGGCCCGCGGTTCCCTACCCTGCCCCTCCTCTCGTCGTCGGCGCATTCCCCCCGGCGTGCGCGTTCGGTTGGTGTCGTGGGGCCGCCCCGTGCACCGGGTGCGGCCTGCCTGGCGAGGGGGGGGGGGGGGGGGAGGGGCGGCCCGTGGACCGCTCCCCCGGGGGCCCCTTCAGACCCGAACCCTCCCTCTGCCCTCCCCGAGTGGGCAACTTTGTGGGTTGCACGATGCTCTGGTCTTGGGGGGCGCGGCCCCCATACTGTTCCGGTGCGCCGCCGCGTGCCGCCCCCAGGCGTGGTCCGCGCGCCGCTCCGGCGCGCTGGTGCGGCCCCGGCCCCCTGCGGGAGCAGGCGGCTGGGGGCGCTGGGGCGCGCGGTGTGCTGGTCCAGCTGCGCCCCCCCCCCCGCGTCGCGGTCCCTTCTGGGGGAGGGGGGGCGCCCCTTCGGCTCCGGGGGGGTGGGGGGCCGGCGCTCCTGCGGCCCTCGAGCCGGGGGGGGGGGGCGGGGGGGGGGGGTCCGCTCCGCCGCCCCCCGCCCCCCCGCCCCGCTGGGCGTCGGCCTGCCATCCATCCCCCCGGGGTATACTCGTGCTGTGGGCGTTGCCGGGCGGCCGTGGGCGTCGGGTGCGGCCCGGTCGGCCGCCAACGGGTCTGTGCGGCGGGGGGGGGGGGGGAGGGAGGGGGGGAGTGTCGGTCGGTAGCGGGTAGGGCGGGAGCGTGAGGGTGGTTCACCGGGGGCGCTCGCCGCGGCCGCGGTGCCCCCCCCCCCCCCGGGTGCAGCGGCCTCCCCGGGGGGGTGCGGGGCCGCTGTCTCTCCGGTCTGCCTCCGTCCGCTCTTGGGCCTGAGGGGGGGGGGGGGGAGGGGGGGGCCCTCTGGTCCCCTGGCGCCGCCCCCCCGACGGCCGCGGGGGGGCGGCCTGGCGGTTCCGGCCCCGGGGGGCCAGCCGTCGGCTGGGGGGTCGCACTCTTCCCCCGCCCCTCTCTACCTTGCAAGAGCCGGACCCTCGTGCAGGCCCTCGCCAGGGTCCCCCGCTCCCCCCGCCGTCGCCGCGCGGCGCTGGCTGGCTGGGGGCGGCCGTGAGGGTCAGCGGTCAGCGGTTAGTGGGCCGCGGGGCAGTGGGTTCCCCCCTGCGCTCGTTGTCTCCGCCCTCCCTCCCACGGGAGGTGGCGCGCGCCCCTCCGTCGCGCCGTATTGTGGGGGGGGCGCGGGTCGGGGGGCCCGGCTCCGCCGGGGGGGGCGTCCCACGGCTCTATCCCCCCCCCACTCTCTCGCGCCCGTCGTCCGGGCCGTCACCTGCGCCGCCGCTTGTGTGGGGGCTGGGGCTGTGGCGGTGGCGGGTTTCGCCGGCGGTAGCGCCAGTGGGTGAGGGCGTTGCGCAAGGCCCGGGGGAGCCAGTTGTTGGCGTCCGCATCCGTGATGCGGAGCACCGCTCCCCCCTCCAGGAAGGCCGGCCACGTCGGCCCCCTGTCGGGCCACGCCGCCCGGATCACTGACCGGAGGACCCTCTCGTGGTCCTCCGGGGCCGCCCACCGCCCCGGGGGTACCTCCCGGTTCCCTCCGTCCCTCCGGAGGAGCACGGCATCGAAAGGCCGGTTCCGCATCCCCCTGGTGGTCCCCGAGCTGGCCCAGCTCAACCACCCGTACACCTCCACCACCAGGGGGAGGGCCTCATCCCCCAGAGGGTCCGGGACCGTGCCCCAGTCCCGGTCCCAGGGCCGGGCCCCCCCTGCCCCTCGCGCCGCCTCCCCCTGCGGCCCCTGTGCCTGCGGCGCCGGCGCCGCGTCCCGCCCCCCCCCCGCCGAGGCCATCCGCGCCGGCTCCGCCCTCGGCGCGGGGGGGGCTGGCTGGTGCTGGGGTCGTGGGGGTTGGGGGGGGATGAGTTCTCCGGCGTCGGGGTCGATGTTGTAGAGGTGGGCGTGGTGGTGGTGGTGGTGGTGGGTGTGGTGCGCCGGCATTTGTTGGATGCCGGGGGGGATGCACCGCACCGGCTGCACGTCCGGCTGCGGGGGCGCCCCGCCCCCCGCCCCCCTCCCTTCGTTCCGCCCTCCCCCCCGGGCTCCCATGCCCTGTCCTGTCTGTCCCCGGGGGTCCACGGCGCCCTTGCCCTTGCCCTTGGGTCCCTTGCCGGCCCCCACGCCTCTGTCCCCCTGTCCGCGCCGTGGGTCTCGCCACCTGTCACCCACGCCCTGGCCTGCCCTGCCGGCGCCCGTGCCCGTCCCGTGCCCGTTCTCCATGCCCTTGGCCGCGCCCGCGCTCGCCCACTGTCCCTCGCTCCGCCCCATGCGTCCCGTGGCCGCCCGCCTGGGCGCCCTGCCCGCGCCCCTGCGCGCCCTGCCCGTGCCCTGGCCCCTTCCCGGCTCCCTGCCCTGTGTCGCGCCGTCCGCTGCCTGCGCTCTGCCCCCCTCCGCTGCTGCTGGCCTCGGCGCCCCGTCCGTGTTTGCGCCCCTGCTCCATGCCGCGTGTGCCCTGGCCCGCCCCCTGCGCGTGCCCCTGGGCACTTCCCCTGTCGCTTCCTGTCCCCCGCGTCGCGCTCCCGTGGCCGGCACGCTGCCCTGCCTGCGCGCCGTCCCCCCCTTCCCGGATCACGCGCCGGGCGTCCTGCTGCCTCTGCAGCTGCGGCAGCGTGACGCCCGGCGGCGAACGCGCGGGCGCCGGGGGGCGGACGTGCCGTGTCCGCCCCTTGGGGAAGGGCTTGGGGGGGAACGGCTTGGGGGGGCTGGTGTGGGTGTGGGTGGGGTTGGTGTGGGCGCGGTACTTCGCGCCCTCCCTGCCCACTGCTGCTGCTGGTGTGGCCGCCGGCGAGGCGCCCGTGGCCCGCGCGGGGCCCGTCCCCCGCGTTTGTGGCGTGCTGGGGGCCGCGGCGTGTCCGGCCGAGGCGGTGGCGCGGCTCGCCGGGGCCGCGGTCGCAACCCCTCGCGCACCCTCCCCGCTCCCCTCTGCGGCTGCGGCAGCCCTCGGCGATGCGCCCGGTTCCTGCGCCGGGGCTAGCCCCCGTGTCGGCGGCGTGCCGGGGGCCGCGGTCGGGGCCGCGGCGTGGCTTGCCGGGGCTGCAGTCTCCGCCCCCCGTGCGTCTGGGGTCCCCTTCCGGGGCGGGGCGGCAGGGCTTGCTGCTTGGGCGGCGGGGGCGGTCACCTCGGCCGGCTCTGGCTCCTGGGTCGACGGCCCGGTGTCGGCGGAGGCCGCCCGGGGCCGCCCAGCCGGCGGCCCGACCAGCACCGCCGCCTCCGCCAGCCTCCGCTCCTGGCGCTCCGCGGGGGTCTCCCCCGCCCACTCCGGGGAGACGGGGGAGCGGGAGCGGGACCGGCGGTGGTGGCGGTCGTCCCGCTGGGGGGAGCCATCGGAGTCCGACATCACTGTTATCCTGGTAGGCATGCGTGGTGGCAGGTGCGCCCTTCCCACTACCTCCTAGTGCTTCAGTGTCGTGCCGTGGGCAGTGCTGTGCAGTACCCCGTTGGGGGGGAGGGGGGGAGGGGGTGGGGGGTCGGCGGCGGCGTCAGCCCCGCACGGGCGGGGGCCGGTGGCCATCCATCGGCATTGGGAGGGCAGGCGGGGGAGCCACGCGGCCCACGCGTCGCGCCACAGCTCCCCGTCTGGGGCGGGGCTCAGGGCCCTGGGCCCCCGGGGGTCGTCGGGTGGTGCCGGGGGGAGCCGCACTAGGTAGACCCCCGTAACGGCGGTGACCCCCTGCGTACGCAGGAAGGTGTGTACCCCTTCCCGCGCCGCGGGCGCCGGGAGGGGGGGGCGGGGCGCGGGTGCCGCCCCGTAGAGGTGGGTGGGGGTGATCCCCAGGACCCGTTTCGTGTCCCCTCGGGTGGCGACGACGAGGAGGAGCAGGGGGGTGCCCGGGCGCTCTTGCCAGAGGACCTGCCCCCTGTGGTGGGCACCCCTGGTCCTGGAGAGGGGGGGGGACAGGTCTGGGTTGGCCCAGCCGCGCGGCGCGTGCGTCGCCGGCGGCAGGGCGGGGCACCAGGTGGGCTCCCTGGGAAACGCCTCGCACATGACGGCGTACGGGGGGGTCGGCCTGGCGCCGTCGTATACCGGGTTGGTCGGCCGGGGGCGGGCGGGCGCCTCGTCCGCGCCCTCCACGAACACCGTGATTTCGCCCACCTCCAGGTCCTCGTCCGGTGGGTGTAGGAGGTGGAGCGCCGCGTCCAGCTCGGACACTCCCCCCGGGTATGTGGCCCGCGCCTGGTTCAGGTACGGGGCCGTGTCTCCGGGGCAGCGCGTCCTGAGGGCGTGCAGCAGGGCTGGGGCGCTGCTGCGGAGGACAATGGCGGACCCCGCTCCCGTCAGCCGCAGGGTGTCCCCCATGGACAGGGGCCGGCCCGACTGGTTGGACTCACGCCACTCCATCCAGTGCCCGTAGAGGGCCGCCTCCGGGCTGATGAGCCCCGGCTGGACAGCGTTCACGATCCGGTGCATCGCCGGGAGTAGCGTAGGGGCCCCTGCTCCGTTCAGGGCGCGGACGGCCGGGAGGGCAGTCTCGGTGAGGAAAGCCCCCGCACTGCCCGTCGGGTCACGTCGTGCGGCAGCGTGCGCCTCGTGCGCCTCCGTCACCGCGTCCGCTACCAGGCCCCGGACGGCCGCCTCCTGCGCTTGGCGGCGGGCCCTGGCGTGTCCCGGCCCCTCCCCCCGTCGGCGAGGCATGGTACTGCGGGCTCTGCAAAATGTGGCGGCGCGTGGGGGTCAGGGCGCGAACACGTGCGACAGGTGCGCAACGGACGTGGGGTCCCGCAGGTGCACGTGGATCCACAGGAGGGCAGCGCCCGCGGGGCCCGCACGTTCGTGTGAGGGGACGTGTGCCCCCTCGATGCGCCGGTGCAAGGCCTCCTCCTCCGTGCGCCTGTGCGGGCCCGCGGGAGGTTCGGGCCAGGGGTACGCAGCCACCTGGGAGCACTGCGCGCACCTGTTGGCGCCTGTCGGCGCTGCGGAGGACACCGTGTCGCATTCCCCGCAGAGCCGGCAGGTGTGTGGGAGGTGGGAGGGCGGCAACCAAGGGCCGAGATGGCGGAGCCAGAGGTCGTCCCACCTCTGTCGGAGGGGGTCCCGGATCTCCAGCAGGCGGGCGCGGACGCGGCGCCGGTAGTCCCTGCCGAGCGTCTTCCGCTGGACCTCCCGCCACGTGTCGTCGGGGAGAATCCCGTGGTCGTGGAAGGCGGCGATGAGGTCGTCCCACGCCGGGCGGGGGTGCCCCTGGGGGGGGGGTTGCCATATACACGTGGCGCCCGGTGAGGTGGGGCGCCAGCACATCCCACTGGCGCCCGTCCGCGGCGTCCCGGTGGAGGAGGGCCAGTAGGTTGCCGTCCGCGACTGCCTCCCACTCCACCCGCAGCTCGTCGCAGCTGTCCAGCTCCTGGCGCAGCGCGGCTGCAAGGTCGGTGGGGAGCATGAGGAGTAAGGGCCCCCGGGCGGCGCCCAGCCGGGACAGAGCGTCGTCGTATACCGGCCCCCCAGTTTTGAAGTGCGCCACGGCGAGCCGGGCGGCCCCGTCCTCCGGGGGGTGCCACCGGACGGTGACCGTGCCGTGTCCCCATTGGTGTATCTCCGTAGCCCGGAGCACGTTGGCGGCGTGAAGGACGATGCGGGGGGGGACGGGCGCCCTGATGAGCGAGGACATGTCCCCAGTCCATCCTGTTTGTGGCCCCAGGGCCGCTTGCAGCCATTCCTTCGCCGCCGCGTCCCACGGGTGGTCAGGTCCCGCCCCGCGGATCATGGTGGGCCTCGGCCGGGTGTGCGGCCCCCACCCCTCGAGCGGGATGGCGGCGTATCGTTGCGCAGGGGTCTCCGGGGCGCGCGTGGCGGCGCACCACTGGCCCCACTCGCGTGTCCACTCCTCACCCACTACGCGTGCCTCCCACGCGGTCATGGAGCCGCGCCCGATGATCCACGGTGGGAAGAGAGCGTCCTGCAGGTGCCTCGAGAAACCCCCCGGCAGGTCCCGGTACGGGTGGGGGTCCTCTTGTGGCGGGCACTCCATAGTGCCATTCACGACACGGAGGGAGGCTACGAAGTCCTTGCCAGGGCGCGGGGGAGGGGGGGGGCAGTTGCCCTCTGCCGCGGTGAGCCATCGGTGTACCCGGGCCGCCGCGCTTAGGGGCTCGCGGAGGAGTTGCTCCAGCCGGTGGTTGCGAAGCTCCCATGCGAAGTCTCCTAGCCGGAGCATGTGGTGGAGGAAATTGTCCACGGAGGTCCCTCCCGGCGGGTCGTAGCGGGCTATGGCGCGGAGCTGCGCCTCCGCCTCCTCGGGAGCCAGCCCAGAGCAGAAGACCTCCGTCCACGCGGCGCCCGCGGAGCGCCAGGAGGCCACCCATAGGGCTTTGTCCCCGGGTGGGAGGTGGCGGGCCGCCTCGTGCACCGCCTGGCGGTAGTGGGGCCAGAGGAGCCGTGAGTGGGCGCACCCCACGTGCATGTGCACCGGGGTCTCCTCCGGGCCGCCGCATAGGAGGCACGGTTGTGGGAGGACGGCGACGCCGGAGAGCCGCTCCTTACGGGCGCGGAGCCTGCGCTGCACCGGCGTGTGGCCGTCTCTGGCCCGCAGCGCCCGGTGGTTGGTGGCCGCCGCGGTGAGGTCCCGGGCGTGGACGTAGGCTGTGGCGTGGGCCGCGCCCAGAGGTGTGTGCCCTCGGTGCGTCAGCGCATGGTCCGTCTGCGCTCGCTGCGCGACCTCGCCGAGCGTCCGCATCGTGGGGGGCCGTAGGTCGAGGTGGGGGCCGTAGGTCGAGGTGGCCGTCGTGACCGGCGACAATGAGTTGGGCATGGTTAGGGCCCGGGGGCGTGTTCTGCAGGACGGTGTCCTGGGACGCCGCCCAGTCCGCCCTGTGCAGTAGGGTGTCACTGTGGTGCGAGGTGGCTCGGACATACCAGAACGGGTGCCCGGCGTGTCGCCCTCGCGCGCGCAGGCCGTCCCGGAGCCATCGTAGGGGCATCTGGTTGACAACCTTCGCCCCGCCCGCGGGGACCCCCGTAGCCCGCTCGCGATCCGCGTGTCGCAGGAGGTGGAGGATGACTTCGGTGTCCACCGTATGGACCCACGGTCGGTGGGCGCCGTATTGCAGGGGGAGGGAGGCGGCTACCCCCTCCCCGTCGGGCACCGTGCCCGAGATGGCCACCGCCCACGTGCGGGTGAGGTCGGCGGCGAGAGCGACGCTGGTGGCGTGCTTGCAGGGTCCGCCCCCTGATGCATCGGAGGAGGTGTGGCCCCAGGCCTCCGGGATCCAGTAGTACCCGGTGGGGCTGAGCCACCCCGCGTTGAGGTCGGCGGAGTGCCACCGGACGTCGGGGTGGCTGGGGGTCAGTTGGTCCACGCTCAGCGCCTTGGTGTCGCCGGAGCGGACCGCCGGGTGGTCGTGCAGCCGGATTTCCGCTCCGGCGATCGTGCTTGCCCAGGACCGGAGCGCCGTGACGTGTTCCTTGCGCCACGCCGGGCCTCCGCGCTGGTGCACCACCAGGTGTCCCGTACCCTCCGGCTGGTCTTCCAGCGCGTGCACCGCCATGTGTGGGTCGTGCGGCACCTCCGTGGCTACCAGCAGGGCGGTGCCGCAGGGGAGTCCACGGGGCCTGGGCTGGCCTGCCCCCACCTGCACTACCACCCACTCGGCCTGGAGCTGCGCTTGCTCCGCCGCTCGGGTGCATTGGTCGTCCGTGGTCACCAACCACACCGGCGTCGGCGCGTGGGGCCGGGGGCGCAGGGGCTCAGGCCACGCCACATCTGCGTTAGGCTCTCGGTGCTCGCTTTCCACGAGTACGTCGTGGAGGATGTACATGAGGGCCGCCGGCGGGTGGTACGCCGCCCCCCGCGTGGGGGGGGATAGGCCGCCCCGGCGGCAGTAGCCGCCGACGTGAAGGTGCAGGCCGTCCTGGGTCACCCGTGGGCCAGTGTGGGCGTCCTGCTTAGCCCTCGTGGGGTGGACGAGTCTCAGGCGGGGGTCCCGCGTGCCGGTGGTGTGGAAGAGGTGGACCAAGGCGTCGCGCCACCCGGGGTGGTTTTTTGCTCTGTGCATCCCCGCGTTACCCCTGGGGTGCTAGGGGGAAAACCCACCCGGGGTGGTTGGTGGGCTCCTGCTCGCGGCGGCAATAGTGGAGGTGTTCATCGGCGCATTGGTTGAGGCATTCCCGCACCGCCGTCGGCCACGGGTCGTCGTTGTCGGGGAAGGGGTGGTGTGGCCGGTGGTGCCCATGCCACGGCGTCGTGTGCGGCACCGTCAGGCGGCACGTGTTGCGGTGTCGTAGTTTGGCGGTGCGCAGCGTGACGATGTTGCCCGGTGGGGACTGTAGTTGGACGTGGGCCGCCCTGGGGCACGCGATGGGGTTGTAGAGCCCCACCCCCAGGGCGGCCAGGGCCCGGGGTATGCGGTGGACCCAGTCTCCTCCCGCTAGGGTTGCGAACTCCGGGACGGGGTAGTGCACCTCGGGGCATATTCCGTGCGCGCCGGCTATTTCCCAGAACATCTTGGTGACCTCGGCGCGCACGGAGGTCGAGCGGTGGTGGACGAGTGTGCCCACGAGGGCCACCGCTGCCTGCTGGCACCGTGTTGGCACCCGGGTGAGCCCCAGGGTCCGGTCATCCTGCAGGCTGTCCCGCGAGGCGTCGAAGGCGTACCGTGCCCTGTCCTTCGCGACCTGGACCGTAATGTGGTCCAGGTGGCGCGCGGTGTCGGAGTCGTCGGCGATGAAAGGGGCGACGTACTGTGTCACCCCCCCGAGGATCGCCAGGATGACGTCCTGCACCACTTTCGGTGGCGCGAGGGTGTTGAGGCACCAGTGGTGCACCGTCAGGCCACAGGTGACAATCAAATAACTGTCATAACCACCAAACTTAGGCAGACCGTGGATGAAATCCACGTACAACAGAGAATTAGCACAGTAGGAGATAGGCAGACTGGAGACCAGTACCCGGTCACGTGAGTCGCTCTGTTTGCTGGCGTGACAGCCACAGGAGTCCACTATGGGCTGCATAGGAGCATGTAGTTCAGCGCAGGTTAATCGGGAGTAGAAGCGCTCCCTGAAAAATTGAACGGAACGGTTGCACCCTGTGTGCCCTGAACTGACATAGGCCCACTGTAGGCAACCATCCAGTTGTGCCTCAGGCACGACTATACGGTCTTTATAGTACAGATGTTGGTTATCCTTATACTAACGGTCGCCGTCTATCAGGCCTGCCTCTAGGCCATCACTGAGGGAGTTGAGTATGCATTGGTACTCCGCCTGGTAGTCCCTCAGACTCCAACCCTCCAGTACACCTGCAGTGCGGATGGATAGGTCCAGCTGGACGTCCATGCGCTGGAACGCCTCTTAGGCCAACGCCTTCGAGCTCTCACCTAAGAGGGCATCCAAGTTGTTACGAGATATATAGCCAGCCATCTCGTTCTTTATACCCTGTATATGGTGGACAGTCAACCTGAAGTCCCTGAGGTAGGTCCACCATTGCTTTAGTTTCCCTTTTTCAGGAGGGGGACCCTTCTGAAACGTTTTCACAGGCTCTTGGTCACAGAGCTGGACGATAGGGTTAGCGCCAAGCAGACGGGACTGGGAAGAGAGCACGAGCATTCTAGCCAGGAGTTCCTGGTGGTACGTACTGTAGTTGGATGGTGCTTGATTCCACTTCCAGTTCCAATGCCCAAGGGGCACCAGACGCCATTCATTGGCAAGGTAGTCATGCTTCAGGGTTCCATCGCGGTTCAGATGTGAAGTTTGAAACTGGCAGTGAGACAACTAAGCGGGGTTAAGCTCCTGCCACAGGTATAGGGTACCGCCCCCCCCTACATCACACGCATCTGTGACGAGTATTATCTCGCCCTTGGGGCGGGGTACCCCCAGGCAGTTGGTAGAGGAGATTTTCTTCTTCAACTCCTGGAAATAGGCCTCCTCCTTGTCGGTCCACCGCCAAAGGTTGGTCTTTTTTATAAGGTCGGTCAGGGGGGCTGATGAATACGTAAAATTGTGTATACGGCTCCGATAAAAATTGCAGGCGCCAATAAAACTCCGGACGTTGTGGAGACCCTTCTTAGGGTCGTTACGCATCTGCATGTCCTGCAGGGGCTGCATCTTAGTGACGACTGTCCTAGGGGGTGGTCCTTCCCTAGGCACGCGGCTGCACAAAATCAAAGCATTGACAATCAATAAGAATCCACATCTTGACCGCTTACCAGCACATACACAAACAAACGTACAACCTTTGCCGCCTAACATAAAAGAAGACAAAAGTATGTACACAAAAATCCAATGACATACAAAGCAGTCAGCGACAATTAGCTAAAAAGAAAATGCTCAACCTCTCAATGGTCCTGAAGGTCATGGTCATCCTCATGGAACATGGCAAAGGAGAATTAACCTGACATGATTCACCAACCCTTGACGTCAATGGCAAAGCAATCGCGAGACATGAGCTGCACTCACCGGCGAGCATGCACATGCAACCATGGAGAACTTACCTCAAAAAATAATTGATCTCATACCCTCGGGAGACCAGGAATCCCACGTGCTCAATGGATGAACGGAGAGGGGAAGAAGGTACTTGATCACACCAAAGCATCCGAAAACAATGGATCAACAACCAAGAGATCTTCCGGGGTTTCCTCCCTAATCCCGCATGGACCTGGTTCCCCAATACCTCCCAACTTCATCCCATGGCACCTCCATTCCCCAACCAAATCCCAAGAGAATGTATACTCGAACAGCCGTGAGAGTATATCCATGGGGAGACTGTCCTATCCCGAAGAGAGGGAGTCCCGCCTCAAGAGAGCACATATATATTGCCCTAGGAGAGACCTTCACCAATCCATGCCCTGAAGAGCTCGACCTTCCCATAACCCAATCCAGGAGAGCATGTGTATGGAAAGAGGATTTTGCCTAACCATGACCCATGAGAGCACGCATGCACTTGGAGAGAGATTGGGTAAGAGAATTGGATAAGCAAATGCCCCGCCTCACATGTAGAGACCTAGACCCGGCCCGCAGAGTGAGTGCACAAAGAGAGATATCCCGGGTCCAATGAGAGCACATCCATGGAGTCCCTGTCCCAAGGAGAGAAGAGAGTCTCTATCGGATGGGGAGAGGAGAATGTCCCTATCCCAGGTGGAGAAGCGAATCACTATCCGTGGGGGGAGTAGAATGTCCCTATCCCAAGAGGAGAGGAGAGTATCCCTATCCCAAGAGGAGAGTGTCCCTATCCCAAGAGAAGAGGAGAGGGTCCCTATCCCAAGAGGAGAGGAGGTTCCCTAACCACTTGGGAGAGAAGAGCCGATTGCCTTGCACCACACATGGAGAGGGGGGGACCCAAGTTCACCTGAGTTAGAGACCTGACCTCGACTCTTAGGAAAAGGTGAACGCTTGGTCAACCACACGGCAAGGGTCAAAAGAACTAAGAATGTGACTACGCCATGGGCGGACCACATCCCAAACCGGATTCCACAAGAAGATACCCTTGACATGTTGAACCGAAGGCAAACCATTAGTCTACACTCTCACATGGTTCAACCTGATTGCAAAGGATCGACCTACTTCTTGGAAAGGCATGCGGTTAGGGAGATACGGCAATCAAATGGACACAAATTGCAAAGGATGCTCCAAAACCTTCACCTCAAAGCACTTCACAAAATTACCTCCTCATCTAGAGTAGCAAAAAACTTGGGCAATCTCCTTAGAGGCAATAGGCACAAAATTCAGGAAGTAAGCAATCGCGACCCAATGATCTTTATCCACAGACAAGCAATGAACCAACACAGGACATGCTGAAGTGAACCTGACCAAGCACTGTAGCACCACACTTACACATGTCACTTGAATGAATAAAATGAATGCGTGTGACCATGCAACCAAATATATTGCATCATCAAAAGAGACAATTGTCCAACACTCAAGCATGCTTGTTGACCTTCCTGTACTGAACACAAAGCATGAATGGAGCTAATGTACAAGACAGTGAGTTCAATGATTCATACACTTGTGGGTATTCGAAGAAGATAATGTCCGTTGCAACATAGGATACATACGTTGGGTGAGGAACTCAATGGAGGGACGTGGCAAAGTGACAAACCAAAGCACAAGAAGAAAAAGAAGAGTTCACTTGCGGATTGCGGAGCAACGAACGACGTACTTTCTTCTGTTCTGGTGCGTCTACCTCAACCACTTCCACTTCCACTCCTCTTCCAATAGGACTCCTCCAGCTTCCAGCGACTCGTGATCCCCCATACACGTAGGCGTGGCACTGCCGAAGCAGATGCGCCCATTAACGTGTACCAGTCGGTGACCGACAGCCGGTGTGGGCGGATCGAACCACACCAGAGTTTAGCCAGACTTGAATTCGGGCCTCCTATCTTCCACTGGAGTCAACCTAGCTTCCGATCGGTATCCATTTCGGTAACAGGATAGAGCTAACACTATGAGCACCCGTTCAGAAGACTTTTCAGTCGCTCGGCCCGCATTAAAGCACAGGCCGAGCAGCACGGAGCACGCGCACGCAACAGGAGCACCAGGCGAGCACGCGCGCGCGGACAGGCCTCGACTAAATTTCTGGAGGGCATTAATATCTCTCCTGTTGCCTAAGAAGCGATTCCATAATACATTTCTTCAAATTTTATGCCCGAAATTGCATGATATTAATACAAACAGAAATTGTCGGCTGATTGGCTTCACAGTGGCACACGGCATAGAACCAGGAAGCAGATCGGGTTAGATACCATGAAACACAAAGCCGTTCAGGAGGGAGGGCATGGGATACGCGTCACATCCCTCCCTAGAGCATATCCACGGTCCAGGGATACGTGAAGAGGTATGCTCACTCCTTGTTGATCCTTGGGAGCGTGTACCATGCCCAACCTGGTCAGGAAGTGCAAACATGACAACAGCTGAAAAAACTAAAAATCTCGAACATATAGCTTCGTTGAGGCGAACCACTATCACCACTGAGTAAGTAAGTAAGTAAATAAGTAAGGGCGGCCGCGTCCGCAGCCTCATCTGACTTCTCCTTGCTTGTTTTACATGGTGGCCGCCTCTGGCGGGAAGGAGAGCTCTCCACCATCAGTTCCCCTGGCGATCCCTTTCTCACCTCACGGCCGAGAACTTCAACCAGGTTCCCTTGGGGCATGACCGGCGGTAGGTGTCCTTCAGTCGCTGCCCTCACGGTCTCAGCTCCTTCCGGTCACCCATCGAAGGATCCTCCGGCCTTCCCCCCCTAGCACAGCCTTTTGGGCGCCTGCAGGCGGGTTTCCTGTGGATAGCCCTCGCCGACAGCGGAGCATTTCTCTCTGTCAACCACATTCCACCACTCCCCAGCCCTCACGGGTTGGAGTACCCACTCGGCTCCCGGATGCACTTGGGTGTCGTCCATCCGCGGCTGGAGGCCAGGGGGCGACCCTTTCCACGTTCCCCCAGGTCCCGCTCACGCGTGAACCTACGTGTACTTAGGCCATTGACCCGGGGACCTCAGGGTCAACCCTCACCCCTGCGGACACCTCACGGCCGTCCCGGAGTTCAGGGCATTTTCCCGACTTCCTGTGGCCAGGCTCCCCATGGTTGGCCCATGGTACACCACTCAATGGCGACTGGTTTCCCAATCCCACGGGGCTGTTGCTTGGCGCTTTCGGTCTCCCATCCCATCCCATGTCCCGTCCCTCTTTGCCACATCCTGTCACCGGCCCATTCTCAGCGTCCCGTGGTTTCTCTATCCCCCTGGGCTGGTGCGCGGCCCCATCCCATCCCTCATCCCGTGTTTATACCCCACCGGGCCGCCAGCAACCCTGTGGCGCGGGCCCACTGGATGCTCATCCATCCGGGGACCGTTTCGTGCGCCTAGCACGGGTCGCTCCCTTCCCGCCCCCGCCCCTTTCCCCTGTGCCGCGTCCCGTCACCCTTCTCGGCCTATTTCCCACACCCCGCACCTTCCAATCCACCTGGGGCTGTTTCGTGGCCCTAGCCACACGCCCTTCTCTGTCCCGTCCCCTTTTCCCATCGTCCCGTGTTTATACCCCACCGGGCCGCCAGCAACCCTTTGGCGCGGGCCCACTGGATCCTCTTCCATCCTGGGACCGTGTCGTGCGCCTAGCACGGGTCGCTCCCTTCCCGTTTTCCCTGTGTCACGTCCCGTCACCCATCTCGGCCTATTCCCCGCGTCCCGCGCCTTCCCATTCTCCTGGGGCCGTTGTGCGGCCCCAGCCACACGCCCTTCTCTGTCCCGTCCCCTCCTCCCATCATCCCGTGTTTATACCACAGGCCTGCCAGCAACCCTTTGGTGCGGGCCCACTGGATCCTCATCCATCCGGGGACCGTTTCGTGTGCCTAGCACTGGTCGCTCCCTTCCCGCCCCCTTCCGCTTGGGTGGTGTGTTTCCTTCAGGACCCGTGTTGGGTCCTTCTTCCTGGCACCTGCTTCCCCCGGTACCCGTGCCTTTTCCCCACCTGGTCACCTGCTGTTGCTGTTTTTTTTTTCCGCGTGCCACCCGCGGTCTCTCGTCTGCCCGTTTGCTCCTTCCCGTTCCCCCGCTGCCTGCTCGCTCTGTGCTTTACGCCCTCCGGTGGTGCTGTGGTGTTTTGTTTTTTTTTTGGTCTGCCCCCTCTTTTCCCGCTGTGCATCCTGCCTTGTGGTTCCCTCCTCCCTGCATGCACGCACATCAGCACTGCTCAGGTCATCTGGCAACGGCTCCCCTCGGTGCTCTTCTCCTGTCCCATCGCCCTCTTGGGGCGTGGCCCTTGGCGGTCCTCGGCCATGCCAGGTGGGCGCCCCTCCCTCGCGTCTCTCTCCTCTCTCCCCTCTCTTCCCTCCCCTCTCTTCTGTCTCTTGTCCGCCCTCTTACTGTTGTTCTCCTGCTCCGTGTGCTCTCCGCTGGTCGTCCCCGCGCCAGGGCTGTATCTCGCGCGCTCTCACGCGCCTCAGGGCCTCCGCCCTGTCCTCCGACCTGTAGGCTGACTTGGGCGGCCTCCCCAGATACCCCTTCGGGGGAACTCCCCCGTCGTCCGCCCCCGCCAGCCTTCCCTCCATCAGTTCCCTGATGGTTGGGCGGGGCGGCCGGTACGGTTCAATGCGGGTCATCGGCATGGCGTTTCTCTGCGCGAGACGAAGTGTACCTTGGTGCCTTTGTTGGCCCCCTGCTTCCCCCTCCTCCCGCGCGGCCCTGTCGCCTCTGTTTGACCTGCTTTGGTGTTTTGGTTTTCTTTTTTTTTTTGGGTGCCCCTCTTGTCGCGCTCTTCGCTGCTCACTCGCGCCCTGCGTGTGCCCCCTGCTCTTCTCTGCGCTACCCCTGTCTCGCCGCCCCCTGTCCCCACCCCCTGCCACGTCATGTCTCCCCTCCTATCCGCTGTCTCTCTGCGGGTCCTGCCTGTAATTTTCCGACGGCCCTCACTACCTTTGCCGTGCTGTCACTCGTGTGTGCCACCCGCGTGTTCTACCCCTGCCCCTCTCTGTCGTCCCTACCCTTTTCCCTGGTGGCTCACCTATCCTTGTGCTTTGCCTTCGTTCCCCGACTCTCTCCCCATCCGGGACGCCATGGGTTCACGTTGAGGGGGGGGGGGGGGTTACTTGTGGACTGGATTGTGGCCCTGCTCGTGGACGGGTTAGACGCTGGCCGTTGGGATCCGACGACCGTGATGTCCCTCACGCTGCTTGCAGGAGTGAACAGTAGTCCACAGTAGCCGCTGCGGCCCTCGTAGGCCCGTCTCTCTGAGCGGCAACGATGGTGCTACATGTCACCTCTGGCCGTTCTCCACTGCCACGACCCCATGCTTAGGATCCCCGCCAGCGCTCCTGGCAATGCAGCCCGGCTCCGTGCCGCCGCTCGTCGTACTCCACCAGCACACTAGTACAGTACCCCATTCCACCTATACTTCAGCATCATGTCAGGCTTCTCGTTCTGTGCCGCACTGTTTGCGGTATGCATGTTACTTCCCGCGTCCCGCTGCCCGGCCGCTCCGTCCGCACCCGTCGGCGCTCCCGTACTCCGACGCTCCATCCGCTTCCGCCGCGGACCCAGTTCCCTCCGCTGGGGGTTCTCGTCTGTGTCCGCCATCACCACATCCCCCACTACCGCCGGCCGTGTCCCTGCCCTTTCCTGCGCATCTGCGCCCCTCCGCGCCCTTCCTCCTCTCCTTGTGTCCTTCACACCCTCCGTTTACCATCCCCTACCTTCGCCGACTCCCCGAGTCCTCCTCTCCTGCAGCCCTCCTCGCTTCTTGTCTGCCCATCCCTCTTGCACTACCCTGGCCCCTGGCCCCTGCCAAACCTCGGTCCGGCTCCTGCCCCGTCCTACGCCTCGCCCCCGTACCACCCCTCCCGCTGCAACAGCTCCCGCAGGATCCGAACCCTGGGCTTCTTCCCCTTCTCCTGGGGACAGTCCAGGCTCACCCCCGGGAGCGCCTCTCCCAGCATCCTCCTCCACCGGCCCTCCTCCATCTCAGGCCCCCTTTCTCCGGGCCTCCTTGCCCTGCCGACCAGGTTGCTGAAGGGGTGGGCCCCCCGCCTCTCCTGCCTTCCCCTTGTCCTCCCCGCCCACTTCACGTAGCGGACCAGCTCCGCCACGTGCCCCGCCGTCCACCCCGCGACCGTCCTGGGCCCCCTCCGTACCGGCGGCGGCGCATACCGCCGCGGCGGTGGCAACTCCGAGTCCCAGTCCGTCGGCGTCGGCTCTGGGCTGGGGCTGGCAGGCCGCGGCGCCCCCTCTGCTCCCCCTGCTCCCCGCTCCTCCACCCGGCGCCGCTTCCCCCTCTCCTGCCCAGCCTCCTCTTCCTCCTCCCTGGCCCTTTTTCCGGACGGCGACCGCCCCTCCACATCCGTGGAGGGGGTGTCCCCTTCCGGGTCCGGGAGGACCCGGTGTGCCCCCGGGCCACCGCCTCCTCCTCCTCCCGCACCCTGCGCTCCCGCGCCGCCACCTCCCTGTCCCTCTCCGCCAGCCTCGCTGCCTCCCCCCTGATCCGCCTCCATGTGCTCTCCTGCATCTCACTCTCCTGCTCCGGCGGGATAGCTGGCTGCCCGAATGGCATCAGTGGGGGGCGACCCTCCGGCCCCCCTCGGCATCAGTGGGGGGCGACCCTCCGGCCCCCCTCCCTCCCCGTGTCGTCCGCCTTCCCGTTCCGCCCTCTCCAACCTCTCCTGCCTTCTCCGAAGGTCCGTGCACACCCACTGCAGCTCCTCCACTGCCTGCGCCTCCCCTCCTTGCGGCCTGCCTGTCCCCTCCGTCCTCCCCTCCGCCACCCTGTCCGCCCCTCCCATGACCCTTGCCTCTCTCTCCCGCAGGCTCCTCTCTGCTTCCCCTATCCTCTCCCATGCCCTCCTGTGCTCTTCTCCCTTTCCTCCCTGCGCCCCCCACGTCTTCCCACCGGCCTGCGGGCGCTGCTGTACGTGTGGCTGCGCCGGCACACCCGGGTACGCCGGTGGGGGTGGGTACATCATCCCCATCGCAAGGTAAGGTGGCGGTGGGAATGGTGGAATGACTGGCGTGATGGCTGGCGGGACTACACCTCCCCACCATCCCAATCCCTTCCCTGGGAACACCGGTGAGCCCATGTACCAATGGCCACCCTCCTTCCCTTGCCCCTTGCCCTTTCGCCCGCCTGCCCCGTGCCCTTGCTGCCTACGCTCGTGGAGTCCCGCCTTCCCGTGTCCCTTTCCCTGGAGCCCTTCTTGTCCCGCTCCTTTCCCTTGCGTACCGTGCCCACTATGCCTTCCCTTACCGCCTTCTTCTTGTAACGGCAGCAGTGACAGCACTCAATTTATACATCAATGTGATCAGAATTTCAATGATTCTCAGATGTACATTAGTGCAGTAAATTTTCCGCTTGTTTTCATGTTTTCCGTTCGCCGCCAGATGTCGCCTGTGAGCGCGCGTCGAGTCGCATTTGTCTTTCGTGATTTCCCAATCGGATTTATTTAAATTATTTCGAATGATTTCACAATGAGTCATTATGTTCGATGAATGCACATTGAATTTCTATGTCTGCTCCATTTTTGTAGACCGGGTTTTCTGACTATTCATATTCCACCATGGAGTTCAATGGGCTTACAAGTGCTTCGCATATGTTACTCCCAGAGGCTGGATATGGGTCTGAAGAGGGTCAGTTGGGTTTGGAGACATCAGGGGCAGTGTCGGGCGTTACGACCCCTGGGGCATCAAGGCTACAGGCTTCGCAGTTACAAGAAAGATCCGCCACTATGCAGCGGTTACATGGTAGCAGAGGAAATCATGACTCTGCTTCTGGAATCTCCACGGATACCCTGAGATCATCGGACTTTAGCGGGGCTATCACTCGTTCTGGGTCACTGCGTGTTCCCCCTGAGGTTACATTTGTGGCATCACCCCAACAGACCGAGGATCAGCCTTCAGAGTGTCCTTACTGTGGCCATAGACATTGGCCTGGAGTTCATACTTGTGCTGATTGTTGTATGAACGCCCCACCTAACGTTAAACCCGGTCGAGAATCTCCCTCCTCAAGTGAATCTGGTTCCAACTCCGACGCTCTACCTGATCTTGAAGACAGCAGTAGCGAAGGAGAGCCGTCTGAGACTGGAATTAATGAAATTTCTGGTGAATACTGGGAAAATCACTTCCAGGAAATCTGGAATCAGGAGTTCTTGCATCGCCAAAGTTGGCTACTGGCGGAGTCAGGCTACCGAGGACGCCTGAGGGACTGGTTCAGGGCGTCGTGCCAGTTCATCAGGGACAGCGGGCGCCTGCGATTCGACGCCACATTACAGGAACAAGAAGACTGGGAGGAGCTTATGGACCAGTTCGACCACCAGGCTGCTGTGATGGTTCAAATGGCTATCATTGCAGAGGAAAGACGCCAGAATGTTTATCAAAACGCTGGTCCGTCGGACGCCTGGGGTCCGAACGACGGAGAGGTCGACGAAATGAGGTGTGATTCGACACATTCTCACCTTTCCAGGGAGCAATTGTCCAAGCTTCCCAACTCTAACTCAAGTGTTGATACTTGGGTTGATGAAGTAAGAAGCAAAGGAAAAGGTACTAGGTGCCCATCCTGTGGCGAGTGTGCCAAGGACTGCTCCTGTCGGCGCCAGATTTCGACGCTGGAAGACAGGGTGAAGGAGCTGAAGAGGGCTGCCAAGGAGAAGAAGCGGGATGATGACAGCAAGTGGAAGGAGATGGAACAGAAGCTGGAAAAGTTGACCAATCTGGTACAAAATCTGAGCACTACTGGGCTCACTGGGCCAGCGCCTATAATGGCAAGCCACCCAGCACCTACCTCTTCAGCTGCACCTGCATCCACGCCCTACGGCGTTCCACATTCTCCGGCACCCCCAGCTTTTACTGGCACACTCCCAGCTTTTACTGAAAATTCTGGTATTCCCCCTACTGGATTTACAAGTCCTATTGGTTTTAATCTGGGTACTGAAGGAGGAGAATCTTCGTCAGGAAAGTCTGTACTGTCTGTAAGTACTGTTGGTGATATTGATGGAAAAGCAAAGACCACCGTGAAAGAGAGATCAATGGCCTTGAAGAAGAAGGACAAAGAAAAGAAGGAAAACGAAGCCAAAATGAGAGAAAAACAGAAGAAATTGAAAGAGATGAGATATCATCAAGGACAATCAACGCCGTTTGTGCAGCCTACTGTGGACCAGGCGTTGCTGGCGGCCGCAATTGCACAAGCACAGGCAATGGGAGGCGCTGCCGTCAACCCAGTTTTTGTCAATCCTGTTGGCACATCCACAGGTTTCAACCTGAACCACCTGCTCAACCCTTTGCACATGAGGCTTAGAGGTTCAGTAATGAAGCAGCCTAAGTTCTCAGGACATCCAAATTATTGGTCTTCGTTTGAAAGACAATTCATGGTTTGGCTGCAGACGGAGAAACTCGACAAGGAACTCTGGATCCTCGGGTTGATGGACTGTTTGACTGGCAAACTCAGGGAAAGTACATATAATCTTTATGTGGAAAGGCAAAATAAAGGAGATCCCCTGACTTATGAAGAGCTGTGGCGAAGTCTCAAAAAGAAAGGCTCTCGACTCCCTGAGGATCATTACAGAAACCGTCTTGAGAACTTCAGGGCGATCAAGAAATTGTTTCTTGAAGAGATCCAAATAGCAAGGCAGGATTGGGAGTTTTTGGTGCAGGAAGCGGAGAGCTCTGGAGAAGGCCTTTCTGAAGGCGAGATGAAGAAGATTCTTTTGAGCAAGCTCACGCCGGAGGTCAAGCAGAAGATCAGGGACTCCCAGGCGGACCAAAAAGTCCTGGGCAACTGGGTTGAAGTCCGAGGATTGCCGGAGACTATGGGAAAAATGGCAGTTCGTGAGTTGCTACACTCTATCAGTGCTACGGGATTGAAAGACATCACCATTCGTGAGGGCAGATGGAGAGTTGGTTTCCATGATTCTGAACAGTCGGAGTTTTTCTGTAGCATGGTGGATGGAAAAGTGAAGTATAAGGGGACAGTTTTGAAGGTCCGGCCGTGGATCTTCTCGTATGGAGTCGAGCAGATCTGGGACCAACTTGAAAAGTATGCAAACTTAGAACGTCAGAAGTCACAGGATGCACAAGGCTTCGGAGGCAAGGTCAGTGCCGTTGGTGAGAAGGGGTGCTCCGTGTGCATTGCCCTTGGAAAGGAAGGTCGAGCGGCGACTCACACGACCGCAGATCACAGGTGGACGCCCTCAGATCTCAAGACAATTCAGTCCAAAATGGACGGAAAGGGAAATTCTCCCAAAAATCCCCAGCAGGATGGAGCACGAGATGCTGACCAAAATGGACGGGGACGAGGTAAAGGGCAGTCCAAAGGCCAGAACAGAGATTGGACACCAAAGGATTACTCTCAGAAGAACGGAGATCCAAGTGGCTCAAGAGAGAGCGGATCTGGTGGAAAATCTGGTGGAAAAACTGGCGAAAAGAGTGGAAAGGGACAAGGAAAGTCCGGGAATCAAGAGGATTCCAAGGTGAATGGCAACCCCCTGTACACAGAGACGCCAGCAAACAAGACCTTCGGCAGCAACAAGGATACTGGAGGTCGAGGCAAGGGCAGATCCAACGAATTCAACACCAATTCCAACACCTCCAACAACAAAGGCCAAGGAGGTAAGAAAGGTGGTGGTGGAAAGTCATTTGGTGGTCGTGGACGTGGAAAAGGAGTCAATGCCGTTGAAACAGGAGAAGAATGGGTTGACGAAGGACAAGTACAGGACGTGCAGCCGAACGTCGAAGAAGAATGGCAATAGGGAAGCCAACTTGACCCAATTCCCAACATTGGTGTTGAGTGGCAGGAAGCAAAGCCCATCAGGGTAGTTGGGGCGGTGGATGGACGCTGCTGGGACCGTCTCGCGCGTTCCTCCGGCCTCCTCTACCCTGCCTGGGTCCTCAGCGCTGTCCGGCGGGGCAAGCAGCGCCAGTTTGTCTGCTGGATCCAGGTCAGGACGACAGATGGTAAGGTTAAACTTGCCAAATGTCTGATTGACAATGGTTCAGAAGTCAATCTGGTGAGGCGAGGCTTTCTGCAGGAGGACGAGGCGAAGATGTCCTCGACACCTGTCCAGCTGGAGGGAGTGAGCGGACATCGCCTTGAAGGTGGCGACAGAGAGGCGGAATTGGCAGTCAGATTGGTGAAACAATCTGTCTGGAGTGTGGAGACGGTGACGGAGGAGTGGTTTTCTGGAAAATTCTATGAAGCCACTATAAAGTATGATTTATTCTTGGGTCAACCATGGCTTCACGCTCACCGTGTGTCGCCCATGGGACACAGGACATGCTTCCTCCAGGATCCGTCACCCAGCGACCCATCCGACCTGTATTATCTGCACCCATACACCAAGAGTGTACATCGTCGTCACTTGGTCTATATAAGCCCTTTGACAGTGGTCTAGTGGAATACGAACCAACGGTCTCAATGTAAGAGCTGATGGAAATCACATTCTGAGCAGATCCGTCAAACACATGAAATGGATCAGACTCAGTCATGTGCCAGAATGTCTGAAATGAGCACGAACTCGAACGAGTCCTTCCCAAGGCGAGTAGAGGGGCCCAGCCGACAGCAAAAGGCGATAGTGTCGTCGTGGTCGAGGATAAAGGCCTCTCGGAACTTCCGATTGGAATCATCTGAGATGAAGCACATGATTCACATGATGGCCATGATGAGAATGATGGATGGAATGACCAGGATGACCCCAGAATGTCCCATCATCTGTCCATCGAACCACACAGACGATGCGTCAGGACTGTTTTGTCCCCATGCCAAGGGTATATGTCGACCGTAAACCTCTTTGAAAGTTTCGGCGACCCAAATTCTGATCAGATCTTGTCAGGGATGGATGATGCCACAATTGGAGCTTCTTCTTGTGCTTGTAAGTCCTCCTTGGTGACACAATCCTTGATCAGCGAGAGCTCTTTGTCAATCTCAGGGTGTTTCTTCAGGAACTTGATGAAAGTATCCGTATACCCATGGATGAAACTTGAAGCTGGCTCCCATTTGTCTTCTTCTGGACCGAATCCTTTCCATCTGCACAGAAAGTACCACTTGCCTCGAGCATTCTTCTTGTACTCAAGAATCTTCTCCAACTCGAAACTGCTTGTGACCATCTTCCTGTCGCTCAGGTACTTCGAAGTCCAATAGAGAGGCTTGAACCTTCCTTTGGGGCAGGGTACTTCGGCCTTCAAACGATCTCGATGTACTTCTTGATGCCTGCCTGGCTCAATCTCAATGTTGAATGTAGTCTCACTTAGTTGATTTTTGACTTGGAATGGGCCATCCCACAAAGGTAACAATTTGTTGTCGTCCTTCAGGGTCTCGTCTGACTTACGAAGCCAAACTTGCTGGCCTTTCTCGAAGGGTTTTCCTTGCGTTCTTGACTTATTTTTGAAATTCAACCAATCTGCTTGACTTTCCACTTTGGCTTTGATCCACTTGGACTCTAGATCCTTGATCTTCTCAAACCATTGTGATGCGTCGTAGCACTGCCTTGGATGATGCATCACTGGTCCTGGACCCATCTTCTCACGACCAAAAACCAGCTCATTCGGACTTAATCCAGTGTAATTCTTGGTACGATGGTATCTTCTCAAGACACAGTAAATTGTCTCCAACCAATTGTAGTCTTTTTCAGTCGCCAGGAATTTTCTCAGAATGGAGATAAGAATTCTTCCAGCGCGTTCAGCAGGGAGAGCTCGATGGTCGTAGACTCGGGCACGAAGGTGATGAACTCCCAATAGGGCACACATGTTCTCCCACCAAGTCCCAATGAACTCTTTCCCACTGTCCGTCAGAATTTCACTGGGCACATCCCAGTTACTCATCCACTGACTTGCAGTCCACTTGGCAGCCATTTCAGAGGTGAGATGCTTCGTGTTGCAAGGGAGGACTTGGATGTAGCCACTGTGGCGGTCTTGAATTAACAAAACCCCATCGATAGGCTTCCTCGTGTAGAGGCATTCCTCTTGGATTTGCCCCAACTCGAAGACATCCGCCGTCACCTTGTCGAACAGCCTCTCAGGAATTGGTAATCCCTTCAGTAGTCCTTCTGCCTTTTGATTCTTGGGGATGGTCGCCTGACATTGCTTGCATCCTTTGGCAACTCGTTCACAGGCACCCTTGAGGTCCCTTGTGTACACTCTGTGGCGTAGCTCCTGTTCCAGCACACGAGAATGTGTGTGGGCTGTCTCATTCCGATGCCAATGTTTGACATATTGGTCAATCAGACAATCAGGAACACAAATCCGTCCTTGCCAAAATAACTTGTCGCCTTGGATTTTGAAATCAGACGTCTCTTCAGAGTCGTAAGGCTTGTCCCCTTTCAACTTGTGGTAAACAGACCCAAAGAACCTGTCCTCCTTGTACATCTTCGTCCAATCCACATAGAGGAAGGAAGTTTCCTTGTCCTTTTGCTGTGGGGGGAGCGTGGATTTCGACTTGGATCTCGTCAGAGGAAACACATTCAGGAGTGGCAGCGACGACTCAGAGTCAGAGTTAACTCCTGCAGTCTGATCTGCCTTGGCAATCTCCTTGCATCTGACCAAATCCACCTTCATCCGATTTTTAATCGAACATTGGAGACAATGTTTCTTGATCAGTGTTTGTTCCTCCTTGTCGAACTCGATCACTTCAGCTTTATCCGTCGCTGTCCCATGAAAACTCACTTCAGAGTAAGCCTCTGAGGCTGGGTAGGCCCAGCGACTCAGGGCGTCCGCCACTGTGTTGTAGCGACCCGGAATGTAAGTCACATGGAGGTCAAATCTGCTGAGAGTTTCATGCCAACGGCCTCTTCTCCCAGCTGGTCCACCAGGGGTATCCACATGTTCTGTCCTCCAGCTCTCCAGTGACTTGTGGTCAGTCAGTACCTCAACGCGATGGCCCAAGATCCAACCTTCATAGCGCCGTAAGGCACAAAGGATTGCGTAGGCTTCTTGTTCCCTTGGACTCCAATTTCGCTGTCTTGTAGTAAGCTTGCGAGACCAGAAAGCCAGGGGATGATGGTGACCTTCGTCGTCGACTTGTTCGATCGTAGCACCAATGGCGTAACGACTGGCGTCTGTACGAATATAAAAAGGTCTTCCATCCAACCACGGAGTCTTTAATGTAACCACATTAGCCAGTGCTTCCTTGAGACCAGTAAATGCCTCTTCACATTCTGGCGTCCACTTGAGCTTGACTTGAGATCCCTTCTTTCCTTCTATTTTGCCAACCTTGAGTAACTCTGTCAGGGGACCAGAGAACTTGGCGTAGAGAGGAAGGAACTCGTGGTAGTAATTGCAGCAGCCTAAAAAGGCACGAAGCTGCGTGATGGTTTTAGGCCTTTCCCAGAGCTGCAGGGCAGCCATTTTTCCTGGGGCTGGTCTTCTTGTCCCATCTTCCAAGACAGAGCCACAAAATTCCACCGATTGGAGGAACATCTTGCCCTTCTTGGGTCCACACACGAGCTTCTCTTGTCGAAGGACTTCGAGAACTTTTCGAACTTGTTCTTCGTGCAACCTCAGGCACTCATCAAAGTTGTTTCCCAACGGCGTGGCAATCAGAAGGTCGTCAATGTAGATGCTGCAGAATTCTTGTAAATCCAGAGACTTGTGCTTCTGAAATAAAATAGTCTCCATCATCTTCTGGAACATCGACGGCGCATTCTTCAGACCCATCGGCAGTACAGTCCACTGGACAGTGCCACAGGGCGTGCACATTGCCGTCAAATGCCTGTCCTCCTTTCGAAGGGGCATCTGATGAAAGCCATGGCGCAAATCCAACACAGTAAAGAGCTTGCCTTTGGCTCTCGCTGCTATCTCCTTCTCGATTAGAGGAAGAGGATGCGCGTCTGGTACTGTGGCGGCATTCAGGGCTCTGTAATCCACCACTAGACGCCAAGCATCTATGCTGGATTGGTCTGCAGGTGGGGGTTTTGGCACAGTAAATGGTGCTGAACACCACTCAGAACTCATGCAGCCCTCCAACCAACCGAACTCATAGAGATTGCGCTCAATAATCTTTCGTAGGGCATCTGCTTTGGTGCCGTGGAGATAGAATGGACGTTGTTTGTGAACCTTGGCGCCTTCGATTATCTCAATCCTGGCTTCCCCATTTTCACATCGATTTGGGGGGTTTTTCCACAACTTACCACTCAGCACGTCATCTTGATAATCTTCGAACACTGCGTCTCTTCTTGCAGATATCTTGTCTCCGTCGACCTGATTCCCACATTTAATCACCGACATTATGTCCACCAATTTGCGAATTGTTGGTCGTGGTCTCATATTCTTGGCCACTTCATTCCAAACTTCTTCGTCGCATTGTTGGCGGATGAAGCTCACCTGAGCTCGCTCCTCCGTGGGATCCCACCAATCACAGGGGTCCACGAATGTCTTGAAGGGATGGTCGGACGAATTCAGCTTCATTCCTGTCAATTCAGGCGAGATTCTTGGAGATTTGTCTTTATTCTTGCTTGAAATCTTGACTTTTTTGGCTTGATTCTTGTCTGATGGGGACGAATTGTAATGGATGGAGGCGTTCTCTTGAGGGACGCCGATTGTCCTTCCCTCCTTCCGCGACGATACGTCGGGATTCTGCTCTCGATCGTCTTCATCCACTCCAATTCCGTCGATTCTTGAGGAATTTGAGATAACCTCTTCTGTTCCCATTTCACTGCCATCTTGCCAATAATCTCCCAGATTCCCGTCAACTAAGCACGCCAACGTGCTCCACGAACGCTGTGGCAAAGGCTTGCCATTGTCTTCGCAATACAGCTTCACGCCCTTGTGCGGAAGCTCGACAATGTCGATTGAAATGTCCATAATGTCCTTGAACCACCCTTGTCTTGGCCAATTGGGGACAATTAAAATCGCCTTCGCGCCGGATTGCTTCAGCTTCTGCACTACACGAGGGAAAACGTCGAAGGGCGGATTGATCCAAAGAGGTTCAGACCAGTCTTCACTCCAGGCATCGTCGTAGAACTTCGGAAATCTTTTATTCTTTTTATTTGCAAAAGCATCAACTTCAGGACGAAAATTGTGGTTCTTTTCGAAATAATCCACCAGAATGTCCCGCCATTTGTCGACTACTCGATAGCAAACTGACTTCCACTTCTTGCTGTTCAACGAATCCACCTTTCCTTCGTCGTAATCTTCTTGATTCCGTGTCCATTCCTGCCCATCTTGCTGAAAATGCAGCTTATTTCTCTCCTTGAATTGGTGGATACTCTTGGTATATGGGTGCAGATAATACAGTTCGGACGGGTCGGTGGTCGACGGATCTTGGAGGAAGCATGTCCTGTGTCCCATGGGCGACACACGGTGAGCGTGAAGCCAGGGTTGACCCAAGAATAAATCATACTTTATGCTGGCTTCATAAAATTTTCCAGCAAACCACTCCTCAGTGACCGTCTCTTCAACACTCCAGACTGATTGTTTCACCAATCTGACCGCCAATTCTGCTTCTCTGTCGCCACCGTCAAGGCGATGTCCGCTGACTCCCTCCAGCTGGACAGGGGTGGAGGACATCTTCGTCTCATCCTCCTGCAGAAAGCCTTTCCTCACCAGGTTCACCTCTGAACCATTGTCGATCAGACATCTGGCAAGTTTAACCTTACCATCCGTCGATCTGACCTGGATCCAGCAGACAAACTGGCGCTGTTTGCCTCGCCGGACAGCGCTGAGGACCCAGGCAGGGTACAGGAGGCCGGAGGACCGCGCCAGTCGATCCCAGCAGCGTCCATCCACCGCCCCAACTACCCTGATGGGTTTTTCCTCCTGCCACTCAACCCCAGTGTTGGGATTTGGGTCAAGTTGGCTCCCCTATTGCCATTCTTCTTCTTCGTTCGTCTGTACGTCCTGTACTTGTCCTTCGTCAACCCATTCTTCTCCTGCTTCGACAGCATTCACTCCTTTTCCACGTCCACGACCTCCAAATGATTTCCCCTTACCACCTTTCTTACCTCCTTGTCCTTTGTTGTTGGAGGTGTTGGAATTGGGGTTGGATTCGTTGGATTGGCCCTTGCCTCGACCTCCAGTATCCTTGTTGTTGCCGAAGGTCTTGTTCGCTGGCGTCTCCGCGTACAGGGGGTTGCCATTCACCTTGGAATCATCTTGATTCCCGGACTTTCCCTTGCCATTTCCACCTTTTTGGCCATTTTTTCCACCTGATTTTCCACCAGCATCGGTCCATCTTGAGTCGCTTGGATCTCCGCCTTGCTGCGAGTAATCTTTTGGTGTCCAGTCTCTGTTCTTTCCTTTGGACTGCCCTTTACCCTTTCCCCTTCCATGCTGGTCAGCATCTCGTGCTCCATCCTGCTGGGGATTTTTGGGAGAATTTCCCTTTCCATCCATTTTGGACTGAATTGTCTTGAGATCTGAGGGCGTCAGTCTGTGATCTGCGGTCGTGTGAGTCGCCGCTCGACCTTCTTTTCCAAGGGCAATGCACACAGAGCATCCCTTCTCGCCAACGGCGTTGACCTTGCCTCCGAAGCCATGTGCATCCTGGGACTTCTGGCGTTCCAAGTTTGCATACTTTTCAAGTTGGTCCCAGATCTGCTCAACTCCATAACTGAAGATCCACGGTCGTACCCTCAAAACTGTTCCCTTATACTTCACTTTTCCATCCACCATGCTGCAGAAAAACTCCGACTGTTCAGAATCGTGGAAACCAACTCTCCATCTGCCCTCACGAATAGTGATGTCCTTCAATCCAGTAGCACTGATAGAGTGTAGCAACTCACGAACAGCCATTTTTCCCATAGTTTCTGGTAATCCTCGGACTTCAACCCAGTTGCCCAGGACTTTTTGGTCCGCCTGAGAGTCCCTGATCTTCTGCTTGGTCTCCGGCGTGAGTTTGCTCAGGAGGATCTTCTTCATTTCGCCTTCAGAAAGTCCTTCTCCAGAGTTCTCCGCCTCTTGCACCAAAAACTCCCAATCTTGCCTTGCAATTTGAATCTCTTCCAGAAATAATTTCTTGATCGCCCTGAAGTTCTCCAAACGGTTCCTGTAATGATCTTCAGGTAGTCGAGACCCTTTCTTCTTCAGGCTGCGGTACAGCTCCTCATACGTCAGGGGATTCCCCTGATTTTGCCGCTCCACATACAAATTGTATGTGCTCTCTCGGAGCTTGCCCGTCAAGCAATCCATCAACCCAAGGATCCAGAGCTCCTTGTCCAGCTTCTCGGTCTGCCGCCACACCACGAACTGCCTCTCGAAGGACGCCCAGTAATTGGGATGTCCTGAGAACTTCGGCTGCTTCATCACTGACCCTCTCAGCCTCATATGCAAAGGGTTCAGCAAGTGGTCCAGGTTGAAGTTGGTGGCTGTGCCGACCGGATTGACGAAAACTGGATTGACTGCGGCGCCTCCCATGGCCTGTGCCTGCGCGATTGCGGCCGCCAGCAACGCCTGGTCTACAGTAGGCTGCACGAACGGCGTTGGTTGAGCTTGATGCATCCTCATCTGCTGCAATTTTTTCTGTTTTTCTTTGATTTTTGCCTCGTTTTCTTTCTGCTGCCGGTCCTTCTTCTTCAAGGCCATGGATCGCTCCTTCACAGTGGTCCTTGCTTCTCCATCAATATCTCCGACAGTACCCACGGACAGTACAGACTTCCCTGACGAAGATTCTCCTCCTTCAGTACCCAGATTGAACCCAATTGGATTTGTAAATCCAGTAGGGGGGATACCAGAAATTCCAGTAAAAGCTGGATGGTGGCCAGTAAAAGCTGGGGGTGCTGGAGAATGTGGAGCGCCGTAAGGCGTGGATGTGGGTGCAGCTGAGGAGGTAGGTGCTGGGTGGCTTGCCATTGTAGGCGCTGGTCCAGAGAGCCCAGTAGTGCTCAGATTTTGTACCAGATTTGTAAGCTTCTCCAACTTCTGTTCCATGTCCTTCCACTTGCTGTCATCATCCCTCTTTTTCTCCTTGGCGGCGTTCTTCAGCTCCTTCACCTTGTTCTCCAGCGACGAAATCTGCCTTCGACAGGAGCAGTCCTTGGCGCATTCGCCACAGGAAGGGCATCTCGTCCCTTTCCCCTTGCTTCTGACTTCATCAACCCAGCTGTCAACACTGGAGTTGGAGTCAGGAAGCTTGGACAGTTGCTCCCTGGAGAGGTGAGAATGTGTCGAATCACACCTCATCTCGTCGACCTCGTCGTCGTTCCGACTCCAGGCGCCTGACGGACCAGGCTGCTGACGCAGATTCTGCCGTCGTTCCTCGGCGATGATGGCCATCTGCACCATCACGGCTGCCTGGTGGTCGAACTGGTCCATCAACTCCTCCCAGTCCTCTTGCTCCTGCAATTGGGCATCAAATCTTGACCGGCCGCTGTCCCTGAGGAACTGGCACGACGCCCGGAACCAGTCCCTCAGGCGGCCACGATAGCCCGCCTCCGCCAGCAGCCAATTCTGCCTGTGCAGGAATTCCTCATTCCAGATCTGCTGAAAGTGGTTTTCCCAGTAATCACCACTAATTTCAGCTTCAGACTGCTCTCCTTCGCTGCTGCTGTCTTCCAGATCAGGCAAAGCGTGAGAGGAGGAACCAGATTCACTCGAGGAGGGAGATTCTCGACCGGGTTTAAGGTTGGGTGGGGCGTTCATGCAACACTCAGCACAAGTATGAACACCAGGCCAATGTTTATGGCCACAGTAAGGGCACTCTGATGGTTGAACCTCGGCTTGTGGGGGAGATGCTACGAATGTAACCTCGGGGGGAACACGCAGCGACCCAGAAGGAGTAATAGCCCCGCTAAATTCCGACGATGTCAGAGTATCAGTGGAGATTCCAGAAGCAGAGTCATGATTTCCTCTGCTACCATGTAACCGCTGCATAGTGGTTGATCTTTGTTGTGACTGCGAAGCCTCTAGCCTTGATGCCCCAGGGGTCGTAACGCCCGACACTGCCCCTGATATCTCCGAACCCACATAACCCTCTTCAGACCCATATCCAGCCTCTGGGAGCGACATATGCAAAGCACTTGAAGGTCCAGTGAACTCCATGGTGGAATATGAAAGGTACGAAAACCCGGTCTACAAAAATGGAGCAGACATAGAATCTCAATGCGCATTCATCGCACATAATGACACAACGTGAAATCATTCGAAAACATTTAAATAAATCCGATTGGGAAATCACGAAAGACAAATGCGACTCGACGCGCGCTCACAGGCGACATCTGGCGGCGAACGGAAAACATGAAACTGAGCGGAAAATTTACTGCACTAATGTACATCTGAGAATCATTGGAATTCTGATCACATCAGTGTATAATTCAGTGCTGTCACTGCCGCCGTTACTTTTCTGAGATCCTTTGTCCGTGGGCTCACACCTTGGGTTTTTTGTGGATGGATCCTCAGGCTGTTCCAAAGGCCTCTTCCTCCCAACATACTGAGTGTCCCATGTTCTCTGCCACGAGGCAGGACCAGATCCGTGTGCCTCACAGAGTTTCTTGGCCTTTCGGATGCGCTTTGTACCCTTGGCTTTCTCCAGTTGATTGAATTTGGCACGCTCGGAGTCTGTTAGGGCGCGTGCCCGCCCCCATTTCGTCGCTCCATTGTCGCACTTGACGCAGTAGTAGGAACAGTACTCGAATGGAGGCAATGGAGGCAGTGACATCCCATGGCCCAAAAGCACACTACTACGTGAATGGTACACATACAAACATGAAACTGGCACAAATTGTGCAGGTATAACCCTGCATCATACCCCTCGGCACACTGACAGGCACAAATCGACGAATTCTTAAAATCCGCATATCGTGCAGGTAAAAACGCATAGGGATGTAGGTCTCACTCAGGGCTATCAGAAAAGGTATGATACTTATGGCATTCTCGCGCGCGTACTCGATTAACTATAATGTCACAGGTGGTGGGGTAGTGTAGACATACAGGTAGGGCTGGACAAGGGCTGTGAGGACCTTGCGGCAGATTGCGCCGGTGCGCTTCGGCCCATGGCCGCCTGCCACCTTGGTGAAACCCCTTTTTGGAGGGTTTTTTACACGTAGGAATTAGGTTTTTTTTGCTAATACCCAAAGTTGCACCGTGCGCCGGAGTTCGCGACTCGCAAAAGAGAGGAGAAATTTGAAGTTTCCCCGGTCAATACGTGGAGTTCTTGACCTTTTGTGGAAGGATTACACGTTCAGAACACATTCTAACATCAGAAATCTATCCGGTTTTGCCTGAATGTCCAGGAATCGAGAGTTTGGGATTGCTGTGTGCAATTTTGCATGTCACCTCGGAATGGTTATTCGTAGCCTACGACCCTTTAATTTACTGTCCGGATGCTTTCTAACTATGCGACGCCTGTAATCCTGAACTGGTGTGATGTTTAAGGCATTGTGTTGTTTGCATATGCTTCTTTCTGTCGCGCTCGCCGTTCGCTTCTGTCCAGGCTGTGCTGTAACACCAATGTGAGAGTCGCTGGACGCGCCGGTCAGGAATGGAGGTGGGGGAGGCAACATTTTGATAATGGGAGGTGCAGTGCCCTGCATTCTTGTTGTGTGTGGCACATTGACGGATCCGTCGACGAATGAGTACCTCCTTCACTTGTGTCACCTGTGGCGTTCAGCACAGCCGGTCTGGGAACCCGCTACCGTGCCTGGCTAAGCACTTGTGGCTGCAACAGTAAGAAAAAGTGCTTTTCCAATGCTTTGAGGCATACTCTAGTTGTATTAGAGATGCACTGAGCATCCAGGCATTTCTATCTTAGTATTGGCCCCACCAAAAGTGGTGATAACACATTTTGACCTATGGAACCAAACACCCAATCAGGATATGGAGTGGACCCCTTAATCCCCTTTCAATGTGAGGCAAATCATCTTTTCCTGAGTTGACTGAGAACTGACATATCCAGGGCAGAGCCTATGAATTTATCTATGTTTTTCCATGAATTCTTAGCTGTCCTAGTGGTATGCACCCTAGGGGGCTGGGCACCTCTTTATGAGAGGTCCTGGGTTCAATTCCCGGTCAGCCTAGCTAAGTAGGAAGATCCCATGTGACATGGCAGTGACCTCATCGCCACATACCATGCCACCTCAGCACATATGGGACCCAAAACAAAGAGTGCACATCTCCTGAGATGGCACTATGGAGATAGAGTGACCATGGGGCAGTTTTCCAACTCTTTTCCAAAACATTTCAGCTATCTTTGTGAATATGCAATCCGATTTGACCTGAGTTGCAGTTTCTGTGAATACCCTTTCATCTTTCACTGTTTACACTGCAGCCCTTCATGCTTTGATCCTGATTCTCTTCTACTTGCATATCTCTGCCTTGGGCTATCCTGGTTTGATTGTATTTCAGCAAACAAAAGCTTTTCATCTTCAAAAACAAGCAGCAGGAAACCCTACACCAGCAGCAAGCAGCAGGAGAGGCACAAACACAGTGTTGAAATCACTATAAACTTTTCTGGTAGCAAGAGGCAGACTGTCTCTGCGTACCGGCAGCAACCCTGTGCCGTACATCCAGTGCGCCGAGTACAGTCATATATAAGCAGAAGGGCGAACGAAGAAGGACACAAAGAAGGAGGACACCGACGTGAAGTCAGCGCCTGAGGCACCAGCAAGGCCAGCACCTGGTGAACCTGGACCTGGACCTAGCGCTGTACCTTCGGAGCCCTTACATGGGCCAGTGGACGTGGCTGAGGACTCGTTGGATGGACTCCAGTCAGCCTTCAGGCCCCTCTCAGTCGAGGAGGTGGTCACTCAGCCTGTGAAGAGGAAGAGAGAGAGCGAGAAGGATGCTGGAGACGAAGCAGACGAAGGAGAGGACCAAGGGCAAGGCCTGACGAATGACCCTACCTTCGAAGGCGCACCAAGCGCTTCTGGCCTCCACACATCACCCTCTCCTATAACCACCACACTCCCAATTCCAGACCCAGCCGCTGCAACATCCACTCCCATAACCAACCCGCCTATGACAGAAGGCACAGGCTTTACTGGCATGCCTGCCTACCCTGCCTATGGTTTGGGCCCACCTACCACTGCGTTTCCTGAGGCAACTACTGCCAGTGAGCCGCTGGCTTCCAGTTCTGCGCCGCGATGGTATGCGGCTGACTATCACCATCCTCTACCCGCTACGGGAACCTATGTGGATGTTCCTGGGTATGCACCTGGGTATGCAACCTTGAGTGGGTTGAGGAGAGGACCTGAGTCCCTTGGAGGCAGGAGTAGAGGATCGGGGAGATCCTCCAACAGGTCCCTGACGCGGTCGGAGATCAACGAGGTGCTCCAAGGAGCCACTTCTAAAATCGTGGGCGACCTCACTCAAGAGATCCGAGAGAAACTGGAGCCCCTGATGATACCGCCCCAAGCGTCACCTACCACGGTGGGAATGTCACCCCACCGAGTACAGGCCAACCACCTGGCGGCAGGGCTGACAAACACCCTGGGGAGCCTGAGGAGCCGACCGATGCCGACCCCTGCAGCGATACCGAGAAGTCCTTTCGTCCCGAGAACGGCCCAGCCGCCCTACAGCCACATGACGAACTCTACGAGAGCCGAGCTGGACCGGCTGGGGCTGACAGCCTTGAGGGCAATGGTGGATGTGGAGCCTTATGGCTCTAGTGATCTAGGCGGAGACCCCTCCGATGATGAGCCGCCGTCTATGACTTCTGCTTCGCCCTCGGAGGACGATGACCCGGAGGACCCCGAGAACCCAAGGGGAAAGAAGAAGAAGAAGAAGAAGAAGACCCGACGCCCTGAGGGACGCAGGTCTCAGGAGGCAAAGGCTATTGCCACCTCCAAGATCGTGGTGAACCTGCCTGAGTTCACAGGCAAGGACCTCAGCGAGTTCGCTGAGAATTTTGGCCGGTTTCTCCGATTGACCGGCCAAACCCACGCTAGTGGACGAGTCAAGTGCGATCTGCTCCTGCAGTGCTGCAAGACCAAGTACCTGGAGAAGCAGGTCAGGCAGATCGTGACTAACTCCGCCACCTTTGCCGATGTGTTGGTTGCCTTGGAGAGGCAGTACCCGACCTACGAAACCGATCTCTCCATCAGGGCCGAGATCCAGAACCTGCCCGTGCTGCCCAACAACCCCAAACCTGGCTGATTCTCTGAGCTGTTGGCTGACCTGGACCACTGGGCTGGACGATTGACGCCCGGTTCCTACAGCAGCGACGACCTGCTCATTGGTTGGTGGCTAATATCCCTCGCGAGCTGTGGGACGAGTGCCGTTCGACGGCAGAGCGCAAGGCTAGATCCCTCCGCTACGAGGATCTATGCGTACTACTCCTGGAGCTGGCGCTGGAGAAAGAAAGTGACCAGCAATTGAACAACTACCGTCCTGGAGGAGGAGGTTCTGGAGGCCATGGCAAAGGGTACCAAGGGTCCCGACCTGGGCAGGGGACTACCCCCAAACACGCCCACGCCCGTATCATGGAGAACGTTAAGGAGCTCTTCTGGTGTGATGCCAGAGACGAGCAGGGCCACCTGCAGCACGCCCCTGACTGCGAGCAGCGAGACTGCTTCGTAGTCCAGGGGAAGCAGCAGGAGAAGAACACCGGCGCCAAAGCGAAGCTGCCCGATCATTACAGGTGCACCATCACGTGTGCCTTCTGCGGTAAGCGGAAGCACTACGAGGATGAGTGCTACCATAAGCAACGCCTATCGGCGAAGCTTAAGGGTGAAGATCCTGGCAAAGGCTCAGGCAAAGGTGGAGGCAAAGGCAAAGGCAACGACTCCGGCAAGGGCAAGTCGAAAGGACGTGGACAAGGGCAAGACAAGGGTCAAGGTGGACAAGGAGGAGGCGCTAACCGCCAGCCAGACAAGGACAACAAGAACAAGGACAAGAACGGAGGCAACCCCAACCCTAATCCAGGGGGGAACTCCGAGCCCTCTGGAGGGCAGTCTGGTCCTACCACACGCTCACAAACGCAGGCCCAGCAAGAACAAGGAGCCAAGCGTGAGCATGAAGGTGGTGATGACGGCAACGCTAAGAAGAGGAGCCGTTTCATGAGGATGGCCCGCCAACTGCGGAACAAGGGGTTCGAGGTGACCTGTCCCGCGGAGTTCTGACGGGGACGCTCCGGTGGCACCCAAGACCTGGTGTTTTGGGTACGTATCCGACTATGGGGAGGCGAATACCTGGGGGTATTGGATACTGGCGCCACAATATCTATAGTGGCCAAGAAAATTTTACCTTGTGGGAGCCTGAAGAACACCATGACCACCGCGGCTATACGCATGGGGGATGGACATGTGCCGCACAGCTGCGGGGACTGTGAAGTGGAGGTACCTATGGGCTCCCGGACTATCGCCCATCGGTTCTATGTGATGGACACTGAGGCCTTCGACTTTGTACTGGGGACTGACTTCTTCGTACAGCACTCCCAGATACAATCCCTGACGCTGCAAGCGCCCTACCTCCTCTACGTGGACCACGGCAGTGGCAGAGAGTCTGTGCCACTGGAGCAGTCGGAACATACCTCGAGTTACCTGAGGCTATCGAAGGAGGAGCCCTCGAACATGATGGCGGCCTCCAAAACTGAGGACTATCAACTATTGGGGGAAGTCCTAGACCAAGGTCTGAAGGAGTTGGGTTACTCTAGAGAAGACCTGAGTGTGGAGTTGTTCGCCAGCGACAAAGCAACATGTACTGGACCTGTACTGCAGCAAGGGGAAGAACTGCAGCTACAAATTTTACTGGCCCTCTTTCGGGATGGCCTACGGGAACCCCAGGTTCAGTGAACTGGGGAAGGTCCTGACCAAGGTGGCTTTGGAACGTTCCCGTATGGTCCTGTGTTCCCCCGATTGGGGAGCCCATGGGGGCAACGAGTACTGACGAAACCTCCTGGACAGGCTGACTATCAGCTCTGTTCGGTTACCTGATGAGGCCATCTACGTGCCTCTGGGGCGTAAGACGCCTATTGGGAAACCTGGATGGGGGAGTATGCTGAGCGTGGTGGACGGAGGTCCTACCTCCATCCCCTGGGAGGATCTGGACCCGACTCTGGTCCAGGCTATATAACGAGAAAGCGATGGACTCGCCTTGGGTGACTTGAAGGATCGCCTGTGACCTCAAGATGCTATTGAGACTACACCCCGAGGAGATGAGTACGTCGTGACTGACACCAACGCCCCCAACACTCCCTGCCATGTACCTGTTCCTGATGGAGTCTCTGAGTGTGGACTATCTGAGCTACCTAGCTCCATCCACTCAGATGACGAAACTGAGCACGACGCCTTCTTCGTGCAGACCTGTGTGGAGGAACTGGAGAACGCCGATTACGTCGCCGGGACCCGGAAACACTGTTTCGGCTCAAAATCGAAAAAAACCAAAAGATTCATGATTTTCGACCCAAAAAAAGGGGGGGTCATTTTTTGACCCCCCCAAACTCCCTCAAAACCTGAAAAAAGTTGGTTTCAAGTGGGGGGGGGTCTGGGGGGGGGGGGTCCGGACCAAAAGCTCATTGGGGGATGCGTTTATTAAACAAAAAAATGATTTTACAAGGGGTTAAACTAACAATTCAACTCCTTGGGGTCGGGTGCGCGAGAAAAGTTTATAGTGTTTTCAGCACTGTGTTTTTGCTTCTCCTGCTGCTTGTTGTTGCTGTAGGGTGTCCTGCTGCTGGTTTTGGATGATGAAAAGCTTTTGTTTGTTGAAATACAGTAAAGCCAACTCAATCCAGGATAGCCCAAGCCAATAGTATGCAAGGAGAAGGTAATTCAGGATCAAAGCATGAAGGGCTGCAGTGTAAACAGTGAAAGATGATTAGATATTCACAGAAACTGCAACTCAGGATACAAATGCATGCATATTCACAGAGATAGCTGAAATGGTTTGGGAAAAGAGTTAGAAAACTGCCTCAGGATCACTCTCTCTCCATAGTGCCATCTTAGGAGATGTGCACTCTTTGTTTTGGGTCCCATATGTGCTGAGGTGGCATGGTATGTGGCGATGAGGTCACTGCCATGTCACATGGGATCTTCCTACTTAGTTAGGCTGACCAGGAATTGAACCCAGGACCTCTCAAAAAGAGGTGCCTAACCCCCTATGGTGCATACCACTAGGGCAGATAAGTATTCATGGAAAAAAATAGATAAATTCATAGGCTCTACCTTAGGTATGTCAGTGCTCAGTCAACTCAGGAAAAGATGTTTTACTTCTGATTGAAAGGGGATTAAGGGGTCCACTCCATATCCTGATTGGGTGTTTGGTTCCATAGGTCAAAATGTGTTATCACCACTTTTGGCTGGACCAATACTAAGATAAAAATGCATGGATGCTCAGTGCATCTCTAATACAACTAGAGTATGTCCCTAAGCAATGGAAAAGCACTTTTTCTTACTCCCCCCTTGTGCTGTGGTGGCCACCACTGTCGCATTTTAGGAAAAAGGGAATTTTTCTTGGCCTTTCCTTGGTTTCCACATCTACTTTAAAATACCTACAGTCTCCCTCACACTGAAAAATGGGCGCTCACCATGGCTGGCGTCCTTTTGCTGCTCTGATTGTACAGTTTCCTACAGAAGACTCAGCGCTCATGGCGCTGCCGGGGCTCCTGTGGCTTGGTTGGGTTTGATTGGGAGCATGCCAAACATGTGCATATGCATCCCTCCTTCCAAGACGCAGCGTCGACACAACCCAAACGCAAGACACATTATACACACTCGCATGGGTTCTCGTAAACCTGCTGGCGACCTGTGACCTGTCTTAGGGCGAAGGGAGTCGAAAAAGAAATTAATTTGCCCCTTGGTGGGGTCTTGGTTCTGCTCAGTCTCTCCAGGCACCTGCGTTTTGGCCCGAACAAGGCCTACTCAGCGAGGCTGCGCGTGGGTATCTGCAGAGGCAGGAATGGGAGAATTATGGACGAATCCACGCAAAAACGAAGCGACGACACCAAAATCCGTCAAATGACGGCGTAGAATTTTTCTGAAACGACACACCTGAGTAGAATCCAATTGTGCATCAAAGGCACATTTTTATAGAAATTATAGTCATCTCTGGATTTTTTAAATCCAGAAATTCATACGCATAAAATGGCGGCGCGCAGGAGCGGCTCCTAGCGAAGCGCCGGAAAATGGAAAAATAATGGAATTATAAACGTATGTATCACGTAGTCTTGAAAATGACGAGACACACATTAATAAACAAACATACAGATTCCACCCACACTAATAGAAGCTTCAAAAATTCAAGAATTCGAAAATCAATTGAAAAGACTTCAATGAATCAGGTATAAACTACAGGTATGCTCGTCTTGCATGCCGCATACACATTGCTCGTCTCGTGTCTCCGTGAACGAGTCGTGTAGCAGCGTTAACAACGATAACCACGATAGGACGCGGTAGAGGGATTGATTAGAAAGATTGCAGATGATTAGCGGTCAGATCAGGGTGATTAGTCATACACACAAGTGCATAGCAACGTTCTTCGCGTGCGCCCCTTTTGTTCTCTCACCTTGCTTCACTTCCCAGCGGTAGGTAAGGTAGGTACGCCCAGGCGGGGCCACCCCCTGGTGGAGTCAAGATTTACGCGTAGATGGGCAGGTTTGCCCACGAACTTGTCGCATACTCGTGCATGCACACACGCATTAAAGGGTAGGCCACGCGAAGTGCGCACGGTAAACCTTGTTTAGGCTACCCAGGGGCTCCTCGGTACGTTCTTTAAGAGAACCTGAGCAGTCCCTTAACGCTTGCTTGCTTGACAAGGGTAGCTGCTCCATGCAGCGTGTTTGCGGACAGCATATTATAGGGCACACTGAGAAGGGTATAATACCTGGAGTGTGCCTTGGTTCCTCCGCCGCAAACGCCCTTTCATTTGCCTTTGTTTTACAGGTGGGCAGGTAGGGTGAGTGGTGCAGCAGCATTTTTTTATGCCCTGCTAAACAGGGACGCAGATCACACAAACAAGTAACTCCGCTCCGCCTGTGGCAGAGCAGGGAGTCCGACTTCATCGACATCTGCGCTTTGCACACGAGAGCACTCCTTCCCTCCAAGCCCTTGCAGGGGAAACGCGTTGTGGCGTCCCCTGTGAGGCCACAGTTGCTTAGCAGCGCTGTGTTCTCTTGTCATTTCACAGGTGGGTCGCTAGGACCCTCGAGACCTTCCTCTTCGCAACGCCAAGTAGAGTGTGCGTGTAGGAGTGGTAGTCCTGAGTGGGGGCTAGAGCCAGTTGCCCAGTGCTCGCCCACCAGGATGGTGCCACTGTAGGGTGTGTAGGACCTGTAGGGGGCGTGTCACTGTCCCACCCTTTTCCTGCAATTTTAGCTGGGTTGGTGGGCTGTGACAGTGGTTAGGTCAGTGTTTTGGCCACATAGCAAACAGGCGTTTTGCATGCCTTCATAGCTTTTGGCCACCCCTCCCTTTAGTAGACAGATAGGTAGGGAAAACAATACCTGGATTAACACTCTGGGTATTCCCCCAAGGTTTTGCGCCAGCACAGAAATTGGGCGCATAGGGGAGGGGAGACCCGGGGCGTACCCCGTGGCATCAATAAGCCAACCCTCCAGGTTCAGCAAGGGCGCAGACTTGGGTATAATTAGGACACCACTTCTGCGGCTTGCTCTCAGGACCTTAGGACTAGCACACTCACACATACGCTTTGGCAGGTAAGGGTAAGGTTCAGTCCCTAGCTTTATTGTTGGAGGCAAGCGTCTCAGCGAGCCTCAACAACTCACCGAGGTTGTTCTGGGACAAGTAGTCAACCAGAACTGAGTTTAGGCGTCCCTCAGGTAGAACAAATGCAGAGAAGGGCTCCCAGGTGGCCTCTTCGACTCCAAACCCTTCCCAGAGGGTTAGGAAGTGCCAACCCTGGCGATAGCGGTGGCGTAGGACAGACTTCACCAGGTAGAAGCCCTCCTTAGCCATCTCCTCGGCGTTCATGTCGGGGAGTTCACCTTCAACTTCCATAGGGCTGGCAGCCCCTTGTAGGTCCAGAGCGGCGATTTCCTCGTCGTTCAGCTCCCACTCCTCCCCACAGAGGTCTTCAGGATCATGGTAGCGCTTCAGGTGTTGAGCGGCGCACACCAGGGTCCCCCCTAGACGGGGAGAACACCGCACGGTGATACGGTGTCCATCCACAGATAGGATCTTGTACGGCCCGAAGTATGGGTCATTGCTGGTAGAGCGTGGCCAGGCGGGTAGTCGACTGTGGTGCACCAGCACCCAGTCCCCTTCTTGGTAGGTGGCCGGTACACGGTGCTTGTTCTTCTTGTTCCACTGACGCTCCCTCACTCTCTGGAGCATAGCCTTGGCCTTGTCCACCTTCGCTTGTTGCTCTTGGACCCATTCACCCACAGAAGAATGGGTGTCCTCTGGATAGGGGGCATGTAGGAACCATGCCGGGCGCCCCATGAATAGCTCATGGGGCGAGTAGCCAGTAGCTGAACTCTCTTGGGAGTTCATCATCAAGGATATGACGGGGAGTAGTCTCACCCAGTCTCTGGTGCGTTCAATTTTGCACCATATCCTGACGTTCTCCTTCAGGACACGAATCTGTCGCTCACATAGGGGGTTGCTCGTGTGAGAGTAGGGAATCCCCGTAGACACCTGGACATTGAGGGACCTCAGGACCCTCTTGTACCAGCCAGTATCTGAGCGTACTCGTACGTCCTCATCGGAGTTGATCTCCTTGGGCGCCCCATAGACACAAAACCACTCCTCCAGGAGTATCTTGATAGTCTCCTCTCCGGTAATGTGCTTGGTACATGGGAACACCCTGGTAAACCTGGTCAACCCACAGGTTACCACGAGGGCGAAGTCATAGCCCCCGAACTTCGGCATCTCCGTGTAGTCCACGTATAGAACACTGTTAGCACAGTGAGGGATGGGCAGGGTCGAGTAGAGACCTCTGTCCCTGATATCCCCTGGTTTACAGGACCTGCACGGGCACTTGTCCACGATAGGCAGGAGCGTCTTCCGCAGCTGGTCGTCAGTCCACGTAGTGTGGAACCACTGCTTGAACAGCCTCAGGGTACGGTCAGCACCCACATGACCACTGGACTCATGGGTCCACTTCAGCAGCGCTGGGACTCGGTCACTAGGCACCACGATGCGGTCCTCGTGCCAGAGGTAGCTCTTGTCCCGCTTCCACTGGTCTTGGTTGACCAGGAGGGGTTCAAGGCGTTTCTCCAGGCGCCGGTAGATATCCCCAAACTCCTGTAGGTACTCCGATTGTTGGAGTCCATCCAGGGGGCGTATCATGGTCATGTTCAGGTCCAGGTGTACGTCCATACGGCTGAACGCCTCCTTAGCCAGCGCTTCAGACCGGGCACCAATCAGGGCGTCGAAGTTGTTGCGGCTGATGTAGTCGGCACACTCGTTCTTCACTCCCTGGATATGGTGTACCGTCAGCCGTAGTTGACTGAGGTAGGTCCACCAGCGACGTAGCTTGGCCTTCTCAGGTGGGGGGCCCTTCTCGAAACTGCGGACCGGTTCTTGGTCGCATAGCCAGACCACAGGGTTACTCCCCAACAGTCGTGCTTGTGAGGATAGCACCAGCATACCCGCGAGCAGTTCCTGCTCATAGGTGGAGTAGTTCCCCCTGGCCTGGTTCCGGTTCCAGTTCCAGTGGCCCAGAGGTACTAGGACCCACTTGTCGTCAGGGTAGCTGTGCTTGAGGGTTCCATCTCGGTTGAGACCTTCCGTCCCCCATTGGGAAATGGTCGAGTCGAACTCCTCCTTCTCTAGTGCTTGCCACTGGAACAACGTTCCACCACCGCCCACATTGCTGGCGTCGGTCACCAGGATAATCTCCCCTTGTGCCCTAGGCACGCCCAAGCACTTAGCGTTGGCTACCTTGCCTTTGAGCTCGTCAAACGCTTGTTGCTCTTGTGGGCCCCAGCGCCAAGTAGTACTCTTCTTGATCAAGTCAGTCAGTACCGCGCTGGTGTAGGTGAAGTTTTTGATGTGGCGGCGATAGAAGTTGCACGCCCCAATGAAACTGCGTACATCATGAAGTCCTTTCTTGGGGTCTTCGTGTCGTACCTTGGCATCCATCAGGGGTTTGGCCTTAGAGGCCGCTGGGGTCCACCACCCATAGCCAACGTCAAACCCCAGGTACTGCATGGTCTCCTGCATGAACTCACACTTCTCCAGCTTGAGTCGTGTGTGGTTCTCCTGGCAGACCGCAAAGAACTCACCCAAGAGGATTAGGTGATCCTCCTGGGTATTGGTCCCGAGGCATACATCGTCGATGTGAGCCTCCATTTGGGCCCCACGGGATATGAGCTCCTGCACCTTAGGTCTCCTTCGTAGGATGGACAAGATCTTGTTCATCAGCTCTTGGAACAGAGCGGGGGCGTTAGCCACGCCGAATGGCATGACCTTCCACTTGAATACCCTCCCCTGAGGGGTGATGAAGGCCAGTAGTTCCTGCGCGTTGGGCGTCAGGTCCACTTGCCAGAATCCACTTCGCTTGTCCATCTTGGTCTTGTAGCGACAGGAGGCTATCTTCTCCAGGGTAGACTCCATATTGGGAATGGACCCTGAGTGGTTCAGCGTCTTCTTGTTCAGCTCTCCATAGTCCACTACCAGCCGTTTGGCTGTAGACCCAGGTTTAGCCACCAGGAAACAGGGGCTGCAGTGTAGGGGGTAGTCCCCATCCTTGTACTCCAGGACTAGGCCAGCGTCGATACATTCTTGTATCTCTCGCTCAATCTCGTCGGCCTGCTCTTTAGGAGCTGGATAGGGTCTCCTCCGGATCTTGTGACCAACGAACTCGGGTTTCAGCTTGAGGTCCATCTGTACCAGCTTGTCGCATGAGGCTGGAGGGGGTAGTTCTCCGAACACCTCCAGATAGGTCCTTATCAGCTTTTGTACCCGCGGGTCCAGTACCTTGATCTTGTCCTCCATGTCCTCGTCGGAGTGTAAGTTGCTTGCCCCTTGAATAGACGTCGGGAGGTGGTCCTCCACCGACTCTTCGCCCGCGGTAGCATCCTTCAGCCCTTGGTAGGCATACAGAAGGTCTTGCTCGACCATCTCCGGTGGACGATGGCAACATAGGCACGCTTTAGGGGGTTCACATACACATTCCTCCGAGAGGTCGTCCTCCTCTGGGGTCCTCACATGGGCACCCCATACGCTCTTCATGAGCTTGAGATCTACCTCCCTTTGCCAGGTGGTGATCTTCTGTTCGAGGTCCTCCTTCAGTTGGGATAGGTCTCCCATCCGTCCTTGCTTCAGTGGCCATGAGCTGCGGGTAGGCTTCGCGTAGCATAGCTTTTTCGCCACCAACTTCCCCTTGGAATCCACGTACTCCCTGAGCCTGGATCGAGGGTCCAGCTCTTCATCCACGGGGTCTTCCACCCTCATGGAGAGTAGGGGTTTTAGTGGGGCGACGTACTCGGCGTTCTCCACTTCTTCCACCGCAGTCTGCACGAAGAAGGCGTCGTGCTCAGTTTCGTCGTCTGAGTGGATAGAGCTAGGTAGCTCAGATAGTCCACACTCAGAGACTCCATCAGGAACAGGTACATGACAGGGAGAGTTGGGGGCGTTGGTGTCAGTCACGACGTACTCATCTCCTCCGGGTGTAGTTTCAACAGCATCTTGAGGTCGTAGGCGATCCTTCAAGTCACCCAAGGCGAGTCCATCGCTTTCTCGTTGTATAGCCTGGACCAGAGTAGGGTCCAGGTCTTCCCAGGGGATGGTGGTAAGACTTCCGTCCACCACGCTGAGCATACTCCCCCATCCGGGCTTCCCAATGGGCGTCTTGCGTCCCAGAGGCACGTAGATGGCCTCATCAGGTAACCGCACAGAGCTGATAGTCAGCTTGTCAAGGAGGGTTCGCCAGTACTCGTTGCCCCCATGGGCTCCCCAATCGGGGGAACACAGGACCATACGGGAACGTTCCAAGGCCACCTTGGTCAGCACCTTCCACAGTTCACTGAATCTGGGGTTCCCGTAGGCCATCCCGAAAGAGGGCCAGTAAAATTTGTAGCTGCAGTTCTTCCCCTTGCTGCAGTATAGGTCCAGTACATGCTGCTTGTCGCTGGCGAACAGCTCCACACTTAGGTCTTCTCGAGAGTAACCCAACTCCTTCAGACCTTGGTCTAGGACTTCCCCCAATAGTTGATAGTCCTCAGTTTTGGAGGCCGCCATCATGTTCGAGGGCTCCTCCTTCGATAGTCTCAGGTAACTCGAGGTATGTTCCGACTGCTCCAGTGGCACAGACTCTCTGCCACTGCCGTGGTCCACGTACAGGAGGTAGGGCGCTTGCAGCGTCAGGGATTGTATCTGGGAGTGCTGCACGAAGAAGTCAGTACCCAGTACAAAGTCGAAGGCATCAGTGTCCATCACATAGAACCGATGGGCGATAGTCCTGGAGCCCATAGGTACCTCCACTTCGCAGTCCCCGCAGCTGTGCACCACATGTCCATCCCCCATCCGTATAGCGGCAGTGGTCATGGTGTTCTTCAGGCTCCCACAAGGTAAAATTTTCTTGGCCACTATTGATATTGTGGCTCCAGTATCCAGTACCCCCAGGTATTCACGTCCCCCTAGTCGGATACGTACCCAAAACACCAGGTCTTGGGTGCCACCAGAGCGTCCCCGTCAGAACTCCGCGGGACAGGTCACCTCGAACCCCTTGTTCCGCAATTTGCGGGCCATCCTCATGAAACGGCTTCTCTTCTTGGCGTTGCCGTCGTCACCACCTTCATGCTCACGCTTGGCTCCTTGTTCTTGCTGGGCCTGCGTCTGTGAGCGTGTGGTAGGTCCAGACTGCCCTCCAGAGGGCTCGGAGTTCCCCCCTGGATTAGGGTTGGGGTTACCTCCGTTCTTGTCCTTGTTCTTGTTGTCGTTCTGGCGATTAGCGCCTCCTCCTCGTCCGCCTTGACCCTTGTCTTGACCACCTTGACCACGTCCTTTCGACTTGCCCTTGCCGGAGTCGTTGCCTTTGGCCTGGCCTCCACCTTTGCCTGAGCTTTTGCCAGGATCTTCCCCCTTAAGCTTCGCCGATAGGCGTTGCTTATGGTAGCACTCGTCCTCATAGTGCCGCAGAATGCACACGTGATGGTGCAGCGGTAATGATCCGGCAGCTTCACCTTGGCGCCGGTGATCTTTTCCTGCTGCTTCCCCTGGACTACAAAGCAGTCTCGCTGCTCGCAGTCGGAGGCATGCTGCAGGTGGCCCTGTTCATCTCTGGCATCACACCAGAATAGCTCCTTCACGTTCTCCATTAGGCGGGCGTGGGCGTGTTTGGGGGTAGTCCCCTGCCCAGGTCGGGACCCTTGGTACCCTTTGCCTCCAGAACCTCCACCACCAGGACGGTAGTGGTTCAGGTGTTGGTCGCTCTCCTTCTCCAGCGCCATCTCCAGGAGCAGCACGCATAGATCCTCGTAGCGGAGGGATCTAGCCTTGCGCTCAGCCGTCAGACGGCACTCGTCCCATAGCTCACGGGGGAGCTTGGAGCACAACCAAAACAGCAGGTCGTCGCTGCTGTAGGAACCGGGCGTCAGTCGTCGAGCCCAGTGGTCCAGGTCCGCCAACAGCTCGGAGACCCTGCCGCGTTTGGGGTTGTTGGGCAGGACGGGCAGGTTCTGGATCTCGGCCCTGATGGAGAGGTCTGTCTCGTAGGTTGGGTACTGCCTCTCCAGGGCAACCAACACGTCGGCAAAGGTGGCGGAGTTAGTGACGATCTGCCTGACCTGCTTCTCCAGGTACTTCGTCTTGCAGCACTGCAGGAGCAGGTCGCACTTCACTCGCCCACTCGCGTGGGTTTGGCCGGTCAGTCGTAGGAACCGGCCAAAGTTCTCAGCGAACTCGCTGAGGTCCTTGCCTGTGAACTCAGGCATGTTCACCACTATCTTGGAGGTGGCAATAGCCTTCGCCTCCTGAGCTCGGCGTCCTTCAGGGCGTCGGGTCTTCTTCTTCTTCTTCTTCTTCTTCCCCTTGGGGTCCTCGGGGTCCTCAGGGTCTTCGTCATCCGATGGCGAAGAAGAAGTCATCGACGGCGGCCCATCATCGGAGGGGTCTCCGCCTAGATCACTGGAGCCATAAGGCTCCACGTCCACCATAGCCCTTAGGGCTGTCAGCCCCAGCTGGTCCAGCTCGGCCCTCGTCGAGTTCGTCACGTGACTGTAGGGCGGCTGGGCTGTCCTCGGGACGAATGGACTTCTCGGTACTGCTGCAGGAGTCGGCATCGGTCGGCTCCTCAGGCTCCCCAGGGTATTTGTCAACCCCGCCGCCAGGTGGTTAGCCTGTACTCGGTGGGGTGACATTCCCACCGTCGTAGGTGACGCATGGGACGGGATCATCAGGGGCTGCAGTTTCTCCCTGATCTCTTGCGTGAGGTCGCTCACGATTTGCGAAGTGGCTCCTCGGAGCACCTCATTGATCTCCGACCGCGTCAGGGACCTGTTGGAGGATCTTCCCGATCCTCTACTCCTGCCGCCCAGAGATTCCGGTCCTTTCCTCAACCCACTCAGGGATGCATACCCAGGTGCATAACCAGGAGCATACCCAGGAACATCCATGTAGGTTCCAGTGGCGTGGAGTGGATGGGGATAGTCAGCTGCATACCATCGCGGCGCAGCGCTGGAAGCCACAGGCTCACTGGCAGTAGTTGCCTCATGGAGCGCAGTGGTTGGTGGGCCCATACCATAGGCGGGGTAGGGAGGCATGCCAGTAAAGCCTGTGCCCTCTGCCATAGGTAGGTTGGTTGTGGAAGTGGATGTTGTGGCGGCTGGGAGTGTGGTGGTTATGGGAGAGGGTGATGCTTGGAGGCCAGAAGCGCTTGGTGCGCCTTCGAAGGTAGGTACATCCGTCGGGTCTTGCCCTTGCTCCTCTCCTTCGTCTGCTCCTTCCCCAGCATCCTTCTCGCTCTCGTTCCCTCTCTTCCTCTTCACAGGCTGAGGCTGAGAGACCACTTCCTTCACCGACAGGGCCCCAAAGGCCGTCTGGAGGCCATCCAAGGAGTCCTCCGCCGTATCCATTGGCCCATGTAAGGGCTCCACCGAAGGTACAGCGTCAGGCGCCGGCCTTGCCGGTGCCTCTGGCGCTGGCGCTGTGTTCACCTCGGCGTCCACTCTTCCTGGATCCATCTTAATCCGCCCTTCTGCTTGTATTTGCCTGCTCGGAGCACTGGTTGTACGGCGCGGGGTCGCTGCCGGTGCACAGAGACAGGCTGCCTCTTGCTACCAGAAAAGTTTATAGTGTTTTCAGCACTGTGTTTTTGCTTCTCCTGCTGCTTGTTGTTGCTGTAGGGTGTCCTGCTGCTGGTTTTGGATGATGAAAAGCTTTTGTTTGTTGAAATACAGTAAAGCCAACTCAATCCAGGATAGCCCAAGCCAATAGTATGCAAGGAGAAGGTAATTCAGGATCAAAGCATGAAGGGCTGCAGTGTAAACAGTGAAAGATGATTAGATATTCACAGAAACTGCAACTCAGGATACAAATGCATGCATATTCACAGAGATAGCTGAAATGCTTTTGGAAAAGAGTTAGAAAACTGCCTCAGGATCACTCTCTCTCCATAGTGCCATCTTAGGACATGTGCACTCTTTGTTTTGGGTCCCATATGTGCTGAGGTGGCATGGTATGTGGCGATGAGGTCACTGCCATGTCACATGGGATCTTCCTACTTAGTTAGGCTGACCAGGAATTGAACCCAGGACCTCTCAAAAAGAGGTGCCTAACCCCCTATGGTGCATACCACTAGGGCAGATAAGTATTCATGGAAAAACATAGATAAATTCATAGGCTCTACCTTAGGTATGTCAGTGCTCAGTCAACTCAGGAAAAGATGTTTTACTTCTGATTGAAAGGGGATTAAGGGGTCCACTCCATATCCTGATTGGGTGTTTGGTTCCATAGGTCAAAATGTGTTATCACCACTTTTGGCTGGACCAATACTAAGATAAAAATGCATGGATGCTCAGTGCATCTCTAATACAACTAGAGTATGTCCCTAAGCAATGGAAAAGCACTTTTTCTTACTGCGCGAATAGGCCCAAAAAGGCCAAAACGGGGTGGTATGTGGCGGTTTCCCCTACATACGCCTGCCTGGCTTTGATCTAACAACCTCTGCGCGAAGAGCAAGAAATTGGGCATCCGGTGGTCAAAAGTACCACGCGTTTTGGAGCCCCTAAAATCGAGTTATGGTCATTTTAGTCACCCGGCTGGCCACGGCCGGGGCAAGTTTTCGAGCCGAAAAACACCCAAAATGGCAATAAATCGCAATTTCCCGGGGCTATGTGCATTTTCAGCAAATGTTCCCACAGACAAAAACGAAGAGCAAGAAATTCCGCATCCGATGGTCAAAAGTGCCGCGCGTTTTGGAGCCCCTAAAATCGAGTTATGGTCATCTTAGTCACCCGGCCGGCCACGGCCGTTTCAAGCCGAAAAACACCCAAAATGGCAATAAATCGCAATTTCCCGGGGCTACGTGCATTTTCAGCAAATGTTGCGAGAGACAAAAACGAAGAGCAACAAAATCCGCATCCGATGGTCAAAAGTACCGCGCGTTTTGGAGCCCCTAAAATCAATTTCTGGCCATTTTAGTCACCTGGCTGGCCACGGGGGTTTCAAGCCGAAAAACACCCAAAATGGCAATAAATCGCGATTTCCCGGGGCTACGTGCATTTTCAGCAAATGTTGCGAGAGACAAAAACGAAGAGCAACAAAATCCGCATCCGATGGTCAAAAGTACCGCGCGTTTTGGAGCCCCTAAAATCGAGTTACATGGGGTGGTAATTGTTCATATATGCAGCGGTTGGTAAAAGGTGATTTTAGACGTGTTTTTCATGCAGCGGTTGGTAAAAGGCTGGTGTTCTTCCATGTAGAGGTTGGTACCGACATCCTCTTCTTTTGTTTACCGTAATGTTTCTTTGTATTTTCTATTTTTGAAAAATTTTCAAAAACCAGAATGCTTCTTTTTGCTTGAATTTTTCTTTTTCTACTGTAGGGAGTATTCATTCACCCTAGAAACATTATCCCTTCTTCGAAAACTCCTAGGGTTCTCATTTGTACAACACTGGTACTATTTCTCTCTCCTCGTTTTTTCAAAACATTACACTTGTTTTTTTTACACCTTGCACTCTTGCTATTTGTGTAAAATGTTTTACCTCTTTTTTTTTTCTTCAACACCTGCACTCCTTTTTGTGCTGAAAAACCTGTGAAATATTTTATCTCTTTTTTTTTCTTCAAAACCTGCACTCCTTTTTGTGCTGAAAAACCTACACTGTTTCTTTTTGTCACTCACTTCTGCATTCAAAATGCCGTTTTTTTTTTACCTACTGAAATATTGTTTGTTTTTTTTGTCACTGACTTCTATGTTGAAAATCCTGTTTGTTTTTTATATTGTTTTTCTTCTCTGAAGTGGTCAGAGTTCCTGCTTTTTTATGAACCACCATTGCCGTGCGCAACTCGCCTGAATTAGGAAAAATGCCGACAAAAAAAAAGGTGCTCTCGTGTGCAAATCGTCCAACCCTACAGACTTCACTGCCCTTTGAGGGACATGTCGCTGTTGCAAAGGATGAACCACACATTCAATTTGATCGATTCGCTGTTTTTCAAGAGGAAACAGGAGGTACTACTCTCTTTCACTCATGGTAAGCATCACTGCACAGCTCAGAGTGCCTTCATCATCCGAAGTCTGCACTGCCTCCCGCACCTCCCTTGCCCTTTGCCTGTTCTCCCTGGCCACACGCTGAGCATGTACATCATGTGGTGCAGCACGATACCTTTTGGCCAGTCTGTCCAACTGGGTCTCAGCCCTCCTCTTTGCTGCTCTTTGTACAGGTGGTGTGCCTGGGACTGACAAGACGTCAATGTTGTCCTCCACCTCTGCCCCAGAGGCTTCATCTGCCTCTGCCTGTGCCTCTGAGGCTTCCTCTGAATCTGAAACATGACCAGGAACAACAGACAGCAAAGGTGCAGGCATGGGGCTGGCTGCTGAAGGGCAGGGGAGGTCCACATCATCTACAGATTCTGTCACTGGCACCTCTGTGAACACCATGTTCCAGCTGCTGAGGATGTGTGTGGTTGTCAAAGGGGATGCTGCCCATTCAGCAAGCCAAGTTACAAGGAGCGCCTTCATCGTACGCTCGCTGCTATCCAGCTTGGAGTGCTTTTCGCAGCAGTCCATCGAGGATCTTCAGGCAATGGTCAATGTGGCGACGCTTCAGTCTGTCGCGCAACCATGCTCTCATGCCTGGATTGATGACCTGATAGCCAACATTGCTGACATGGCTGCGACGAGCGCGACCAAAGAAAACATACATATGTGGCCGCGCCACAAAATAGTATAAGTTCGCCAGCCTTATTTCAGCGTCGTCGACGCGCTTCAACTCGTCATTGTCGAGATGGCTTCCAACCCAGTCCATGATGACGACACATGCGTAATTCTGCGCCACGCCATGGTCGCGTCTGTCCTTCGCAACTTCAGTGTCGACCTTGATCATCAGGCGTTTGAACGTGTCGCCAGTCTGACATTTCTTCTCCGCGTGGTCTTCGTGCATGTAGGATGGCAGGCCTTGAGGCAGGTCGAGACGCGCATGGCAGCGCCCTGTCTTGCCTCTGTGCAACACTTGTAGTACCTTTACGGTGCCTTCACGGTTGACCACAGGCGTGGCCGTGGCTTGTCGCTTGTCAGCGCTGCTGTAGTGTCTGACCTGTTTTTCTCCGGCTGCATACCCTCCGCGCAACTTGGGCGCGTACTGGAGGGGCGTCTCGTCCAGGCCCAGCTGCGCCCACGGCGGCAGCGACTGGGGTTCACCTTCAGGGATACGCACACCATACTTTTGAGGCTGCTCAACGAGGTCAAAGAATTCACGTCTCCATTTGTTGTCCAGCGCTAAGTCAGACACTGTAGAAGGCAGCCGCTCAGTCGTGATCTTCTTGAGACAACCCATCTTGTGCCTGCGACGAAAGTTTGCAGCCCATTGGCGGTCCAAAACAGGAGCAAGACCAGCCCCACGAGACCTCTCAGCGACTGTTCTTCCAAGCGCCGCAATGGTGTCCAGGTCAATCACGGCAGCCTCATACTTCAACTCTTTGATGAACTCCAGAATGGTCTCCTCCTCTGTGCGGCTGAGAACAGAGTTGGTGCCGTACCCTTCCAGTGGCTCACCCTCCTGCACCTTGCCAGCCCAAGTGCGAAGCGTGTTAAGGGGCGGCGCTTGACACCCGTAACGCAACACAACGTGGTTGTAGTTACCTTCCAGGAACAGTTGCACACAAAGGGACTTTTGCGACGGCGTCCACTCTAGCCAAGTCCTCGGCGCTGAGCTCTTGTATTGACGGGCCTTAGAACTGGTGGAGACCTTCTTGCTCTGGGACTGCGACACCACTGCAGCCAGAGCGTCGTTCATGGACTGGCCTCCCTTTGTGAGGAAGTGCTGCATGACTGAAGACAGAAAAATTATGAATGTTATTGATCATTATTGTTACTATCATCATTATTACTACTATTATGACCACAGAAGCTCAACAGAGCGCGATACAAAAGCCTCTGTTCTCGTTTCCCAAATTTGACCAATCCCGGAACACATCTGTGCGGTTTTAGTTCGTTGCTGCAGCAGTTCGTAACAGCTGGCGGGTTTCTACATGCAGCAATTCGGAACACCACCAGTAAGAAAAAGTGCTTTTCCATTGCTTTAGGACATACTCTAGTTGTATTAGAGATGCACTGAGCAACCATGCATTTTTATCTCAGTATTGGTCCAGCCAAAAGTGGTGAGAACACATTTTGACCTATGGAACCAAACACCCAATCAGGATATGGAGTGGACCCCTTAATCCCCTTTCAATCAGAAGTAAAACATCTTTTCCTGAGTTGACTGAGCACTGACATACCTAAGGTAGAGCCTATGAATTTATCTATGTTTTTCCATGAATACTTATCTGCCCTAGTGGTATGCACCATAGGGGGTTAGGCACCTCTTTTTGAGAGGTCCTGGGTTCAATTCCTGGTCAGCCTAACTAAGTAGGAAGATCCCAACTAAGTAGGAAGATCCCATGTGACATGGCAGTGACCTCATCGCCACATACCATGCCACCTCAGCACATATGGGAGCCAAAACAAAGAGTGCACATCTCCTAAGATGGCACTATGGGGAGAGAGTGATCCTGAGGCAGTTTTCTAGCTCTTTTCCCAAAACATTTCAGCTATCTCTGCGAATATGCATTCATTTGTATCCTGAGTTGCAGTTTCTGTGAATATCTAATCATCTTTCACTGTTTACACTGCAGCCCTTCATGCTTTGATCCTGAATTACCTTCTCCTTGCATACTATTGGCTTGGGCTATCCTGGATTGAGTTGGCTTTACTGTATTTCAACAAACAAAAGCTTTTCATCATCCAAAACCAGCAGCAGGACACCCTACAGCAACAACAAGCAGCAGGAGAAGCAAAAACACAGTGCTGAAAACACTATAAACTTTTCTGGTAGCAGAGGCAGCCTGTCTCTGTGCACCGGCAGCGACCCCGCGCCGTACAACCAGTGCTCCGAGCAGGCAAACATAAGCAGAAGGGTGGATTAAGATGGATCCAGGAAGAGTGGACGCCGAGGTGAACACAGCGCCAGCGCCAGAGACACCGGCAAGGCCGGCGCCTGACGCTGTACCTTCGGTGGAGCCCTTACATGGGCCAATGGATACGGCGGAGGACTCCTTGGATGGCCTCCAGACGGCCTTTGGGGCCCTGTCGGTGAAGGAAATGGTCTCTCAGCCTCAGCCTGTGAAGAGGAAGAGAGGAAACGAGAGCGAGAAGGATGCTGGAGAAGGAGCAGACGAAGGAGAGGAGCAAGGGCAAGACCCGACGGATATCCCTACCTTCGAAGGCGCACCAAGCGCTTCTGGCCTCCAAGCATCACCCTCTCCCATAACCACCACACACCCAGCCGCCGCTACATCCACTTCCACAACCAACCAGCCTATGGCAGAGGGCACAGGCTTTACTGGCATGCCTCACTACCCCGCCTATGGCATGGGCCCACCTACCACTGCGCTCCTTGAGGCAACTACTGCCAGTGAGCCGGTGGCTTCCAGCTCTGCGCCGCGTTGGTATGCGGCTGACCATCCCCATCCACTTCACTCCACTGGAACCTACATGGAAGTTCCTGGGTATGCTCCTGGGTGTGCACCTGGGTATGCACCCCTGAGTGGGTTGAGGAGAGGACCAGAGTCTCTGGGAGGCAGGAGTAGAGGATCGGGAAGATCCTCCAACAGGTCCCTGACGCGGTCGGAGATCAACGAGGTGCTCCAAGGAGCCACTTCGAAAATCGTGAGCGACCTCACGCAACAGATCAGGGAGAAATTGCAGCCCCTGATGATCCCGTCCCATGCGTCACCTACGACAGTGGGGATGTCACCCCACCGAGTACAGGCTAACCACCTGGCGGCAGGGTTGACGAATACCCTGGGGAGCCTGAGGAGCCGACCGATGCCGACTCCTGCAGCAGTACCAAGAAGCCCATTCGTCCCGAGGACAGCCCAGCCGCCCTACAGTCACGTGACGAACTCGACGAGGGCCGAGCTGGACCAGCTGGGGCTGACAGCCCTAAGGGCTATGGTGGACGTGGAGCCTTATGGCTCCAGTGATCTAGGCGGAGACCCCTCCGATGATGGGCCGCCTTCGATGACTTCTTCTTCGCCATCGGATGACGAAGACCCTGAGGACCCCGAGGACTCCAAGGGTAAGAAGAAGAAGAAGAAGAAGAAGAAGAAGACCCGACGCCCTGAAGGACGCCGAGCTCAGGAGGCGAAGGCTATTGCCACCTCCAAGATAGTGGTGAACCTGCCTGAATTCACAGGCAAGGACCTCAGCGAGTTCGCTGAGAACTTTGGCCGGTTCCTACGACTGACCGGCCAAACCCACGCGAGTGGGCGAGTGAAGTGCGACCTGCTCCTGCAGTGCTGCAAGACGAAGTACCTGGAGAAGCAGGTCAGGCAGATCGTCACCAACTCCGCCACCTTTGCCGACGTGTTGGTTGCCCTGGAGAGGCAGTACCCAACCTACGAGACCGACCTCTCCATCAGGGCCGAGATCCAGAACCTGCCCGTCCTGCCCAACAACCCCAAACCCGGCAGGGTCTCCGAGCTGTTGGCGGACCTGGACCACTGGGCTGGACGACTGACGCCCGGTTCCTACAGCAGCGACGACCTGCTGTTTTGGTTGTGCTCCAAGCTCCCCCGTGAGCTATGGGACGAGTGCCGTCTGACGGCTGAGCGCAAGGCTAGATCCCTCCGCTACGAGGATCTATGCGTGCTGCTCCTGGAGATGGCGCTGGAGAAGGAGAGCGACCAACACCTGAACCACTACCGTCCTGGTGGTGGAGGTTCTGGAGGCAAAGGGTACCAAGGGTCCCGACCTGGGCAGGGGACTACCCCCAAACACGCCCACGCCCGCCTAATGGAGAACGTGAAGGAGCTATTCTGGTGTGATGCCAGAGATGAACAGGGCCACCTGCAGCATGCCTCCGACTGCGAGCAGCGAGACTGCTTTGTTGTCCAGGGGAAGCAGCAGGAAAAGATCACCGGCGCCAAGGTGAAGATGCCGGATCATTACCGCTGCACCATCACGTGTGCATTCTGCGGTAAGCGGAAGCACTATGAGGACGAGTGCTACCATAAGCAACGCCTATCGGCGAAGCTTAAGGGGGAAGATCCTGGCAAAAGCTCAGGCAAAGGTGGAGGCAAGGCCAAAGGCAACGACTCCGGCAAGGGCAAGTCGAAAGGACGTGGTCAAGGTGGTCAAGACAAGGGTCAAGGCGGACGAGGAGGAGGCGCCAATAGCCAGAACGACAACAAGAACAAGGACAAGAACGGAGGTAACCCCAACCCTAATCCAGGGGGGAACTCCGAGCCCTCTGGAGGGCAGTCTGGACCTACCACACGCTCACAGACGCAGGCCCAGCAAGAACAAGGAGCCAAGCGTGAGCATGAAGGTGGTGACAACGGCAACGCCAAGAAGAGAAGCCGTTTCATGAGGATGGCCCGCAAATTGCGGAACAAGGGGTTCGAGGTGACCTGTCCCGCGGAGTTCTGACGGGGACGCTCTGGTGGCACCCAAGACCTGGTGTTTTGGGTACGTATCCGACTAGGGGGACGTGAATACCTGGGGGTACTGGATACTGGAGCCACAATATCGATAGTGACCAAGAAAATTTTACCTTGTGGGAGCCTGAAGAACACCATGACCACCGCCGCTATACGGATGGGGGATGGACATGTGGTGCACAGCTGCGGGGACTGCGAAGTGGAGGTACCTATGGGCTCCAAGACTATCGCCCATCGGTTCTATGTGATGGACACTGATGCCTTCGACTTTGTACTGGGTACTGACTTCTTCGTGCAGCACTCCCAGATACAATCCCTGACGCTGCAAGCGCCCTACCTCCTATACGTGGACCACGGCAGTGGCAGAGAGTCTGTGCCACTGGAGCAGTCGGAACATACCTCGAGTTACCTGAGACTATCGAAGGAGGAGCCCTCGAACATGATGGCGGCCTCCAAAACTGAGGACTATCAACTATTGGGGGAAGTCCTAGACCAAGGTCTGAAGGAGTTGGGTTACTCTCGAGAAGACCTAAGTGTGGAACTGTTCGCCAGCGACAAGCAGCATGTACTGGACCTATACTGCAGCAAGGGGAAGAACTGCAGCTACAAATTTTACTGGCCCTCTTTCGGGATGGCCTACGGGAACCCCAGATTCAGTGAACTGGGGAAGGTGCTGACCAAGGTGGCCTTGGAACGTTCCCGTATGGTCCTGTGTTCCCCCGATTGGGGAGCCCATGGGGGCAACGAGTACTGGCGAACCCTCCTTGACAAGCTGACTATCAGCTCTGTGCGGTTACCTGATGAGGCCATCTACGTGCCTCTGGGACGCAAGACGCCCATTGGGAAGCCCGGATGGGGGAGTATGCTCAGCGTGGTGGACGGAAGTCTTACCACCATCCCCTGGGAAGACCTGGACCCTACTCTGGTCCAGGCTATACAACGAGAAAGCGATGGACTCGCCTTGGGTGACTTGAAGGATCGTCTACGACCTCAAGATGCTGTTGAAACTACACCCGGAGGAGATGAGTACGTCGTGACTGACACCAACGCCCCCAACTCTCCCTGTCATGTACCTGTTCCTGATGGAGTCTCTGAGTGTGGACTATCTGAGCTACCTAGCTCTATCCACTCAGACGACGAAACTGAGCACGACGCCTTCTTCGTGCAGACTGCGGTGGAAGAAGTGGAGAACGCCGAGTACGTCGCCCCACTAAAACCCCTACTCTCCATGAGGGTGGAAGACCCCGTGGATGAAGAGCTGGACCCTCGATCCAGGCTCAGGGAGTACGTGGATTCCAAGAGGAAGTTGGTGGCGAAAAAGCTATGCTACGCGAAGCCTACCCGCAGCTCGTGGCCACTGAAGCAAGGACGTATGGGAGACCTATCCCAACTGAAGGAGGACCTCGAACAGAAGATCACCACCTGGCAAAGGGAGGTGGATCTCAAGCTCATGAAGAGCGTATGGGGTGCCCATGTGAGGACCCCAGATGAGGACGACCTCTCGGAGGAATGTGTATGTGAACCCGCTAAAGCGTGCCTATGTTGCCATCGTCCACCGGAGATGGTTGAGCAAGACCTTCTGTATGCCTACCAAGGGCTGAAGGATGCTACCGCGGGCGAAGAATCGGTGGAGGACCACCTCCCGACTTCTATTCAAGGGGCAAGCAACTTACACTCCGATGAGGATATGGAGGACAAGATCAAGGTACTGGACCCGCGGGTACAAAAGCTGATAAGGACCTATCTGGAGGTGTTCGGAGAACTACCCCCTCCAGCCTCATGCGACAAGCTGGTACAGATGGACCTCAAGCTGAAACCCGAGTTCGTGGGTCACAAGATCCGGAGGAGACCCTATCCAGCTCCTAAAGTGCAGGCCGACGAGATTGAGCGACAGATACAAGAATGTATCGACGCTGGCCTAGTCCTGGAGTACAAGGATGGGGACTACCCCCTACACTGCAGCCCCTGTTTCCTGGTGGCTAAACCTGGGTCTACAGCCAAACGGCTGGTAGTGGACTATGGAGAGCTGAACAAGAAGACGCTGAACCACTCAGGGTCCATTCCCAATATGGAGTCTACCCTGGAGAAGATAGCCTCCTGTCGCTACAAGACCAAGATGGACAAGCGAAGTGGATTCTGGCAAGTGGACCTGACGCCCAACGCGCAGGAACTACTGGCCTTCATCACCCCTCAGGGGAGGGTATTCAAGTGGAAGGTCATGCCATTCGGCGTGGCTAACGCCCCCGCTCTGTTCCAAGAGCTGATGAACAAGATCTTGTCCATCCTACGAAGGAGACCTAAGGTGCAGGAGCTCATATCCCGTGGGGCCCAGATGGAGGCTCACATCGACGATGTATGCCTCTGGACCAATACCCAGGAGGATCACCTAATCCTCTTGGGTGAGTTCTTTGCGGTCTGCCAGGAGAACCATACACGACTCAAGCTGGAGAAGTGTGAGTTCATGCAGGAGACCATGCAGTACCTGGGGTTTGACGTTGGCTATGGGTGGTGGACCCCAGCGGCCTCTAAGGCCAAACCCCTGATGGATGCCAAGGTACGACACGAAGACCCCAAGAAAGGACTTCATGATGTACGCAGTTTCATTGGGGCGTGCAACTTCTATCGCCGCCACATCAAAAACTTCACCTACACCAGCGCGGTACTGACTGACTTGATCAAGAAGAGTACTACTTGGCGCTGGGGCCCACAAGAGCAACAAGCGTTTGACGAGCTCAAAGACAAGGTAGCCAACGCTAAGTGCTTGGGCGTGCCTAGGGCACAAGGGGAGATTATCCTGGTGACCGACGCCAGCAACGTGGGCGGTGGTGGAACGTTGTTCCAATGGCAAGCACTAGAGAAGGAGGAGTTCGACTCGGCCATTTCCCAATGGGGGACGGAAGGTCTCAACCGAGATGGAACCCTCAAGCACAGCTACCCTGACGACAAGTGGGTCCTAGTACCTCTTGGCCACTGGAACTGGAAGTGGAACCAGGCCAGGGGGAACTACTCCACCTATGAGCAGGAACTGCTCGCGGGTATGCTGGTGCTATCCTCACAAGCACGACTGTTGGGGAGTAACCCTGTGGTCTGGCTATGCGACCAAGAACCGGTCCGCAGTTTCCAGAAGGGCCCCCCACCTGAGAAGGCCAAGCTACGTCGCTGGTGGACCTACCTCAGTCAACTACGGCTGACGGTACACCATATCCAGGGAGTGAAGAACGAGTGTGCCGACTACATCAGCCGCAACAACTTCGACGCCCTGATTGGTGCCCGGTCTGAAGCGCTGGCTAAGGAAGCGTTCAGCCGTATGGACGTACACCTGGACCTAAACATGACCATGATACGCCCGCTGGATGGACTCCAACAATCGGAGTACCTACAGGAGTTTGGGGATATCTACCGGCGCCTGGAGAAACGCCTTGAACCCCTCCTGGTCAACCAAGACCAGTGGAAGCGGGACAAGAGCTACCTCTGGCACGAGGACCGCATCGTGGTGCCTAGTGACCGAGTCCCAGCGCTGCTGAAGTGGACCCATGAGTCCAGTGGTCATGTGGGTGCTGACCGTACCCTGAGGCTGTTCAAGCAGTGGTTCCACACTACGTGGACTGACGACCAGCTGCGGAAGACGCTCCTGCCTATCGTGGACAAGTGCCCGTGCAGGTCCTGTAAACCAGGGGATATCAGGGACAGAGGTCTCTACTCGACCCTGCCCATCCCTCACTGTGCTAACAGTGTTCTATACGTGGACTACACGGAAATGCCGAAGTTCGGGGGCTATGACTTCGCCCTCGTGGTAACCTGTGGGTTGACCAGGTTTACCAGGGTGTTCCCATGTACCAAGCACATTACCGGAGAGGAGACTATCAAGATACTCCTGGAGGAGTGGTTTTGTGTCTATGGGGCGCCCAAGGAGATCAACTCCGATGAGGACGTACGAGTACGCTCAGATACTGGCTGGTACAAGAGGGTCCTGAGGTCCCTCAATGTCCAGGTGTCTACGGGGATTCCCTACTCTCACACGAGCAACCCCCTATGTGAGCGACAGATTCGTGTCCTGAAGGAGAACGTCAGGATATGGTGCAAAACTGAACGCACCAGAGACTGGGTGAGACTACTCCCCGTCATATCCTTGATGATGAACTCCCAAGAGAGTTCAGCTACTGGCTACTCGCCACATGAGCTATTCATGGGGCGCCCGGCGTGGTTCCTACATGCCCCCTATCCAGAGGACACCCATTCTTCTGTGGGTGAATGGGTCCAAGAGCAACAAGCGAAGGTGGACAAGGCCAAGGCTATGCTCCAGAGAGTGAGGGAGCGTCAGTGGAACAAGAAGAACAAGCACCGTGTACCGGCCACCTACCAAGAAGGGGACTGGGTGCTGGTGCACCACAGTCGACTACCCGCCTGGCCACGCTCTACCAGCGATGACCCATACTTCGGGCCGTACAAGATCCTATCTGTGGATGGACACCGTATCACCGTGCGGTGTTCTCCCCGTCTAGGGGGGACCCTGGTGTGCGCCGCTCAACACCTGAAGCGCTACCATGATCCTGAAGACCTCTGTGGGGAGGAGTGGGAGCTGAACGACGAGGAAATCGCCGCTCTGGACCTACAAGGGGCTGCCAGCCCTATGGAAGTTGAAGGTGAACTCCCCGACATGAACGCCGAGGAGATGGCTAAGGAGGGCTTCTACCTGGTGAAGTCTGTCCTACGCCACCGCTATCGCCAGGGTTGGCGCTTCCTCACCCTCTGGGAGGGGTTTGGAGTCGAAGAGGCCACCTGGGAGCCCTTCTCTGCATTTGTTCTACCTGAGGGACGCCTAAACTCAGTTCTGGTTGACTACTTGTCCCAGAACAACCTTGGTGAGTTGTTGAGGCTCGCTGAGATGCTTGCCTCCAAGAATAAAGCTAGAGACTGAACCTTACGCTTACCTGCCAAAGCGTATGTGTGAGTGTGCTAGTCCTAAGGTCCTGAGAGCAAGCCGCAGAAGTGGTGTCCTAATTATACCCAAGTCTGCGCCCTTGCTGAACCTGGAGGGTTGGCTTATTGATGCCACGGGGTACGCCCCGGGTCTCCCCTCCCCTATGCGCCCAATTTCTGTGTTGGCGCAAAACCTTGGGGGAATACCCAGAGTGTCAATCCAGGTATTGTTTTCCCTACCTACCTGTCTACTACAGGGAGGGGTGGCCAAAAGCTATGAAGGCATGCAAAACGCCTGTTTGCTATGTGGCCAAAAACACTAACCTAACCCACTGTCACAGCCCACCAACCCAGCTAAAATTGCAGGAAAAGGGTGGGACAGTGACACGCCCCCTACAGGTCCTACACACCCTACAGTGGCACCATCCTGGTGGGCGAGCGCTGGGCAACTGGCTCTAGCCCCCACGCAGGACTACCACTCCTACACGCACACTCTACTTGGCGTTGCGAAGAGGAAGTTCTCGAGGGTCCTAGCGACCCACCTGTGAAATGACAAGAGAACACAGCGCTGCTAAGCAACTGTGGCCTCACAGGGGACGCCACAACGCGTTTCCCCTGCAAGGGCTTGGAGGGAAGGAGTGCTCTCGTGTGCAAGGCGCAGATGTCGATGAAGTCGGACTCCCTGCTCTGCCGCAGGCGGAGCGGAGTTACTTGTTTGTGTGATCTGCGCCCCTGTTTAGCAGGGCATAAAAAAATGCTGCTGCACCACTCACCCTACCTGCCCACCTGTAAAACAAAGGCAAATGAAAGGGCGTTTGCGGCGGAGGAACCAAGGCACACTCCAGGTATTATACCCTTCTCAGTGTGCCCTATAATACGCTGTCCGCAAACACGCTGCATGGAGCAGCTACCCTTATCAAGCAAGCAAGCGTTAAGGGACTCCTCAGGTTCTCTTAAAGAACGTACCGAGGAGCCCCTGGGTAGCCTAAACAAGGTTTACCGTGCGCACTTCGCGTGGCCTACCCTTTAATGCGTGTGTGCATGCACGACTATGCACAATCACGTGGGCAAACCTGCCCATCTCCACAACAATCTTGACTCCACCAGGGGGTGGCCCCGCCTGGGCGTACCTACCTTACCTACCGCTGGGAAGTGAAGCAAGGAGAGAAAACAAAAGGGGCGCACGCGAAGAACGTTGCTATGCACTTGTGTGTATGACTAATCACCCTGATCTGACCGCTAATCATCTGCAATCTTTCCAATCAATCCCTCTACCGCGTCCTATCGTGGTTATCGTTGTTAACGCTGCTACACGACTCGGTCACGGAGACTCGAGACGAGCAATGTGTATGCGGCATGCAAGACGTACATACCTGTAGTTTATACCTGATTCATTGAAGTCTTTTCAATTGTTTTTCGAATTCTTGAATTTTTGAAGCTTCTATTAGTGTGGGTGGAATCTGTATGTTTGTTTATTAATATGTGTCTCGTCATTTTCAAGACTACGTGATACATACGTTTATAATTCCATTATTTTTCCATTTTCCGGCGCTTCGCTAGGAGCCGCTCCTGCGCGCCGCCATTTTATGCGTATGAATTTCTGGACTTAAAAAATCCAGAGATGACTATAATTTCTATAAAAATGTGCTGAAGATGCACAATTGGATTCTGCTCAGGTGTGTCGTTTCAGAAAAATTCTGCGCCGTCATTTGACGGATTTTGGTGTCGTCGCTTCGTTTTTGCGTGGATTCGTCCATAATTCTCCCATTCCTGCCTCTGCAGATACCCACGCGCAGCCTCGCTGAGTAGGCCGTGTTCGGGCCGAAACGCAGGTGCCTGGAGAGACTGAGCAGAACCAAGACCCCACCAAGGGGCAAATTAATTTCTTTTCGACTCCCTACGCCCTAAGACAGGTCACAGGTCGCCAGCAGGTTTACGAGAACCCATGCGAGTGTGTATAATGTGTCTTGCGTTTGGGTTGTGTCGACGCTGCGTCTTGGAGGAAGGGATGCATATGCACATGTTTGGCATGCTCCCAATCTAACCCAACCAAGCCACAGGAGCCCCGGCAGCGCCAAGAGCGCTGAGTCTTCTGTAGGAAACTGTACAATCAGAGCAGCAAAAGGACGCCAGCCATGGTGAGCGCCCATTTTTCAGTGTGAGGGAGACTGTAGGTATTTTAAAGTAGATGTGGAAACCAAGGAAAGGCCAAGAAAAATTCCCTTTTTCCTAAAATGCGACAGTGGTGGCCACCACAGCACAAGGGGGGAGTAAGAAAAAGTGCTTTTCCATTGCTTTAGGACATACTCTAGTTGTATTAGAGATGCACTGAGCAACCATGCATTTTTATCTTAGTATTGGTCCAGCCAAAAGTGGTGAGAACACATTTTGACCTATGGAACCAAACACCCAATCAGGATATGGAGTGGACCCCTTAATCCCCTTTCAATCAGAAGTAAAACATCTTTTCCTGAGTTGACTGAGCACTGACATACCTAAGGTAGAGCCTATGAATTTATCTATGTTTTTCCATGAATACTTATCTGCCCTAGTGGTATGCACCATAGGGGGTTAGGCACCTCTTTTTGAGAGGTCCTGGGTTCAATTCCTGGTCAGCCTAACTAAGTAGGAAGATCCCAACTAAGTAGGAAGATCCCATGTGACATGGCAGTGACCTCATCGCCACATACCATGCCACCTCAGCACATATGGGAGCCAAAACAAAGAGTGCACATCTCCTAAGATGGCACTATGGGGAGAGAGTGATCCTGAGGCAGTTTTCTAGCTCTTTTCCCAAAACATTTCAGCTATCTCTGTGAATATGCATTCATTTGTATCCTGAGTTGCAGTTTCTGTGAATATCTAATCATCTTTCACTGTTTACACTGCAGCCCTTCATGCTTTGATCCTGAATTACCTTCTCCTTGCATACTATTGGCTTGGGCTATCCTGGATTGAGTTGGCTTTACTGTATTTCAACAAACAAAAGCTTTTCATCATCCAAAACCAGCAGCAGGACACCCTACAGCAACAACAAGCAGCAGGAGAAGCAAAAACACAGTGCTGAAAACACTATAAACTTTTCTCCACCCGTACGAACTGCTACAAAACGAACCTTTACACTTACGAACTATTACCACCCCCTGTATGGCCATTTTAGTGACCCGGCTGGCCACGGCCGTTTCAAGCCCAAAAACACCCAAAATGGAAATAAATCGCAATTTCCCGGGGCTATGTGCATTTTCAGCAAATGTTGCCACAGACAAAAACGAAGAGCAAGAAATTCCGCATCCGATGGTCAAAAGTGCCGCGCGTTTTGGAGCCCCTAAAATCGAGTTATGGCCATTTTAGTCACCCGGCTGGCCACGGCCGTTTCAAGCCGAAAAACACCCAAAATGGCAATAAATCGCAATTTCCCGGGGCTTTGTCAGCAAATGTTGCGAAAGACAAAAACGAAGAGCAAGAAATTCCGCATCCGATGGTCAAAAGTGCCGCGCGTTTTGGAGCCCCTAAAATCGAGTAATGGCCATTTTAGTCACCCGGCTGGCCACGGCCGTTTCAAGCCGAAAAAAATCCAACATGGCAACAAATCGCGATTTCCCGGAGCTACGTGCATTTTCAGCAAATGTTGCGGAAGACAAAAACGAAGAGCAAGAAATTCCGCAACCGATGGTCAAAAGTACCGCGCATTTTGGAGCCCCTAAAATCGAGTGATGTCCATTTTTTTCACCCGGCCGGCCACGGCCGTTTCAAGCCAAAAAACACCCAAAATGGCAATATATTGCGCCGAAAAACACCCCAAATGGCAAAAAAATTGCAATTTCCCGGGGCTACGTGCATTTTCAGCAAATGTTGCCACAGACATAAAAAAAACCCCAAGAAAATCCGCATCCGATGGTCAAAAGTGCCGCGCGTTTTGAAGCCCCTAAAATCGAGTTATGGCCATTTTAGTCACCCGGCTGGCCACGGCCGTTTCAAGCCGAAAAACACCCAAAATGGCAATAAATCGCAATTTCCCGGGGCTACGCGCATTTTCAGCAAATGTTGCGAGAAACAAAAATGAAGAGCAAGAAATTCCGCATCCGATGGTCAAAAGTCCCGCACGTTTTGGAGCCCCTAAATCGAGTTATGGCCATTTCAGTCACCCGGCTGGCAACGGCCGTTTCAAGCCGAAAAACACCCAAAATGGCACTAAATCGCGATTTCCCGGGGCTACGTGCATTTTCAGCAAATTTTGGGAGAGACAAAAATGAAGAGCAAGAAATTCAGCATCCGATGGTCAAAAGTACCGCGCGTTTTGGAGCCCCTAAAATCGAGTTGTGGCCATTTTAGTCACCCGGCCGGCGACGGCCGGGGCAGGGTGAGCCCTTTGAGCCTCTTGTCGCCCTTCCCCGGCCAGGATCAAATAGCGCACGAGCGCAACTAACGCTTGATGCTGATGGGGCTGTAGCTTGCGACTCCCCTGCCAAGGACGAGAAACAATAGATTGCTAGGTGTCAGTGTCCACTATGTCGGAGACGCGGACCACCCCCAGGAAAATCAAAAAATTACAGGGAATGGATTTTTCGGCAAATGCACCAATGTAGCCTATTTCGTTGTGTTGTGAAATGATGATATGTCAGAGCTACCCCGCTTACTTCGAAAACCCACCAGGTGACTGGTGTCGGCTGCACGGGCAGACTGCCAAAAAAGTTAAAAGTCTCCAACTTTCGCCCAAAATTCCGAAAAAATATGATTCCATACCCCCCTCCCCAACCGCTACATTTCCGAAAAGCCCCCCCCCCCTTTTTGAGATTTCAAAAAGGTATAACATACCCCCTACCTACGGCGCAACATTTTTCCGAAATTCGGCCCGCACAGGAAATTCCCTGCTAGTGTAACGAACCCCCCCCCCCCTGTTCAACACCCAAATATAATGTGAGCAGGTATCAGCCAGGGGGGGGAGAGGCGCACGCCGGGGATGAGTACGACACAACCCACTATGCCCCACTCTCTCTCCGGCAACCCGTAATGGGGCCGGCTCTCAACTTACATCAGTTTGCCACCAGAGCTGTTCATTATGAGTGTGTAGGCGGGGGCAGTAGTGACCCCTCAGCCAGGCACGCATTGGAACGGAGGAGGGGGGGAATCTGGTCTGGACCCGGGTGGGGGGTCTAAGGGGGTATGGGGGGGAGGGGTGACCTTGCCAACTTTGGGCATGGCAAGCAGTGGAAAATTTTTGCAGTTGTATTACAATTCATCCAGTTCCATGGAATATTGTGGGCTATGGATGGTCATTGTTATTACAAGTTGCCTTAAAAATGTTGGGCATGAAAAATTGGCTCAAAAAAAACGAACAAAATGTTACTCAAATATTCCACAATCGTGCCATTGATCTGAAAATGTGACCTTGAGCAACACATAGTAAGCACATTGGTGCCAAAGGCGCCGAAGAAAAGTTGTTTCAGGGAAATTGGAAGGGGAAGAGGGGGTTTGGACACGTGTGGGGAAGGTGCCTCCTCCTTCGATTTTGTTGTTCTAATGTGTGCGCGCCCTCAGCCCTTTGCAGCGTGTTCACAGAGGGGGTGGGCAAGTGGAACTTCTCCATGCCCATGCACAGGGGGGCTTTTGCCAGTGCAAAGTGTCCCCACGCCCATATATCACCCTTTCAAAGCATTTCTCTAAACCCCCACCCCCAACATGGGGATTAGGGGGGCGACTATGGCACAAAACCCTCTCTTAGCTGGTTGGAGTAGTAACGTTCTTTTGTATGCAAGTGGGCAAAGTTGGGCTGCGAGGGTGTCCAAATGGTGAAAACTAACAAAAACCATTTTAGGAGCTCTGAAATTCCGTACGAAATCTGTAGTTTCAACAAATTTGACCTTAATTTTAATTTGTGTACATTGCTTGCTATGAGCCTCCTGCTATGAGCCAACACGGATCACAAACAAACCTCCTTCCATTGTGGTACACGGGCGGCAAGTACAATCGGTCCTGATGCGACCCATCCCCCAGCTATTGAAGCGGTACCCAGAACCCCATGGCCAGGTTACGGCATACAACCGGTCTCCGGTCCACTAACCCCATGTACGGCGTGTTCCGTGCCGTGAAGCCCCGCATCGGCAACCGATGCACCGCCAGCGGAGATTTGTGTATCAGAATATCAGGAATCAACAGGGTTTTATTTTCATATTGTTTCCGTCAATTTTTACGCTTCCGTTCTGATATTCACTATTTTGACTGCTGGCGGTTGGATCGCGAATTTACCGTAACCGCCAGTTTAACTGTTTATAATGGAAATTTTAACGCTATCCGTCACGAAGGCTCCAAAGTCGCCAGGAACTGCATGGATGCTTCCGCAATTTTCATAATTAATACTCGCAATTTTAATCCGAATTTTTCAGGATGTCGAAATCGGATTTTCGACTTCGACATCCCCGCACTTGATTTGACCTCTTTCGAGTGGACCTACGTGCTTCCCTATGCACGAATCAACTTCCTTTTTATCTTGCCCTCCATTTGACTCAGAGATATGGGCAAAACAAAGTTGATTCGTGAGGCCACTTGTGAGGGTCATATCTCGTGCCGCTTGCGAGTATTGACAATAAGGAAACGTGGGATGTATTCACAATACTCCCGACGTATTTTAGGAAGCTTTATATGCCTTGCGTTGCCACACGTGCGCGCTAGTGTAATGGATCATGGTCAAGAGGGTAGAGTTTGCGTTATAACTCATTGGCCATGACATTGCGTGCGTTAAGATAACTTTCGAGTGTAGCGCGCAAGTGTTGGTGTTGCATAGGAACTCTCCTTGAGTTCCTATGAGCGATAGACACAAAGTTATGCCCTTGGAGGGGCATGACATATCGTGGTGGGAGCCCCCTTTTTGGGCAATATGTGGTATGTGCCATGTGTTGTGTTGCGTGCCCATTTGGCGGGTCCATTACTCCAAGCCAAGCCCGCCAATGGACCTCATATTGTGCAAGCCCCTTCTCCATACTCCCTACGGTCAATTGCAAGCCTAACCTTCGTGAAGGGAAGCTTGTGTGGTGATCCCGAAGCGATGCGTTGGGAGCAAGGTGTGTGTTTTACAATTTTCCATATTTTCATGTGCCCACTTGGGAAGTAGCGCTCGTAACCTTTCAAGGCGCCCCAAGTGGAGCACATATGTGGGATCGAAGGTCAATGGTGTCAAGTCATTGTGTTTAGAAGGATCAAGTGATTGCACGATCCAAGCCGGAGATATTATAATATAATTGTAGACCTTTCAAGGCACTTTTGTGTGTCATTGTGCCAATTTTGCCATTTTTGGCTCGTCATGATGTCAAGTGGCGACCGTGTATCTCAACGTTGCGCTCAATTGACATCATGACCCAAGTATGTTATGAGGGTACATACTTCGGTAGCCAACATATCTTGGACCCGGCGAATAACTCCTCTTAGGCTTGGCATACCGTGGCCGCCATGTTGGCGATTTGGGACTATCCCAAATCATGGGCTCACTTGGCGACCCTGCCATTCCCAATACCGGAGGAGTTGGGCGACGCCCAAAAGATATGTTGGACCAACATGACTTGATACCAATCCTATGGCACACTCCGGTCCGAGTCGGGCATGTGCCTCATTTGCCTTAACCATGAGTGTGCGCGTTTTTGGCCATTTTATGCAATTTTCCACTTTTGCTGCCCGCCGTGCACTATGTTCTAACCCTCGTGCACGCCGGACGCATGGACCAATGGACCATATATGACATGGGTGTTATGGGTGATGGTCCCCATGGTCCACACACCACGTGGGCGAAGCGGAGCCGCCTTCGTTAAGGCGCTAGGCCAAATTGAGTATGGGCAATTTTGCCATTTTTGCATTTGTGGACCCAATTGGGATCGTCACCACGCCGAGTGGCATGGAGATCTTTGAGAGCCAAGTGGATGGGAGTCTTCGTTGGGCTCCTGATGGATCACGCATGGAATGGCGGATCCGATCTCCAAGCCGGCGTGGAGATATACTATTGGGAGCACACCGAATTTTGGCTCATTTCAGGCAGCCAAAATGACCCAATTTTGGGACCCCGATTTCCCCCTTCCGTGTGGTCAATTGGCGGCCCCATTTCTCTAAGCCCAGAGGGAGCCCAGACCTAAATTCAAGTTGTACACTCAGATATAAGTCCTAGGTCCTGCCTCCTACCCTGTGAGCCATTGGCCTTACCTTGGCCGGGCGAGCCACGCGTGGGAATGACGCCAATTTTGGTGATTTTGGCATCATGACCCCACATGACTCATCCGTGTTGCCCTGATGCCGGGACCTCAGAGGGAACCAGGTTGGGTGAGGGCTCCAGGGGGTTCGTACTCGAAGGGCACGGGGTCAGTTGCCTCGTCCCTACCTCTGGCGGGTCCGGACGAGTGGTCAATTTTGGGGATTTTTGAGCTAATTTCAGTTTGGGCTGAAACAGCCCATTTTCAGCTACCAACTCCTGGGTGATAATGGCGGGGCCATATCTCTGGCTCAGAGTGGAGTTGGGACCCGCCGTTAAGGGAGCATAGGGAGCCACTGTCGGTCGACCTTGGAGCCCCTTGGTTCCCAGGAACTCGCCTGTGGCTAGGTGCGACACCTCTCCCATTGGCAGGGTTTCAGGGTCCGGACTGAGCAGGGCATGGGTTGTGTTTGGGCCCCCGCCCCTACCAGCCACTGAGAGGGTCGGACCTGGGATTGGGATATGAATTGGGACTGAGTGTCTATCGTCCCTTGATGCCCTTACCCCAGTCCAGTCTTAACCCCATGTGTACATATCCTGATGTGTTGCTGTACATACTTTCGTTCCCTCTTTGCAGAGTGGCAAGGATTCTGAAACGCTTTGTCACATGACAACGCATTGATGCCCTTGTGAGCGTAGTGCTTTGCCTGCCTGCTCACTTGCGTGTGTCCACCGCAGCGTCCCGTGGCCGGCCCCCCACGGGAACGCGTCAAAAGCGTTTCACCGCCGCGGGGTTACCCAGCCCTCGCGTGCCACTCAGGGCCAACAACCCCGAGCGGCGCGTCGCAGCAGCGCGGCGCAGCTCGCAGCTCGCAGCGCAGCGCAGCGTCTCGCAGCGCAGCGCAGCGGCTCGCAGCGCCACTCAGCGACAGCGCCGAGTTCGTCACGGATCCCGCAGCGCCGTCCAGCGCATCGCCCTGACCGCGCAGCAACCGTGAAAGAGGTGCACAGACCAGGACTCCTGCATCAGCCCCATCGGCCGACCCGGAGTCCCATCGGCCGACCAGCAAGGCCGCGTCAACCACCTCCACAACCACCGGCTGACCAGCACCAGCCGCACGCCCAATCCAGTGCTACAGCACCCTCCTCAACAACCACAACCAGTTCGTTGAGTTGAACGAGTGCACGTCAAGGACCTCAAGATCAACTACGCCCCCGCTGCTATGGTGAATTGGCAAGAAGCGGGTCGGAGGTGGCCGCAGCCCCACCCCCATGTGGCGCGCCTGCTGCGCGGATTGCTGTGGGACCAGCAGTACCGCTACAGCAATCCCCAGTGCGAAGGCGGCATGCCCGGGAGCTTCGAGCTCCGCGAGGACATGGGGGAGGATCGCCTGCGGGAAGTGGAGGAGTGGCTGCGGGCGGAAGGGTACGAGTACCGCTTCCGCCGCAAGCGCTGGAGGACGTGGACCCGGCCGGACAGGCCCGGCGAAGGGCTGCGCCCCGACGGGATTGAGGAGGACGAGGACCCCAACGCCTACCCGTCGGGCGCCTCGATCAACGTCTCCCTGTGGGACTTGATCGAGAGGAAGTTCCCGGAACCGGGGAGCGAGCGCAGGCTGCAGGGCAGCAGCAGCGCGTCTCCGGGGACGGAGAAGCGGTCCGCCGGGGACAGGAAGAGGGACCGGAAGTGGCGGGAGTACCAGGAGTCCCTGGCCGCCGAAGCCGCCCAAGGCGCCAAGGGCGGAACCCCAGCCCCCAGTCCCCCACGGGCCAATGGTGGTCACCACCCCGGCTCCACCACCCTTGGCGACTACATCCAAGTCGCCAAGCAGACCCAGGGCAAGTCCCGTCCGCTGCTCCTGAGGGCCCGGCAGGCCCCAGCAGGCCCCAGCAGCGACGTGGAGTCGGCCCACCGCGGGAGGATGCCAGCCGACCAGGCCAGCTCCAGCAGCAGCGTCGCTCCCGAAAGGGACGTGGCGCGCGCATGTGAGCGCGCCTGTGGGGTGCCCTGCAACCGTCGGGTTGCCCGGCAACGGGCCAGGCAGTACAGCGCTGCCGTGGAGGGCGCCACCGGCATCGCCCAGGAGGAGGCTGCGCAGTGGGCGCATGGCATGGCCATCCACGCCCAGACCGTGGCGGCCATTGCGGCCGGACTCACGGCCGTGGCCGCCCATGGGGGAGCGACTGCCCAGGTCAACGGTGAGTTGGCGGCAGCCGACGCGGAAGCCCGCCTGACGCAGGAGGCCATTGCCTGCAAGGAGGCCGAGGTGAAGGCGCTGGAAGAGGCGCTTGCCCAGGAGAGGGCAAAGAAGGAGGCGGAGGAAAGGGCCCACGCCGAAGCGACGGCTAAGGCCCAGGAGGATGCCGCCAAGAAGGAAGCCATCGAGGCCGCGCGACGGAAGGTCGCTGAGGAGAAGGCCAAGACGGAGGCGGAGCTGGCAGCGTTGGAAGCGCAGAAGGCGCGGCTGCTGCAGGCCCGGGAAGCCGAGGCGGCTTGTGCTCGGGAGGAAGCCGAGGCGCGAGCTGCCGCAGCCACCGCCGCCGCAATGGAGGAGGCAGAGGCCAGACTCCGCCGCGAGACTCCCCCGGGAGCATCACGAGTGGAGACCCTTCGAAAGCTTTTCGAAGGGGACGCCTCCTCCAAGATGGCGCTGGATGAGGCCGACACGGGCAGCAGGGGGAGCGGTGGCACCACCGCCCGTCGGCGGAGGAAGGGCAAGGGGAAGACCCCCGAGAGGCCGCGGAGGCCAGCGGGTGGGCACCCCCACGACAGTGACCCCTTCTTCACCGCCAGTGACGGGGATGAACGAGGCCGTCGACATCGCCAAGTGGTGGCTTGGACGGGCGGAGGCGGCGGAGATGTTTCCATGGAACCGGAAGGTGAGGATGAGGATCCCCCTCCTCCCTACCGGAGCTCGGAGTCCTCCGTGACCGAGACGCCCAGGTGGGGCGACATGGACGAGGATGACGACATGGAGTTCGGCATCACGAGGAAGCGCCCATCCTCGGACCCACCGAGGCGACCGGGCGGAGACCCACCGGGACCCCCTGGCGGAGGACCATCAGGACCCCCTGGAGGACGCCCACCAAGTGGACCCCCTGGAGGTGGACCACCGGGCGGGGGAGGACCCCCTGGACCGGGCGGACCCGGCGGAGGCCCTCCTGGAGGACCCCCTGGGGACCCCGACGACCCACCAGGGAACGGCGACCCGGATTCCACCTGGCGGTGGATTGTCTACCTCCGCAGGAGGGTCTTTGCCCTCGAGTGCGTGGTAGACACGGGCAAGGTCGAGATGGCTCGCATCTCCGGGGTCGCCGCGCGCGCGCAGAAGGACCTGGACATCGCCAGGGCCGAGACCAAGTCGCTGACCAACGTCGTCAGCGGCCTGCAGGAGAGGCTGGACGCGCTGGAAGCCCGTGGGATTGTCGGCAGCGACCACCCACCCCTGGAGTCTGGCTCGTCGGACGACGGCTGGGGACCCGGACCAGGTCCAGGCAGACCCCACGCCCCCGGCCGAGCCCCCAGGAGTCGCCCCAGCGCCAGTGCCCCCTCTCTCTCCGCCCCCTCTCACCACAGCGCGGGCCGCCGCAACGAGCGCGTGCCGCCCGGCAGTGGCAGTGAGGAATGGCGCGATGAGTGGCTCAGCGCGGACTACCACAACCGCCGTGCTCCACCGCGGACGCCTGTACGCCCCCGACGCCCGCCACCAGCCCCGGTGCCAATCCCCAGGGCTGGAGGACGTTATGGTGGACTCAGGGATGAGGTCCCCAGAGGAGACGTGGAGTGGGATGTCGGCGAAGGTGAGGACCTGGACCTGGACCTGGACCTGGAGGAGTTCGACATCAGCCCGCCGCGTGGTGTACGACGGGAGGCCGCTGAACGCAGCCGCCGGCGCCGTGATGAGGATGCGTACATGGATGCAGTACGGCGTGAACATTTTGGTTCAGCGTACGTGGAGGAACCGCGGCGTAGCCACAGGGACTCCATGGAGGAGATGGACGTGGCGGCCGTGGGAGTCCGTGGGCGAGGCCGATGGGAACCTCGGTCGACCTCGCGGCCGGCGTTCATGGTCTCTAAGGCCGCGGACGCCGCCGTGTGGGAAGACTTGAAGGACATCAAGCCCCCCATGTACGATGGCAACCCCCTCAACCTCGACCGCTTCTTGGAGAAGCTGGACGATTGGGGGCTGACCGTCACTGAAGACCTACCTCCCGCGGATGCGGAGAGATATGTCTTCAAACGGTTCAGGTACCGCCTGCCGGAAGTGCTCGGCGAGCTATACTTCGTGGCGACCAAGGAGGGGAAAATCAAGACCCTCAAGGACGCCAAGAAGTGGCTGAACGAGCAGGAGCGGGTGGGCGCTCCGCAGGTGGCTGCCAAGCGCTGGAAGTCCATCAAGCTTGAGCATGATGGACGGGAGATCCGCCTACGGGACTGGCGTGACTTCCGAGGGAAATACACCCTCTTCCGCCGCAATGTGGAGGATTGGAACGAGGGTGACGAGCAGGCTCGCCTGCTCTCCATGCTGCCGGAAGCATGGATCAAGAGGGTCACCAAGGAGGAATCCAAGAGGGCCAAGTCCAACCACACGGTCAAGATGATGCTCCCCAAGGAGTATCATACGAACGTTGTGTCTTGGGCGAAGAAGAATGTGGCCCGGGATGTCAAACGGCACTCCCTGCGGAACGCTCTTCTCATCACCGTCTCGGGCGATCGCGAGAAGACCGCGATCTGGCGCCTTGACGATTGTGAGTTGAGCGGCCAGACCATCCGTCTGCAGCCCATCCCGGCGCGGATGAGCTGCGACGAGATCCTGGAGTGGGTTGGCGAGGAAGTACTCAAGGAGTACCGAAACCTCCACCACACCCGCGGGTTGAGGCCCGGCGACCGCGACGTCAACTACGTTGGCGAGGGACCTGGCGGGGAATCTGCCATGGACCCAGCGGGAGCCGGCGGCGATGAGACTCTCGTCGACGATGACGACGACGATGAGCCCGCCGAAGTGGCCGTTTGTGCCTTCGTGGCCAATAACCTGAACACGGGGAGCAAGCCGGGAAACTGGAAGCCCCTGCAGCAGGGTTGGAGGAAGCAGGAGAAGAGGGATCCTCGCCGCATTGGCGACCCTCCGCTGTCCTTTGGGGAGTTCATACGAGCTCACCCTCAAGGCTGTTTCGTGTGTTATGGGAGGAAGAAAGGCTTCAACCATGACCACCGAACATGCCCCGTCCACAAGGCCGACACGGAGGCTTACAAGAAGGCGCACGGGTCGAAGAAGCGTGCGCCCGCGGGTATCCGGGAAGCCAAAATGGAGGTCGACAAGGACGAGCTGGCCAAGCTGATGTCGTCGGTGGGGACCGAGTTGGCCAAGGAGATCCAGGAGATCAAGCGGAACTGGGTCCCCAGGTCGGACAACAAGAACAAGGAGAACAACCAGAATGACCAGAACAAGGACAAGGAAAAGAAGGGTAAAGGAGGAGGTAAAGGGGGAAGAAAGAAGGGCGTCAACGACGTTGAGGCCGAGGAGAACACCCCCTCTTCCACAACCGACGCCCCCTAGCGGAGCCCCTGCAGCCAAGGGCCCCAGCTAGGGCGGTCGCAGGATGGTGACGTGGGAAGCGCCGATCCATCCCAGTCGGGAGTCGATAAGCACAAGGGGACTGCCGCGGGCGGAAGGCCCGGTCCGGCGCCCAGTCGCGGAGGCGGGGCGAGGGCAAGTGAAGGCACGAACCCTTGCACCCGTCCGTCCTTCGCGACCAAGAACGTGTTTGATGTACTACAGGATCTATCCGAGAGTATCGGAGGATCACCCGGACCGCAGCTGGATGCTGCAGATGGGCAGCCTGAGCCCATTGTCCACGACCTGCACCAGTCGCTTGTGGAGCTTCTGGAACGGCCGGAGATCCTGAGTTTGCACGCCGTGCGCCGTGTCGGTCGCGAGCGGCAGTTGCATCTTAAGGTCCGTGCCTTATGCGGGGAAGTGGAAAAGGTTTTCGACGTGTTGGTCGACACGGGAGCTCAAGTCAGCTTGGTCAAGGCTGGCCTGCTTCCGCCAGAGTGTCTTACCGACAGTCGGAAACCTGTCAGGCTGAAGGTGGCGAACGGCCAGTACATGGTGGGAGGCACGAAGGAAGCGGCCATTGGGCTGCAGTTCGTGAACCATCGTGAGCTGAGCCGCCCAGACCTCGGCAAGGAAATCCTCCTGCACGGTAGCTTCTACGAGGCCGAGATGGACTGGGACATGATCGTCGGGTACGACTTCATGATGGAGACGGACTCCGGCGTCCTCCCGGCCCAGGCCTCCATGACCCTGTACCAGGACGACCAGCTCTCGTGGCTTTCGTCACCTGAGCACCATGTGGAATGCCAATGGATCCACCCCGAACGCAATCAGCTCGAAGTGGCCGCGCTGGACACTGAGCCTACTGGGCCAGCGAACCAGGAGTACGGCGTAAGGCCGGAAGTGGCGTACCGAGTGGTCGCGGACCTGGGAGCGTCGGATCCGGCCCTGGATGCGTTCTCTTCAGGAACCTCCGCCCATCTGCGGGTATGTGAGAAGCACTGGAGCGCCCAGGACTCCGCGTGGAAGAAGCACTGGGGTCCGCATCGGGGATTGATGTGGATCCATTGCCCCCGTTGGGACATTCCAAGAGCGATAGCGAAGATTCGCAAGGACCGCTCCAAGGCAGTGCTGGTTGTTCCTATGGGATGCACCGAGGAGGAAAGTACCCGACATTGGGTAGCCTCATTGACCAACATGACCTTGAACAAGGTCGTCCTACCGGCTGGAGAGAGTGTCTATCAGGACGCTAAGGGACAGCCCATGCCACCCCAGAGATGGCCAACAGAATTCCACTATGTGGATGGGGGCCTTGATCAGGCCGACACCACGGACTTCGTGTGTGTCAACCGTATCATAGCAGAGCCTTGGAGGCAATGCTTTGCGGTTCCCCCTGTTGACATCGGAGAATCGGACTCCGAAGACCCCCTCACTGAAGAGGAGTGGGATCTGGTTCAGGGGTATATGGATCAGCCCTTTCACGACTGGGGGAACCAGCGTGAGGGCAAAGGCCAGGACAAAGCCTGGTGGGAAGTGGACTCAATCGTCTCTGGTTCCTATGACGGGGATACCTTCGTACAGAGGGTGCTGGATCACATGTCCAGCCAAGACGAGCCACCTGGCGGTAACCCACCCACCTACGGCGATCTGTTCCGAGGCAAAACCAGAGATGGCCCTTTGGGCCACCTGGGAAGACCACCTGAGCCGAAAGCGAGCGGAGTAGCTACCCCTCAAGTAAGCTCCGTGGTTCAAGTGCCCGGAAAAGCCAAGGCGGAGTCCGATGACTGCCCCAAGATCCAGGCGTTGAGGGCCAGGCTGAAGCAGAAGTATGGCGAGACCTTCTTCAGCGGAAAGCCTGTGTTCCCCCCACCGGTGCGTGGACCGTATGGCGAGGCCAAGATAGGACTGAAGCAGGACCCCCGTGTGTATCGACACCGGGAGTTTGCCCTGAGGGGCGAGAGGAAAGAGGCCATGGAGAAGATCCTCCGTGACTTCATCCAGAGAGGCTGGCTTGAGCCGTGCCACTCCGAGTGGGCCTCTCCCTGCTTCGTCGTCCCCAAGAAGGTTGCCGGTGAGTGGCGGCTCGTGGTCGACTACCGCGGCCTGAACGCCCAAACGCAGCACGACAGCTATACGCTGCCCCTCATTGAGGACATGCTGCAAAAGCAACACCGGCGGAGGATCTTCACGGTGATTGACCTGAAACATGGTTATCATCAGATGCCTCTCGCCGAGGAGTCCCGTGCCTGCACAGCCATGAGCACCCCACTTGGACCTCTCCAGTGGAAGGTGATGCCCATGGGCGTTACCAACGGCAATGCGGCTTTTCAGCGGATGCTGGAGAACCTGCTTGAGCCGGTGCGCGACTGTGCGGACCCCTTCGTGGACGACGTGATCATCGCGTCCGGGGACCCCAGCATGAGCTACGAGGAGCTCCTGGAGGCACACGAGAGGGACGTCACTCGGGTGCTGGACCTTCTGGTTCGGCGGAAACTCACGGGCAGCAGTGACAAGGCCACCATTGCGGTAAGCGAGGTGGTCTTCGCTGGCCACGTAGTCGGGAACGGGCAGCGAAAGCCCATACCTGGCAAGGTGGCTGCGATCGAGCACTGGGAAAAGCCCAAAACGGTCTCTGAGCTACGGGCGTATCTGGGGTTCTGCAACTACTACTCGGGGTATATCAAAATGTATGCCGAGTATGCAGCCCCCATGACGACCATGCTCAAGGGCAACCGAGAGGAGACCAAGAAGGGGTCCAAGAAGGCTTTGGTCTGGACTGAAGAGTCTGACCGTGCCTTTGAGGGGATGAAGCAGGCGCTGCTATCCGCAGTGGGTCTGCACCTCGTGGATCCCGACCGAGGGTTCGTCCTGCGCACCGACGCTTCCGACTACGCCATTGGCGCTGTGTTGGAGCAAGTGCTTGACGATGGGAGGCACGTGCCCGTGGCCTTCTGGAGCCGAGTCCTGGCGGAAGGCCAGAGACGGACGTGGACGCCCCGTGAAAAGGAGGCGTATGCCATTGTCATGGCTCTCAGGAAATGGGCTGGGTACATAGCCCTCCATCCCGTCACCGTCTGCACCGACCATCAGAGTCTGCAGTCGTGGCACAAGGAGCACGTGGACACCCCCTCAGGTCCCGCCTCCCGACGGGCAAGATGGCATGAGACCTTGGCCAAGTTCGACCTTACGGTTGTTTATATTCCGGGAAAGGATAACACCGTGGCGGACTGTCTCAGTAGGTGGGCCTATCCCGCCAGCAAGGGCATGCAGGATATCTCTGCCCATGGCGATGAGGCCGAAACCGCTGAAGCCAAGAGGATCATTGAAATGGAGCGCCTGATGGAGGAGGAGGGGGCTAAATGCTTCGTCGTCATGGCTGCGGATGCCCCCCTCGCTTCGAGGGTGAGCAGAACAGTCAGTGTACTCGCCCCTGTGGGTGCCGCGGGCGGAAGGCCCGGTCCGGCACCCCCTGTGGGAACTGAGTCCGACAAGCACCTCTTCCCGGAGTCTTGCCTCCAGGACGACTGGACCGACGATTACGCCAAGTCTGATGCCTTTGCGGCCGAGTATAGGGCTGTGACCGACCCTGACGACGGGCAGAAGTGGCCAAAGGGGCTGACCGAGGAAGATGGCAAGCTCTACCGGAATGGTAAGCTGCTAGTCCCAGAGTCCCGGGTGCTCGAGCTGTGTGAAGCTTGGCACCACCACATGCTGCACCCAGGGGTCAAGAAGCAAGCTCTTGACATGCAGCGTCGGTTCGAGGTCGACCATATCGTTCTCTACACCGCCATCAAAAAGGTCAGGAAGGGTTGCTCGGTCTGTCAGGCCTGCAATTCCGACAACCGGAACGTCAAGGGGGAACCCCAATGGACCCCGGTTCCTGACCAGCCCATGGAGAGCGTGGCCATGGACGTCTTCTCCATGCCCGAAGTGCACATTGGCAAGGAGACCTTTGACTGTGTGGTTCTCTGTGTGGACCGCCACAGCGGCTACGTTGTAGCCGTTCCGGCACGCAAAAAGGGGTTGCTCGCCAAGGAAGTGGCAGTCATGATGATTCGTCATTGGCTGACCGTCTTTGATATCCCCCGCACCATTTGCAGTGACCGAGGGCCCCAGTTTACTGGTGGCTGGTTCAAGGCTATGTGTTCCCTCATGGGGATACGTCATGCCAAGAGCGTCGCCTATCTCAGCCGGTCTAACGGCCGTGCTGAAGTGGCTGGACGGCAGCTGTTCGAGAAGCTGCGCAAGATCCACATCACCAATCCACGGCGGAACTGGTTCGAGGAGATGTGGCCTGCTCTGAAGGCCCATCATGACACCCCCACTCCGGGCGGTTTGTCCCCTCACCAGATTCTGTTTGGCAGGGACCCCCTGGGTAGGGGACTTCCCTTGTCTGGTGATGGCATGGCTATGGATGCCAAGGAGTTTCTCGCGCGGCAAGAGCAAACGGCGCGGGACATCCGCCAGCAGCTTGAGAAGGAGCATGCTGAGCGTCAGAAGTCCGCCCCGAGCTCGACAGCGCAGAAGTTCAGAATGGGAGACCCGGTGTGGGTGATCAGACCCCGCCCCATGGGCACCCACCGCACCAAGACCTGGTTCACACCCGGCGAGGTGGTCCGCAGGATTGGTGAGGACACCTACCGCATCAAGGTGGGTCACGGACAGTTCCGGGAGCGCCACGAGAGTCAACTCCGTGTGCGGGAACCCGACCTCCGTGGCCGACATGTGTCCCTGGACTACGCCAAACATGAGGCCGATTCGGACGACGACTATGCTGAGCAGGACGACTATACTGTCGAGAAGATCCTGGCTCAGCGTCGGAAGGCCTCGGCACCCGGAGGTCTGGAGTTCAAGGTTCGTTGGCGAGGCTATGGGCCGTCCCACGACACCTGGGAACCCGTCTCCTCATTCGTGCCGCGGGTCAATACTCCCTTCATGGAGTACATCCGCAAACACAAGACCAAGATCCACGTTTCGGACTTGGCAGCACTCACCCGGGCGATTGCAGCCAGGGGTGCCTGATCAGCGCCCTGGGCTCTCCCCTGATGTGTTGTGAGCGCTTGTAAGGCCGACGAATCGTCCCTTACTTGCTTGCTCTCTTCCATCTTTCGGTGACAGAGTGGCCATATACCCCCCCCTGCTGAATCCAGAGGAGGATGGCCCCTCTCTTCTTTTATTCGTCACTCACCCCCCCTGCTGAATCCTTGGGAAACCAGGTAGGGCGACTGACCTTCGTATTTTTGAGCTCTTGGGGCCTTGAAGCCCATACGACGTTGCGCAACGGATGCCGCTGTCATCGGCATTGCGATTTTTTTGGTGTGTGGTCTGGTTCCATGGCATTTGCGGAATCCAGACCAGTCGACGTGTGTCTCGAGACTATATATGCCTGAACTCAGGCGTTATCCTGTCCATCCTCCTGCATTTGCCTTATCCTGACCGTGGCGTGGTTTGGCACTCTGTTCTGAGTGTGTTTACACGCCTATTTACCCAAATTGTTGCTTGTTTTTCTGCCCTCCAGGATATGTGCATCTGTATGTTAAGTGTCATCAGCCCATCGCTGAGGGATGGACTGTTTTTCACCACGAATCGGGATACAGAGGCGCCTTGAGTCGCCGTGTACATATCCTTACAGCCTGGTCCAGCCTGGACCAGTACTTGATTACAGATTCTACTGTTTGAGTGCCCGTGATACCGTGTTGCCCTATTCGCTGTGATGTGTGGAGATCCTGATGGCGCCAGGCGGGAAGCCCAGTTGCCTGACTACACTCCCAGCGGTCCGCCACTGTCAGTCCCAGTGTGAGCCTACCGATTTGCAGACGCACTTGCATTCGGATGGCGGCCTCCGGTGCTCCTGACCTCGGTCAGTCTGCCTGGCAAACTGGTGGTTTGAGGAGTCGACGCCTCCGCCCACACTGCATGAGGACTCCCTCATGTATGGCCTTCGTGGCAGTAGGGCGAGGGAAAAGACGGCCTTGATGCCCGATCCCTTCAGGAGTGAAGCGGTACCCAGAACCCCATGGCCAGGTTACGGCATACAACCGGTCTCCGGTCCACTAACCCCATGTACGGCGTGTTCCGTGCCGTGAAGCCCCGCATCGGCAACCGATGCACCGCCAGCGGAGATTTGTGTATCAGAATGTCAGGAATCAACAGGGTTTTATTTTCATATTGTTTCCGTCAATTTTTACGCTTCCGTTCTGATACTCACTATTTTGACTGCTGGCGGTTGGTTCGCGACTTTACCGTAACCGCCAGTTTAACTGTTTATAATGGAAATTTTAACGCTATCCGCGACGAAGGCTCCAAAGTCGCCAGGAACTGCATGGATGCTTCCGCAATTTTCATAATTAATACTCGCAACCTTAATCCGAATTTTTCAGGATGTCGAAATCGGATTTTCGACTTCGACATCCCCGCACTTGATTTGACCTCTTTCGAGTGGACCTACGTGCTTCCGTATGCACGAATCAACTTCCCTTTTATCCTGCCCTCCATTTGTCTTAAAGATATGGGCAAAATAAAGTTGATTCGTGAGGCCACTTGTGAAGGTCATATCTCGTGTTGCTTGCGAGGATTTACGATAAGGAAACGTGGGATGTATTCACAATACTCCCGACGTATTTTAGGAAGCATTATATGCCTTGCGTTTCCACACGTGCGCGCTAGTGTAATGGATCATGGTCAAGAGGGTAGAGTTTGCGTTATAACTCTTTGGCCATGACATTGCGTGCGTTAAGATAACTTTCGAGTGTAGCGCGCAAGTGTTGGTGTTGCATAGGAACTCTCCTTGAGTTCCTATGAGCGATTGACACAAAGTTATGCCCTTGGAGGGGCATGACATATCGTGGTGGGAGCCACCTTTTTAGGCAATATGGAGTATGTGCCTTGTGTTGTGTTGCGTGCCCATTTGGCGGGTCCATTACTCCAAGCCAAGCCCGCCAATGGACCTCATATTGTGCAAGCCCCTTCTCCATACTCCCTACGGTCAATTGCAAGCCTAACCTTCGTGAAGGGAAGCTTGTGTGGTGATCCCGAAGCGATGCGTTGGGAGCAAGGTGTGTGTATTACAATTTTCCATATTTTCATGTGCCCACTTGGGAAGCAGCGCTCGTAACCTTCCAAGGCGCCCCAAGTGGAGCACATATGTGGGATCGAAGGTCATTGGTGTCAAGTCATTGTGTGTAGAAGGATTAGTTGATTGCACGTACCAAGCCAAAGATATTATAATATAATTGTGCACCTTTCAATGCACTTTTGTGTGTCTTTGTGCCAATTTTGCCATTTTTGGCTCGTCATGATGTCAAGTGGCCAACGTATATCTCAACGTTGCGCTCAATTGACATCATGACCCAAGTGTGTTATGAGGGTACATACTTCGGTCGCCAACATATCTTGGACCCGGCGAATAACTCCTCTTAGGCTTGGCATACCGTGGCCGCCATGTTGGCGATTTGGGACTATCCCAAATCATGGGCTCACTTGGCGACCCTGCCATTCCCAATACCGGAGGAGTTGGGCGACGCCCCAAAGATATGTTGGACATATATGACTTGATACCAATCCCATGGCAAACTCCGGTCCGAGTCGGGCATGTGCCTCATTTGCCCTAACCATGAGTGTGCGCAATTTTGGCCATTTTGAGCATTTTTCCACTTTTGCTGCCCGCCGTGCCCCATGTTCTAACCTTCGTGCACGCCGGACGCATGGACCAATGGACCACATATGACATGGGTGTTATGGGTGGTGGTCCCCATGGTCCACACACCACGTGGGCGAAGCGGAGCCGCCTTCGTTAAGGCGCTAGGCCAAATTGAGTATGGGCAATTTTGCCATTTTTGCATTTGTGGACCCAATTGGGATCGTCACCACGCCAAGCAGCATGGAGATCTTTGAGAGCCAAGGGCATGGGAGTCTCCGTTGGACTCTTGGTGGATCACGTATGGAATGCCGGATCCGATCTCCAAGCCGGCGTGGAGATATACTATTGGGAGCACACTGAATTTTGGCTCATTTCAAGCAGCCAAAATGACCCAATTTTGGGACCCCAATTTCCCCCTTCCGTGTGGTCAATTGGCGGCCCCATTTCTCTAAGCCCATAGGGAGCCCGGACCTAAATCTAAGTTGTACACTCAGATAGAAGTCCTAGGTCCTGCCTCCCACCCTGTGAGCCATTGGCCTTACCTTGGCCGGGCGAGCCACGCGTGGGAATGACGCCAATTTTGGTGATTTTGGCATCATGGCCCCACTTGACTCATCCGTGTTGCCCTGATGCCGGGACCTCAGAGGGAACCAGGTTGGGTGAGGGCTCCAGGGAGTTCGTACTCGAAGGGCACGGGGTCAGTTGCCTCGTCCCTACCTCTGACGGGTCCGGACGAGGGGTCAATTTTGGAGTTTTTCAAGCTAATTTCAGTTTGGGCTGAAACAGCCCATTTTCAGCTACCAACTCCTGGGTGATAATGGCGGGGCCATATCTCTGGCTCAGAGTGGAGTTGGGACCTGCCGTTAAGGGAGCATAGGGAGCCACTGTCGGTTGGCCTTGGAGCCCATTGGTTCCCAGGAACTCGCCTGTGGCTGTGCGGGACACCTCTCCCATTGGCAGGGTTTCAGGGTCCGGACTGAGCAGGGCATGGGTTGTGTTTGAGCCCCCGCCCCCATCAGCCACTGAGAGGGTCGGACCTGGGATTGGGATATGAGTCGGGACTGAGTGTCTATTGTCCCTTGATGCCCTTACCCCAGTCCAGTCTTAACCCCATGTGTACATATCCTGATGTGTTGCTGTACATACTTTCGTTCCCTCTTTGCAGAGTGGCAAGGATTCTGAAACGCTTTGTCACATGACACAGGCGTATTGATGCCCTTGTGAGCGTAGTGCCTTGCCTGCCTGCTCACTTGTGCGTGTCACCGCAGCGTCCCGTGGCCGGCCCCCCACGGGAACGCGTCAAAAGCGTTTCACCGCCGCGGGGTTACCCAACCCTCGCGTGCCACTCGGGGCCACCAACCCCGAGCAGCGCGTCGCAGCAGCGCGGCGCAGCTCGTAGCTCGCAGCGCAGCGCAGCGTCTCGCAGCGCAGCGCAGCAGCTCGCAGCGCCACTCAGCGACAGCGCCGAGTTCGTCACGGAGCCCACAGCGCCGTCAAGAGCACCGCCCTGACCGCGCAGCAGCCGTGGAAGAGGTGCACAGACCAGGACTCCTGCATCAGCCCCATCGGCCGACCCGGAGTCCCATCGGCCGACCAGCAAGGCCGCGTCAACCACCTCCACAACCACCGGCTGACCAGCACCAGCCGCACTTCCAATCCAGTGCTGCAGCACCCTCCCCAACAACCACAACCAGTTCGTTGAGGTGAACGAGTGCACATCAAGGACTTCAAGACCATCTACGCCCCCGCTGCCATGGTGAATTGGCAGGAAGCGGGCAGGACGTGGCCGCGGCCCCACCCCCATGCAGCACGCCTGCTGCGTGGGTTGGTTTGGGACCAGCATTACCGCCACAGCAACCCCCAGTGCGAAGGGGGCATGCCCAGGAGCTTCGAGCTCCGCACGGACATCGCCCCCGACCGCCTGCAGGCCGTGGAGGACTGGCTGCGGGCGGAGGGGTACGAGTACCGCCACCAGCAGAGGCGCTGGAGGGCGTGGACCCGGCCGGACAGGCCCGGTGAAGGGCTGCGCCCCGACGGGATTGAGGAGGACGAGGACCCCAACGCCTACCCGTCGGGCGCCTCGATCAACGTCTCCCTGTGGGACGTGATCGAGAAGAAGTTCCCGGAACCGGGGAACGAGCGCAGGCTGCAGGGCAGCAGCAGCGCGTCTCCGGCGACGGAGAAGAGGTCCGCCGGGGACAAGAAGAGGGACCGGAGGTGGCGGGAGTACCAGGAGTCCCTGGCTGCCGAAGCCGCCCAAGGCGCCAAGGGCGGAACCCCAGCCCCCAGTCCCCAACGGCCCAATGGTGGACACCACCCCGGCTCCACCACCCTTGGCGACTACATCCAAGTCGCCAAGCAGACCCAGGCCAAACCCCGTCCGCTGCTCCTGAGGGCCCGGCAGGCCTCAGCAGGCCCCAGCAGCGACATCGAGTCGGCCCACCGCGGGAGGACGCCGGCCGACCAGGCCAGCTCCAGCAGCAGCGTCGCTCCCGAAAGGGACGTGGCGCGCGCCTGTGAGCGCGCCTGTGGGGTGCCCTGCAACCGTCGGGTTGCCCGGCAACGGGCCAAGCAGTACAGCGCTGCCGTGGAGGGCGCCGCCGGCATCGCCCAGGAGGAGGCTGCGCAGTGGGCGCATGGCATGGCCATCCACACCCAGACCGTGGCGGCCATTGCGGCCGGACTCACGGCCGTAGCCGCCCATAGTGCAGCAACTGCCCGGGTCAACGGTGAGTTGGCGGCAGTCGACGAGGAAGCCCGCCTGACGCAGGAGGCCATTGCCTGCAAGGAGGCCGAGGTGAAGGCGCTGGAAGAGGCGCTTGCCCAAGGGAGGGCAAAGAAGGAGTCGGAGGAAAGGGCCCACGCCGAAGCGACGGCTAAGGCCCAGGAGGACGCCGCCAAGAAGGAAGCCATCGAGGCCGCGCGACGGAAGGTCGCTGAGGAGAAGGCCAAGACGGAGGCGGAGCTGGCGGCGTTGGAGGCGCAGAAGGCGCAGCTGCTGCAGGCCCGGGAGACCGAGGCGGCTCGTGCTCGGGAAGAGGCCGAAGCGCGAGCTGCCGCAGCCACCGCCGCCGCAATGGAGGAGGCAGAGGCCAAACTCCGCCGTGAGACTCCCCCGGGAGGATCGCGAGTGGAGACCCTTCGAAGGCTTTTCGAAGGGGACGCCTCCTCCAGGATGAAGCTGGATGAGGCGGACACGGGCAGCAGTGGGAGCGGTAGCACCACCGCCCGTCGACGGAGGAAGGGCAAGGGGAAGACCCCCGAGAGGCCGCGGAGGCCAGCGGGTGGGCACCCCCACGACAGTGACCCCTTCTTCACCGCCAGTGACGGGGATGAACGAGGCCGTCGACATCGCCAAGTGGTGGCTTGGACGGGCGGAAGTGGCGGAGACGTCCCCATGGAAGGTGAGGATGAGGATCCCCCTCCTCCCTACCGGAGCTCCGAGTCCTCCGTGACCGAGACGCCCAGGTGGGGCGACATGGACGAGGATGACGACATGGACTTCGGCATCACGAGGAAGCGCCCATCCTCGGACCCACCGAGGCGACCCGGCGGAGACCCACCGGGACCCCCTGGCGGAGGACCTTCAGGACCCCCTGGAGGACGCCCACCAAGTGGACCCCCTGGAGGGGGACCACCGGGCGGGGGAGGACCCCCTGGACCGGGCGGACCCGGCGGAGGCCCTCCTGGAGGACCCCCTGGGGACCCCGACGACCCACCAGGGAACGGCGACCCGGATGCCACCTGGTGGTGGATTGTCTACCTCCGCAGGAGAGTCCAGTTGCTCGAGCTGGAGGTAGACACGGGCAAGAGCGAGATGGCTCGCATCTCCACGGTCGCCGCGCGCGCGCAGAAGGACCTGGACATCGCCAGGGCCGAGACCAAGTCGCTGACCAACGTCGTCAGCGGCCTGCAGGAGAGGCTGGATGCGCTGGAAGCCCGTGGGAGAGTCGGCAGCGACCACCCACCCCTGGAGTCAGGCTCGTCGGACGACGGCTGGGGACCCGGACCAGGTCCAGGCAGACCCCACGCCCCCGGCGGAGCCCCCAGGAGTCGCCCCAGCGCCAGTGCCCCCTCTCTCACCGCCCCCTCTCACCACAGCGCGGGCCGCCGCAACGAGTGCGTGCCGCCCGGCAGTGGCAGTGAGGAATGGCGCGATGAGTGGCTCAGCGCGGACTACCACAACCGCCGTGCTCCACCGCGGACGCCTGTACGCCCCCGACGCCCGCCACCAGCCCCGGCGCCAATCCCCAGGGCTGGAGGACGTCATGGTGGACTCAGGGATGAGGTCCCCAGAGGAGACGTGGAGTGGGATGTCGGTGAAGGTGAGGACCTGGACCTGGACCTGGACCTGGAGGAGTTCGACATCAGCCCGCCGCGTGGTGTACGACGGGAGGCCGCTGAACGCAGCCGCCGGCGCCGTGATGAGGATGCGTACATGGATGCAGTACGGCGTGAACATTTCGGTTCAGCGTACGTGGAGGAACCGCGGCGTAGCCACAGGGACTCCATGGAGGAGATGGACGTGGCGGCCGTGGGAGTCCGTGGGCGAGGCCGATGGGAACCTCGGTCGACCTCGCGGCCGGCGTTCATGGTCTCTAAGGCCGCGGACGCCGCCGTGTGGGAAGACTTGAAGGACATCAAGCCCCCCATGTACGACGGCAACCCCCTCAACCTCGACCGCTTCTTGGAGAAGCTGGACGATTGGGGGCTGACCGTCACTGAAGACCTACCTCCCGCGGATGCGGGGAGATATGTCTTCAAACGGTTCAGGTACCGCCTGCCGGAAGTGCTCGGCGAGCTATACTTCGTGGCGACCAAGGAGGGGAAAATCAAGACCCTCAAGGACGCCAAGAAGTGGCTCAACGAGCAGGAGCGAGTGGACGCTCCGCAGGTGGCTGCCAAGCGCTGGAAGTCCGTCAAGCTTGAGCATGATGGACGGGAGATCCGCCTACGGGAATGGCGGGACTTCCGAGGGAAATACACCCTCTTCCGCCGCAACGTGGAGGATTGGAACGAGGGTGACGAGCAGGCTCGCCTGCTCTCCATGCTACCGGAAGCATGGATCAAGAGGGTCACCAAGGAGGAATCCAAGAGGGCCAAGTCCAACCACACGGTCAAGATGATGCTCCCCAAGGAGTATCATACGAACGTGGTGAGTTTGGCGAAGAAGAACGTGGCCCGGGATGTCAAACGGCACTCCCTGCGGAACGCTCTTCTCATCACCGTCTCGGGCGATCGCGAGAAGACCGCGATCTGGCGCCTTGACGATTGTGAGTTGAGCGGCCAGACCATCCGTCTGCAGCCCATCCCGGCGCGGATGAGCTGCGACGAGATCCTGGAGTGGGTTGGCGAGGAAGTACTCAAGGAGTACCGAAACCTCCACCACACCCGCGGGTTGAGGCCCGGCGACCGCGACGTCAACTACGTTGGCGAGGGACCTGGCGGGGAAGACGCCTTGGACCCAGCGGGAGCCGGCGGCGATGAGACTCTCGTCGACGATGACGACGACGATGAGCCCGCCGAGGTGGCCGTCTGTGCCTTCGTGGCCAGGAACCTGAGCGCGGGGAGCAACCGGGGAAACTGGAAGCCCCTGCAGCAGGGTTGGAGGAAGCAGGAGAAGAGGGACCCTCGCCGCATTGGCGACCCTCCGCTGTCCTTTGGGGAGTTCATACGAGCTCACCCGCAGGGCTGTTTCGTGTGTTATGGGAGGAAGAAAGGCTTCAACCATGACCACCGAACATGCCCCGTCCACAAGGCCGACACGGAGGCTTACAAGAAGGCGCACGGGTCGAAGAAGCGTGCGCCCGCGGGTATCCGGGAAGCCAAAATGGAGGTCGACAAGGACGAGCTGGCCAAGCTGATGTCGTCGGTGGGGACCGAGTTGGCCAAGGAGATCCAGGAGATCAAGCGGAACTGGGTCCCCAGGTCGGACAACAAGAACAAGGAGAACAACCAGAATGACCAGAACAAGGACAAGGACAAGAAGGGTAAAGGAGGAGGTAAAGGGGGAAGGAAGAAAGGCGTCAACGACGTTGAGGCCGAGGAGAACACCCCCTCTTCCACAACCGACGCCCCCTAGCGGAGCCCCTGCAGCCAAGGGCCCCAGCTAGGGCGGTCGCAGGATGGTGACGTGGGAAGCGCCGAACCATCCCTGTCGGGAGTCGGTAAACACAAGGGGACTGCCGCGGGCGGAAGGCCCGGTCTGGCGCCCAGTCGCGGAGGCGGGGTGAGGGCAAGTGAAGGCACGAACCCTTGCACCCGTCCGTCCTTCGCGACCAAGAACGTGTTTGATGTACTACAGGATCTATCCGAGAGTATCGGAGGATCACCCGGACCGCAGCTGGATGCTGCAGATGGGCAGCCTGAGCCCATTGTCCACGACCTGCACCAGTCGCTTGTGGAGCTTCTGGAACGGCCGGAGATCCTGAGTTTGCACGCCGTGCGCCGTGTCGGTCGCGAGCGGCAGTTGCATCTTAAGGTCCGTGCCCTATGCGGGGAAGTGGAAAAGGTTTTCGACGTGTTGGTCGACACGGGAGCTCAAGTCAGCTTGGTCAAGGCTGGCCTACTTCCACCAGAGTGTCTGACCGACAGTCGGAAGCCTGTCAGGCTGAAGGTGGCGAACGGCCAGTACATGGTGGGAGGCACGAAGGAAGCGGCCATTGGGCTGCAGTTCGTGAACCATCGTGAGCTGAGCCGCCCAGACCTCGGCAAGGAAATCCTCCTGCACGGTAGCTTCTACGAGGCCGAGATGGAATGGGACATGATCGTCGGGTACGACTTCATGATGGAGACGGACTCCGGCGTCCTCCCGGCCCAGGCTTCCATGACCCTGTACCAGGACAACCAACTCTCGTGGCTTTCGTCACCTGAGCACCATGTGGAATGCCAATGGATCCACCCCGAACGCAATCAGCTCGAAGTGGCCGCGCTGGACACTGAGCCCACTGGGCCAGCGAATCAGGAGTACGGCGTAAGGCCGGAAGTGGCGAACCGAGTGGTTGCGGACCTGGGAGCGTCGGATCTGGCCCTGGATGCGTTCTCTTCAGGAACCTCCGCCCATCTTCGGGTATGTGAGAAGTACTGGAGCGCACAGGACTCTGCGTGGAAGAAGCACTGGGGTCCGCATCAGGGCTTGATGTGGATCCATTGCCCCCGTTGGGACATTCCAAGAGCGATAGCGAAGATTCGCAAGGACCGCTCCAAGGCAGTGCTGGTTGTTCCTATGGGATGCACCGAGGAGGAAAGTACCCGACATTGGGTAGCCTCATTGACCAACATGACCTTAAACAAGGTCGTCCTACCGGCTGGAGAGAGTGTCTATCAAGACGCTAAGGGACAGCCCATGCCACCCCAGAGATGGCCAACAGAATTCCACTATGTGGATGGGGGCCTTGATCAGGCCGACACCACGGACTTCGTGTGTGTCAACCGCATCATAGCAGAGCCTTGGAGGCAATGCTTTGCGGTTCCCCCTGTTGACATCGAAGAATCGGACTCCGAAGACCCCCTCACTGAAGAGGAGTGGGATCTGGTTCAGGGGTATATGGATCAGCCCTTTCACGACTGGGGAAACCAGCGTGAGGGCAAAGGCCAGGACAAAGCCTGGTGGGAAGTGGACTCAATCGTCTCTGGTTCCTATGACGGGGATACCTTCGTACAGAGGGTGCTGGATCACATGTCCAGCCAAGACGAGCCGCCTGGCGGTAACCCACCCACCTACGGCGATCTGTTCCGGGGCAAAACCAGAGATGGCCCTTTGGGCCACCTGGGAAGACCACCTGAGCCGAAAGCGAGCGGAGTAGCTACCCCTCAAGTAAGCTCCGTGGTTCAAGTGCCCGGAAAAGCCAAGGCGGAGTCCGATGACTGCCCCAAGATCCAGGCGTTGAGGGCCAGGCTGAAGCGGAAGTATGGCGAGACCTTCTTCAGCGGAAAGCCTGTGTTCCCCCCACCGGTGCGTGGACCGTATGGCGAGGCCAAGATACGACTGAAGCAGGACCCCCGTGTGTATCGTCACCGGGAGTTTGCCCTAAGGGGCGAGAGGAAAGAGGCCATGGAGAAGATCCTCCGTGACTTCATCCAGAGAGGCTGGCTTGAGCCGTGCCACTCCGAATGGGCCTCTCCTTGCTTCGTCGTCCCCAAGAAGGTTGCCGGTGAGTGGCGGCTCGTGGTCGACTACCGCGGCCTGAACGCCCAAACGCAGCACGACAGCTATACGCTGCCCCTCATTGAGGATATGCTGCAAAAACAACACCGGCGGAGGATCTTCACGGTGATTGACCTGAAACATGGTTATCATCAGATGCCTCTCGCCGAGGAGTCCCGTGCCTGCACAGCCATGAGCACCCCATTTGGACCTCTCCAGTGGAAGGTGATGCCCATGGGCGTTACCAACGGCAATGCGGCTTTTCAGCGGATGCTGGAGAACCTGCTTGAGCCGGTGCGCGACTGTGCGGACCCCTTCGTGGACGACGTGATCATCGCGTCCGGGGACCCCAGCATGAGCTACGAGGAGCTCCTGGAGGCACACGAGAGGGACGTCACTCGAGTGCTGGACCTTCTGGTCCGGCACAAACTCACGGGCAGCAGTGACAAGGCCACCATTGCGGTAAGCGAGGTGGTCTTCGCTGGCCACGTAGTCGGGAACGGGCAGCGAAAGCCCATACCTGGCAAGGTGGCTGCGATTGAGCACTGGGAAAAGCCCAAGACGGTCTCTGAGCTACGGGCGTACTTGGGGTTCTGCAATTACTACTCGGGGTATATCAAAATGTATGCCGAGTATGCAGCCCCCATGACGACCATGCTCAAGGGCAACCGAGAGGAGACCAAGAAGGGGTCCAAGAAGGCTCTGGTCTGGACTGAAGAGTCTGACCGGGCCTTTGAGGGGATGAAGCAGGCGCTGCTATCCGCAGTGGGTCTGCACCTCGTGGATCCCGACCGAGGGTTCGTCCTGCGCACCGACGCTTCCGACTACGCCATTGGGGCTGTGTTGGAGCAAGTGCTTGACGATGGGAGGCACGTGCCCGTGGCCTTCTGGAGCCGAGTCCTGGCGGAAGGCCAGAGACGGACGTGGACGCCCCGTGAAAAGGAGGCGTATGCCATCGTCATGGCTCTCAGGAAATGGGCTGGGTACATAGCCCTCCATCCCGTCACCGTCTGTACTGACCATCAGAGTCTGCAGTCGTGGCACAAGGAGCACGTGGACACCCCCTCAGGTCCCGCCTCCCGACGGGCAAGATGGCATGAGACCTTGGCCAAGTTCGACCTTACGGTTGTTTATATTCCTGGAAAGGATAACACCGTGGCGGACTGTCTCAGTAGGTGGGCCTATCCCGCCAGCAAGGGCATGCAGGATATCTCTGCCCATGGCGATGAGGCTGAGACCGCTGAAGCCAAGAAGATCATTGAAATGGAGCGCCTGATGGAGGAGGAGGATGTTAAATGCTTCGTCGTCATGGCTGCAGATGCCCCCCTCGCATCGAGAGTGAGCAGAGCGGTCAGTGTACTCGCCCCTGTGGGTGCCGCGGGCGGAAGGCCCGGTCCGGCACCCCCTGTGGGAACTGAGTCCGACAAGCACCTCTTCCCAGAGTCCTGCCTCCAGGACGACTGGACCGACGACTACGCCAAGTCTGAGGCCTTTGCGGCCGAGTATAGGGCTGTGACCGACCCTGACGACGGACAGAAGTGGCCAAAGGGGCTGACTGAGGAAGATGGCAAGCTCTACCGGAATGGTAAGCTGCTAGTCCCAGAGTCCCGGGTGCTCGAGCTGTGTGAAGCTTGGCACCACCACATGCTGCACCCAGGGGTCAAGAAGCAAGCTCTTGACATGCAGCGTCGGTTCGAGATCGACCATATCGTTCTCTACACCGCCATCAAGAAGGTCAGGAAGGGTTGTTCGGTCTGTCAGGCCTGCAATCCCGATAACCGGAACGTCAAGGGGGAACCCCAATGGACCCCGGTTCCTGACCAGCCCATGGAGAGCGTGGCCATGGACGTCTTCTCCATGCCCGAAGTGCACATTGGCAAGGAGACCTTTGACTGTGTGGTTCTCTGTGTGGACCGCCACAGCGGCTACGTTGTAGCCGTTCCGGCACGCAAAAAGGGGTTGCTTGCCAAGGAAGTGGCAGTCATGATGATTCGTCATTGGCTGACCGTCTTTGACATCCCCCGCACCATTTGCAGTGACCGAGGGCCCCAGTTTACTGGTGGCTGGTTCAAGGCTATGTGTTCCCTCATGGGGATACGTCATGCCAAGAGCGTCGCCTATCTCAGCCGGTCTAACGGCCGTGCTGAAGTGGCTGGACGGCAGCTGTTCGAGAAGCTGCGCAAGATCCACATCACCAATCCACGGCGGAACTGGTTCGAGGAGATGTGGCCTGCTCTGAAGGCCCATCATGACACCCCCACTCCGGGCGGTTTGTCCCCTCACCAGATTCTGTTTGGCAGGGACCCCCTGGGTAGGGGACTTCCCTTGTCTGGTGATGGCATGGCTATGGATGCCAAGGAGTTCTTCGCGCGGCAAGAGCAAACGGCGCGGGACATCCGCCAGCAGCTTGAGAAGGAGCATGCTGAGCGTCAGAAGTCCGCCCCGAGCTCGACAGCGCAGAAGTTCAGGGTGGGAGACCCGGTGTGGGTGATCAGACCCCGCCCCATTGGCACCCACCGCACCAAGACCTGGTTCACACCCGGCGAGGTGGTCCGCAGGATTGGTGAGGACACCTACCGCATCAAGGTGGGTCACGGACAGTTCCGGGAGCGCCACGAGAGTCAACTCCGTGTGCGGGAACCCGACCTCCGTGGCCGTCATGTGTCCCTGGACTACGCCAAACATGAGGCCGATTCGGACGACGACTATGCTGAGCAGGACGACTATACTGTCGAAAAGATCCTGGCTCAGCGTCCGAAGGCCTCGGCACCCGGAGGTCTGGAGTTCAAGGTTCGTTGGCGAGGCTATGGGCCGTCCCACGACACCTGGGAACCCGTCTCCTCGTTTGTGCCGCGGGTCAATACTCCCTTCATGGAGTACATCCGCAAGCACAAGACCAAGATCCACGTTTCGGACTTGGCAGCACTCACCCGGGCGATTGCAGCCAGGGGTGCCTGATCAGCGCCCTGAGCTCTCCCCTGATGTGTTATGAGCGCTTGTGAGGCCGACGAATCGTCCCTTACTTGCTTGCTCTCTTCCATCTTTCGGTGACAGAGTGGCCATATACCCCCCCCTGCTGAATCCAGAGGAGGATGGCCCCTCTCTTCTTTTATTCGTCACTCACCCCCCCTGCTGAATCCTTGGGAAACCAGGTAGGGCGACTGACCTTCATATTTTTGAGCTCTTGGGGCCTTGAAGCCCATACGACGTTGCGCAACGGATGCCGCTGTCATCGGCATTGCGATTTTTTTTGGTGTGTGGTCTGGTTCCATGGCATTTGCGGAATCCAGACCAGTCGACGTGTGTCTCGAGACTATATATGCCTGAACTCAGGCGTTATCCTGTCCATCCTCCTGCATTTGCCTTATCCTGACCGTGGCGTGGTTTGGCACTCTGTTCTGAGTGTGTTTACACGCCTATTTACCCAAATTGTTGCTTGCTTTTCTGCCCTCCAGGATATGTGCATCTGTATGTTAAGTGTCATCAGCCCATCGCTGAGGGATGGACTGTTTTTCACCACGAATCGGGATACAGAGGCGCCTTGAGTCGCCGTGTACATATCCATACAGCCTGGTCCAGCCTGGACCAGTACTTGATTACAGATTCTACTGTTTGAGTGCCCGTGATACCGTGTTGCCCTATTCGCTGTGATGTGTGGAGATCCTGATGGCGCCAGGCGGGAAGCCCAGTTGCCTGACTACACTCCCAGCGGTCCGCCACTGTCAGTCCCAGTGTGAGCCTACCGATTTGCAGACGCACTTGCATTCGGATGGCGGCCTCCGGTGCTCCTGACCTCGGTCAGTCTGCCTGGGAAACTGGTGGTTTGAGGAGTCGACGCCTCCGCCCACACTGCATGAGGACTCCCTCATGTATGGCCACGCTTCGTGGTAGTAGGGCGAGGGAAAAGACGGCCTTGATGCCCGATCCCTTAAGGAGGAGTTCCCTTACGATTTGGGGTTCGTAAGGAGTTCGACTATGGCACTCTGGACTCGCGTCGTATGGATATGGACATGGTGCGCCCGAGGAAGGACCCGTGGGGACTCTCCCCAGTCGGCGGGCCTTGGGAAGCTTGGGGTAGCCTGATGGATCTTTGTGGTCGCTCTCGACTTGTGGGGCCACCTCGGCCGTCGTGTGACGCCTATGTTGGCCGTGTATGCCACTGCCACTGTGGTGGTGACCGTAGCAGCCGGCACCCGGTGCGCCTGGTATGGGTTAACGGGTCCTTTGGATGCCGAACAATCGCCGCCAGGACCCGGGACTTGATACTTGATACTATACATGTGCTACGAGCTGTTACAGCAGCATACCTATCCCACTGTGGGATACCTATCTTACTGTGACTCACTGAAGTAGGATGTGACACCCCCCCCCCTTCAGGAAGTGGTCCTGGGTACCCGCTGCCATGCGTGGGTGTTATCGAGCCCCCCCAGGGTTTGCTCTAAGGAGGGGGGTGAAGCGGTACCCAGAACCCCATGGCCAGGTTACGGCATACAACCGGTCTCCGGTCCACTAACCCCATGTACGGCGTGTTCCGTGCCGTGAAGCCCCGCATCGGCAACCGATGCACCGCCAGCGGAGATTTGTGTATCAGAATGTCAGGAATCAACAGGGTTTTATTTTCATATTGTTTCCGTCAATTTTTACGCTTCCGTTCTGATACTCACTATTTTGACTGCTGGCGGTTGGTTCGCGACTTTACCGTAACCGCCAGTTTAACTGTTTATAATGGAAATTTTAACGCTATCCGCGACGAAGGCTCCAAAGTCGCCAGGAACTGCATGGATGCTTCCGCAATTTTCATAATTAATACTCGCAACCTTAATCCGAATTTTTCAGGATGTCGAAATCGGATTTTCGACTTCGACATCCCCGCACTTGATTTGACCTCTTTCGAGTGGACCTACGTGCTTCCGTATGCACGAATCAACTTCCCTTTTATCCTGCCCTCCATTTGTCTTAAAGATATGGGCAAAATAAAGTTGATTCGTGAGGCCACTTGTGAAGGTCATATCTCGTGTTGCTTGCGAGGATTTACGATAAGGAAACGTGGGATGTATTCACAATACTCCCGACGTATTTTAGGAAGCTTTATATGCCTTGCGTTTCCACACGTGCGCGCTAGTGTAATGGATCATGGTCAAGAGGGTAGAGTTTGCGTTATAACTCTTTGGCCATGACATTGCGTGCGTTAAGATAACTTTCGAGTGTAGCGCGCAAGTGTTGGTGTTGCATAGGAACTCTCCTTGAGTTCCTATGAGCGATTGACACAAAGTTATGCCCTTGGAGGGGCATGACATATCGTGGTGGGAGCCACTTTTTTAGGCAATATGGAGTATGTGCCTTGTGTTGTGTTGCGTGCCCATTTGGCGGGTCCATTACTCCAGGCCAAGCCCGCCAATGGACCTCATATTGTGCAAGCCCCTTCTCCATACTCCCTACGGTCAATTGCAAGCCTAACCTTCGTGAAGGGAAGCTTGTGTGGTGATCCCGAAGCGATGCGTTGGGAGCAAGGTGTGTGTATTACAATTTTCCATATTTTCATGTGCCCACTTGGGAAGCAGCGCTCGTAACCTTCCAAGGCGCCCTAAGTGGAGCACATATGTGGGATCGAAGGTCATTGGTGTCAAGTCATTGTGTGTAGAAGGATTAGTTGATTGCACGTACCAAGCCAAAGATATTATAATATAATTGTGCACCTTTCAATGCACTTTTGTGTGTCTTTGTGCCAATTTTGCCATTTTTGGCTCGTCATGATGTCAAGTGGCGAACGTATATCTCAACGTTGCGCTCAATTGACATCATGACCCAAGTGTGTTATGAGGGTACATACTTCGGTCGCCAACATATCTTGGACCCGGCGAATAACTCCTCTTAGGCTTGGCATACCGTGGCCGCCATGTTGGCGATTTGGGACTATCCCAAATCATGGGCTCACTTGGCGACCCTGCCATTCCCAATACCGGAGGAGTTGGGCGACGCCCCAAAGATATGTTGGACATATATGACTTGATACCAATCCCATGGCACACTCCGGTCCGAGTCGGGCATGTGCCTCATTTGCCCTAACCATGAGTGTGCGCAATTTTGGCCATTTTGAGCATTTTTCCACTTTTGCTGCCCGCCGTGCCCCATGTTCTAACCTTCGTGCACGCCGGACGCATGGACCAATGGACCACATATGACATGGGTGTTATGGGTGGTGGTCCCCATGGTCCACACACCACGTGGGCGAAGCGGAGCCGCCTTCGTTAAGGCGCTAGGCCAAATTGAGTATGGGCAATTTTGCCATTTTTGCATTTGTGGACCCAATTGGGATCGTCACCACGCCAAGCAGCATGGAGATCTTTGAGAGCCAAGGGCATGGGAGTCTCTGTTGGACTCCTGGTGGATCACGTATGGAATGCCGGATCCGATCTCCAAGCCGGCGTGGAGATATACTATTGGGAGCACACTGAATTTTGGCTCATTTCAAGCAGCCAAAATGACCCAATTTTGGGACCCCAATTTCCCCCTTCCGTGTGGTCAATTGGCGGCCCCATTTCTCTAAGCCCATAAGGAGCCCGGACCTAAATTCAAGTTGTACACTCAGATATAAGTCCTAGGTCCTACCTCCCACCCTGTGAGCCATTGGCCTTACCTTGGCCGGGCGAGCCACGCGTGGGAATGACGCCAATTTTGGTGATTTTGGCATCATGGCCCCACTTGACTCATCCGTGTTGCCCTGATGCCGGGACCTCAGAGGGAACCAGGTTGGGTGAGGGCTCCAGGGAGTTCGTACTCAAAGGGCATAGGGTCAGTTGCCTCGTCCCTACCTCTGACGGGTCCGGACGAGGGGTCAATTTTGGAGTTTTTCAAGCTAATTTCAGTTTGGGCTGAAACAGCCCATTTTCAGCTACCAACTCCTGGGTGATAATGGCGGGGCCATATCTCTGGCTCAGAGTGGAGTTGGGACCTGCCGTTAAGGGAGCATAGGGAGCCACTGTCGGTTGGCCTTGGAGCCCATTGGTTCCCAGGAACTCGCCTGTGGCTGTGCGGGACACCTCTCCCATTGGCAGGGTTTCAGGGTCCGGACTGAGCAGGGCATGGGTTGTGTTTGAGCCCCCGCCCCCATCAGCCACTGAGAGGGTCGGACCTGGGATTGGGATATGAGTCGGGACTGAGTGTCTATTGTCCCTTGATGCCCTTACCCCAGTCCAGTCTTAACCCCATGTGTACATATCCTGATGTGTTGCTGTACATACTTTCGTTCCCTCTTTGCAGAGTGGCAAGGATTCTGAAACGCTTTGTCACATGACACAGGCGTATTGATGCCCTTGTGAGCGTAGTGCCTTGCCTGCCTGCTCACTTGTGCGTGTCACCGCAGCGTCCCGTGGCCGGCCCCCCACGGGAACGCGTCAGGAGGAGTTCCCTTACGATTTGGGGTTCGTAAGGAGTTCGACTATAGCACTCTGGACTCGCGTCGTATGGATATGGACATGGTGCGCCCGAGGAAGGACCCGTGGGGACTCTCCCCAGTCGGCGGGCCTTGGGAAGCTTGGGGTAGCCTGATGGATCTTTGTGGTCGCTCTCGACTTGTGGGGCCACCTCGGCCGTCGTGTGACGCCTATGTTGGCCGTGTATACCACTGCCACTGTGGTGGTGACCGTAGCAGCCGGCACCCGGTGCGCCTGGTATGGGTTAACGGGTCCCTTGGATGCCGAACAATCGCCGCCAGGACCCGGGACTTGATACTTGATGCTATACATGTGCTACGAGCTGTTACGGCAGCATACCTATCCCACTGTGGGATACCTATCTTACTGTGACTTACTGAAGTGAGGATGTGACACCCCCCCCCCCCCTTTCAGGGGATGGTCCTGGGTACCCGCTGCCATGCGTGGGTGTTATCGAGCCCCCCCAGGGTTTGCTCTAAGGAGGGGGGTGAAGCGGTACCCAGAACCCCATGGCCAGGTTACGGCATACAACCGGTCTCCGGTCCACTAACCCCATGTACGGCGTGTTCCGTGCCGTGAAGCCCCGCATCGGCAACCGATGCACCGCCAGCGGAGATTTGTGTATCAGAATATCAGGAATCAACAGGGTTTTATTTTCATATTGTTTCCGTCAATTTTTACGCTTCCGTTCTGATATTCACTATTTTGACTGCTGGCGGTTGGATCGCGAATTTACCGTAACCGCCAGTTTAACTGTTTATAATGGAAATTTTAACGCTATCCGTCACGAAGGCTCCAAAGTCGCCAGGAATTGCATGGATGCTTCCGCAATTTTCATAATTAATACTCGCAATTTTAATCCGAATTTTTCAGGATGTCGAAATCGGATTTTCGACTTCGACATCCCCGCACTTGATTTGACCTCTTTCGAGTGGACCTACGTGCTTCCCTATGCACGAATCAACTTCCTTTTTATCTTGCCCTCCATTTGACTCAGAGATATGGGCAAAACAAAGTTGATTCGTGAGGCCACTTGTGAGGGTCATATCTCGTGCCGCTTGCGAGTATTGACAATAAGGAAACGTGGGATGTATTCACAATACTCCCGACGTAATTTAGGAAGCTTTATATGCCTTGCGTTTCCACACGTGCGCGCTAGTGTAATGGATCATGGTCAAGAGGGTAGAGTTTGCGTTATAACTCATTGGCCATGACATTGCGTGCGTTAAGATAACTTTCGAGTGTAGCGCGCAAGTGTTGGTGTTGCATAGGAACTCTCCTTGAGTTCCTATGAGCGATAGACACAAAGTTATGCCCTTGGAGGGGCATGACATATCGTGGTGGGAGCCACCTTTTTGGGCAATATGTGGTATGTGCCATGTGTTGTGTTGCGTGCCCATTTGGCGGGTCCATTACTCCAAGCCAAGCCCGCCAATGGACCTCATATTGTGCAAGCCCCTTCTCCATACTCCCTACGGTCAATTGCAAGCCTAACCTTCGTCAGGGGAAGCTTGTGTGGTGATCCCGAAGCGCTGCGTTGGGAGCAAGGTGTGTGTTTTTCAATTTTCCATATTTTCATGTGCCCACTTGGGAAGTAGCGCTCGTAACCTTTCAAGGCGCCCCAAGTGGAGCACATATGTGGGATCGAAGGTCAATGGTGTCAAGTCATTGTGTTTAGAAGGATCAAGTGATTGCACGATCCAAGCCGGAGATATTATAATATAATTGTAGACCTTTCAAGGCACTTTTGTGTGTCATTGTGCCAATTTTGCCATTTTTGGCTCGTCATGATGTCAAGTGGCGACCGTGTATTTCAACGTTGCGCTCAATTGACATCATGACCCAAGTATGTTATGAGGGTACATACTTCGGTAGCCAACATATCTTGGACCCGGCGAATAACTCCTCTTAGGCTTGGCATACCGTGGCTGCCATGTTGGCGATTTGGGACTATCCCAAATCATGGGCTCACTTGGCGACCCTGCCATTCCCAATACCGGAGGAGTTGGGCGACGCCCAAAAGATATGTTGGACCAACATGACTTGATACCAATCCTATGGCACACTCCGGTCCGAGTCAGGCATGTGCCTCATTTGCCTTAACCATGAGTGTGCGCGTTTTTGGCCATTTTATGCAATTTTCCACTTTTGCTGCCCGCCGTGCACTATGTTCTAACCCTCGTGCACGCCGGACGCATGGACCAATGGACCATATATGACATGGGTGTTATGGGTAATGGTCCCCATGGTCCACACACCACGTGGGCGAAGCGGAGCCGCCTTCGTTAAGGCGCTAGGCCAAATTGAGTATGGGCAATTTTGCCATTCTTGCATTTGTGGACCCAATTGGGATCGTCACCACGCCGAGTGGCATGGAGATCTTCGAGAGCCAAGGGCATGGGAGTCTCCGTTGGGCTCCCGATGGATCACGCATGGAATGGCGGATTCGATCTCCAAGCCGGCGTGGAGATATACTATTGGGAGCACACCGAATTTTGGCTCATTTCAGGCAGCCAAAATGACCCAATTTTGGGACCCCAATTTCCCCCTTCCGTGTGGTCAATTGGCGGCCCCATTTCTCTAAGCCCAGAGGGAGCCCGGACCTAAATTCAAGTTGTACACTCAGATATAAGTCCTAGGTCCTACCTCCCACCCTGTGAGCCATTGGCCTTACCTTGGCCGGGCGAGCCACGCGTGGGAATGACGCCAATTTTGGTGATTTTGGCATCATGACCTCACATGACTCATCCGTGTTGCCCTGATGCCGGGACCTCAGAGGGAACCAGGTTGGGTGAGGGCTGCAGGGGGTTCGTACTCGAAGGGCACGGGGTCAGTTGCCTCGTCCCTACCTCTGGCTGGTCCGGACGAGGGGTCAATTTTGGGGATTTTTGAGCTGATTTCAGTTTGGGCTGAAACAGCCCATTTTCAGCTACCAACTCCCGGGTGATAATGGCGGGGCAATATCTCTGGCTCAGAGCAGAGTTGGGACCTGCCGTTAAGGGAGCATAGGGAGCCACTGTCGGTTGACCTTGGAGCGCCTTGGTTCCCAGGAACTCGCCTGTGGCTAGGCGGGACACCTCTCCCATTGGCAGGGTTTCAGGGTCCGGACTGAGCAGGGCATGGGTTGTGTTTGAGCCCCCGCCCCTACCAGCCACTGAGAGGGTCGGACCTGGGATTGGGATATGAGTTGGGACTGAGTGTCTATTGTCCCTTGATGCCCTTACTCCAGTCCAGTCTTAACCCCATGTGTACATATCCTGATGTGTTGCTGTACATACTTTCGTTCCCTCTTTGCAGAGTGGCAAGGATTCTGAAACGCTTTGTCACATGACAACGCATTGATGCCCTTGTGAGCGTAGTGCTTTGCCTGCCTGCTCACTTGCGTGTGTCCACCGCAGCGTCCCGTGGCCGGCCCCCCACGGGAACGCGTCACTATCTGTCAAAACTTGCCGGGGGGGGGGGGGGGGGGTTGGTGGAGGGCGGTTGGCGGGAGGGTGGAGGGGGGTGTATTGGCAGCTCGGCCGGGGTGGGGGGGTCCCAATGGGGGCGCTTGCACGCGGCCCACCATTACCACATGCATACCTCGAGGGGGATGTGTGTCTGGGGACATGGGGGTATAGAGGTATGTATGCGACAATAGCACTTTCTCGTTTTTGCCAAGAAGAAAGTCTGAAGGGTCTTAAGGACCAAACCAAAGTACCCCCTTCAACTAAGCATGCAACAAAAAATTCAGCCCCGTTCGCGTCATGGCCCCCACACCATTATCTTTCAAAACTCGGGGGGGGGGGGGGGGGGGCAATACAAGGACCGGGCCCGCCCCCCCCGCGTGTTGTGGTAACAATATACACTTGTCCCATGTGCATCCCCCGGCCCCCTTTATATCGAACAATTTCATTTTGCAGCACCGCCCCTCCAATCGGCTGGTGCGTGTGCACTACCCATGAATGTGGGCTAATGGGGCCCCAATGGGTGGGGTTTCCGTGCCATTGGAGGGAGCATTTGCCAGGGGCAACCAGGCTTTCAAATGAGGGAGGGGGTCGATATAGCCCCCTGGCTAGATCCCCCCCTCCCCCAAAAAGAGTTCAATTGACGGGAGCCCCAAATCCTACCGAGACTGACCCCCAGGCCTTGGAGGTGACCCGGACCGGAAAATCGGCAAAAAATGCAAATGGGATTTGTGGAATCAGCACGTCGAGGGGGTTCAGAAAGGTCATCATTTGCAATATATTGGGTGAAAGAAATTGACCACTTTTACTGGTCAAAAAAACTTTTGGCGCCTTCCGCGAAAGAGTTCATAGCGACTGATTAATGGCCCTTTCAATTGAGCCCTTTTCGTAGACCCCCCCCCCCAAGTTTTGGGGGGCTCTAATGGCCCCCATCCCCCCCGGTTGAAAGCCCGCCGTCCCCAGCACCGTGGCACGCAAGCATGGCCAGAATGCCCAAATAGAGGCACCGGAGCAACGACAGTATAATGTGTACCGAAAATCGCAACAATCGGAGCGATTTCCAAGTGTGACAAGTGTGACATTGGTCCTTTGTTGGTTTCTTCACAGGGCCCTTAACAGCCACTTGTTCTTCCCTTAGCTGCTGCTTGGCAGGCCTGAATTCGAAGGGAATGTTGCTTGGGGAGGGGGGTTCGGGCTGCGGGGGGGGGGGGGGGGGGGCACCATTGACATTGCCGCCGAGAGAGCGGCAAAGATTTGATAATTCTCTTGCCTTCAGCAGTGCACCTTGAAGAGAGGCTGACAGTCAGCCAATCAGTCAGTTCGTCAGGCAAGCAGTCAGCAGGCGGGCAGACAGGCAGACAGAAACACAAAGTTTGGGGTTTTTTTTCAGTGGCGGACTCGGCTACCAGCAGTAGGCAGCCCGGCATCTGGCAGAAGCATGAGCGGTCGAATGGTAATGCCGTCGACCCCGAAAATGCAGTCGTTGATTCGAATCCCGGTCCATCGGTCGGCCCGGCCAGTTAACCTGTCAGCTTTGCTGTACCAGACCCCTGTTCAAATCCTTCTGAGCAAAAACTTTTGAGCCCCCCCCCCCCAGCCCCCACCCCAAAAAAATGTGATTTCCAGTTTGACGGGATGGAGGCCCCAGAATCAAAAAATCCATTGGAGGATCGTTTATTGGGCAAAATGATGATTTTATAAATGGTTGGACATCCAATATCATGCCTTGGGGTATGCGACGCGAACGACCCCAAAAAGGGGGGGGGGATACGACGCGCGCGCCTGCGCTTGATCTAACCACCTCTCTTGAGGTGGTTTTCTATAGGGAAACCCATTTTGACTGGCCAACGGCCGTGGAGATGCTTTTGTTATTATAAAACCCTAGAGAAAGTTTGTGCATATTTCCAGACGTCGAAGGGGGTCGGGTTGGGAGGGGGGTCCAGGGGTGGGGGGTGGGGGGGGCACCATTGCCTAAAACGCAATTCTAATTCAGGCCTGCCGCTTGCTCTTCCATGGGGCTGGCGGGCTCTGCGCCGTTTGCGTGCGAGTGGGGCTCAATCTTCCGTCTGCCGGTGCCGTGGGGGTCGTCCTGCGTTGGTTGCCCTGCGGGGCCCTGGGCAGTCACCCGGTCCTCTCTCCGCAGGCTGCCTCAGGTCGCCCCGGGCCACGACCCCGTCCCAGGCCACGCTGGCTGGAGGTGGCGTGATTTGGAGTGTCCGGACAAAGGGCCGTGCCATGGGGTCACTCACCGCCCCAACGCACACCACCCCTTGCCCCCCATCGACGCGCTGCAATTGTTGTGGCAACGGTGAGACCCATTCATTCATTTGGATATGTGCGGCGGCCGATACGACCTTCCAAAAGCACTTTCGAAGGACCATTGCATAAGTGCATGAGGGCCTGCGGAGTCGAATACGCTAAGGCCCCAGTGCCGCTGCCCCTGGACGGTCCCCTTGAAATGGATTGTGGTCCTGCGACTCGACCGGCGCGTGATTTTGCGAGAGGTCGTGGGGAGGCAGTCAGGGAGGGTCGATTTAAAGCGGAATTCCCATGCCGCAGCCTTTGTGTTATGTTGTGCTTTGTGCGCTGTGCTCCGCCCGAACGGATCGGAACTGTTGCCCGCGTTAGGCCTGCGGTGTCCCCAGCCCCCGGACACGCGCGCGCGTGTGCTGGGCTCCGCCTCTGCCCAGACCGGCCCACTCTTCCTTGCCGCGGCCCGCCCCCTCCCCCATTGCACGCCCTACCCCCCTTGGCCCGGGCCCTCCCCCTCCAGCGCCACGTGCACGCACAGCGGCAGCTCGGGGAACGCCTCCACGAGGTACCCCGCCACCGCCTCCTGCCGCGCCTCCTCCACGGCCCCCGGGTCGAGCCCGGCCGCCGGGCGGCGCAGGAACGCGTCCGCGCACGGCGGCGGGTGCTCGTGCCCGTTCCGCGCGAACCGCAGCAGCTGCCCGAGGCCGGCCCCGTAGCCGGACTTCGCGCGGAGCGCCGCCAGCAGCGGCGGGTGCACGCGGTCCTGCCAGTCCCGCAGCGCCGCGTACAGGGCGCCGGCCCCCTTCGCCTCCAACGCCTCCCGCAGCCCCGCCTCAGTTAGGTCCCGTTTCCGCAGCGTCCGGACGGCCTCCATCGCGGTCCCCGGGTCCCAGAAGAGCGGGTGCCGCAGGAACGCGGCCGCGGAGGGCCGCGCCGCCGGCGCCACCTGCAGACAGGCCGCGATCAGGTCCCTGGCCTCGAGGCTCTCACGCCGGGACAGCGGCGGTGCCGCCACGGCCGAGAGGTCGAACTTCCCCCGCCGGATGTTGAAGTCCTCCTGCGCCACAGGGCCCAGCGCCCGCGGGTCGGACATCGGGGGCGGAGGGCCGGGGGCCGGCTCGAAGGGGCTCGCCCGCCCCGTCAGGATCTGGTACGCCAACACCCCCAGCGCCCAGACGTCGACCTTTTCGGTGAGCTTCGGGACCTCCGCCAGGATCTCCGGCGCGCGGCCCGAGCGGTTGATCTGCAGCCCGGCGTTCGCAAAGGTGTTGAAGGAGAAGAACTGGTGGCCGGCGGCGTTGGGGGCGACCTCCTTCGAGAGCTGGAGGTCGTGGAGCTTGACGGTGCCGTAGTGAACCACGAGGACATTGCCGGCGTGGAGGTCGTTGTGGCTGACCCCCTCCGCGTGCACCTCCGCGAGCGCCACCGCGACCTCCCGCAGCACCCCTGCGCGCCCCCCCGGCCACCGCAGCCGCTCCGCGAACGCCGCGAGCGGCGCCGCGGGGGCGCGCCCGTCCAGGGCCAAGGCGGCGGCGAGGGAGCCCAGGCAAAGCTCGAAGCCCAGGAAGATGAAGTCGGAGCCCTGGTGGAGCGCGTAGAACTGCACCACGCGCGCAGTCTTGCTCTGGAGTCGGTATACAATCCCCACCTATGAGCAGCAGGTGGAGAGAGGACATTCAAACCCGACCTCACGGACGAGACCTGGAGCCTACCTCCAGGCCCTACGAACAGGACATGCAGACCTGAGGCTGTGCGCTACATCAGTCGCAAAAAGAACAGCAAGTGACCAAACCAGCGACAACGACGACAACAACAACAACAACAGCAGCAACAACAACAACGACCACAACAACAACAGCAGCAGCAGCAGCAGCGACAGCGACAGCAACAACAACAACAACAACAACAACAACAACAACAACGACAGCAACAACAACGATAGCAACAGCAACAGCGACAACGAGAACGACAACAACAACAAGAACAACGACAGCAACACAACAACGACAACAACGACAATAACAGCAGCGACAGCAGCAGCAGCAGCAGCAGCAACAACGACAACAAACAAGAACACCAACAACGACAACCACAACGACAACAACAGCAACGACGACAACATCGACAACAACAACAACAACAGCAACAACAACAATGACAACAACGGCAACAACAGCAACAACAACTACTACTACTACTACTACTACTACTACTACTACTACTACAAAAACAAAAACAACGAACTACAACGACAACGACCACGACAATGACAATGACAGCAACAACGACGACGACAACAACAACAACGACAGCAGCAGCAGCAGCAGCAGCAGCAGCAGCAACAACGACAACAAACAAGAACACCAACAACGACAACCACAACGACAACAACAGCAACGATGACAACAACGACAACAACAACAACAGCAGCAACAACAACAATGACAACAACGGCAACAACAGCAACAACAACTACTACTACTACTACTACTACTACTACAACGACAACAAAAACAACGACAACTACAGGAACTACAACGACAACGACAACGACAACGACAATGACAGCAACGACGACGACAACAACAACAACAACGACAGCAGCATCAGCAGCAGCAGCAGCAACAACGACAAGAAGAGCAGCAGCCGCAGCAGGGAAGCAAAGCAGCAACAGACACAACAGCAGCAGCAATAACATCACCACACCAAACCCAACGACACTGGCGACAACAACAGCTGCTGCTGCTGCAGCGACTGCAGCAATAGCAGCAGCAGCAGCGGTCCAAGCAGGTACCTCCCGCTCGACAAGCCCAAGCTGATCCTTGCCCTCTGGGCCACGGTCCCGCTGCAGGCGCTTGATGGCCGCAGACAGCGGAGGCCCCCGCCCCGGACCTTTAAACTCGCCCTTGAACACTACGGTGCCGGCAGATCCCACGCCCAGCGCCGTCTCGTCGTCAAAGACCATCTGGCTGCCCGCCGTCCGCCAAGTCCCTGCGTCCTGCGGCTGCCATGGCAGCTCTGTCTGAGGCCTGTCCAGGGCCTCGGCCCCCAGCGGTGCACTACCCGACTGACCCAGCCCCAGCCCCAGCCCCAGCGCCTCGGCCTCAGCGCGCAACCGCAGCACCGCGGCCCACTTCTCGTGCCCCGCGGTCGCCTCCGCAACGAGCGGCCCCAGCGCAGCCGCAACCGCCGGAGGTGCGGCGGCGGCGGCCTCCAGCGCGTCGCCAAGTGCCTGCAAATGCTCCGCCGTGACGGCCGCGGGGGATTCCGGCGGCACAGCGCCGCGCGCGGCCTCCAGTCGCTCCTCAAGGGCCATCGCGGTCTTGGAATCCGCGACCACCTCCGCAACGCGCGCCCACAGGGCACTGTCGTCGGGGCACCCCGCGGACCGCGCCCGGTCCAGCGCTGCCTCCCACTCCGGCACGGCCGCCCGCCACACCGCCACATCGCCACTCTGGGCCGCCTCCTGCACAGCGTCCGCCAGCGCCAGGACGGCGTCCAGCCTCCGTAGCGCCGCATGGACGTCCGGGGGCGGCGCCCCCTCCGCCAACAGCGCCAGGGCCTCGGCGCGCGCCGCCCGGGCCGCTTCTGCACTGCACTCGTCCGCCTCCAACGCGGCGGCGGAGGTGAGCAGCCGCTGCGCAGCCGTCCGCACCGCTGCCTCGCGCTCTGCCTCCTGCGCCGCCTGCCGCGCAAACGCCTCCATCACCGCCGCCGCGGCCGCGACCTGCGCCGACAGGGCGGCCGCAACGGGCGCGGGCGCGGCCTCGGCGGCCGACAGGAGGTCGCGCAGCGCGCCCACAGACTCGGAGGCGGCCGCCCCAGGGGCTGGCGGGGGGGCGGCGCGGACCGCGGCCGACAGCCGGTCGCCCAAGTCGGTCGCCAGTGTCGCGTGCGCGACCGCCTCCTCGGCCCGCGCCCGCAACGCGCAGGACCCGGGGCAGCCGGCCGCCGCGGCCTCCGCCAGCGCCGCGTTCCACTTGGGAAGCGCGGCGCCCCACGCCGCCACGTCGCCGCCCTCGCCGACCTCCTCCGCGACCGCAGCGAGGGCCAGTGCTGCGCGGAGCCTTCGCTGGGCTGCTGCGACCACATGCTCGTGCGCCGGGTGCGAGGCCACGTCCCCGGCGAACGCCTCGGCGTTGGCGTCCCGGATGGTCTCAGCGTCGCACGCGCCCTGTTCCAGCATCCTGGCGACTTTAAGCAGCGGCTCCACCTTCTTCCTGACCACCGCGAGTTCCTTGACCTTGATCTTCAACTCCCGGTTGGCCTCCACGATCAGGGCTGACAGCCTGTCCTGCACCTCCTCCACGACGATGGCCTCCCCCGGCGGCGCCACGGCGAGGACTTGGAAGCTGCGGACCCTCAGGGCCGCAAGCATCGTGGAGACGACTTGGCCGACCAGTTGTTGGGGGTCGGGCACTGAGCCATCGGGGCCCAAGGCTACCACGAAGAGCACGTGCGCGCCCTGCAGGTCGGGGGCATGCATGTCCAGGGAGGACGCAGAGTAGTAGCGGAACCATGGTTCCATCAGGGCGCCCTGCGGCCAGCCCTCCGGCACTGCCTTCCGTGCGAGCGCCGTGTACCGTCGGAGGGCACTGCTGGACCCGCTGTACACAAGAAGATCAACAAGAAGCCCTTCGGCCGCCGCAGAGAAGCCGGGGTTGCCCCTAAACCCAATACTGTTGGAATACTTTTGGGCATCCTTGCCGATCACTCGCAAAAACCCCGGGCTCGCGCGGCCGGTGATCCGCATCCTCATGTTCAAGTCCACGAAGTCGGCATCCCTGGCAATCAGCTCCGGCAGCACCACATGAATGTCGCTTGGGTTGGGTTGGGTCAGTCCCTGAGGCAGCGGTGCGTCCAAGAAAGTGCGGAGTGTCATTAGGGCGTCCCCCACCGTCACCAGCGCGTGGACCCACGCTTGCTTCTCGTCCGGGCCCCAGTCTTTCGGGGCCGAGAGGAGCACCGAGGGCGGCGCGCGCCGGCCGAACCCCTTGGGCCTTTTCTGGGTGGGGCCCCTGCCCTGGAGCCGCGGGCCGATGGCTTTGTGCAGATCGGACAAGGCAGACCCTTTGGGGACCGATTCAGCGATGCTCTTTTGGAACCCCGGTGCCTGATCCATCTCTCGCTCGGTATCAAAGGGTTTGAGTCCGGGTTTGGGCAGCACCACACGGACCGCGCAGTACCGCTCCCGTCCTTCTTTGGCCGTTCCGACCATCACGCTCAAGGCCCTCCCCACTTCCTCCCCGTGTTGAGTTTTACCCGCAGCTTTGCCGGTCTGGTCGCTGCCCCCCTCACTCTCGTCACTGTGCTCCATCTGCGCCATCCGGAGGCCACTGCGAGGCCGTCCGGGCTGCAAAGGCCGCGCCGCTGCGCCGTACGGCCATGCATCCGGCCCGCTGGTGCCTGGCCTTGCGGCGTCGCCCTGCCCGACAGCCATCGCCCAACGGTCAGAAACGCCTAACTCACGGCCACGGAGCGCCTGCTGCCGCTTCCATAGCAGGACCAGGGCAGCCAGCGCCACACCGACCCACGCGACGCGTGAGACCCCAAACGGCGCGCCTGCACTGTTTGGGCTCTGCGCAAACTGCGGCGCGGAGCTCAACGACCGTGCAAGCGTTGGGGTGGGCAACTGGCCCTTCCCAAGAACTTGGGCCTCGGGTGTGCCCAACCTAGTGCTTGGAGGGAACCTTCGCAGTTGTAGGCGTTGCATGCCCAGGGGTGAGAGCATGGCGGCACGTGCCAGTGGACGGAGAGCTGCGGCCCGGGACTGCGAGACAAAGGGGGTCGCCCTCAAAGACAGGGGGGGCCTGGTATGTGCACCACAGAGCCCCTGGGCGAGGACGAGCCCCAGCATTACACTGCAGAGAAGTGCCACCGAGCCCCATTTGCCATGGGGCGTGGCGGGCATGGCGGAGAGGCAATGCAGTGCGCTGCCCTGCAGACAGCCTGTGCAGCAGCATGAAAGGGAGGGGTGTGAGATGGGAAAAATTTCAGAACATGGGCGGTCGTATTTTCGGGGAGGGCGGGGGAACGAAGCAACGGATACTTAGCTACCCCCCAGTAAGTGGCTATGCGCGACGGTGTCCTTGCACCCCGAGGGAACATACCCAAATGATGGTTCCCCCCCCCCTTCCCAATTACAATGCGCGACACATAACAAAACGTGCAGACACAAAGGCATATGAACCACAAAATCACGAGCCAACTGCCTAATGCGATGCACGTTCAGCTCTACTCAGCGATAGGCTCTGTTTGCCACTTCTTCTGCACATGCTAGGCAGGGACCACGGGAATGGGCTCCCCAGCTGCAGGCTTGGCTGTCACCTGGGTTGCAGGTCTAGTAGCACTCATTGCTGAGGGTTTGGCACGAGGAGCAAGCTTGGCAGGGGGCTTGGCGAGGTAGGAAGAGTGCGGCTACCATGGTGCAGGGGGTTCTAAACGGGGCACGGAAAGTGGCCCGCACGGTGCGGCCTGGAAAGTGGGGGGCGGACAAGGCAAATGCCAAAGGACAACTGCGCATTGAGCTGGGGGCTGCTGCGCACTTTGTCAAGGCCCGGCTGTGGGGCCCACTGTTGCAGCTGGTTGCACCGGGAACCATCAAGTGGGGGGCAGGCCATGGGTTGATGTGTGCACGGAGTGGTGGGAGGCGTTTGCTGCCATGGCCGAGGTGGCCTGGAAGGACGACTTTCTGAGTGGTGCAGAACAATGTGCCTTGCTGCAACGCCAAGTGACCATGGCGCAAGCAGGTCTCAAAGCGCTCTGCACATGCACGTCATGGTATGCATATGCAGCAATGTTCGGCAGTTCCAAGAGATCATTGATATGATACAAATGTGCTACCATATAAATCACTGCGCCTGTGGGCCTTGTTTTGTCAACACCAAGTGACCATGGGGGCAAGGCACCTTGACCTAGGATGGGGGAAGACCTTGTGGATGCACATGTGGATTGACCACATGTATGCGTATGTTGCACGGTGGGGGACCATTGCAAAGACTAGTTGCTTTGCATTGGAGGGCAGCCATGTGCGACTGAAGCGGCTGCTTAGGAATAGTGGGGGGACGATAGGTCGGGCTTGCAGTGTGTGGTGGAAAACCACACACTAGATGATAACCTCCGCAAGGACGGTTGGGAGTCGGAGAGTAGGGCTGTGACCAAGCAAAGGAGGTTCCAACGCCGGTGCACGACTTGGTCACGTGTCCGGCGGGAGAGGAAGGGGAGAGAGAACATGGTGAGGAGGATTGTGGAACGTGCATTGCGACAAAGGACCAAGTAGGTGCGCATGATGGAAGATTTGTGCCCGTTTATGTTCGGTGAGCCCAGAGTGAGCCCCCAATTAGCTCTCAGTGAGCGCTCACTGAGCGCTCAGTGAGCCATTTGGCGCGCTCAGTGAGAGCTAAGTGAGAGCTAAGTGAGAGCTAAGTGAGCCGGCTCAGTGACGGCTCAGTGATGGCTCAGTTGGGGTGCTCAGTCAACCGAGCCGTCGAAAAAAAACCCCCCCGGTCAAATCCTTTTGGACCAGGGATTGGTATCCCTTTGGGGACATTCCAAAACCCCAACCCACCCCCGAAAGCCACAACTTTTCACATGAAACCCCTTGAAAAACACCACTTAGCCCCAAATGAGCCGTTTTAGCCCCAACTGAGCCCCAACTTCACATTTCCAAGTGAGCCGCAGATACATCCATTGGGTCGGGGCGCCCTGCAGGTACCGGTGCAAATGGGGCGAGGGCTTGATCCGACGCTAACATTGCCACGTGTCCTGGCTGGGGCTACCTAGATGGCTCGTGTAGTTCTAAGTGTCGTGCCGCGTATTGTGACCACACCCCTGGTGCGTCCGATGGGACACGCGACACCTGGGCTTCGGCGGGCGGGGCATTCGCAGGGACTTGTGGCGCCCACTGGCGGAAGTCCGGGCGACCAGGAACAACAATAGCAAACAATAGGAACTTCAATTTCCGTTTCCGTGATTTTCCGTGATTTTCCGTGATTTCCGTGATTTTCAACGGTGGCCGATTTCCGTGATTTTCCGTGATTTTCCTGCCACGGAAATAGTAGAATCCCTGTGTACTGTCCGCATCGAATGTGTGGGCAGTGGGGAAGGCCCATTCTCAGTAGGCCCTCCAGCTCCCAGCGCGAGTTAGAGCAAGCAGGTTCCAGTCATACCATTCGCGGCGGATGGGTCGGCAACGGGGGAGGCCCAGTGCTCAGCGGGGCTCCCAGCTGCATAGCAGGTGGCCAGTGTTGCCCAATTCGTAGTCGCTGCGGTACTCACCAATCAGGTATGCAAGGGCGGAGGCATCAAAGACCGGGCCTGTTTGCATCTGCTTCATGGAGTCGGTGGTGGCAAAATAGATGTAGCCACCAGAGTACTCACCAGTCAGGTAGGGAGGGGTGGAGGCATCGGGGGATGGGCACAACCACTTGTGGTGCTCAGATCCTTACCAGGCAATCAAGTTGTCAGAGACATTGCCAGAGGCAGCGAACATGGCCGCAGGGGAAGGAACGAATTGGCCCATCACAGCAAGAGACAGATCGTTGGTGCCGAATGTGTGAGCAGCAACTTGGGTAGCCCAGTTCTCACCTGGACCCTCACCGGTCACGATGGTATGGGCGAAGTAGCCCAACATGGAGAACATGGCCAAATGGTCGTTCTTGAGCTCCTTGACCTTCAACTCGGCGAAAGTGTCAGGATCATAAGCCAAACCCAGAGGGTCGAAGGCTTCACCAGGCAGCAAATTAAGACCCTCACTGGCAGGGCCACCCCAGGGAAGCCCAGAGAACAGCCCTTCTTGACCCGTAATTTCCAACATACTTTTCCTCCCTTTCCAAGCAAGCCAAAACCCTCCAGATTCCTTCGAGGCGAAAATAAAGAGTTTTTTTACGCCTTGCGCCGTGCGCGCGCGTGTTGAAAAAAATCACTTCCTGCCACTTGGCCATCCAAGTGCCATTTTGGCACTATTTGGGTACATCACGGGGAACACCCCGGCTTGACCCATAATTTCAAACATACGTTTTCCTCCATTTCTAAGCAAGGCAAATCGACCCAAATTCGCTCAGGGCGAAAATATAGACATTTTTTGCGTGTTGCGCCGCGCGCCTATGTTGAAAAAATCACTTCGTGCCACTTGGCCATCCAAGTGCCATTTTGGCACTATTTGGGTACATCGCGGGAAACACCCCAGCTTGCACCAATGATTTCAAGCATACGTTTTCCTCCAATTCTAAGCAACCCGAATCCACCCAAATTCGCTCCGAGCGAAAACAGAGACTTTTTTCTGCGTATCGCGCCGCGCGAGCGTGTTGAGAAAAATCACTTCAAGCCACTTGACCATCGAAGTGCCATTTTGGCTTTATTTGGGTACATCGCGGGGAACAACCCAGCTTGACCGATAATTTCAAACATATGTTTTCCTCCAATTCTAAGCAAGCCGAATCCAACGAAACTCGCTCCAGGCGAAAATGAACCCTTTTTTTGCGCGCCACGCCGCGCGCGCGTGTTGAGAAAATCACTTCCTCCCACTTGGCCATCCAAGTGCCATTTTGGCACTATTTGGGTACATCGCCGGGAACACCCTGGCTTGACCCATAATTTCAAACATACGTTTTCCTCCGATTCTAAGCAAGGCAAATCAACCCCAATTCGCTTGGCGCGAAAACATAGACATTTTTGCGTGCCGCGCCGCGCGCGTGTGTTGAGAAAAATCACACCCAGCCACTTGGCCATCCAAGTGCCATTTAGGCACTGTTTGGGTACATCACGGGGAACACTCCAGCTTGAACCAGAATTTCAAGAATGCGTTGTCCTCCATTTCTAAGCAACCCGAACCCACCCAAATTTGCTCCCGGCGAAAAAAAGTGATATTTTGTGCGTGATGTGCCGCGCATGCGTAGTCATAAAAATCACTACCAGCCACCTGGCCATGCAAGGGCCATTTTGGCACTATTTGGGTGCATCGCAAGGAACACCCTTGCTTGACCCAGAATTTCAAAGATACGTTTTCCTCCTCTTCTAAGCAAGCCGAATCCCTCCGAATTCGCTCCGAGCGAAAAGAGAGACGTTTATTGCGCGTCGCGCCGCGCGCGCGGGTGTTGAAAAAAATCACCTCAAGCCACTTGGCCATCCAAGTGCCGTTTTGGCACAATTTGGGTACATCGCAGGGAACACCCCTTCTTGACCCATGATTTCAAACATACGTTTTCCTCCTTTTCAAAGCAAGCCGAATCAGTCCAAATTCGCTCCGGGCGAAAACAGAGACTTTTGTTGCGCGTCGCGCCGCGCGCACACTTCTTTTTTTTTCTGGAAGAGGCTAGTTTTGAATGTGCCGGGCGCCGCTGCAGCGAAGTTGAGCAGCAAGTACAGATTTTGGCAGTGCCAGCGTGAACATACGGGCTTCAGTTCGTGGCTTGGCCCCCATGGCTTCCCGTAGGTGTTGAAAAATACGCTCGCTATGTGTATTGGTAAACCAGGTTACTACCTCCCTATCGTTTGCAGCGCTAGCTGCTTGCAGCCATAGATCGGCGTCTACTACCACTGTTGCTATCGCCTGTGCCTTGCGCTTTCGGCTCCGCTTTGGGTAACGCTATGGCGCCCCTACTTGGTCGCAGAGGTTCCGTGCATTTTCTCGTGGTAGGTGGGGCTGCGCGATAAACCTGGTCAGCCATAGGGGGGACGGGGGCTGCTGTGGTGTGGGGTCGGCTAGTTTCCGTCTCAAGGCCTGGACGCCCTGGATCATCTGAAACAGGAAGAGACCCAGCTCGGTCCGTCGTTTGTGTCGTTCCGTGTAGGGTATGGTGTCGATGAGTGATAAAGGGATCAGTAAATTAGCACATGACCAGCGTTCGCGGCTGGTGGCAGTGGCCTGCCATTGGCAGGCGTAGTGGGTCCAATCAGTCCAGCACCTGCGCAACGTGTCCCAGAAATCGCTCCAGGCAGAGCAGAGTGCGAGCCTTGATTGGACTGATGCTCCATGATATTGCCCGCAGAGGGCACACAAAACGGGTAGTCGCTCCCAAGGGGGGCCGATACCCCACCATCGTACCTGGCCCCGGAGTCAGGGGGTCCACACGTTTCGTCTATAGTGTTTCATGGGGATCCAGCTCACCCAGTGTACATCCGTGGTGTGTTTTTGTCGACGCACTTGCATGATCCATGCCTTGGCGGGCGTGGGCATGATCTTTCCAACAAGGACAATGTCATGAGGTTGAGGTTGTCGGGAGTCCATGGGCAGGTTGTCGCCGATATTCGCTAGGGTGTCGCAGTGGTTGTTCCCTTGTATGTCCTTGTAGTCATTATAGGTAGGTGCTTGCTCTAGGTTCCGATGCCCAGGGGTCCAGCGTATAGTGAGGCCTTTCGTGGAGGCGTTGTGGTAGCCTATGTCACAGTAGTCTCGGTCTTTGACCACCCCACGTCGTTTCGTCAGGGTTGCTTCGACAACACGTTGGTTGTCTAAGATAACCTCGACTACCTCCCGAGCCAGTTCGGAGGCCAGGGCACACACTATAGTTTCTGCACAATACACGTGTTGTGGCCCGTGCACGCGGAAGGCTGCCCGGAAGCTCCGTTGTAAATCCCTCCCCCCGCCCTACCGTGTCGTTTCAATCCGTCGGTGTACCACCGTGCAGTGTTGGGTTCGCCCGTGTAGTGTAGGGTGATCCTGTGGAGTTTCTGCTGGTGGGGTAGTGCCCGGGATACCTCGAGGGTTTTCTCGGGGGATGGCTCGTCGAGTGGGTTGAGCCAACCATAATCCAAGCGGCTGGCGGCCGCCTATGTCCTTCTGGCACTGGTTTCTTGGTCTCAGAGCTCTCTTAGTCAAATAGGCCCTCCGCTCGGGGGCGGTATTGTCTGGGCTGGGAGATACGCTGGTCCACGGTGCCCCCAAGGGCCCGGACTGCCTCAATATATTTATACTGGGTAGTAGCGAGGTGTCGTGTAGGGCCGTTGTTTTGTAGCTCTTGCTGCCCGAGTGTAATCCATCGGTTGATGTAGGACCACCACACCTGGCATTGGCCCAGGCTTCCGTGGCACATGTTGGTGGTGAGGCGGTACTTGTTCATTCGTTGTTCTATCCCGGGTGTGTCCCTCAGGTACTATAGAACCATGTCATCCCACAATGCCATCCGGGACCTGTTACCCAGGAAGAGCCCCCTGTAAGTCCATCGTGGGATGAGGACAGCGTTGATAATGGCCACCTTTTCGTACCCATTCAGCGACGGAGTTTTGTAAGCGGCTATGTCGTGGTATCGTTGTGTTGTCACCATGTCCTAGGCTGTCTCTTCTCGGCTTGGGTGGGCCAACACGTGCCCGAGGTATGTGAGTATGGGCGGGCGCACGCTTAACTGTTGGTGTTGCCAAGTAATAGGCTCCAAACTGTAGTTCTTGGCCCAGCGATACACCTCAATCTTGTCCTTGTTGAGATGTAAACCCATCGTGTGCGCCACCTCGTGTAGCGTGTCGAGGGTTGGCAAGAGTGCTTCCGTTGTGGGTGCACGTACCGTGATATCGTCGGCAAAGACGTAGAGGCAAGCCTCAGGGCAACGCTCCATGGTCTCCCTCAGTAGGATGTCGTAGTATAAGAGGAAAAGTGTAGGGGATAGACGACAACCCTCCTTCATTCCCCGAGTGGGACATATGGGAAGGTCCCATCCGCGCACGGACAGTACGGCTGGAGTATGTTGGTATATTTCCCCCGCATTCTTATGATGGACTCTGGCGCCCCTGCGTCCTTTACGATGTTGGTCAGCATCGATCGGGGGACTGAGGGGAAGGCCTTAGCTACGTCCAGCAGGGGAACGTATCCGTCTTGCGTGTGCATGTCATTCAGTAAGTTGGTGGCGAGTGTGGTGGTGTTCCTGCCTTGCAACGCCCCGTGTTGTATGTCGAGAAGACCTGAGGTCATGGCATTAGCTATACGCATCAAGATGAGGTGTGTAAGTATGTTGTATATGGCTATGGAAACGTATGTTGGCCTGTAGTTGCGTGGATCCTGTGGGTCCTTTTTTTATTGATGAGCACAACGCGCGAGCGAAGCCAGGCGGTGGCGATGCGTTGTCCTTTCCAGACATCGTGTAGTGCCTGGTATAGTTGTTGCTGCATGTGGTCAGGCAAGTGTCTCAAGAGGTGTGCAAGACGTGTTAAAAGTGTGTTGAAAGAAATCACTTCAAGCCACTTGGCCATCCAAGTGCCATCTTGGCACTATTTGGGTACATCGCGGGGAACACCCTTCTTGACCCATAGTTTCGAACACACGTTTTCCTCCAATTCTAAGCAATTGCTTAGAAATGGAGGAAAGCGTATGTTTGAAATTGTAGGCCAAGGTGGGTTGTTCCGCTGGATGTACCCAAATAGTGCCAAAATGGCACTTGGATGGCCAACTGGCAGGAAGTGATTTTTCAACACGCACGCACGCGGCCCAACGCGAAAAAAAAGTCGTCGTTTTCGCTCAGAGAGAATTTGGAGGGATTCGGACACCCCAGCTTGACCCATAATTACAAACATACGTTTTCTCCAATTCTAAGCAAGCCGAATCCACCCAAATTCGCTACGAGCGAAAACACAGACTTTTTTTGCGCATCGTGCCGGGCTCGCGTGTTCAAAAAGTCACTTCCAGCCACTTGCCGATCCAAGTGCCATTTTGGCTTTATTTCGGTACATCGCGGGGAACACCCCAGCTTGACCCATAATTTCAAACATACGTTTTCCTCCAATTCTAAGCAACCCGAATCCACCCAAATTCGCTCCCGACGAAAACGGAGACTTTTTTTGCACGTCGTGCCGCGCGCGCGTGTTGAAAAAATAACTTCCCACCACTTGGCCACCCAAGTGCCATTTTGGCACCATTTGGGTACACCGCTGGGAACACCCCTGATTGACCCATAATTACAAACATACGTTTTCCTCCAATTCTAAGTAAGCCAACTCCACCCAAATTCGCTCCCAGCGAAAACAGGTATCCCCCCCCCCCCCCCTCTTGCGCAAACACGGGCCAGGTTCTGGTTCCAGGACCAAAAATGCGTGTTTGGACAAGCCCGTGTTAGCGCAAAGGGGGGGGGGTACTATTTTTTGCGCCTCGCGCCGCATGCGCGTGCTCAAAAAATCACTTCCTGCCACTTGGCCATCCAAGTGCCATTTTAGTACTATTTGGGTACATCCAGCGGAACACCCAAGCTTGACCCATGATTTCAAACATACGTTTTCCTCCTTTTTTAAGCAAGCCGAATCCATCCAAATTCGCTCCGGGCAAAAACAGAGACTTTGTTTGCGCGCCGCGCCGCGCGTGGGTGTTGAGAACAATCACGTCCAGCCACTTGGCCATCCAAGTGCCATTTGGCACTATTTGGGTACATCGCGGGGAACACCCCGGCTTGACCCATAATTTGAAATGCACTTTTTCCTCCATTTCCAACCCAGCCGAGTCCACCCAAATTTGCTCCCTGCGAAAACAGGAACACTTTTGTGCATTGCGCTGCGCGCATGTTGAAAAAGTCACATCCGATCACAGATGAGCAAAGTGCACATGTCCCATCAAATATTGTTCGCCACCCACAACCAGCAGCGCGTTCATCACAACTGCCACAACACACTTACATTGCACAAATTTCATCCATTGTACCTATATCCAGCAGCATGTCGACATGGTCAATGCAATAGCATCGTTCATTGCAACAGACATGTAACGCGGGCCTCCAGCATGAAGATCATATGCTGCCATGAGCCCTATTTGCAGAATAAGCACCAATTTCCCTCCTGAAGAATTGTTTTGCCAGATCAAAATTGGAAACAAAGGATTTTTCGATTGTCTTCTTTAGTGCAAATGCCTTTCTTCGGCGCAAGACCTTTTTGAATTGAAACTGTCAAAAAAAATAAGTTGTCCTTTAAAATTCAAGTCAGTCAACTACAGAAAAATGGGACCAGACCAACTGACAAATGGTGCCAGTTCAATGATGCCCCAGCAAACACAGCCACTATCTTTGGGGGCGTTTTCGCACAGCGCGCGCACAGTGCATGCACAGCGCCAATTATTACGTTGTTTATCCCGGGAACACCCCCGAAAACCATGCACCGTGCATGATCCATTCAAAACAGCATCGGGGGTGCAGAATTCAGGACCCTGAGACCCGTGGTAAGCATCGGACTAAAACAAAAAATCCCTGGTGTACCAGCAGGGGCTATAGGGTGCAGAATTCAGGACCCTGGGACCCGTGGGTACCGGTGGTGTAAAACAGCCGACTTTTCGCACAGCGCGGGCGCAGCGCCCGCACAGCGCACGGTGCACCCCCTTTGTATCTCTCATCCTCAGACCCGCCCAAAGCACACATAAGATGGATGCAGCCACCAACACAACTTTGGACCATCCTCAATCCAACCGCACCTGAAATGAACAAAAGAGGATTCCACTCACCAGCAGAGGAGCAATGCTATGCGTACCCATACACGTATTGACCTGAGCCACGGTGAACCAATCGGCAAACTCGACCTGGAAATATTCGACGCTTCAATGGTCAGCGTCACACCATTCCCCCTTCTACTTCCACACGCAGCAGGTGCATGTGGTGTCTGCGGTGCCTTTTCGACCTTTCGCCACACTGGTTAGGAATGCCCCCACTGCCAACCAGAGCTGTCAGCGCAGACCAGGTGGGCCAGGCAGGCCTCCCTTCCTCACTGCCTCCCTGAGCAGGCGGTTTGCGCACCATACAACGGACTCTGCTGCAACTTCAACTCCAACTCCAACTCGCTCGCCCGCTTACTCGGTCGCTCACACTCGCACTCCATCTCGCAATCACACCGGGCTCACACCAAAGCAAGAAAGCCGGGTGAGGCATGGTATTATTTTATGACGGTTAGGCAAGAATTCAGACATTCCCTCCCTGAGTGAGAGCAGCTGCGGAGGGGCAATGGTGAGCGGGCGCAATCTGTGGACATTTGGGGGGGGGGGGGCACGTGATGTGGCGCGCAACACGGACGCGCTGCAACTGTCGGGGCAACCCGGTGCAGGCACAAAGGGGCATAGTATCTGTAGGTTTGTAGGTCTGTAGGTGCTCCTCTGCCCGTTTTGGGGCGGCGGTGGGGCAACCGGCCGTTCTCTATGATGGTCATGCATGCCCATTCTTAGCGGTGCTCGTGGCACTGTGGAGTTGTACCGCTGAACCAGCATCACACCCATGTGGTCATGCGCAATTGGGCTTCGGTGCATCTGATGCCCCCAGGGGGTGCTGGTCATGGCTCAAATGGGGATGCCCAGAAAGGTACAGTTCTCCAGCGCCAATTATTACGGTGATTATCCAGGTAACAACCCTGAAAACCACCTGCGGAATCATGCACAATCAATTCAAAACTCAAAAATTCAAACATCTGATGCTTGCCACGGGTCCCAGGGACCTAAATTTTGCGGCCGATAGCCCCGTCCACTGCAGCAGCCATTCAATGACGTCCTTTCAATCTTCTGAACTTACCGAACTCCCGGTGGTGGAGAACAGCCAACTTTTCGCACAGCGCACGGTACGCCCCCTGACACGGGCGTTGTTCACGCAAAGGCGGGCGGGGGATTAGCCATGAGACCGCATGGGGGGCCGGCCGCAGCATCTGGGGGCAACCAGTCAACAAGGGCAGGGCGGCGGCGCGGCGCAGATGGGGCAAGAGGGTGGGGTGGGGCAGTGACGGGCCCCACCCCCTGAGCCTCGCCCTATCCTCCACCGTCGGCCATCCTCAACGCCCCGCAGCTCCTGCTCTTCTCCCCCCCCCCCGCGCGGGGGTCCCCGAAAGCGTGCCCACTCCTTTCGTTCGCCCGCCCGTTTGCTCACGACTGCACCCTCACCCCCCTCCCCTGCTCCTCCCCCCCCACCCACTGCGGGGGGCTAGATCTGTGCTGCTGGGCACAGCAGCGAACTTGCCAGTGGTTTGGCCGCCCGCGCCGTCGAAACCGCCTCCGGACTCCGAGGAGTCCCGGTGCAGAGGACGTACCCTTCGGCAGGGGACAGTCGTGCCCCAGAACTGTGCCACAAGCCACGGGAATGGCGGGTCTCCAGGACCATTCTTCGTCCGGGCGTACACCGGCCGGCGCAGGCGCGTGAGAAGCGGTCAAACGAAGGCGGGCGGCGGGCGCGGGGGAAGGGGGGTATCGTAAGAACCGTTGCATTGAATGGTCCCAACGACACCGTCTAGAGATCCTCTATCATCTGCCCATGTCCCCCACAGTATTGGTGTGATTTGGGGTATGTACAGCGTAGTCCTCATAGGGGGGGGGCAGGGCTTCTTTTGAGCAGGGGGGGGGGAGGGGGGGAGGGGGTTTTGGACCCAAAACTTGGTGTACCAAAAATGGCCTGACCAGATTTTCCCTACTGTAAATTTCGTTTTTTCCCACTATGGTCACTTTGGTCTGGGGAGGGGGGGAGGGGGTTTTGGGGGAGGGGTCCCCCCCCCCTCTTGGTTTTTAATTATTCTAAAGAAGCCCTGGGGGGGGGGGTCCGACTACTGGACTCGGGCTGGGGTCGGGGGAAGGGCATAGATGACGAGCCGCGTGCAAGTGCTCTGTTGTACGTGCAGACTTGTTCCGGCGGGCGCGTCCGGCGCCCACGGCCGACAGCGTGCCAGCCCCTTGGGAGTGTGGCAACCTTGAGCCCAGGAGGAGTTGGGGGGGGGGGCGTGAAGCATAATTGGCTGCCGATCTGGCCCCGGTGTGCGGTCCAAACCAGCCCTGAATGTTGCCTTGAGTTCGCCCGACCGGGCTATTGAATCTCGCATTGGCCGGGTTGGGCCACCTCGACCCCCTCCCCAAGAACCCGGTTAGCAACCTGTGTGTGGGGGTGGGGGGTGAGGGGGGTCCCGGGGATGTATTGGAAGAGAGGAGGCATCTGCCTGTTCAAGTCCTGGACGCTAGTGCGATTGAGGGGATTAGGGGGTTAGCGGGTGAGAGCCCATCTATACACATTTGCATACAGATATATAAGGCCCTTACCCCCCCTGCCCCCCCCAGCGTATCGCGGCGCGACGGAAGGACCCAGGCCTCCATCCTACGTGGGATCCTCCGAGGAGCGACCCTGCCCAGATCTCGGGCTGTGCATTGGAAGAGAGGAGGGGGGGGGGGGGTTGGCCGGACCCCCCCTCCTCCTATGGTCCCCAATGGTCCCCGCCAAAGGCGGGAAAATTTGCTTTAAGCTTAAATCCTCTTGTGCAGAAGGCACGGAAGAAAAATTTGAGCCTGTCCTCAAACAGTTGAAGAGGAGGAGGGGGGGGGGGGGTCCTCCTATGGTTATCAGCCGTGCTAATGCATCCCTTGGGGGGGGTCCCATAAAGGCTGAGCAAGTGTGCCGGTGGGTACTTCCAGGTGTACCCACTGGTCCGGGCCTTGAGGAGGAAAACGGTCCACACTGCCCATCCCAAGCCACGGGGGAGAAGGTCTTTCTTTTTTGGTCCAGACCAAAGATGAGCTGGCGTGCTCATCGGATGGTACTCGAGACCACCCCTCGGGATCAAGGGTCAGGGCTGTCCAGTGCGACGATGATCCCACAAATGACTGCGGTAGCGGATCTGACATGTAGTGCGGCGTACCTCCCCCCCACTTGCAATCCCCCCCTTTTGTTGGGCTGGTTCCCCTCCGGGGGGTGGGGAACAGTCCCGAAATGACGGTTCCCCCCCTTGGGGGGGGGGGGGGATTGCACCGCAAAACTGTACCATAGTATCACAGTGTAAATCAGCTTCGGCGCCTTGTAAAAAATTTTTGGCGCCTTTGGCGCCTGGTATTTTCTGTGCTTTTTGGGCCAAGTGACCGTTCCCCCCAGGGGGGAGGGGGATCGCAAGCGGGGGGGGGGGGGGGGGATAGCTGAGTCTGAAACCAGGGAGAAGGTCTGTTTGATGGGGGAGCGTGGGTTGTCCCTCTGCGCACAGGTGCGGCTTCTGCCCCTTGGCCTCCCTCCCACGCCCGGCGCCGGCATATGGGGGGGGGGGGGGCTCGCCGGCATTGCGGCGGCGGGGGGGGGGGGCTTGGGATGGCAGAGACCGCATGCCCGCGCCCGTCCGGCGGTCACCACCCTTGTCACCCCCGCACTGATGCCCAGCATCCCCCCGCCGCACGGGCCCCCCATATATAACGTAGGGTGCAGGTGGTAGGCCTGTCATCCCCATTTTCTGGGCCAGGCAGTCCAACAGGCAAACCCCCAGCGGCTCCACCAGACGCCTGTCGACACATGCTGGACCCACCTTCCATCAGGCGACCCCGGGGGGGGGGGGGGCGGAGGGGGGGGGGGGATGCACCCCCCCCCCACGCCAAGGCGCCCAGCCAATGCCCAGCTACGTCCCCCTGCCGGCAAGTGCCAGCTTCAATGGCAGTTGTAACCGACAGTAACCGCCATTTGACAACCTCCTTCAACTGCCTATCTAACAGCTTCGGGGGCTGCCTCTGCAGTGCCTTCCCCTCTAATGCATTCCTCAGGGGGGGCGGGGGGCGAATTTAGAAGAGATGTTGAATTCGATAGAAAGACAAACAGAAGCAGAACCAAAGGCAGGAAAATTGCAAATCGAGGCAATGGCATGAGCGCATCTGTATTCTCCACGTCAGACCTGGTTGCACCTCAGACACACACAAACATGACACAAGAGACGTACTGAGGGACTACGACTGAGGGCACAGGTGCAAAACTAAAATGACAAACGGGCCAAAAAAGGTGTCCGAAGAGCACAGTTCATGAGGGTGCGGGCGTAGGGGGGGGGGGGGGGCATTTTGGGCCCTGGCCAACCGACCCTCAGCCGACACACCCACTAACATCAGAGGGATTTCCCTCGAGAACAAGGTGTCAGCTATTCAAAGGGCCCGAAATCGGGTTTTGGGCACACAAACGTGTGTTTGCCCTCTCACCCCCTCCGACCCGAGCCCCCACCCCCCACCCGGAGGGGGCCTTGTTGCCACCAAGCCATGGCCTGCCTTCACCGGCAACAGGGGGCCCTGCACCCTCCTGCGGCCCACCGTGGCGGCCTGGGGAACAGACAGGCCGCAGCCAGGGCGTCTTTTGAGTGGGGAGGAGGGGGGGGGGGGACCCGAAAGTGTGTGTAAAGTGGCCCCAATCAGATTTTCCCGATGGTAAATTTCGTTGTTTCCCTCGATGGTCACTTTGGTCTGGGGGGGGGGGGGGGCTTGGTTTTGAATTGTTCTAAAGACGACCTGGCCGCAGCCCATGTCGCTCGGAAACAGTCGCCCCCGGCAGGTCCTTTGGAGGGTTTCGTGCCCCCGCCCCGCCTCCAAACTGGGCACCAGAAACGCAGCAGCCCCCAGCCCCACGCCGGACGTCCCTCCGCGTTGGTGGCCGTGGGGCTGCCAGTGTCCCCAGTCGATGGCTGTGGGACGTGCAAGCGGATGGTGGAAGCAGCGAGAACGGCGCGTCACTGGGGCGACATCTGGGCAGCAAAGGGTCGCCAGCAGTGCCCAAGACGTCGCCCCAGGGCATCGAGATGCGGAAGGCCTATGCGACCCCCCGGCCCCCACCAACGGCGTCGGCACTCCACACGGGAGCCCCCGCAATGCGCCCGCGGGTCTCCACACCGACCGCATACCCCCCGCGCGCAGAGGCCCCGGACGGCGTCTGTGCGGCCGACAACACCCCCGGCCTCTGCGCCGCACGCAGAGACCACGCACCACGCCTGCCTCCATCTGTGCCAAGCGCCTCTGCCTGGCGCCCTCTCTGCTGCACACGCACCCCGGGAGGGGGAGGGGGGGACTGTTCAAAGGGGGGGACGGTAGCGCGGCGGATCCCGCGTTGACATTGTAGCCTGGATCTCCTCATGTTTGTTCAAGGGTGACATTAGAAACCGTGACAGAGGCGCGGGCCACGGCAGCTGAAGACGATGCCGCATCGGCTCCATCAGCCTCTTGCAGTTCACAACCAGATTCCGCATCCGCCCGGCCCTTTGCAACCCACGCAAAACGCACCTGAATGACAAGACATCAGCGCCCTGCGGCTCAGCGTGACCTGCCCCATTTGCCGTGCACCCAAGCGGCGGTGGTGGGGAACAGAGGCGCAGGAGCACAGCTCCTTCCGGTCCGCCTCCGTCTGCCCCAAGTGGCTGGGCCCTGCACGGACGCCACACGGCGGCTGCGTCCGCCCGTACCGTTTGGTGGGCACCGGAGAGCACGTCCCGGTCTTGCTCAGCGCCGTTGCATGGGCCAGAGGGACGGGCTCGGCCGTTGGAGTGCACCAGCCACAGCAACGCTCTTGTGGCAGGACGCTTTTTTGACTCAAGATTACAAAAGAACTCGGACCGTCCAGTGGCCAGCTCAGTATTTAGGCACACAATTGGACGGCACTTGAAGGGCAACCAACAGCGGTTGGCGGGGAACCCGAGGCGGTTACAGAGTAACTGACCGCGGTTGGAGGTCGACGTCAGCAAAAAAAAACGCGTCCACTGAAAAACGCCCCGTCTTGTGGTGTTGGGCCTCCCTGGCCTCCTGATCGGGCGTGGGTTGCGGGGTGTCTGGCTCTCGGCAGCAACGTTCCCTTCCTTTCAACCCGCGGAGTGTCATCCGCTCCCGGGCGGTCCTCCACGCGCACGGAACACACAAACCCCGTTGCCTTCACGTCCGACCCAACAAGTGCACGCGCACATCGCCGTGGGCGACCAGGGCACTGCGCCGCACCGCAACACATCCATCGGACGGTTGGCATCGGTGGAGAGAAGACAGACGCGCCTTCCGCCGGAGGCGGTGCCTCACCAACAACAGTCCGGCCATTATCCACCAGCGGCTGGTGGGTAGCCGCTGGTCCAAAGGGCTGTCCTCGAGGGGCTGTTCTTAGGGGGCGTGTTCGCACAGCGCGCGCGCAGCGCGGGCACAGCGCGGGCACAGCGCGGGCACAGCGCCCATTGTTACGATGATTATCCGGGTAACAACCCTGAAAACCACCTGCGGAATCATGCACAATCCATTCAAAACTCAAAAATTCAAACATCTGATGCTTCCCATGGGTCCCGGGGTCCTACATTCTGCCCCCTGTAGCCCCGTCCACTGCAGCAGCCATTCAATGACGTCCTTTCAACCTTCCGAACTTACCGAACTCCCGGTGGTGGAGAACAGCCAACTTTTCGCACAGCGCATGCACAGCGCACGGTACGCCCCCTTAGGGGGCGTTTCCGCACAGCGCCAATTGTCACGTTGTTTATCCCGGGACCGCCCCAGAACACCACCCCCCTGCAGAAGCATGCACGATCAGTTCAAAACAGCATCGGGGGTGCAGGCTTCAGGACCCTGGGACCCGTGGCTACCGGTGACGGAGAACAGCCGGCTTTTGGCACAGCGCGCGCGCACCGCGGGCACAGCGCACGGTGCGCCCCCGGAGTGGAAACAAAAGAGCGCTCGTGGTAAAGGACAGCCCCTGATAGGACACCCCCGCTGAGGGATGCAGATGTTGAATGCGAAGCTGCACGCTGCAAGGCCCCAGGCCGAAAGGCAACGAAGTCAGAACAAAAAGGCTCTTCAGTGATGTTGCCATCGGCGCCTTTCGCTGAGGCAAAGGTTAGTGCGGTGGTGGGCTCGATCAGGCGTCGGCACAGAACATGACCGACGCAATGTCGGACACGTCCGCTGAGTAATGCGTTCACATTTCGCCTGCCCCCCCCGTGCGGTGACACGTGGTTGTGTCAAGTGATGATTGCGATCAAGGAGATTGCAAAAGCACCAACATGCACAGCCAAAGAAAAGAGATCAAGGCTGATCACGGACCGGAGCGACCGGCCCTAGGCGCCTTTCACCAAAGTCTGTAACCAAAGTCGTGCGTCGGGACAATCTGCATATGCGCAGTGAAATGTTGCCCGCTCAGACTGGGCCAGCCGTGCCATGAGTTGCAGACTATCTTAACGCACTGCCAGGAATCGACTGTGGTGTCTCTTACAGACATACACCAGGTCTCAAACGTCAAACAGGCCCCCTCCCCCCGCCCCCTGATGGGGGGCTCATGCGAACACCGCAACAGGTGGACCAGTCACCACACCAGTCAGTATGGGGACCACTGTGGGGTATGTGCCATGCCCCCCCCCCCCCCGCCCGAAGGAATTCTGGGCTATGGCACGTGTGCACCGGCGGCAATCAGCACAAAAAACGCAGAAAGAAGATGGGCTCGTCGGTGGCCCACAAGACCATAGGCACGTTTCCGTCACGGGACAGGGGACACGAAGATGCCAATGGGCAGACCACCGGCAGATGCAAAGCGGTGGCTATCCTCCCCCCCTCCCCCCTCCTCCCTCTCTCCGCTGCTGACCCTCACAGAGGCGGGTCCGGTGCCCGAACGCAGTGCGGACGTACCCGGGCCCGCCCTGGCTGGTCCACTCGCCGGACGCTCTCGTTCCCATTTCACCGGCACCCCATGTGACATTCCGTCGGGTTGTTGTTTCTTTACGGGGCCCTGGACAGTCACCCGCTCTTCCCTCCGCATGTTGCGTCGGGTCGCTGCTTTCTGTCGGCCGCTGCGGCCGGTGCTCCCGCTGGTGTCGTTTCCGCGTTCGCGGAGCCCAGTGGCTGGTGTGCCGGGGCTGTGCGGGATGTGGCGGGATGTGCAGTTTGCGCGTCAGTGGACCCCCCGGTCCACCACCGCTGGACCGCGGTGCTGTTCCGCCAGCCGATGCACAGCCGGCACATCACCGCACCCGCCAGCGCACCACGCGCTGCAGCCACCTCCATGACACGGAGGCACACACGCCGTCACTCCGCACGGCGTGTGGGCGCGGCCATTCCCGGAGGTCACCGACGGAACCAAGCAGTTCTCGCGCCAGGCGCTGGGCGATGCCGGATACACACCGCACCGGCAGCTCTGTGTCCCACGGAGTACACAGAGTACCCCCTCTCCCAGGGAAGTATTAGAAGAGGGGGGGGGGGGTTGTCTGGGACCCAAATGTTTGTGTACCAAAAATGGCCCGACTAGATTTTCCCCGTTGCAAATTTCGCTTTTTCCCTCGAAAGTCACTTTGGTCGGAAGGGGGGGGTCCAGGGGGGGTAGCCCCCCTCCTTCTGCGGTGTACAGCCGTTCTGATACATCCCTGCCCCCCCCCCCCAAAAACGTTGATGGCCTGGGCCATGATTCTTCTTTCCGGGTGGGGGGTCCATTCGCATGCGCGTGAAGGGGGCCAATGCCTCAAAATATCATCAATTTTGCACTGGAACTTTCGGGTGGGCAGTTTCTGGCCCGTGCACCTGCTGGAGGCATCGTGTTGGATGCATTTCTTTGTATCTCTCGCATCTTTGTGGCGGTGGCAGAGCTCACGTTGGCCACTGTTTGGGTAGTTTTCGAGTGTTGTTCCCATCCCCCCCCCCCGGGGGGTGGGGGGTGATTCTTACTTCCGGAGGGGCGGGGGGGGGGGGGTCATTGACATGGGGGCGGGAGGGGGTCCGTGTGTTTGCCCGGCATCCAATGCCCCGACGGCGCGCTCAGTCGTCGTAGCCCCTGTCGGTGCGGACGGCCGGCGGCGCAGCCTCGGCCTTTGGGCCGAGCGCCTCCACAAGGGCGCCCTTCTCGAACCCCAGCCGCTCGAACGCCCACAGCGTGTCCGCCGCCTGCGCCGGCGTGAAGGCGCGCGCGACCGCGTCCTCCACCGCGCGCCGCGCCAGCCCGTCCATGATGCCGGGCTCGCGATACCCGAGCGCGGCGAAGCCCCAGGCGATCTTGGCGATGTGCGCCGCCTCGAAGGTGGGCAGGAGCGCCTCCTGCGCGTGCCACGCCAGGTACTCCAGCAGCCGGAAGTTGGGCTGCCCGAGCCGCCCGAAGGCCCACACGGTGTTCGCGACGTCCTCCGCCGTGAAGGACGTGAGCACCTTCTCGCGCGTCGCGTGCTCGGCCAGGAGCAGCAGCAGCGTGCGGTCGACGACCCGGAAGGTCCCGAAGGCCCACAGGAGGGTCGCGAGGTCGGCCGCGCGGTACGTCTGCACCACGTCCCACTGCTGGGCCTGCTTGGCGATGGCCGCGAACAGCGCGTCGGAGGGCAGGTTGAGGGTCGCGTAGGCCCAGGCGACCTGCGCCAGGTCCTGGGCCCGGAACAGGCAGATCACTTGGGGCCGCACGGCCTGGAGCGACGGGCGTCGGGGGAACGGGGGGGGCGGGGGGCTCAAGGCATGCAGGCAGGGGGAGCAAGGGTCGGTGCTGATTGACTGAGGGGGAATGTTTGCCCGGCGCATGCCCCGCGCACTACCTTTGTATTCAGTATCGTATCTCTAGCCCCAAGTGTATCCTCACCTCGGGAAGTCCCCCAAGTAGGCCGCACTAGACCGCAAACCCTCCCTGCAACGCACGTTGCATAAGCCGAAATATGAGAATTCAACAACACAAAATGTCACTCCCACCACTTCCAACCACCACCCTTGTGTTGGCGTTATGAAGGCTCCGCCCCCCCTTAAGGACAGCCCTGTTCATCGGCACTCATTTCAGAGCCCCATCGCTGTGGAGGAAGGCCCAGGGATGGGTGTGATTTCCGGGCCGCCTCGGGGGGAGGGGGTCCAGGGGGAGGGGGGTCGTGAATCGTGACATATCACGATATTTACAAAGGGCCGTGGCAGGAAACCCGCAGTTCCAGAAATATTGTGAAGCCCGCTCCACGTGTTTGTGTGACGGACATCATGACGCTTCGTCACAACAGCGGCGGGTGGGTGGGGGGGGGGGGCTGAGTTTTGCTGAACAACTCAGCATCTCCTGGGCGGGGGGGGGGGGGCTAGCCCCAGGGATGCATTGGAAGGGGGGGGAGGTACCCATCATAAACTGGGTGCAAAGGACGGGCCAGATTCTTAGACACGGCGAGAGGGTACTCCAGATTGTTTGGTGAGGGGGGGCAAAACAGGCACGGGTGGGGAATGGTCAAAAAAAAGATGCCCGGCGCGCACCCGGCGCTCTGATACTCCCCCTGAGTGCCCACGCCGTAGGCACTGTCAGTCCAATAGGAGGCGTCCTCCACGGTGAAGCTGCAGTCCGCTACGGACCGTGGGCGGTGCCCAATATCGACGCGTCACGGCTTATGGACAGACCAAAGGGCTACCCGTGCGGTGTTGGACAAAGTTGTCCGAGCCTCCGGATCACAGGAGGCGCTGATGGGCAAGACATGCAGGGCAGGAGGGGGTGGGTGGGCGAGCCCTTGGCATGGAGCATGACCGAAGGGGTAAGGGATGTGAGTGTGCCGCCAAAAAGGGGAGGGTCCCCCCCAACCCCCGTGTGGTGACACGTGGGTGTGTCACGTGGTGATTGCGCTCAAGAGAATTGCGCAAGCAGCAGCATGCACAGCCACAAAGAGATCAAGGCTGATCACGAACCGGAATGACCGGTCCTAGGCGCCTTTCGCCAATGTCTGTCAGGAACAGGGGCAGCGGATAGTGATGACCTGTATTATACAGATAGCAATTGCCTGTTCACACTGGGCCACTCATGCCATGAACACAGCATGTATGCACAGGCATCTCTACCGCTCTTGGCGTCTCTTTAGACAACTTTCAGCGAACAAGCGATGACGTCATCCCCTGTTGTACCCGTCAAGCCCCATCATCAGCCACGAAGGCCAGAGGGACTATCTGGGCTGTCAACAGGAAACAGGCGAAACAGACCCCCTCCCCCAGAGTAATGGTTCTTGAGTAATGGTATGGAGTCACGGTTGAACAATAGGTATTGTATTGGCACAGAGCGAGAGGACACCGGCAGCAGAAGACACCCATCACACCCGGCAGGGCAATTGAAAGATGACGGAGAACACATGCACCGGGGTGACCGTGAAAGAGCAAGTGGCAAACAGTTGCATTGTTACAGAGCAAACATGCAAAACTCGAATGCACGGCAGACATCCTCAACGGCCCTGAAGCAGAGTTTTCCTGAAGGGGGGAGGGGGGGGGGGGGGCGGCTGTGGGGGGGACCCCCGCCCAGGAGACCCTGAGGTGTTCGAGCCACTGAAGGCGCCGAACAAATTTTTGGCCTAAACTGACTTGCGCCGAAGGCACCAGAAAATTTTTTGATTGGCCAAGGCTCGGAGAAAATTTTGCCCAATCACTTAAGAGGGGGGGGGGTCCGAGGGGGGGGGGGCGGGGGGGTGTGACCTAATTAAAATACAGACAAACCCGGGGCCGGGGGGGGGGGGGGTTGTCAGACCCCCCCCCACCCCCACCCCAGGAAATGCTGAGTTGTTAAGCAAAACTCCGCCCTCGAGCCTTCAATGTCTAAGGAATACAGCCAGTGCGTGGAAGCCAGTCAGGGCGGGCGGGCGGGCGGGCGGGAGGCAAACAACCGCACTAAATTAAAAAACAATTTGCAGTACAATCGTATAATAGAACGAATGCAACCCACATTCGCAAGCGAACAGGCTGTTTCACACATATGCAGTCAAAGGCCTATTCCCGAGACCCAACGCTAGAACTTGTGTGCGAGGATCGTGTTGTGCAGTAGCTTTCCTTGCCGGGGCCTTTTGGGACAACAAGCATGGAGGCACATTTTGTGGTGTGCTCACGATGCCAGGCTTTAGGCGTCACAAACAGACAACTGTGCATCACAGGAGTGGATGCAGGACAGAAGAAAGGAAGGAAAGGGGATTGTGGGCAGGGAGACACAGAAATTAACATCCCAATGAAACCTCTCATCAGGTTCTGGAACCCTGACCCATCACTCAGGAACAATTACTGTGTAATAGCCCCCCCCCGCCCCGGGGAACCCCACCAAAAAACAGATCCATTCTTATTCACAACCCTGGGGAGTGTGAGGCATGGGGGCTATGTGGGGAGTGTCAGGCATGGGGGGTGGGGGTGCGAGGCATGGGGGTAATGTGGGGAGTGTGAGGCATGGGGGCTATGTGGGGAGTGTCAGGCATGGGGGGGGTGTGGGGGGTGCGATGCATGGGGGTAATGTGGGGAGTGTGAGGCATGGGGGGTATGTGGGGAGTGTGACATGATAAAACACTGCTGCGGCATTGCCCTAGCGTGGGACACGATTTTCGTCAGAATCAGTTGGCTTGCTCGCTCTGCAGCAGGTGTGTGTGTGTGTGTGTGTGTGTGTGTGTGTGTGTGTGTGTGTGTGTGTGTGTGTGTGTGTGATCTGTACTATTTACGAGGTAGATCCATATGCAGCCATGAGATGGCAGGTGTATTCGGCTCAGTTTGCTGTCGCCTCTTTGCGCCTGTGATCCATCCCTTCTGCGGAATCAGAACCTCTGTGTGTGTACGGTTAGGTAACCTCGGAGCTGGCCCTTCCGTGTGCCCCCAGAAAAAGCTGGCGGCAGATTGCTTCCGTATCCGGCGTCTCTGCCAGCCCCTGTGGAACAGGGGTTGGTGGGGAGGGCGGGGATGGCGTTTTGGGCCTCCGCCGCTTGGGGGCGGGAGGCGTTGGGGGTTGGTGTGGAGACCTCAAAGAGGCTTGACGTGTCTGTGAAGGCCCAACTCGTGGGCGCTTATATGGGCGCTTCGGCTGTTGAGAGGAGCAACGCTTCCTGGATGGCTGGACTGGGGTGCATACTTTGTGGTGCCCCCTCGCACAACAGTGCCTTACCCCCCGTTGTGTGCGTGCGCAAATGGGGCACGGCGGCAGTCTGTGGGCCTCACAGAGCTGTAGTTGCGGGCGGCGAGGGACGTGCCCCGCTTCGTGATGCCCCAAAGAGCAGCATTCTTGGGCTGTTTTGCGCAGCCTCCTGCACGTGATGCATGCTGGTTGAGAGTGTGTGTCACATACAGTGGCATTTGCTGGCGCCCTGGCTACGTTTGCCTGTGCTGCTGGCGGTGCGTGCCTGCATGTTCCTGTGTATGGGCGTTGTGGCAAACGACCGTCGCCGATGATGGGGAAAAAATCTGCTCCAAAGTTGGAGCCTGTGGCTCCACCCTTAGCTGTGAGCTGTGCACCAGATGCTGGTGCCAGGCCTGTCTGCAAGTTCCCGCACAGGGCTCTGTGCAGTCTATGCGTTTCAATCTCTGCTGCTGTCTTACGCGGGCGGTATGTGTATGGGCGCAACGCATGCGTGCGGTGTGTTCCCGCCTTGGCCACCCACTGCTCTTCGCAATACTGAACGAGTTTGCGGATGTGTGAAATCATGGCCTCTCGGCGTGCAAAATACGGGCGTTTATTTAAACCGCAGATCGCCGGTCCCCCCAGCGGCACAAGCGAGCCACAGCGGGTCACCATGCCGGCTCGGTGCAGCTGGCCTGAGGTGACCAGTCGCTGAGCGCTGGACATTGCCAAACGCAGTACCCTGCCTCGTTCTTGGAGGGACAGGGTATGTCCTGCATACTTCGCCTGAGGCGCATGGGGGAGGGTCCTTTGCGCGAACTCTTCGAAATCAATTGCCAGTTCCAAAAAGGTAACTGTCCCCGGTTCCTCCGGCCACAAAGAAATTGTTACAATGTGCTTACGACGTGTGTGTGTGTGTGTGTGTGTGTGTGTGTGTGTGTGCGTGCGTGTATGTGTGTGTGTGTGTGTGTGTGTGTGTGAGTGTGCGTGCGTGCGTGCGTGCGTGCGTGCGTGTGTGTGTGCGTGTAGCACTTTCTTTGAAACAAATCATAGTGTTTGCTAACATACATCACTACTGTACGGCTCTGTCCCATCGCAGCAATGTTTGGCTTCTTTTCTCGTTGCCAGCGAGCAGACGGCGGTGGGGTTACGTGTGTGTGTGTGTGTGTGTGTGTGTGTGTGACGCCCAAGGATTTGAATCAACGCTCAACCTGTGAGGTTCAACAGGCCTATGGTCCTACCAATCATCAGCGCAACCACGAGTTCCAAGTTCGGAGGGACCACGCTGGCAGTGTGTGTGTATGTGTGTATGTATGTGCGTGACGCCCTGGATCATTGAAGACAACATCATGGCATTCGCCAACAAGCAATACCACACTACAGCTCTGTACACACCGCAGCAACGTTCAGAATCTTGTGCACCCCTTGCGCCCTTTCCTCCCTCTCAGCACACACACACACAGAGAGAGAGAGAGAGAGAGAGAAAGAGAGAGAGTATGTGTGTGGACATGGCCAGTCCTCTCACCACTGATTGCCAAAGGTGTCGTCCCCTGGCTGTGCTTCGTCGCTTACTTTCGACGACAAGGGGTTGCGTAGTGTGATCAGCAGTAATCAGCGCTGGCCACATCGTTGCGGATGGGCGTTCTTGTCGGCTGCCTGCGTGGCCATACGATATGCGTCGGAGCAAAACATGAAGCGCGGATGATGTCGCTGCGGGCGCGAAACGTCCACCTGGTGCACGGGTGACAGGGAAGACGGGAAAAGTCCGGTCGGGGACCGCAGGTGCACACCTGCTTTGCGAGGTCGTAAAGCAGCCCGGCGTGGGGTGTCTGCAGCGTCGCCATTCCCCACGCCAAATTGGCGATGGTCTGGGGCCCGAATGTGACCATCACCGGCTCGATGCGCGCCCGCTGTGCAAGGGCGCCGAGCAGCACCTCATCGCGAATCCTACGAGGGATACAAGAGGGTTCACTGCCCGGAGCTGGGCAGGCACCAAACAAGACAATCGCGCAGTCCGAGTCCGTGAACATGTGTTGCAGGGCTCTGGGGCGTCGAAGCTTCTGAGGGCCTCCAGGTGGATCGCCCCGGCAAACTAAAACTAAAACTACCGCCGTCCGAAAACGGCCAAAAATGGCCGAAAATGAGAAACTACCCCCGCCAAAAAAAGGCCTAAAGCAATAACACTACCACCATCCGAAACGGCCAAAAATGGCCAAAAAAATGATAAGACTGCCAAAATGGCTGAAAATAATATAACTACCACCGTCCGAAAACGGCCAGTATGGCCGAAAATAATAGAACTATCGCCATGCAAAAACTGGCTAAACTGGCCGAAAATAATAAACCTACTGCCATCCAAAAACGGGCAATAATGTATAAAATTGACGATGAAATCTACCTCAAGTTCGTTGTGCTTCGACTGGTGGGGGTCCTTCTTTCCGGCAAATACAATGAATACAACACGGCGTTAGCACAGAAGAAAGACCACAACATCTGTTTCTGCACAACGATAACAAGTGACGCACAGGGCACTTGGTTCTTGAGGCTTCATTAGTGTTTTTCATATGTATATGCTACATGCACATGCTGCACCTAAGGCATCTACTGTGTCCCATGAAACCCCCAGGGAATTGTCCCCAGGGGTTTTCTGACCCTCAGGATTCTGACTCCGCACTATGGAATCCTGTGTTAATTCTGCTGGGAGGCAGGCACCCCACTTCAATTGATGTTCACAAAATTAGGCAATCCTACAGGGGATTCACCGCGCGGGTCTGTCACCCAGCACTCAAGAAATTTGAGTGCTTGTCCTCTTTTGTTCGACTGTGAACTGCATGGAGGTCGTTGCAGATATTGCCTCCTGTAGCTCCTGCACCAGCAGGTGCTCTGCATGTAAATATTTACACACAAGGAACACAAAAGTATCTCTGTATTTGATCCACATTGCATCGGACAATATATGGGGCAACGGGGAGTGCAATCCTCTAAAAATCAGTACATGGCTCGCTAACTGTGCAGGACATGATCCCCCAATGGGGCCCCCTGTGTTCTGGGCCATTCAGAAAAACAAACAGGTCGCCAATTCTCATGTGGAGGACACAAAATGGGCCATATCTGAAAATAAGAAACGCCAATGTGTGGCTTTTGGTGATGACACTATTGTGTCCATCTGTCGACATCCATCTCTCGACAAATAAAAATGTAGCGAACTGGACGTATGTGTTTTCCTTTATTTTGGTCATGGATATGTCGCAGCGCAGGGATAATATCATCCCGCAGTATCTGAAGAAACATTTCCTTAATATCTAGTTCCAGCCCTGCTTTGTCTGCAATTGTGCTGGTCCATTGTTGTATTGGACCCAACGAATCTTTCATCGCAATAATCTCCCTGGGCCCCAGAATCTTAACAACACCGCCATCAAAAAACTGGCAAAATTAGCCGAAAATAATAAACCTACTGCCGTCCAAAAATGGGCAATAATGGCCGAAAATAGTAAACTACTGCTTTCCGACATCGGCCAATATGGCCGAAAATGATAAAACTACCGCCATCCGAGAATGGCCAAAATGGCCGAAAATTATAAAACTACCACCGTGTTAAAACAGCCACCCCCCCCCATATCAAAAAACTTTCCTCGCGCAAAAAATGAAATTTATCAAAGGGGCCGGAAATTTGAGGCCGATTTTAGATACACAAACTTTTTTTTGGCCTCTGACCCCCCCCCCCCCTGCGGGGTGGGGGCTTTTTCTCCTTACGCAGTAGCCTGGGACACGCCCATACCCAAACTGCGCAAACGCCCACACGGTGTTGGCGACGCCCTTCGCCTGGAACGTGTTGATCACGTTCGGGCTGAGGGCCTGCATGGCCAGCCCCGCCATGAGCACGCCGTGGCGGTGCCCAAGGATCGCGTAGGCCACGGCAGTGTTGGCGACCTCCTGCGAGTTGAACGTGCGCATGACCTGCGGGTTGCTGGCGTGCTGCGCCAGGCGCGCCATCAGGGCGGGGTGGTGGACGCCCGTCAGGGCGAACGCCCAGACGGTGTTGGCCACCTCCTGCGCCTTGAAGGTGTCGGCGATCCCGGACTCAAGGGTGTGGTCGGCGAGGGCGACGAACATGCGCTCCTGCGGCAGCATGAGGGAGGCGTATGCCCACGTCGTGATGGACACCCCCTTGGCAATGAACGTGCGGAGGGTCTTCGGCTCCAGCGCCTGGCCGGCGAGGGCTTCCAGCAGCTGCGCGTCCTTGATGCGGAGCGTCGCGAGCGCCCACGCGACCATCGTGATCTCCTGCGACGTCGCCCGCGCCAGGACCGGGGCGCGGGCGAGGTGCGCGCCCAGCGCCGCCATCAGGGGCTCGTGGCGCACACCCAGCGCCGCGTACCCCCACATGACCTGGCAACAACAACAACAACAACAACATTCGTAACCAGTTCAGTCTGAGAGTGGGCTTGGGCATACTACGTGCATATGATCACACGCACCACACAACCTGAATTTCTGTGGGCTCTCATATGTTGCCTGTGTTGATTATAGCTGGTGGGTAATTGCGTGAAAAGAGGTATGAATCTGAGAGGTCAACGGGAAAAGTGTGGAGGCTGGAGGGTCGGAGAGGGAGAAGAGATGGAACTTAGTCCGGTGGGCCAGGGCCTTGGGGGTGGGGGGGGCTGGATGGGAGGGGTAGGACGTGAGGGGGGGGGGGGGGAAGCCGATTTTGTTTTTTCCTGGGGGCTGTAAAACATCGGGGCGATTGTCTTTTGTGCGCTGGTGTAGGCTGATCGGTGTGTTGGTGTCAGCGCGAGGTGGTGGGAATGGCTTTAGGAATTGTTTGTGGGGGCTGCGGTATTTTTGGACGGGCTGCGGTCTGTATTTTCTTGGCTTGTTGGGAGAAACTCGTACTGGTTTAGGAAGCGTCGCTTCTGAGTAGTCTGGATGGGAGCGCGGGCGGGTTTTGGGGTAGGAAGTACTGAAAAAAGAGTTGGAGGAGCTCCACAGAATGTTCGAAGATGATGGCGGGCGAGGTGGAGCTGGATTGTCATGCAATAAAACCGTATGACATATATACACAACATATATATTGTGTATGACCGATAAAACCGTATCAATTGCAGAAGTGACTGCAGATCTGCGAGATTTCGGTGCTGTATAAATGACGTTGTGTCGAAAGAGGTGAAGGAGGCGAGAGGCAAGGGGCATGACCTGGCTGACGCCCGCTGCCGTGAACCGCGGGATGACCCCGTCGGCCACCGTGCGCTGCGCCAGGGCCTCCAGCAGCATCTCATCGTAGACGCCGAACCGGGCGTATCCCCAGATGGTGTTCGCGACCTCCTGCGCGTTGAAGTGGGGGGCCTCCTGGGTGGCCTGCATGGCCAGCGCCGCCAGCAGCACGCCCTGGCGGTGGTCCAGGGTCGCGTACGCCCACACCATGTTGGCGATGGCCTGCGAGCGGAACCGCGCCAGGACGGCTTGGTCCGTCGCCCGCCGCGCGATCCGGTCCAGCAGCGCCTCGTGCCGGACCCCGAGCTGCGCGAAGGCCCAGGCGATGTTCGAGAGCCCCTGGGGCGTGAGCGCGGGCAGCACCTCGGGCAGCTGCACCCGCTCCGCGAGGGCCCACAGCAGGTCGTCGTTGCGGATGTGGAGGGTCCCGAAGGCCCACAGGGTGTTGGAGATCTCCTGGGGCTTGAGCCGGGGGAGCATCTCGTCGGCTGCGAGGCGCCCCGCGAGCGCGTGCATCAGGAGGCCGTTGCGGACCCGGAGGTGGGCGAAGGCCCAGGCGGTGTTGCTGAGCCCTTGGGAGGTGAACTCGTGCAGGACATCCGTCCGCATCGCCTGCGTTGCTAGCGCCGCCATCAGAGCTCGGTCCCGGTGCCGGAGGCGGGCCAGGCTGTAGCACACGACGGAAATGGTGTTGGCGTTCAAGGATCGCAGAGTTGTGGGCGCCGTCAGCCGGTTGGTTAGCAGCTCCACGAAGTCGGGGTATTTTGCCCCCATCTTGGCCAGGCCCCAAATGATTAGCCCGACGTCTTGGCCTGAAAATCTCAACACCATGTGAGGCCTCATTCCTTGTTTGACGAGCCCAGATATCACGGGGGATTGGGGCCCCGACAGGTCGGTCCAAAAGCGGCTGTCCTTTGCGTACAAGTGCCCCAAGGAGTGCACAATGCCCGTGAATTGCCCGGCACGTAGGTTGTCCCGGTGTTCCTCCAGCAAAGCGAACAGTTTGCCCGCGGCTTGTGCCCGCACTGCGTCAACGTCGTCACTCCTTTTGGGATGGAATGGCCATTTTTTTGACATTTCGCGGAGGTGTCTTGGGAGAGCGGCCTCCTTGTGCTCGGCGTTCTTCACTTGTTCGACAAGGTTGTCGATGCGCGCGACCTCCCAATGATCCCCTGGTCCACCCGTTGTGGGCTCTTCCAAATGGATTCCCGTGTGCACTTGAGCCTCATGGTGAGCTATCTTTTGAGGCACAGCAACCGGGCGGCCACACGCACCCGAGCGACACGGATCTACCTGTGGTGCATGGCGTGTTTGCGGATAGGCCATCCTAGGGGTCACTGATCTCGATGGGAATGCGAAAGTGGATTGTCGTGCGATGGAACGTGATGAACCGGCCAAGAGTAGGATGAGAGCAAGCATGGCCAACGCCAACGGGACGTGGCACAACATCATCCGACGAAAGATGGGCGACCTCTCATACGGTTGTAAGCCGGTGCACAGCCGGCCCATGTGTACACAATGCACAGCAAACGAGCAGGGGCTCAACGGTGTCAAAATGACATCAAAATCTGTGTGACACGACAGCACGGAATTCAACAAATGCATTATCACTCGATTTTCGCCTCAAGCTCTGAGCAATGGTATGCACAACATGTGGTTTCCACACAATGGTCGTAAGCCGGTGCATAATTGGCCTATGGCCGCGGCCATGGATGGCCCTAAGAACCAAATCGCTTTGGAGGCGTGTTGACCTTTTGGAAGCATATAGTGGAAGCAAAGAGCGCATAACGAGGAAGCATGAGAGAGACAAATGAATTGACAGCCGTTGTTCTCCCTAGCAAGCAAGACGGAGGGAATGGGGGTTGCCAAAATCGACTAAGTGTACGTGCCGTTGTTTGTCTCTGTCGCTCTGGTCCATACTTTCAATGAGAACTCGATATACTATTGCCCGGTGTCCCATCACGTTCACTCATGTTTGCAGAGCTACTGTGTGCTAGCCGTGGACAAGCATTTGCAAGAGATCGCTAATTTTAGTGAGATTCGCGGTTGTGCAAGGTAAACCGCAAGACACGCAAAAGAATGAACGGGTGCCCCATGACATGTCACGAGACAATTCTATCTTTGTCCGCAACACCACCGTTCAACAAAGTCGTGGTGCCTATTTCACGGATTCGATATCACCCGCCACCACGTGGTAAGTTCTCAAGGGTGTGCCCTCTCTCGTGCCACCATCGCATGTTTGCGGGGCTTGCGTATTGACATGTGCCTGCACATTACGTGTGTGATGAGTTCGGTTGTACAATGTCAAAACACTTAAGACCCCAAATCTCTTGGCAGGTTCGAGTCAAGCCGTGAAGCAAACGAAAGCTTGGGCAATAGGGGTACACTGTGGCGAACTTCCCATTTCCAAGTGTGGTTTAGTACAAACCAACTTGTCAAAGGACTTTGGAGCACGTGATACCAAACACCGCAATCCGCACCACGACTATACTTTGGAAGCCCGTTGTGATGGGAATATATGATCAAAGCGTAGCCCAAGTCCCGAGCACACTCTATCCTTGTGCTCGGACGAGACTATTCGCGGTCAAGGAGGAAACTTTGAGGAGACCTTTTGGAGATGGAAAACAAGCTATTGGCCCGTTTTTCAGCCAAAAAAAACGGGCTGTGGTGAGCAAAGTCCCCTTTTCTTTTTTTTATTGGCCTTTTTTTCTCTAAAGAACGGGCTCCATGGCCCGGTTTTTTTTGGCGAAAAAAAAAGGGTTCAAGCGGGGGTACCAAGACCATCCACATTGTGTGAACCCCCCGGTGACCGCTACGGGTCCCCCTTGCCTTGCAAAGCACACTTTGAGAAGAAGCAAAGCAAAAGAATGACATATGAAATCAAATGTTGGATGACATGAATAAAAATCCTGCCACCAGCATGGGGAAAAACATCTCCATACACTGCATAGGATAGTTTTGAATTGTCACTTTTGATTAGCACGTGTTTGTTTCGATAACCTTGTCCTCCAAATCCGAGTACAATGTGGTACCATGAGAAGATGGATGGATGGGAATAGGGTTAGACCGTGGCATTCGAATAGTAGAGTCACTTCAGTGAAACCCACTCCTTTGCGTAAGACGGGCCAAGCATAGAACCACCTGTGGCACCCTCCCCAATGCAACTTTTTTTTGCACAAGGCAAATCCACAGATTTGATCAGGCTCTTTTGCACACCAACCCCTTTTGGCACCTCTTTTGGCTCCCATGCGAGGGTCACCGAAGGACTGCCGTGCAGTGCACTTTAAAGACTGAAACCGTGGGCTTTGGGCAGACCTGTCATATTGCAAAATTTTGGACCTGGTGAGTGGCGATGTGTTTTTTGTGCTGGATGATCATTGAAGTTCTTACACTGAATCACTCAATCCGCTTCCCTTGTGTCTTAGGCTCGTAGAGCGCCGCCGAGCGCCACTCAACGGGCATGGGGCAACGGCTGCCATGAGTTGGCAGTTGCACGGGGAAGGGGGTATTGGGGCGGGACAATGGGTGAATGAGCATGCCACTCAATTGGGGACAAGGAGGGTGTCGGCCCCCCACTTGGTAAGCCAATTACAATGCCATCTAGACCATGGCATATGTTGCCCTACACGTTGCTTTTGCTACGGCAACAAATGGAAATCTCCATCTAATACCATCTTATACCCTGGTTGCCTCAGTGCATGTCCCCGGTGCTAGAACCATGTCACACCCCATTTTTTTTCCGCTGAGAAAACGGGTTGTGACTACCACAAACCATAGTTTTTTTGGATAAAACAACAGGTTGTGGCTGTGGATGACAACCCATTTTTTTACCGCCAAAAAAACGGGCGATTAACCCGCTTTTAATTCAACCACTTGTCAAGAATCTCGTGTTCCCAACACGGGATACCAAAGTGACGACAAACCTCCGGTCGACATCGTTGTCCTTGGTCTTGGTGACGTAGTGGCCAACATCATTGTACGAAGGAGAAAAGTTGTATTTTCTTCGACGGCTGTGTTACCACCTTGGTACTGCAGGTGCATCGCATGTTCGAACTGCCCCGGGCTACGTTTTTCCTTTTTCCTGGTCCGGAGGAATTGTACAGCTGAACAGTTGTATTTTCTTCGACGCCTGCGGTACCGTAGCCTTGGTAATGCAGCGGCAAGCAGCGGAAAAAACCTCCTCCAATGCTTTGCGTACTCAGCAGGAGCCTGCCCCGCAGGTGACTAGGGGAGGAAGTGGCACAGTGCAAGTACACACAAGCACAGGTGAGGTCTAACTGTGGCTCCACTTCTCTAGGGCTACTTCTGCCGGCACCCGAGGCAAGTGCATGCGTCTCACCAGCCCAGCAGTAACTTAAAAAGGCGCCTCTGCAGCACAAGACGGGCTTGGAGCCCCGTCTTGTGCTGCTCCGTTGCCTTTGCTCCTTCCCCCGGCTTGTTCACTAGGGGGAGTATGCGGCTCCTGCTTGTGCCTGCTTTGTCCCTCGTCTTTCTGGGACATGTGGTTAAATTCCATTACTGGAAGGAATTTTGGATGGGAAGATTCGTGAAGGGGAGTATGAAGTTCCTACAACCCGAAGTTTGTCTGTACGAAGCCTTGTTAAGGCATCGTTGAGCCCAAGCTCTCAAACACGTGGCGGTGCGTTCGGAGTTGCAAGGTCCGGGACAAAATGCGCATGCCCACACCTTGGCACAAAACAATGCACGTCACCTGTGGGTGAGGGGCACGGGAATTTCACTCCCCCTTGTCGCCCAATCGGTTTGTGCACCCGAAACGATTTTAAAACCATCAAACAATGTCTCGGGTAACTCCTTGGCCCCACCGACGATCCAGGAGCTACACACCAAAGGGTACCCAGGGCGATGGTGGGAGGGCTCCTTCAAGACAAGCCTCGCGAGATTTGGGTTTCCAGAACAGTGCAGACAACAGCTGCATACATGGGTACAGGAACGCGGCCGGAGAGCACAGGAGTAACAGCAGGGCGCCCAGACACACACTGGGGGCCCTGAATGGTGCACATACAACATATGGGAGTGCAATGCACATGTTGGTAACCACGTGACATGATATGTGTGAAGTGTTTTCATAAAATGATGCACGTACACACGCACATGCACGAGATTAATGCAATGTGGAGACGAAAGCACCATCTACACTCGCACTTTCAGCTTGGTTTCATGATGTTTCTTTGATAAGTCTCCTATTGCCTCGCTTGCCGTGCCAACCACACGGATGAATATTTCCGTGTTCGTCATCCGGCCATCCCTTTGAATCACGAGTTAATGGTCAAATTGCAATCGGGGGAGGAGCACCACACAATTTTGTCGCTTTGTGAAGTTATTCACTCGCAGCAAATGATGTCTCAATTCATGACATTGAGAAAATGTCCCGTCAAGCACCTTCTTACCAAAGGCAAGTTTTATGTGTAAAACGGGCTATTGACCCGTTTTACCGGCAGAAAAACGGGCTACTCAATACTTCTTGTCTCGTACAGCCCGTTTTTCTGCCAAAAAAAACCGGGCGATTAACCCCCTTTTACACGTGCAAGAACTCCTCGTAGTCGATTAGTTTGGTGAATTTTCAAACGACTAAATGGAACGTGTGCCGCATAGCCCGTGCACGCGTTGATATCCTTGGAATAGCAAGGGACTTCTATGCAAATTAGAGCACAACGACTTCTTTCATGGGAACGAACTTTGGTAACCTTGAATTGGACACGGGTCTCAACGATGTCTGAGGTGAGACCCAATCGTGCATCACTAAATGTATGCATCACGTCATATTAGCATACATACATATGTACAAGGCGAAGGACCGAAACGCATTGCACATGATTGTGACAAGTGTCCCTTTGCCCTGCATCCTTGCTTTGCATTGCATTGCGAATGCTTGCTCATGTGTTGCGAATCGACCACAAGCGGTATCCATGGGTCGTCGTATGAGCGTGAGAAACATGTGGGTCAACGTTCATGTTCCAGCAGTGGAATAGCCAACGTGGTTTTGAATTAATGGTGTTTGTGGTCCAACTCCACAAGCTGCTGACACACCTGAGTTGTATTGTAAGTCTCACGGGGAGGAAAACGGAAGAGGGTTAGTGATTGAACAGCAAATGAGACGGATTGGGATAGGGTAGGAGTGAATACGTTCGCGAAAATACAAATGAAGGGGAAAGTGCCTCATGGTGCAAAGGTGAAGGGAACGGCATTGTCAACGGCCTTTTGTCGTGCATCCTCGTTTGAGGAGCCCCGCAACTAGTTGTTTTAGGGGTCGCCGGTACGGCGACCGAGTACGGTGTTTCACGGTGCAACCCGCACACCGAAAGGAAAGAACAAAAGGCCCAACCGATTGATCCTGATGATAAGCAAGCCATCTTGTCGCAAGAGCAATAAATGGAAAGGAAGCAAGTGGTTTTTTATAATTTTTGTCGTTTAGCCCCTAGGTCATAGAATAATGCACAAGGGATGTAGAAGGATGCGTGAGAAGGCGGACCCCCACTCTCTCCTCTTTCTATGCTAAGCGATGGGTATGATGGCGTCGTGAGACACTTCGGCAACGCATCAAGGTCATGGGCCAAGAGTAAGACCACGTCCCCATGTCGAGCCAGAAACAGCCTCGCGCAAGCGATGGCGCTAAGTCCAGATCAAAGAGCAACCCAAAGCAAAGGAGTACATCCCCCGCACGCGCAGGCGGAGGCTCAAGAGCAAGATCCAAGAGTCAACCAACGCCAAGGGGCGAATCCCCTGCACGCCCTCCGACTACAAATCACACCGCTCAATCGCAAATGCAACACGTAAGGCCCCCAACGGCTATTCCAGGTCAACAGCGGCAAGCTCCGCAATCCACGCCGGCTATGGCCGGTACATCTCCTATGCCTTGGTCCACGGCACAACCCTCGGGAAGAGTGTTTCCCACCCCACAACAACCAAGCTCCGAAGCTTTGAGCCGGGCCCACGCGTACAATAGAGCCCAAGCCCAAGCCCAAGCCCAAGCCCAAATGCAAGCGCACGCCGCAGCAAGCCAAGCCCAAGCCCAAGCCCAAGCCCAAGCCCAAGCCCACGCGCAAGCCCAAGCCCAATACCAAGCACAAATGCAAGCGGCAGCGATGTCGAGCTCCCGCTCCCGTAGCCCCTCGCCTCAACCGGCAAACGGGTTTCAAACCCCTCAGCAACCAATGTCCTACGCTCAACAACGGTTTCAAACGCCTCCTCCGCAGGGGCCGTATTCGTATATGCCACCACAACAAGGTTTCCAGTCACCAGCACAAGCCCAAACGTACGCCCAACAAGGGTTTGGCTCCCCTCGTCCGCAGCCTCCCTACTCCTACAACCCACCGCAACAAGGCCTTGGATCACCCGCCCGGCAAGGCAGGGGCTCGCAACCCCCACAAGGGTACGGCCCGCAACCCCAACAAAGCCGCGGCGCGCCGAGCTACGGCTCACCGCCCTCACGGGGCTACGCTCCGCCACCCTCGCAACGAGGCGGGCCGCCACCTTCACAGGGTCCGCCATCCTCAAACGGCAATGGCCCACCTCCCCCCCAAGGCTTCGGGCCACCGCCACCAAGCTACGGCCCGCCACCCGTACAAGGGCCTGGATATGGCCCGCAAGTAGGGCCCCAAAGTTCTTTCCACCCGCAGTTCCAATCCTATGCCAACCCTCCACCCGGCACTCGAGGCGTTCCCTTCCCCAACATGATCACCGCTCCGTCCTTTCGACCGAGCACGCCCCCGGCTGCGTTTTCGCGACCCCGCAACTCCTCGCCCCGTCACACCAACACCCGATCAAGGTCAGCCTCCAGCAAGAGATCGTCGTCGAAGGCAGAGTCCACAGCCTCCATGGCTACAAGCCCTACAAAAGGCCTAAGTCTTATGGCTACGAGCCCTACAAAAGGCCAAGTTATGGAGGGCATCCAACCTCCACCATCTGAGTCGCTGCAGCTCGGCACGTTGTTGGGCGCACAAGCGCACACTACACCACGAAAGGTTTGTGACGTGGGTTGAGTGATCCGCTGTCATCTTTGGCGCGTCCTTTGAGAGTCCGCCTTGCAGATTGGCTTTTTGCATGCCTCTCACACGTCTGTTTTTGACACACACACGCGCGCGCGCACACGCACACACAACGGAGCCCCGGTGGCACATACCATTGGTGGGTTTTGGGGGTGTCATCAAGATGACGGCGCCATGAAGGGTGCCCAGGACACCAACCACCCGTGGGCGGACTGTGGACACGGTCATTGTAGATTGTACTGATTGGACTACAGGATAGGTATTGTTGACACTGTTTGCTCGTTGCCTTGGGCATTGCGTTGCACACACACACACACACGGCGGCAACCTCGAGAGCGTGTGTTGAGACGCAGCGCCACGTGTATGGAGACGCACATGCCGCAAACGTACCTATGCACCACATCGCCCAGGCGCGCGGCGCGACGCGCAAAAGTTTTCGTTTTCGCCGGGAGCAAATGTGGGTGGATCCGGCTTGCTTAGAAATGGAGGAGAAAGTGTATTTCAAATTATGGGTCAAGCTGGAGTGTTCCCCGCAACAAACCCAAATAGTGCCAAAATGGCACTTCGCCGGCCAACTGGCCAGAACTGATTTTTTCAACACGCGCGCGCGATCTAGTGCTGCAATGCCGCACCCCAACGGGCACAAGAGCACGAAATCTTACAGGCGATATGTGATCTCACGCGTGCTGTGCAGCTATGTGCCTCCAGTCTCGTCACACAGGGTATGGCCATCCGAGAAGTGTTTTTCTTGTCTGTCTGCCGCAGAAACAGGGAAACAGTCAGTGCGGCTTGCGGCACCCAAATGCTGCATTTAGAAGCGTGTCATTGTATGTATCCACGTGGCAAGCGCCCGTGTTTGCAAAGGAGCTGCGTCCGCCTGAGGGAGGGAGGGGGTGGGTACGACGGGCTGGCCAGCCGCGGCCAGCCACAGCCAGCAGCAAGCCATGGTAGCAAAGGTGTCCGTCTGCACGCAAACTGCACAGACAAGGCTCAACGCAGTCTGCACATCGTGCTCTTGGAAGGAAGAACAATGCACTCATATGTGTACCAATCTGCACACATACGTGTGTGCATAAGTTATGGGTTCGAACCCCACAGCCGGTAGGTCAGTCGAAATGGTGAGGAACATTAAGAAGTCGCTAGAAACCCGCCAAACCGAGATTCCGAGTGCGCAAGTCTTTTGTCATGTTCGGGCTTTCCCCCGTGACAAAATGCCCCAACATGGCTTTTCCTTCTGACAAAGGGTTTAGGCACTTCGAATGCCATTTGGCAGGTTTTTGACGAGATTGCCCTGGTGGCAAGGGTTTTGGTGAATTTTGACTTGGTTTGAGAAAAATTGGGGGGGAAATTGAAAAGGTTTGTCGAAAAGATTTTTTTTCTTGGTAAATTGCATTTCGCATCCACTTAACAGGAGTCGGGGGATGTTCTTGGAGCAAGATGACTTGCAATACCCCAGCCGCTCGTGAGCAACATTCGGAAAGGCCAACACCGCTTGATAGCCAGCATCCGTTTTGGGCGGTTTTGGGGTGCTCAGCCAGGCGGAAGGGGAGGGGGCGGCCCAGGCTGCCAGCTGCGGGGCGGCGCAGCTTCGAAGTGGATGCAAAGCACCAGGAATTCCGACCATTTGACGGCCCCTCGGGGCTTGGGTTTTGGTCTCCGGCCTTTTGTTGTGCATTGGTGGGCTGTTTGACATATGACAAATTTTCCTCCATTTCTCAGGAGTAGCACCAACCCCCCCCCCCCCCCCAAGGGATGCATTGGAAGGGGGGAGGCCCCCCCCCTCTCCAGGGCACCCAGCCCACGGGGGGGCGGCCGGGCCCGGTCCTTGTATGCGACACCCCCCCGCCCCCCCCCCCCCCCCCCCCCCCCCCCCCCCGGGTTTTGAAAGATAGTGGTGCCGGGTCGGCCACCAGCAAGTGTCCCTAGAGAAAACTGTCCGGCGCCAAAGGCGCCATTTTTTTTTTTCATACTATGTGTTTATACTCAAAATGCTCAAAATTTTGTAGAGAATTCATATTTGGGCTATAGGAGGGCTGCAGGCCCTAATAGCAACCCTAACCCTAACCCTAACCCTAGGGCTAACCCTAACCCTAGGGCTAACCTTAACCCTTACCTTAACCCCAACCCCAACCCTAATCCCCCCCCTCACCCCATCCGACGCCCCCCTGACCCCCGGCCAGACCCCCCCCCGACCCCCGGCAGGACCCCCCCCCAGACCCCTGGTAGGACCCCCCCCCGACCCCCAGCCGGACCCCCCCCCCGACTCCCGGCCAGACCCCCCCCCCGACCCCCGGCCAGACCCCCCCCAACTCTGCCCCCCCCCCCCCCCCCCCCCCCGAGTTTTGACAGATAGCTGGGGGGTATGTCGCATCAGGACCGGTTGTAGTCGCCCCCCCGTGACCCAGCCTATGCCCAGCCACTGTACCCCTGACGCCAAGTGCCAGCTTCACCGGCATTTGCAACCGACAGTAACCGCCCCCAATCGCTTTGGCAACCTCCTTCAACCGCCTGCCTAACCGCCTCTAGTGCCCCATCTGAGGTGCCTTCCCTTCCAATGCATCCCTGCCCCCCCCCCCCCAAAAAAACCTCAGGGGGACGTGCGAGGGGCAAACGCACAGGGGGCCCATGCACGACAGGTATAGGGCGGTGGCATGTGCGGGGCGGCTTGAGGGGCGAGGGGTTCGCGGGGGGCCCTGGACTCCAGGTGGGTGATGTCTTCGGGCAGTGAAGTGAGGGTGCATCCTTCAGGGCAGCCAGCGCCACTGCACCACTGTCTCCTACTGAATTGGAATGAAGATCGAGGGTGAGGGTACGCCGTACAGCACGTCGTGCAGGAAATGCGACGTTTTGTGCAGTGAGCCCCGTTGGGTGCTCCTGCAGTGCGTGTGGCGCCCCAGCCCATGGAGGCATCCCGCGACGGAGCGGCAGCCAAACCTGCACTGTTCCTTCCCGCCAATGTGACAACCAGCATTTCCTTGATTGAATGTTGGTGAATGATACGGATTGTGCACAGTCAATGATGCATTGGATCCCCCATTTGATGCAACACGATGTCTTGGTAATATGGTGTAACGGGCGTCTTGTATGAGCAAAAGAGCGCTGCTCGTCTATGTTGCAGTTTGCAGGAGGGACGCACCCTCTTGCGTCGTTTTCTGTGTCAGAGTAGCCCCCCCCAAAATGTGGGGGGGTGGGGTTCGGGAAAAGGGCTCAATTGACAGGACCTTTCATCAGTTATTATGAACTCTGGTGCCCAAGGCGCCGAAAATTTGTTGAGCATTGAAAAAGCATTGAAAAATCACCTCGAAGAGAGGTTGTTAGATCAAGCGCAGGCGCGGGCGTCATATACCCCCCTTTTTTGGGGTCATTCGCGTAGCATACCCCAAGGCATGATATTGGATGTCCAACCCCTTGTAAAATCATTATTTTGCCCAATAAGAGCATCCCCCAATGGATTTTTTGATTTTGAGGCCTCTACCCCCTAAAACTGGATATCACTTTTTTGAGGGGGGGGTGGGGGGGGGTGGGGGTGGGGGTGGGGGGGGGTCAAAAGTTTTTGCTTAATAGGCTACAAGCAGTGGGGACGCACGATGCTGGTAGTACGGCCAGCGGTCCAATGGCAACGCAGCCGACAACTGGCTTTTAGCGCCGCCGCCGGCGGCGGCGCCAAAGTGGGTCGACTAGGGTACGAACCGCCGACCACACGGATGCCGGTCGGCTGCGCTACCACTCGGCCACTACTTGCGTTCTGGCGAAGGGCCTCCCTGCTGCTTGGGGCCGCATCTGCCACTGACAAAAAACCCAAACTGTGTGAATCTGTCTGACTGCCTGCTTGCTGGCTCAGGGACTGATGGGCTGACTGTCAACCTCTCTTCGAGGTGCACTGCCGAAGGCAATAGAATTTTTTTTCATGGCAAATGATGATTTTTCTGAACCCCTTCGACGCGCTGATTCCAACTCGCATTTTCATTTTTTGCTGAATTTAGGGTCCGGGTCACCTCCGAGGCCCGGGAGTCAGTCTCGGTAGGATTTTGGGGGGGCCGGTCAATTGAGCCTTTGGTGGGGAGGGGGGGATGGTCTAGCCAGAGGGCTGTATCGAACCCCCCCCCCTCCCCCAGTTGAAAGCCCGCCAACCCCCGTCTGTGTTTGCGTCATTTCGCGCAGGTGTTCATCATGCGGGAGCGTGTCGTGGTGGTGGATCGCAACCTGAGCAACACGTCCGGGCTGACGTCCCAGTCGGAGGCCTTGGTGGCGAACCGGCCGAGCGTGTGCATCTTCTGCGGCAATCTGAAGAACTCCCCGCAGGCCCCGTTCTGCGACACCTGCAGCGCCAAGCGCAGCAGCCACGTGATGCGGAGCCATACGTTTGCCGCGGGGAGCGGGGCCAAGACGTCGACGGTGGTGCCCAAGCCGCGCCGCGAGTCGCGTGATGCCAGCACCCAGCAGAGCATTGCGGTGGAGGGGTATGATGCGGAGCACACGCTCCCACTGGAGCTGGACGACGATCATCCCAATGTCCGGTACAACCCTTCGCGGGATGAAGCCCGCAAACTCCAGGCGGATCCGGTGTGCTTTATCGGGCGGGGTGCCGCGCGCGCGTCCGGACGGCGATTGGAAAGGGGTAGCAAAGCGGTTTGGAACGGTTGCTGCTGTTGGGGGGGGGGAGGGGTCAGTTGGGGGCAAGGCAGAGAGAGGGTCGCAGGCCTGTCCTGCTCTTATGCCGCCCAGCCTCTGCCCCCTGTGGACGGCGTCGCGCCCAGTTGCAGCGTCATTGGGGCCGGCAAGGGGCCTGTAGCCTCAGACCCCAGACCGACCCTCCGGCCGGCGATGGGTCTTGGCATTGGACATGGGGGGAAGAATTTAGCTGCGGACAAAATGGATGGGGACAAATTTGGCGGTCCTCCCTCGTACCAAACATTTCCTTCAATTGTAAGGATGCGCCAAAATGTGTGCACCGGGCACGGGCTGCAGGGCGGGTGTCTGCGTGCTACATGCAGAGGGAATGCACAGCATAGAGATGAGACGCGGTGTCAACTGACACTTTTCTCTCTGTAGGCATCAGGCAAGAACCGTCACCATCCTGGACCCACCAGGAAACAACAGCAACCATCCACTAGGAAGCAACAGCAAGGGGCCTTATACGAAAAATTTTCCTCCATTTCTCAGGAGTAGCACCAACCCCCCCCCCCCCCAAGGGATGCATTGGAAGGGGGGGAGGCCCCCCCCCTCTCCAGGGGACCCAGCCTATGCCCAGCCACTGTACCCCTGACACCAAGTGCCAGCCTCACCGGCATTTGCAACCGACAGTAACCGCCCCCAATCGCTTTGGCAACCTCCTTCAACCGCCTGCCTAACCGCCTCTAGTGCCCCATCTGAGGTGCCTTCCCTTCCAATGCATCCCTGCCCCCCCCTCAAAAAAAAAACCTCAAAGCACTCCCCCAATGGTACTGCAGAACAGTGAGGTCAACAATCCTCATTCCCTCCTTCGTTGCGCGCCCTGTCCAGTGCCCAGCCAGCCTCCTCCCCGGCCAGCCGGAATGTGCCTCGCCGTGATGCCCAGAAAGCCCGGCCCGTGGGGTTGTTCGAGGGCTGTAGGGGGGCACATGGGCAAAGGGGAGGAGGTCGGGTGGGATCACACGCGCCAACTCCTGTTGTCCTGTGAATTCGTTTTACACGTTTCGAGCCACGGCGGTCCTTTCAAACTCCACGATCAGGAGGTGGGACGGACGCCCGCACCACAACGTGGAGACCAAAAGCCAAAGCGAAAGCCAAAGCCAAAGCCAAAGCCTCTACCTCTGCCTCTGCCTCTTAATCTGACTCTGCCTCTGCGTCCACCTCTGCCCCTGCCTCCACCTCTGCCTCTACTTCTGCCTCTGCCCCTACGTCTACGTCTACCTCTGCCTCTACCTCTGCCTCTGCCTCTGCCTCTGCCTCTACCTCTGCCTCTACCTCTGCCTCTACCTCTGCCTCTACCTCTGCCTCTACCTCTGCCTCTACCTCTGCCTCTACCTCTGCCTCTACCTCTGCCTCTACCTCTGCCTCTACCTCTACCTCTGCCTCTACCTCTGCCTCTGCCTCTACCTCTGCCTCTACCTCTGCCTCTACCTCTGCCTCTACCTCTGCCTCTACCTCTGCCTCTACCTCTGCCTCTACCTCTGCCTCTACCTCTGCCTCTACCTCTGCCTCTACCTACCTCTGCCTCTACCTCTGCCTCTACCTACCTCTGCCTCTACCTCTGCCTCTACCTACCTCTGCCTCTACCTCTGCCTCTACCTACCTCTGCCTCTACCTCTGCCTCTACCTACCTCTGCCTCTGCCTCTGCCTCTGCATCTGCCTCTGTCTCCACCTCCACGTCCACCTTTACCGCCCACCCCCCACCCGCCCACCACACATTCCAAGTTCCTCCCCTCGCATTAGGGGGCCGGTGAAGCGGGCAGCATCCCCGACCGGGAGCTGGTGGACGCCGAGGTCGACTCGCAGGACGCCGAGACGTTCCGCCGGCAGCACACCCTGACCGCGCAGGACCGCTGGAAGGAGCTGAGCGACCTCTTCGCGGGCATCGAGCAGCGGTGGGACGCCTGGGGCCTGGACGTGATCACGCTGGCGGACATCCTGGCGCGGGAGAAGATGCACCGGCTGATCCCGACCCCGCACCCCTCGCCGCCGCTGTGCGACGCGTGCGGCGAGAACCCGGGCGCGTACGCGTGCGAGCCGATGCCGCTGAAGATCGAGTGCCAGAAGACCCATTGGGCCTGCAAGAAGTGCTACGACGAGGGCTACCGCACGCATCTGGGGTGGCTGGGGGGCGACCGGAAGTACTACAACCTCATGATCCTGCGGCAGATCTTCAAGGACGCCGACAAGGACGGGTCCGGGTACCTGGATTTCCTGGAATATCTGCATTTGTCGTTGTACATGGCGAAGCGGTTGTTTGGGAACGTCGACGAACACCGCCTGCCGTTCCTGAAGCTCATCCAGGTCTGCGTTCTCTTCCTGGTCAGGGGCACCCGATGGTTTTGCTAGCCTCTGGCAGGGCTGTCCTTAAGATGCCAGATTTTTTTTTTTTAACTAAGGACAGCCCCCGGGGACCACTCACCGCCAACCGCCAACCGCCGCCAACCGGCAACTGGCAACCGGCGTTAGGCGTAAGTCGCTTATTTTTCGTTTTGGCGGAAGTCGCGTTCTTTTTTTTTTTGGCGTAAGTCAAGTGTGGGAAAAAAACTTGAAAATATGTGGCATGCGACCTACGCCTTACGACGCGACCTACGCCTAAAAAAAAAAATTACGCGCCTTACGCTTTTTTTAAAAAAAAAAACAGGCGACTTACGGTTTTAAAACAACAATTCGCGACTTACGCTTTTTTTGTTACGCGACCTACACTAAAAAAAAAGACGTGACCTACGCTTTTGAAAAAAAATCACGCGATTTACGCCAACCACGTGTCCGTGGGGGCTATATGCTTCACCTCCTCCGGTAGCAACGGCGGTTGTTGGGTGGTTCTTGTGTTTTTTCTCGGTAGTCTCCTTTTTTTTCCCCTTACGACTTACGCTTTTTTCCGCAATCGAGCTACGCTTTCCTTGCCAACCACCACCGACCGCGGACCGCCAACCGCAACCAACCGCCACCAACCGCCAAATTTTGAAGCAAAGAAGGTACCATAACCAGGGAGCAGAGTTCGTTTGGGTTGGCGTTACGAAGGTCTTGCCCCCCCCCCACCCCCTTAAGGACAGCCCTGGGCTGTGGTCGGCATTTCCCTTGGCCGTATACCTCTGGGTGGGGTTGTGCGCTTCACTGCTGCACCTCCCCTTCCCCAAGGATGCATGGAGGTCAAAGCGAGGGGCCGTTGGGGCGCTTTGAAGGTGCTGTCTGGCACGTGGGGGTGTGTGCGTGCCGTGGCGATGCACCCGGCCGTTGCCATACTGCATGGCACTGCATGAGGCAGACGGGAAGAGCGCTGCTTTCGGGACCTGGCTTCAGTTTGCTGTACTCCTGTTGCCAGGTCTTGGTTTGATATCAGTGGAGGGGCACCACAGTACAAGAGGGGGGAAAATTTCGGGGGAGGAGAATTTCGCAGGGAAAATCTCGCCGTTAAGAAAAGTGGCGAAATCCCCCCCCCCTGCGAAATTCTGGCGGTGTGTGACCAACAATTTCACTGCGAATCCAGATGGAGGTGAGTACTGTGAATTCAGACATGTGCAGCGGTGTACCAGGCGGAGGGAAGGGACGAGGATGTGTCTGTTTGCACCCACAGCCCACCAGGAAATACCACGAACCATCCACAGCCCACCAGGAAATACCAGGAACCATCCAGGGCCCAACAGGAAATACCACGAACCATCCAGAGCCCAACAGGAAATACCAGGAACCATCCAGAGCCCAACAGGAAATACCAGGAACCATCCAGAGCCCACCAGGAAATACCACGAACCATCCAGAGCCCAACAGGAAATACCAGGAACCATCCAGGGCCCAACAGGAAATACCACGAACCATCCAGAGCCCAACAGGAAATACCACGAACCATCCAGGGTCCAACAGGAAATACCACGAACCATCCAGAGCCCAACAGGAAATACCACGAACCATCCAGAGCCCAACAGGAAATACCAGGAACCATCCAGAGCCCAACAGGAAATACCACGAACCATCCAGAGCCCAACAGGAAATACCACGAACCATCCAGAGCCCACCAGGAAATACCACGAACCATCCAGGGCCCAACAGGAAATACCAGGAACCATCCAGAGCCCAACAGGAAATACCAGGAACCATCCAGAGCCCACCAGGAAATACCACGAACCATCCAGAGCCCAACAGGAAATACCAGGAACCATCCAGGGCCCAACAGGAAATACCACGAACCATCCAGAGCCCAACAGGAAATACCAGGAACCATCCAGGGTCCAACAGGAAATACCACGAACCATCCAGAGCCCAACAGGAAATACCACGAACCATCCAGAGCCCAACAGGAAATACCAGGAACCATCCAGAGCCCAACAGGAAATACCACGAACCATCCAGAGCCCACCAGGAAATACCAGGAACCATCCAGAGCCCAACAGGAAATACCACGAACCATCCAAAGCCGGACAGGAAATACCACGAACCATCCAGAGCCCACCAGGAAATACCAGGAACCATCCAGGGCCCACCAGGAAATACCACGAACCATCCAGAGCCCAACAGGAAATACCACGAACCATCCAGGGCCCAACAGGAAATACCACGAACCATCCAGAGCCCAACAGGAAATACCACGAACCATCCAGAGCCCAACAGGAAATACCAGGAACCATCCAGAGCCCAACAGGAAATACCAGGAACCATCCAGAGCCCAACAGGAAATACCACGAACCATCCAGAGCCCAACAGGAAATACCACGAACCATCCAGAGCCCAACAGGAAATACCACGAACCATCCGGGGCCCATCAGGAAATACCACGAACCATCCAGAGCCCAACAGGAAATACCACGAACCATCCAGAGCCCAACAGGAAATACCACGAACCATCCAGAGCCCAACAGGAAATACCAGGAACCATCCAGAGCCCAACAGGAAATACCACGAACCATCCAGAGCCCAACAGGAAATACCAGGAACCATCCAGAGCCCAACAGGAAATACCACGAACCATCCAGAGCCCAACAGGAAATACCAGGAACCATCCAGAGCCCAACAGGAAATACCACGAACCATCCACAGCCCACCAGGAAATACCAGGAACCATCCAGGGCCCACCAGGAAATACCAGGAACCATCCAGAGCCCACCAGAAAATACCAGGAACCATCCAAAGCCGGACAGGAAATACCACGAACCATCCAGAGCCCAACAGGAAATACCACGAACCATCCGAGGCCCAACAGGAAATACCACGAACCATCCAGAGCCCAACAGGAAATACCAGGAACCATCCAGAGCCCAACAGGAAATACCACGAACCATCCAGAGCCCAACAGGAAATACCAGGAACCATCCAGAGCCCAACAGGAAATACCACGAACCATCCAGAGCCCAACAGGAAATACCACGAACCATCCGGGGCCCAACAGGAAATACCACGAACCATCCAGAGCCCAACAGGAAATACCACGAACCATCCAGAGCCCAACAGGAAATACCACGAACCATCCAGAGCCCAACAGGAAATACCAGGAACCATCCAGAGCCCAACAGGAAATACCACGAACCATCCAGAGCCCAACAGGAAATACCAGGAACCATCCAGAGCCCAACAGGAAATACCAGGAACCATCCAGGGCCCAACAGGAAATACCACGAACCATCCAGAGCCCAACAGGAAATACCACGAACCATCCAGAGCCCAACAGGAAATACCACGAACCATCCAGGGCCCACCAGGAAATACCAGGAACCATCCAGAGCCCAACAGGAAATACCACGAACCATCCAGAGCCCACCAGGAAATACCACGAACCATCCAGGGCCCAACAGGAAATACCAGGAACCATCCAGAGCCCAACAGGAAATACCAGGAACCATCCAGAGCCCACCAGGAAATACCACGAACCATCCAGAGCCCAACAGGAAATACCAGGAACCATCCAGGGCCCACCAGGAAATACCACGAACCATCCAGAGCCCAACAGGAAATACCACGAACCATCCAGGGCCCAACAGGAAATACCACGAACCATCCAGAGCCCAACAGGAAATACCACGAACCATCCAGGGCCCAACAGGAAATACCACGAACCATCTAGAGCCCAACAGGAAATACCAGGAACCATCCAGGGCCCAACAGGAAATACCACGAACCATCCAGAGCCCAACAGGAAATACCACGAACCATCCAGGGCCCAACAGGAAATACCAGGAACCATCCAGGGCCCAACAGGAAATACCACGAACCATCCAGAGCCCAACAGGAAATACCACGAACCATCCAGGGCCCAACAGGAAATACCAGGAACCATCCAGGGCCCAACAGGAAATACCACGAACCATCCAGAGCCCAACAGGAAATACCACGAACCATCCAGAGCCCACCAGGAAATACCAGGAACCATCCAGGGCCCACCAGGAAATACCACGAACCATCCAGAGCCCAACAGGAAATACCACGAACCATCCAGAGCCCACCAGGAAATACCAGGAACCATCCAGGGCCCAACAGGAAATACCAGGAACCATCCAGGGCCCAACAGGAAATACCACGAACCATCCAGAGCCCAACAGGAAATACCAGGAACCATCCAGACCCCACCAGGAAATACCACGAACCATCCAGAGCCCAACAGGAAATACCAGGAACCATCCAGAGCCCAACAGGAAATACCACGAACCATCCAGAGCCCACCAGGAAATACCACGAACCATCCAGGGCCCACCAGGAAATACCAGGAACCATCCAGAGCCCACCAGGAAATACCACGAACCATCCAGAGCCCACCAGGAAATACCACGAACCATCCAGAGCCCAACAGGAAATACCAGGAACCATCCAGGGCCCAACAGGAAATACCACGAACCATCCAGAGCCCAACAGGAAATACCACGAACCATCCAGGGTCCAACAGGAAATACCACGAACCATCCAGAGCCCAACAGGAAATACCACGAACCATCCAGAGCCCAACAGGAAATACCAGGAACCATCCAGAGCCCAACAGGAAATACCACGAACCATCCAGAGCCCAACAGGAAATACCACGAACCATCCAGAGCCCACCAGGAAATACCACGAACCATCCAGGGCCCAACAGGAAATACCAGGAACCATCCAGAGCCCAACAGGAAATACCAGGAACCATCCAGAGCCCACCAGGAAATACCACGAACCATCCAGAGCCCAACAGGAAATACCAGGAACCATCCAGGGCCCAACAGGAAATACCACGAACCATCCAGAGCCCAACAGGAAATACCAGGAACCATCCAGGGTCCAACAGGAAATACCACGAACCATCCAGAGCCCAACAGGAAATACCACGAACCATCCAGAGCCCAACAGGAAATACCAGGAACCATCCAGAGCCCAACAGGAAATACCACGAACCATCCAGAGCCCACCAGGAAATACCAGGAACCATCCAGAGCCCAACAGGAAATACCACGAACCATCCAAAGCCGGACAGGAAATACCACGAACCATCCGGAGCCCACCAGGAAATACCAGGAACCATCCAGGGCCCACCAGGAAATACCACGAACCATCCAGAGCCCAACAGGAAATACCAGGAACCATCCAGGGCCCAACAGGAAATACCACGAACCATCCAGAGCCCAACAGGAAATACCACGAACCATCCAGAGCCCAACAGGAAATACCAGGAACCATCCAGAGCCCAACAGGAAATACCAGGAACCATCCAGAGCCCAACAGGAAATACCACGAACCATCCAGAGCCCAACAGGAAATACCACGAACCATCCAGAGCCCAACAGGAAATACCACGAACCATCCGGGGCCCAACAGGAAATACCACGAACCATCCAGAGCCCAACAGGAAATACCACGAACCATCCAGAGCCCAACAGGAAATACCACGAACCATCCAGAGCCCAACAGGAAATACCAGGAACCATCCAGAGCCCAACAGGAAATACCACGAACCATCCAGAGCCCAACAGGAAATACCAGGAACCATCCAGAGCCCAACAGGAAATACCACGAACCATCCAGAGCCCAACAGGAAATACCAGGAACCATCCAGAGCCCAACAGGAAATACCACGAACCATCCAGAGCCCACCAGGAAATACCAGGAACCATCCAGGGCCCACCAGGAAATACCAGGAACCATCCAGAGCCCACCAGAAAATACCAGGAACCATCCAAAGCCGGACAGGAAATACCACGAACCATCCAGAGCCCAACAGGAAATACCACGAACCATCCATGGCCCAACAGGAAATACCAGGAACCATCCAGAGCCCAACAGGAAATACCAGGAACCATCCAGAGCCCAACAGGAAATACCAGGAACCATCCAGAGCCCAACAGGAAATACCAGGAACCATCCAGAGCCCAACAGGAAATACCACGAACCATCCAGAGCCCAACAGGAAATACCACGAACCATCCGGGGCCCAACAGGAAATACCACGAACCATCCAGAGCCCAACAGGAAATACCACGAACCATCCAGAGCCCAACAGGAAATACCACGAACCATCCAGAGCCCAACAGGAAATACCAGGAACCATCCAGAGCCCAACAGGAAATACCACGAACCATCCAGAGCCCAACAGGAAATACCACGAACCATCCAGGGCCCAACAGGAAATACCACGAACCATCCAGGGCCCACCAGGAAATACCAGGAACCATCCAGAGCCCAACAGGAAATACCACGAACCATCCAGAGCCCACCAGGAAATACCACGAACCATCCAGAGCCCAACAGGAAATACCAGGAACCATCCAGGGCCCACCAGGAAATACCACGAACCATCCAGAGCCCAACAGGAAATACCACGAACCATCCAGGGCCCAACAGGAAATACCACGAACCATCTAGAGCCCAACAGGAAATACCAGGAACCATCCAGGGCCCAACAGGAAATACCACGAACCATCCAGAGCGCAACAGGAAATACCACGAACCATCCAGGGCCCAACAGGAAATACCAGGAACCATCCAGGGCCCAACAGGAAATACCACGAACCATCCAGAGCCCAACAGGAAATACCACGAACCATCCAGAGCCCAACAGGAAATACCAGGAACCATCCAGGGCCCAACAGGAAATACCACGAACCATCCAGAGCCCAACAGGAAATACCACGAACCATCCAGAGCCCACCAGGAAATACCAGGAACCATCCAGGGCCCACCAGGAAATACCACGAACCATCCAGAGCCCAACAGGAAATACCACGAACCATCCAGGGCCCAACAGGAAATACCACGAACCATCCAGAGCCCACCAGGAAATACCACGAACCATCCAGGGCCCAACAGGAAATACCAGGAACCATCCAGGGCCCAACAGGAAATACCACGAACCATCCAGAGCCCAACAGGAAATACCAGGAACCATCCAGAGCCCACCAGGAAATACCACGAACCATCCAGAGCCCAACAGGAAATACCACGAACCATCCAGAGCCCACCAGGAAATACCACGAACCATCCAGGGCCCACCAGGAAATACCACGAACCATCCAGAGCCCAACAGGAAATACCACGAACCATCCAGGGCCCAACAGGAAATACCACGAACCATCCAGAGCCCACCAGGAAATACCACGAACCATCCAGAGCCCAACAGGAAATACCAGGAACCATCCAGAGCCCACCAGGAAATACCACGAACCATCCAGAGCCCAACAGGAAATACCAGGAACCATCCAGAGCCCAACAGGAAATACCACGAACCATCCAGAGCCCAACAGGAAATACCAGGAACCATCCAGGGCCCAATAAGAAATACCAGGAACCATCCAGGGCCCACCAGGAAATACCACGAACCATCCAGAGCCCAACAGGAAATACCACGAACCATCCAGAGCCCAACAGGAAATACCAGGAACCATCCAGGGCCCAACAGGAAATACCACGAACCATCCAGAGCCCAACAGGAAATACCACGAACCATCCAGAGCCCAACAGGAAATACCAGGAACCATCCAGGGCCCACCAGGAAATACCAGGAACCATCCAGGGCCCAACCGGAAATACCAGGAACCATCCAGAGCCCAACAGGAAATACCAGGAACCATCCAGGGCCCAACAGGAAATACCACGAACCATCCAGAGCCCAACAGGAAATACCACGAACCATCCAGAGCCCAACAGGAAATACCAGGAACCATCCAGAGCCCACCAGGAAATACCACGAACCATCCAGAGCCCAACAGGAAATACCACGAACCATCCAGAGCCCAACAGGAAATACCACGAACCATCCAGGGCCCACCAGGAAATACCAGGAACCATCCAGGGCCCAACCGGAAATATCACGAACCATCCAGAGCCCAACAGGAAATACCACGAACCATCCAGGGCCCAACAGGAAATACCACGAACCATCCAGAGCCCAACAGGAAATACCAGGAACCATCCAGAGCCCAACAGGAAATACCACGAACCATCCAGAGCCCAACAGGAAATACCAGGAACCATCCAGGGCCCAATAAGAAATACCAGGAACCATCCAGGGCCCACCAGGAAATACCACGAACCATCCAGAGCCCAACAGGAAATACCACGAACCATCCAGAGCCCAACAGGAAATACCAGGAACCATCCAGGGCCCAACAGGAAATACCACGAACCATCCAGAGCCCAACAGGAAATACCACGAACCATCCAGAGCCCAACAGGAAATACCAGGAACCATCCAGGGCCCACCAGGAAATACCAGGAACCATCCAGGGCCCAACCGGAAATACCAGGAACCATCCAGAGCCCAACAGGAAATACCAGGAACCATCCAGGGCCCAACAGGAAATACCACGAACCATCCAGAGCCCAACAGGAAATACCACGAACCATCCAGAGCCCAACAGGAAATACCAGGAACCATCCAGAGCCCACCAGGAAATACCACGAACCATCCAGAGCCCAACAGGAAATACCACGAACCATCCAGAGCCCAACAGGAAATACCACGAACCATCCAGGGCCCACCAGGAAATACCAGGAACCATCCAGGGCCCAACCGGAAATATCACGAACCATCCAGAGCCCAACAGGAAATACCACGAACCATCCAGGGCCCAACAGGAAATACCACGAACCATCCAGGGCCCACCAGGAAATACCAGGAACCATCCAGGGCCCACCAGGAAATACCACGAACCATCCAGAGCCCAACAGGAAATACCACGAACCATCCAGGGCCCACCAGGAAATACCAGGAACCATCCAGGGCCCAACCGGAAATATCACGAACCATCCAGGGCCCAACAGGAAATACCACGAACCATCCAGAGCCCAACAGGAAATACCACGAACCATCCAGAGCCCAACAGGAAATACCACGAACCATCCAGGGCCCAACAGGAAATACCACGAACCATCCAGGGCCCAACAGGAAATACCACGAACCATCCAGGGCCCAACAGGAAATACCACGAACCATCCAGAGCCCAACAGGAAATACCAGGAACCATCCAGGGCCCAACAGGAAATACCAGGAACCATCCAGAGCCCAACAGGAAATACCAGGAACCATCCAGGGCCCAACAGGAAATACCAGGAACCATCCAGAGCCCAACAGGAAATACCACGAACCATCCAGGGCCCAACAGGAAATACCAGGAACCATCCAGGGCCCACCAGGAAATACCAGGAACCATCCAGGGCCCAACAGGAAATACCACGAACCATCCAGAGCCCACCAGGAAATACCACGAACCATCCAGAGCCCAACAGGAAATACCAGGAACCATCCAGGGCCCACCAGGAAATACCACGAACCATCCAGAGCCCAACAGGAAATACCACGAACCATCCAGGGCCCAACAGGAAATACCACGAACCATCTAGAGCCCAACAGGAAATACCAGGAACCATCCAGGGCCCAACAGGAAATACCACGAACCATCCAGAGCCCAACAGGAAATACCACGAACCATCCAGGGCCCAACAGGAAATACCAGGAACCATCCAGGGCCCAACAGGAAATACCACGAACCATCCAGAGCCCAACAGGAAATACCACGAACCATCCAGAGCCCAACAGGAAATACCAGGAACCATCCAGGGCCCAACAGGAAATACCACGAACCATCCAGAGCCCAACAGGAAATACCACGAACCATCCAGAGCCCACCAGGAAATACCAGGAACCATCCAGGGCCCACCAGGAAATACCACGAACCATCCAGAGCCCAACAGGAAATACCACGAACCATCCAGAGCCCACCAGGAAATACCACGAACCATCCAGGGCCCACCAGGAAATACCACGAACCATCCAGAGCCCAACAGGAAATACCACGAACCATCCAGAGCCCACCAGGAAATACCACGAACCATCCAGGGCCCACCAGGAAATACCACGAACCATCCAGAGCCCAACAGGAAATACCACGAACCATCCAGGGCCCAACAGGAAATACCACGAACCATCCAGAGCCCACCAGGAAATACCACGAACCATCCAGAGCCCAACAGGAAATACCAGGAACCATCCAGAGCCCACCAGGAAATACCACGAACCATCCAGAGCCCAACAGGAAATACCAGGAACCATCCAGAGCCCAACAGGAAATACCACGAACCATCCAGAGCCCAACAGGAAATACCACGAACCATCCAGGGCCCACCAGGAAATACCACGAACCATCCAGAGCCCAACAGGAAATACCACGAACCATCCAGGGCCCAATAAGAAATACCAGGAACCATCCAGGGCCCACCAGGAAATACCACGAACCATCCAGAGCCCAACAGGAAATACCACGAACCATCCAGAGCCCAACAGGAAATACCAGGAACCATCCAGGGCCCAACAGGAAATACCACGAACCATCCAGAGCCCAACAGGAAATACCACGAACCATCCAGAGCCCAACAGGAAATACCAGGAACCATCCAGGGCCCACCAGGAAATACCAGGAACCATCCAGGGCCCAACCGGAAATACCAGGAACCATCCAGAGCCCAACAGGAAATACCAGGAACCATCCAGGGCCCAACAGGAAATACCACGAACCATCCAGAGCCCAACAGGAAATACCACGAACCATCCAGAGCCCAACAGGAAATACCAGGAACCATCCAGAGCCCAACAGGAAATACCAGGAACCATCCAGAGCCCAACAGGAAATACCACGAACCATCCAGAGCCCAACAGGAAATACCACGAACCATCCAGGGCCCACCAGGAAATACCAGGAACCATCCAGGGCCCAACCGGAAATATCTCGAACCATCCAGAGCCCAACAGGAAATACCACGAACCATCCAGGGCCCAACAGGAAATACCACGAACCATCCAGGGCCCACCAGGAAATACCAGGAACCATCCAGGGCCCACCAGGAAATACCACGAACCATCCAGAGCCCAACAGGAAATACCACGAACCATCCAGGGCCCACCAGGAAATACCAGGAACCATCCAGGGCCCAACCGGAAATATCACGAACCATCCAGGGCCCAACAGGAAATACCACGAACCATCCAGAGCCCAACAGGAAATACCACGAACCATCCAGAGCCCAACAGGAAATACCACGAACCATCCAGGGCCCAACAGGAAATACCACGAACCATCCAGGGCCCAACAGGAAATACCACGAACCATCCAGGGCCCAACAGGAAATACCACGAACCATCCAGAGCCCAACAGGAAATACCAGGAACCATCCAGGGCCCAACAGGAAATACCAGGAACCATCCAGAGCCCAACAGGAAATACCAGGAACCATCCAGGGCCCAACAGGAAATACCAGGAACCATCCAGAGCCCAACAGGAAATACCAGGAACCATCCAGGGCCCAACAGGAAATACCAGGAACCATCCAGGGCCCAACAGGAAATACCAGGAACCATCCAGAGCCCAACAGGAAATACCAGGAACCATCCAGGGCCCAACAGGAAATACCACGAACCATCCAGGGCCCAACAGGAAATACCAGGAACCATCCAGGGCCCAACAGGAAATACCACGAACCATCCAGAGCCCAACAGGAAATACCACGAACCATCCAGGGCCCAACAGGAAATACCAGGAACCATCCAGGGCCCAACAGGAAATACCACGAACCATCCAGAGCCCAACAGGAAATACCAGGAACCATCCAGGGCCCAACAGGAAATACCACGAACCATCCAGGGCCCAACAGGAAATACCACGAACCATCCAGGGCCCAACAGGAAATACCAGGAACCATCCAGGGCCCAACAGGAAATACCAGGAACCATCCAGGGCCCAACAGGAAATACCAGGAACCATCCAGGGCCCAACAGGAAATACCAGGAACCATCCAGGGCCCAACAGGAAATACCAGGAACCATCCAGGGCCCAACAGGAAATACCAGGAACCATCCAGGGCCCAACAGGAAATACCAGGAACCATCCAGGGCCCAACAGGAAATACCAGGAACCATCCAGAGCCCAACAGGAAATACCAGGAACCATCCAGGGCCCAACAGGAAATACCACGAACCATCCAGGGCCCAACAGGAAATACCAGGAACCATCCAGAGCCCAACAGGAAATACCAGGAACCATCCAGGGCCCAACAGGAAATACCAGGAACCATCCAGGGCCCAACAGGAAATACCACGAACCATCCAGAGCCCAACAGGAAATACCAGGAACCATCCAGGGCCCAACAGGAAATACCAGGAACCATCCAGGGCCCAACAGGAAATACCAGGAACCATCCAGGGCCCAACAGGAAATACCAGGAACCATCCAGGGCCCAACAGGAAATACCAGGAACCATCCAGGGCCCAACAGGAAATACCAGGAACCATCCAGGGCCCAACAGGAAATACCACGAACCATCCAGGGCCCAACAGGAAATACCACGAACCATCCAGGGCCCAACAGGAAATACCAGGAACCATCCAGGGCCCAACAGGAAATACCACGAACCATCCAGAGCCCAACAGGAAATACCACGAACCATCCAGGGGCCAACAGGAAATACCACGAACCATCCAGAGCCCAACAGGAAATACCACGAACCATCCAGGGCCCAACAGGAAATACCAGGAACCATCCAGGGCCCAACAGGAAATACCACGAACCATCCAGAGCCCAACAGGAAATACCAGGAACCATCCAGGGCCCAACAGGAAATACCAGGAACCATCCAGGGCCCAACAGGAAATACCACGAACCATCCAGAGCCCAACAGGAAATACCACGAACCATCCAGGGCCCAACAGGAAATACCAGGAACCATCCAGGGCCCAACAGGAAATACCACGAACCATCCAGAGCCCAACAGGAAATACCACGAACCATCCAGGGCCCAACAGGAAATACCACGAACCATCCAGAGCCCAACAGGAAATACCACGAACCATCCAGGGCCCAACAGGAAATACCAGGAACCATCCAGGGCCCAACAGGAAATACCACGAACCATCCAGGGCCCAACAGGAAATACCAGGAACCATCCAGGGCCCAACAGGAAATACCAGGAACCATCCAGGGCCCAACAGGAAATACCACGAACCATCCAGGGCCCAACAGGAAATACCAGGAACCATCCAGGGCCCAACAGGAAATACCAGGAACCATCCAGAGCCCAACAGGAAATACCAGGAACCATCCAGGGCCCAACAGGAAATACCAGGAACCATCCAGGGCCCAACAGGAAATACCAGGAACCATCCAGAGCCCAACAGGAAATACCAGGAACCATCCAGGGCCCAACAGGAAATACCACGAACCACCCAGAGCCCAACAGGAAATACCAGGAACCATCCAGGGCCCAACAGGAAATACCAGGAACCATCCAGGGCCCAACAGGAAATACCACGAACCATCCAGAGCCCAACAGGAAATACCACGAACCATCCAGGGCCCAACAGGAAATACCACGAACCATCCAGGGCCCAACAGGAAATACCACGAACCATCCAGGGCCCAACAGGAAATACCAGGAACCATCCAGGGCCCAACAGGAAATACCAGGAACCATCCAGAGCCCAACAGGAAATACCACGAACCATCCAGGGCCCAACAGGAAATACCACGAACCATCCAGAGCCCAACAGGAAATACCACGAACCATCCAGGGCCCAACAGGAAATACCAGGAACCATCCAGGGCCCAACAGGAAATACCACGAACCATCCAGAGCCCAACAGGAAATACCACGAACCATCCAGGGCCCAACAGGAAATACCACGAACCATCCAGGGCCCAACAGGAAATACCACGAACCATCCAGGGCCCAACAGGAAATACCAGGAACCATCCAGGGCCCAACAGGAAATACCAGGAACCATCCAGGGCCCAACAGGAAATACCACGAACCATCCAGGGCCCAACAGGAAATACCACGAACCATCCAGGGCCCAACAGGAAATACCAGGAACCATCCAGGGCCCAACAGGAAATACCAGGAACCATCCAGGGCCCAACAGGAAATACCACGAACCATCCAGAGCCCAACAGGAAATACCACGAACCATCCAGGGCCCAACAGGAAATACCAGGAACCATCCAGGGCCCAACAGGAAATACCAGGAACCATCCAGGGCCCAGCAGGAAATACCAGGAACCATCCAGGGCCCAACAGGAAATACCACGAACCATCCAGGGCCCAACAGGAAATACCACGAACCATCCAGGGCCCAACAGGAAATACCACGAACCATCCAGGGCCCAACAGGAAATACCACGAACCATCCAGAGCCCAACAGGAAATACCACGAACCATCCAGGGCCCAACAGGAAATACCAGGAACCATCCAGGGCCCAACAGGAAATACCAGGAACCATCCAGGGCCCAGCAGGAAATACCAGGAACCATCCAGGGCCCAACAGGAAATACCAGGAACCATCCAGAGCCCAACAGGAAATACCACGAACCATCCAGGGCCCAACAGGAAATACCACGAACCATCCAGGGCCCAACAGGAAATACCACGAACCATCCAGGGCCCAACAGGAAATACCAGGAACCATCCAGGGCCCAACAGGAAATACCAGGAACCATCCAGGGCCCAACAGGAAATACCAGGAACCATCCAGGGCCCAACAGGAAATACCACGAACCATCCAGGGCCCAACAGGAAATACCAGGAACCATCCAGAGCCCAACAGGAAATACCACGAACCATCCAGGGCCCAACAGGAAATACCACGAACCATCCAGGGCCCAACAGGAAATACCACGAACCATCCAGAGCCCAACAGGAAATACCACGAACCATCCAGGGCCCAACAGGAAATACCAGGAACCATCCAGGGCCCAACAGGAAATACCACGAACCATCCAGAGCCCAACAGGAAATACCAGGAACCATCCAGGGCCCAACAGGAAATACCAGGAACCATCCAGAGCCCAACAGGAAATACCAGGAACCATCCAGGGCCCAACAGGAAATACCAGGAACCATCCAGAGCCCAACAGGAAATACCAGGAACCATCCAGGGCCCAACAGGAAATACCACGAACCATCCAGGGCCCAACAGGAAATACCACGAACCATCCAGGGCCCAACAGGAAATACCAGGAACCATCCAGGGCCCAACAGGAAATACCACGAACCATCCAGGGCCCAACAGGAAATACCAGGAACCATCCAGGGCCCAACAGGAAATACCAGGAACCATCCAGGGCCCAACAGGAAATACCAGGAACCATCCAGGGCCCAACAGGAAATACCACGAACCATCCAGAGCCCAACAGGAAATACCAGGAACCATCCAGAGCCCAACAGGAAATACCACGAACCATCCAGGGCCCAACAGGAAATACCAGGAACCATCCAGGGCCCAACAGGAAATACCACGAACCATCCAGAGCCCAACAGGAAATACCAGGAACCATCCAGGGCCCAACAGGAAATACCAGGAACCATCCAGGGCCCAACAGGAAATACCAGGAACCATCCAGGGCCCAACAGGAAATACCACGAACCATCCAGGGCCCAACAGGAAATACCAGGAACCATCCAGGGCCCAACAGGAAATACCAGGAACCATCCAGGGCCCAACAGGAAATACCAGGAACCATCCAGGGCCCAACAGGAAATACCAGGAACCATCCAGGGCCCAACAGGAAATACCAGGAACCATCCAGAGCCCAACAGGAAATACCAGGAACCATCCAGGGCCCAACAGGAAATACCAGGAACCATCCAGGGCCCAACAGGAAATACCAGGAACCATCCAGAGCCCAACAGGAAATACCAGGAACCATCCAGGGCCCAACAGGAAATACCACGAACCATCCAGAGCCCAACAGGAAATACCAGGAACCATCCAGGGCCCAACAGGAAATACCACGAACCATCCAGGGCCCAACAGGAAATACCACGAACCATCCAGGGCCCAACAGGAAATACCAGGAACCATCCAGAGCCCAACAGGAAATACCAGGAACCATCCAGAGCCCAACAGGAAATACCAGGAACCATCCAGGGCCCAACAGGAAATACCACGAACCATCCAGGGCCCAACAGGAAATACCACGAACCATCCAGAGCCCAACAGGAAATACCAGGAACCATCCAGGGCCCAACAGGAAATACCACGAACCATCCAGGGCCCAACAGGAAATACCACGAACCATCCAGGGCCCAACAGGAAATACCACGAACCATCCAGAGCCCAACAGGAAATACCACGAACCATCCAGGGCCCAACAGGAAATACCACGAACCATCCAGGGCCCAACAGGAAATACCAGGAACCATCCAGAGCCCAACAGGAAATACCAGGAACCATCCAGGGCCCAACAGGAAATACCAGGAACCATCCAGGGCCCAACAGGAAATACCAGGAACCATCCAGGGCCCAACAGGAAATACCAGGAACCATCCAGGGCCCAACAGGAAATACCACGAACCATCCAGAGCCCAACAGGAAATACCAGGAACCATCCAGGGCCCAACAGGAAATACCAGGAACCATCCAGGGCCCAACAGGAAATACCAGGAACCATCCAGAGCCCAACAGGAAATACCAGGAACCATCCAGAGCCCAACAGGAAATACCACGAACCATCCAGGGCCCAACAGGAAATACCAGGAACCATCCAGGGCCCAACAGGAAATACCACGAACCATCCAGGGCCCAACAGGAAATACCAGGAACCATCCAGGGCCCAACAGGAAATACCACGAACCATCCAGAGCCCAACAGGAAATACCAGGAACCATCCAGGGCCCAACAGGAAATACCAGGAACCATCCAGGGCCCAACAGGAAATACCAGGAACCATCCAGGGCCCAACAGGAAATACCAGGAACCATCCAGAGCCCAACAGGAAATACCAGGAACCATCCAGGGCCCAACAGGAAATACCAGGAACCATCCAGGGCCCAACAGGAAATACCAGGAACCATCCAGAGCCCAACAGGAAATACCAGGAACCATCCAGGGCCCAACAGGAAATACCACGAACCATCCAGAGCCCAACAGGAAATACCAGGAACCATCCAGGGCCCAACAGGAAATACCACGAACCATCCAGGGCCCAACAGGAAATACCACGAACCATCCAGAGCCCAACAGGAAATACCACGAACCATCCAGGGCCCAACAGGAAATACCACGAACCATCCAGGGCCCAACAGGAAATACCAGGAACCATCCAGGGCCCAACAGGAAATACCACGAACCATCCAGGGCCCAACAGGAAATACCACGAACCATCCAGGGCCCAACAGGAAATACCAGGAACCATCCAGAGCCCAACAGGAAATACCAGGAACCATCCAGGGCCCAACAGGAAATACCAGGAACCATCCAGGGCCCAACAGGAAATACCAGGAACCATCCAGAGCCCAACAGGAAATACCACGAACCATCCAGGGCCCAACAGGAAATACCACGAACCATCCAGGGCCCAACAGGAAATACCAGGAACCATCCAGGGCCCAACAGGAAATACCACGAACCATCCAGGGCCCAACAGGAAATACCACGAACCATCCAGGGCCCAACAGGAAATACCAGGAACCATCCAGGGCCCAACAGGAAATACCAGGAACCATCCAGGGCCCAACAGGAAATACCAGGAACCATCCAGGGCCCAACAGGAAATACCAGGAACCATCCAGAGCCCAACAGGAAATACCAGGAACCATCCAGGGCCCAACAGGAAATACCAGGAACCATCCAGGGCCCAACAGGAAATACCAGGAACCATCCAGAGCCCAACAGGAAATACCAGGAACCATCCAGGGCCCAACAGGAAATACCACGAACCATCCAGAGCCCAACAGGAAATACCAGGAACCATCCAGGGCCCAACAGGAAATACCACGAACCATCCAGGGCCCAACAGGAAATACCACGAACCATCCAGAGCCCAACAGGAAATACCACGAACCATCCAGGGCCCAACAGGAAATACCACGAACCATCCAGGGCCCAACAGGAAATACCAGGAACCATCCAGGGCCCAACAGGAAATACCAGGAACCATCCAGGGCCCAACAGGAAATACCACGAACCATCCAGGGCCCAACAGGAAATACCACGAACCATCCAGGGCCCAACAGGAAATACCACGAACCATCCAGAGCCCAACAGGAAATACCACGAACCATCCAGGGCCCAACAGGAAATACCAGGAACCATCCAGGGCCCAACAGGAAATACCAGGAACCATCCAGGGCCCAGCAGGAAATACCAGGAACCATCCAGGGCCCAACAGGAAATACCAGGAACCATCCAGGGCCCAACAGGAAATACCACGAACCATCCAGGGCCCAACAGGAAATACCACGAACCATCCAGGGCCCAACAGGAAATACCACGAACCATCCAGGGCCCAACAGGAAATACCACGAACCATCCAGAGCCCAACAGGAAATACCACGAACCATCCAGAGCCCAACAGGAAATACCAGGAACCATCCAGGGCCCAACAGGAAATACCAGGAACCATCCAGAGCCCAACAGGAAATACCAGGAACCATCCAGGGCCCAACAGGAAATACCAGGAACCATCCAGGGCCCAACAGGAAATACCACGAACCATCCAGGGCCCAACAGGAAATACCAGGAACCATCCAGGGCCCAACAGGAAATACCAGGAACCATCCAGGGCCCAGCAGGAAATACCAGGAACCATCCAGGGCCCAACAGGAAATACCAGGAACCATCCAGAGCCCAACAGGAAATACCACGAACCATCCAGGGCCCAACAGGAAATACCACGAACCATCCAGGGCCCAACAGGAAATACCAGGAACCATCCAGGGCCCAACAGGAAATACCACGAACCATCCAGGGCCCAACAGGAAATACCAGGAACCATCCAGGGCCCAACAGGAAATACCAGGAACCATCCAGAGCCCAACAGGAAATACCACGAACCATCCAGGGCCCAACAGGAAATACCAGGAACCATCCAGGGCCCAACAGGAAATACCAGGAACCATCCAGAGCCCAACAGGAAATACCACGAACCATCCAGGGCCCAACAGGAAATACCAGGAACCATCCAGGGCCCAACAGGAAATACCACGAACCATCCAGGGCCCAACAGGAAATACCAGGAACCATCCAGGGCCCAACAGGAAATACCACGAACCATCCAGGGCCCAACAGGAAATACCAGGAACCATCCAGGGCCCAACAGGAAATACCAGGAACCATCCAGGGCCCAACAGGAAATACCAGGAACCATCCAGGGCCCAACAGGAAATACCAGGAACCATCCAGGGCCCAACAGGAAATACCACGAACCATCCAGAGCCCAACAGGAAATACCACGAACCATCCAGGGCCCAACAGGAAATACCAGGAACCATCCAGGGCCCAACAGGAAATACCAGGAACCATCCAGGGCCCAACAGGAAATACCAGGAACCATCCAGGGCCCAACAGGAAATACCAGGAACCATCCAGAGCCCAACAGGAAATACCACGAACCATCCAGAGCCCAACAGGAAATACCACGAACCATCCAGGGCCCAACAGGAAATACCAGGAACCATCCAGGGCCCAACAGGAAATACCAGGAACCATCCAGGGCCCAACAGGAAATACCACGAACCATCCAGGGCCCAACAGGAAATACCAGGAACCATCCAGAGCCCAACAGGAAATACCACGAACCATCCAGAGCCCAACAGGAAATACCACGAACCATCCAGGGCCCAACAGGAAATACCAGGAACCATCCAGGGCCCAACAGGAAATACCAGGAACCATCCAGGGCCCAGCAGGAAATACCAGGAACCATCCAGGGCCCAACAGGAAATACCAGGAACCATCCAGAGCCCAACAGGAAATACCACGAACCATCCAGGGCCCAACAGGAAATACCACGAACCATCCAGGGCCCAACAGGAAATACCACGAACCATCCAGGGCCCAACAGGAAATACCAGGAACCATCCAGGGCCCAACAGGAAATACCAGGAACCATCCAGGGCCCAACAGGAAATACCAGGAACCATCCAGAGCCCAACAGGAAATACCACGAACCATCCAGGGCCCAACAGGAAATACCACGAACCATCCAGGGCCCAACAGGAAATACCACGAACCATCCAGGGCCCAACAGGAAATACCAGGAACCATCCAGGGCCCAACAGGAAATACCAGGAACCATCCAGGGCCCAACAGGAAATACCAGGAACCATCCAGGGCCCAACAGGAAATACCAGGAACCATCCAGGGCCCAACAGGAAATACCACGAACCATCCAGAGCCCAACAGGAAATACCACGAACCATCCAGGGCCCAACAGGAAATACCAGGAACCATCCAGGGCCCAACAGGAAATACCAGGAACCATCCAGGGCCCAACAGGAAATACCAGGAACCATCCAGGGCCCAACAGGAAATACCAGGAACCATCCAGGGCCCAACAGGAAATACCAGGAACCATCCAGGGCCCAACAGGAAATACCAGGAACCATCCAGAGCCCAACAGGAAATACCAGGAACCATCCAGGGCCCAACAGGAAATACCAGGAACCATCCAGGGCCCAACAGGAAATACCAGGAACCATCCAGGGCCCAACAGGAAATACCACGAACCATCCAGGGCCCAACAGGAAATACCAGGAACCATCCAGGGCCCAACAGGAAATACCACGAACCATCCAGAGCCCAACAGGAAATACCAGGAACCATCCAGAGCCCAACAGGAAATACCACGAACCATCCAGGGCCCAACAGGAAATACCAGGAACCATCCAGAGCCCAACAGGAAATACCAGGAACCATCCAGGGCCCAACAGGAAATACCACGAACCATCCAGAGCCCACCAGGAAATACCACGAACCATCCAGGGCCCAACAGGAAATACCAGGAACCATCCAGAGCCCAACAGGAAATACCACGAACCATCCAGGGCCCAACAGGAAATACCACGAACCATCCAGGGCCCAACAGGAAATACCACGAACCATCCAGGGCCCAACAGGAAATACCAGGAACCATCCAGGGCCCAACAGGAAATACCAGGAACCATCCAGGGCCCAACAGGAAATACCAGGAACCATCCAGGGCCCAACAGGAAATACCAGGAACCATCCAGGGCCCAACAGGAAATACCACGAACCATCCAGGGCCCAACAGGAAATACCAGGAACCATCCAGGGCCCAACAGGAAATACCAGGAACCATCCAGGGCCCAACAGGAAATACCAGGAACCATCCAGAGCCCAACAGGAAATACCAGGAACCATCCAGGGCCCAACAGGAAATACCAGGAACCATCCAGGGCCCAACAGGAAATACCAGGAACCATCCAGGGCCCAACAGGAAATACCACGAACCATCCAGAGCCCACCAGGAAATACCACGAACCATCCAGGGCCCAACAGGAAATACCAGGAACCATCCAGAGCCCAACAGGAAATACCACGAACCATCCAGGGCCCAACAGGAAATACCAGGAACCATCCAGGGCCCAACAGGAAATACCACGAACCATCCAGGGCCCAACAGGAAATACCACGAACCATCCAGGGCCCAACAGGAAATACCACGAACCATCCAGAGCCCAACAGGAAATACCAGGAACCATCCAGAGCCCAACAGGAAATACCACGAACCATCCAGGGCCCAACAGGAAATACCACGAACCATCCAGAGCCCACCAGGAAATACCAGGAACCATCCAGAGCCCAACAGGAAATACCAGGAACCATCCAGAGCCCAACAGGAAATACCACGAACCATCCAGAGCCCAACAGGAAATACCACGAACCATCCAGGGCCCAACAGGAAATACCAGGAACCATCCAGGGCCCAACAGGAAATACCAGGAACCATCCAGGGCCCAACAGGAAATACCACGAACCATCCAGGGCCCAACAGGAAATACCAGGAACCATCCAGAGCCCAACAGGAAATACCACGAACCATCCAGAGCCCAACAGGAAATACCACGAACCATCCAGGGCCCAACAGGAAATACCAGGAACCATCCAGGGCCCAACAGGAAATACCAGGAACCATCCAGGGCCCAGCAGGAAATACCAGGAACCATCCAGGGCCCAACAGGAAATACCAGGAACCATCCAGAGCCCAACAGGAAATACCACGAACCATCCAGGGCCCAACAGGAAATACCACGAACCATCCAGGGCCCAACAGGAAATACCACGAACCATCCAGGGCCCAACAGGAAATACCAGGAACCATCCAGGGCCCAACAGGAAATACCAGGAACCATCCAGGGCCCAACAGGAAATACCAGGAACCATCCAGAGCCCAACAGGAAATACCACGAACCATCCAGGGCCCAACAGGAAATACCACGAACCATCCAGGGCCCAACAGGAAATACCACGAACCATCCAGGGCCCAACAGGAAATACCAGGAACCATCCAGGGCCCAACAGGAAATACCAGGAACCATCCAGGGCCCAACAGGAAATACCAGGAACCATCCAGGGCCCAACAGGAAATACCAGGAACCATCCAGGGCCCAACAGGAAATACCACGAACCATCCAGAGCCCAACAGGAAATACCACGAACCATCCAGGGCCCAACAGGAAATACCAGGAACCATCCAGGGCCCAACAGGAAATACCAGGAACCATCCAGGGCCCAACAGGAAATACCAGGAACCATCCAGGGCCCAACAGGAAATACCAGGAACCATCCAGGGCCCAACAGGAAATACCAGGAACCATCCAGGGCCCAACAGGAAATACCAGGAACCATCCAGAGCCCAACAGGAAATACCAGGAACCATCCAGGGCCCAACAGGAAATACCAGGAACCATCCAGGGCCCAACAGGAAATACCAGGAACCATCCAGGGCCCAACAGGAAATACCACGAACCATCCAGGGCCCAACAGGAAATACCAGGAACCATCCAGGGCCCAACAGGAAATACCACGAACCATCCAGAGCCCAACAGGAAATACCAGGAACCATCCAGAGCCCAACAGGAAATACCACGAACCATCCAGGGCCCAACAGGAAATACCAGGAACCATCCAGAGCCCAACAGGAAATACCAGGAACCATCCAGGGCCCAACAGGAAATACCACGAACCATCCAGAGCCCACCAGGAAATACCACGAACCATCCAGGGCCCAACAGGAAATACCAGGAACCATCCAGAGCCCAACAGGAAATACCACGAACCATCCAGGGCCCAACAGGAAATACCACGAACCATCCAGGGCCCAACAGGAAATACCACGAACCATCCAGGGCCCAACAGGAAATACCAGGAACCATCCAGGGCCCAACAGGAAATACCAGGAACCATCCAGGGCCCAACAGGAAATACCAGGAACCATCCAGGGCCCAACAGGAAATACCAGGAACCATCCAGGGCCCAACAGGAAATACCACGAACCATCCAGGGCCCAACAGGAAATACCAGGAACCATCCAGGGCCCAACAGGAAATACCAGGAACCATCCAGGGCCCAACAGGAAATACCAGGAACCATCCAGAGCCCAACAGGAAATACCAGGAACCATCCAGGGCCCAACAGGAAATACCAGGAACCATCCAGGGCCCAACAGGAAATACCAGGAACCATCCAGGGCCCAACAGGAAATACCACGAACCATCCAGAGCCCACCAGGAAATACCACGAACCATCCAGGGCCCAACAGGAAATACCAGGAACCATCCAGAGCCCAACAGGAAATACCACGAACCATCCAGGGCCCAACAGGAAATACCAGGAACCATCCAGGGCCCAACAGGAAATACCACGAACCATCCAGGGCCCAACAGGAAATACCACGAACCATCCAGGGCCCAACAGGAAATACCACGAACCATCCAGAGCCCAACAGGAAATACCAGGAACCATCCAGAGCCCAACAGGAAATACCACGAACCATCCAGGGCCCAACAGGAAATACCACGAACCATCCAGGGCCCAACAGGAAATACCACGAACCATCCAGAGCCCACCAGGAAATACCAGGAACCATCCAGAGCCCAACAGGAAATACCAGGAACCATCCAGAGCCCAACAGGAAATACCACGAACCATCCAGAGCCCACCAGGAAATACCAGGAACCATCCAGAGCCCAACAGGAAATACCACGAACCATCCAGAGCCCACCAGGAAATACCACGAACCATCCAGGGCCCAACAGGAAATACCAGGAACCATCCAGGGCCCACCAGGAAATACCACGAACCATCCAGGGCCCAACAGGAAATACCAGGAACCATCCAGAGCCCAACAGGAAATACCACGAACCATCCAGGGCCCAACAGGAAATACCAGGAACCATCCAGGGCCCAACAGGAAATACCACGAACCATCCAGGGCCCAACAGGAAATACCACGAACCATCCAGAGCCCACCAGGAAATACCACGAACCATCCAGAGCCCAACAGGAAATACCAGGAACCATCCAGGGCCCAACAGGAAATACCACGAACCATCCAGAGCCCACCAGGAAATACCAGGAACCATCCAGAGCCCAACAGGAAATACCACGAACCATCCAGAGCCCACCAGGAAATACCACGAACCATCCAGGGCCCAACAGGAAATACCAGGAACCATCCAGGGCCCAACAGGAAATACCACGAACCATCCAGGGCCCAACAGGAAATACCAGGAACCATCCAGGGCCCAACAGGAAATACCACGAACCATCCAGAGCCCAACAGGAAATACCAGGAACCATCCAGAGCCCAACAGGAAATACCACGAACCATCCAGGGCCCAACAGGAAATACCAGGAACCATCCAGAGCCCAACAGGAAATACCAGGAACCATCCAGGGCCCAACAGGAAATACCACGAACCATCCAGAGCCCACCAGGAAATACCACGAACCATCCAGGGCCCAACAGGAAATACCAGGAACCATCCAGAGCCCAACAGGAAATACCACGAACCATCCAGGGCCCAACAGGAAATACCAGGAACCATCCAGGGCCCAACAGGAAATACCACGAACCATCCAGGGCCCAACAGGAAATACCACGAACCATCCAGGGCCCAACAGGAAATACCACGAACCATCCAGAGCCCAACAGGAAATACCAGGAACCATCCAGAGCCCAACAGGAAATACCACGAACCATCCAGGGCCCAACAGGAAATACCACGAACCATCCAGGGCCCAACAGGAAATACCACGAACCATCCAGGGCCCAACAGGAAATACCAGGAACCATCCAGGGCCCAACAGGAAATACCAGGAACCATCCAGGGCCCAACAGGAAATACCAGGAACCATCCAGGGCCCAACAGGAAATACCACGAACCATCCAGGGCCCAACAGGAAATACCAGGAACCATCCAGGGCCCAACAGGAAATACCAGGAACCATCCAGGGCCCAACAGGAAATACCAGGAACCATCCAGGGCCCAACAGGAAATACCACGAACCATCCAGGGCCCAACAGGAAATACCAGGAACCATCCAGGGCCCAACAGGAAATACCACGAACCATCCAGGGCCCAACAGGAAATACCACGAACCATCCAGGGCCCAACAGGAAATACCAGGAACCATCCAGAGCCCACCAGGAAATACCAGGAACCATCCAGGGCCCAACAGGAAATACCAGGAACCATCCAGGGCCCAACAGGAAATACCAGGAACCATCCAGGGCCCAACAGGAAATACCACGAACCATCCAGGGCCCAACAGGAAATACCACGAACCATCCAGAGCCCAACAGGAAATACCACGAACCATCCAGGGCCCAACAGGAAATACCACGAACCATCCAGAGCCCAGCAGGAAATACCAGGAACCATCCAGGGCCCAACAGGAAATACCACGAACCATCCAGGGCCCAACAGGAAACACCACGAACCATCCAGGGCCCAACAGGAAATACCAGGAACCATCCAGAGCCCAACAGGAAATACCAGGAACCATCCAGGGCCCAACAGGAAATACCAGGAACCATCCAGGGCCCAACAGGAAATACCAGGAACCATCCAGGGCCCAACAGGAAATACCACGAACCATCCAGGGCCCAACAGGAAATACCAGGAACCATCCAGAGCCCAACAGGAAATACCAGGAACCATCCAGGGCCCAACAGGAAATACCAGGAACCATCCAGGGCCCAACAGGAAATACCAGGAACCATCCAGGGCCCAACAGGAAATACCAGGAACCATCCAGGGCCCAACAGGAAATACCAGGAACCATCCAGAGCCCAACAGGAAATACCACGAACCATCCAGAGCCCAACAGGAAATACCAGGAACCATCCAGGGCCCAACAGGAAATACCAGGAACCATCCAGGGCCCAACAGGAAATACCAGGAACCATCCAGGGCCCAACAGGAAATACCAGGAACCATCCAGAGCCCAACAGGAAATACCACGAACCATCCAGGGCCCAACAGGAAATACCACGAACCATCCAGGGCCCAACAGGAAATACCAGGAACCATCCAGAGCCCAACAGGAAATACCACGAACCATCCAGGGCCCAACAGGAAATACCAGGAACCATCCAGAGCCCAACAGGAAATACCAGGAACCATCCAGGGCCCAACAGGAAATACCAGGAACCATCCAGGGCCCAACAGGAAATACCACGAACCATCCAGGGCCCAACAGGAAATACCACGAACCATCCAGGGCCCAACAGGAAATACCAGGAACCATCCAGGGCCCAACAGGAAATACCACGAACCATCCAGGCCCAACAGGAAATACCACGAACCATCCAGGGCCCAACAGGAAATACCAGGAACCATCCAGGGCCCAACAGGAAATACCAGGAACCATCCAGGGCCCAACAGGAAATACCACGAACCATCCAGGGCCCAACAGGAAATACCACGAACCATCCAGGGCCCAACAGGAAATACCAGGAACCATCCAGGGCCCAACAGGAAATACCAGGAACCATCCAGGGCCCAACAGGAAATACCAGGAACCATCCAGGGCCCAACAGGAAATACCACGAACCATCCAGGGCCCAACAGGAAATACCACGAACCATCCAGGGCCCAACAGGAAATACCACGAACCATCCAGGGCCCAACAGGAAATACCAGGAACCATCCAGAGCCCAACAGGAAATACCACGAACCATCCAGAGCCCAACAGGAAATACCACGAACCATCCAGGGCCCAACAGGAAATACCAGGAACCATCCAGGGCCCAACAGGAAATACCAGGAACCATCCAGGGCCCAACAGGAAATACCACGAACCATCCAGGGCCCAACAGGAAATACCACGAACCATCCAGGGCCCACCAGGAAATACCAGGAACCATCCAGGGCCCAACAGGAAATACCACGAACCATCCAGAGCCCAACAGGAAATACCACGAACCATCCAGGGCCCAACAGGAAATACCAGGAACCATCCAGGGCCCAACAGGAAATACCACGAACCATCCAGGGCCCAACAGGAAATACCAGGAACCATCCAGGGCCCAACAGGAAATACCAGGAACCATCCAGGGCCCAACAGGAAATACCACGAACCATCCAGGGCCCAACAGGAAATACCAGGAACCATCCAGGGCCCAACAGGAAATACCAGGAACCATCCAGGGCCCAACAGGAAATACCACGAACCATCCAGGGCCCAACAGGAAATACCAGGAACCATCCAGGGCCCAACAGGAAATACCAGGAACCATCCAGGGCCCAACAGGAAATACCACGAACCATCCAGAGCCCAACAGGAAATACCAGGAACCATCCAGGGCCCAACAGGAAATACCAGGAACCATCCAGGGCCCAACAGGAAATACCAGGAACCATCCAGGGCCCAACAGGAAATACCAGGAACCATCCAGGGCCCAACAGGAAATACCAGGAACCATCCAGAGCCCAACAGGAAATACCAGGAACCATCCAGGGCCCAACAGGAAATACCAGGAACCATCCAGGGCCCAACAGGAAATACCAGGAACCATCCAGGGCCCAACAGGAAATACCAGGAACCATCCAGGGCCCAACAGGAAATACCAGGAACCATCCAGGGCCCAACAGGAAATACCAGGAACCATCCAGGGCCCAACAGGAAATACCAGGAACCATCCAGGGCCCACCAGGAAATACCAGGAACCATCCAGGGCCCAACAGGAAATACCAGGAACCATCCAGGGCCCAACAGGAAATACCAGGAACCATCCAGGGCCCAACAGGAAATACCAGGAACCATCCAGAGCCCAACAGGAAATACCACGAACCATCCAGAGCCCAACAGGAAATACCACGAACCATCCAGGGCCCAACAGGAAATACCAGGAACCATCCAGGGCCCAACAGGAAATACCACGAACCATCCAGGGCCCAACAGGAAATACCACGAACCATCCAGGGCCCAACAGGAAATACCAGGAACCATCCAGAGCCCAACAGGAAATACCACGAACCATCCAGGGCCCAACAGGAAATACCAGGAACCATCCAGGGCCCAACAGGAAATACCACGAACCATCCAGGGCCCAACAGGAAATACCACGAACCATCCAGAGCCCAACAGGAAATACCACGAACCATCCAGAGCCCACCAGGAAATACCAGGAACCATCCAGGGCCCAACAGGAAATACCAGGAACCATCCAGAGCCCAACAGGAAATACCACGAACCATCCAGGGCCCAACAGGAAATACCAGGAACCATCCAGGGCCCAACAGGAAATACCACGAACCATCCAGAGCCCAACAGGAAATACCACGAACCATCCAGAGCCCAACAGGAAATACCAGGAACCATCCAGGGCCCAACAGGAAATACCAGGAACCATCCAGGGCCCAACAGGAAATACCACGAACCATCCAGGGCCCAACAGGAAATACCAGGAACCATCCAGAGCCCAACAGGAAATACCAGGAACCATCCAGGGCCCAACAGGAAATACCACGAACCATCCAGGGCCCAACAGGAAATACCAGGAACCATCCAGGGCCCAACAGGAAATACCACGAACCATCCAGGGCCCAACAGGAAATACCACGAACCATCCAGGGCCCAACAGGAAATACCACGAACCATCCAGGGCCCAACAGGAAATACCAGGAACCATCCAGGGCCCAACAGGAAATACCAGGAACCATCCAGGGCCCAACAGGAAATACCAGGAACCATCCAGAGCCCAACAGGAAATACCACGAACCATCCAGGGCCCAACAGGAAATACCACGAACCATCCAGGGCCCAACAGGAAATACCACGAACCATCCAGGGCCCAACAGGAAATACCAGGAACCATCCAGGGCCCAACAGGAAATACCAGGAACCATCCAGGGCCCAACAGGAAATACCAGGAACCATCCAGGGCCCAACAGGAAATACCAGGAACCATCCAGGGCCCAACAGGAAATACCAGGAACCATCCAGGGCCCAACAGGAAATACCACGAACCATCCAGGGCCCAACAGGAAATACCAGGAACCATCCAGAGCCCAACAGGAAATACCAGGAACCATCCAGGGCCCACCAGGAAATACCACGAACCATCCAGGGCCCAACAGGAAATACCAGGAACCATCCAGGGCCCAACAGGAAATACCACGAACCATCCAGGGCCCAACAGGAAATACCACGAACCATCCAGGGCCCAACAGGAAATACCACGAACCATCCAGGGCCCAACAGGAAATACCAGGAACCATCCAGGGCCCAACAGGAAATACCAGGAACCATCCAGGGCCCAACAGGAAATACCAGGAACCATCCAGGGCCCAACAGGAAATACCACGAACCATCCAGGGCCCAACAGGAAATACCACGAACCATCCAGGGCCCAACAGGAAATACCAGGAACCATCCAGGGCCCAACAGGAAATACCACGAACCATCCAGGGCCCAACAGGAAATACCAGGAACCATCCAGGGCCCAACAGGAAATACCAGGAACCATCCAGAGCCCAACAGGAAATACCAGGAACCATCCAGGGCCCAACAGGAAATACCAGGAACCATCCAGGGCCCAACAGGAAATACCACGAACCATCCAGGGCCCAACAGGAAATACCACGAACCATCCAGGGCCCAACAGGAAATACCAGGAACCATCCAGAGCCCAACAGGAAATACCAGGAACCATCCAGGGCCCAACAGGAAATACCACGAACCATCCAGGGCCCAACAGGAAATACCAGGAACCATCCAGGGCCCAACAGGAAATACCACGAACCATCCAGGGCCCACCAGGAAATACCAGGAACCATCCAGGGCCCAACAGGAAATACCAGGAACCATCCAGGGCCCAACAGGAAATACCAGGAACCATCCAGGGCCCAACAGGAAATACCAGGAACCATCCAGGGCCCAACAGGAAATACCACGAACCATCCAGGGCCCAACAGGAAATACCACGAACCATCCAGGGCCCAACAGGAAATACCACGAACCATCCAGGGCCCAACAGGAAATACCACGAACCATCCAGGGCCCAACAGGAAATACCAGGAACCATCCAGGGCCCAACAGGAAATACCAGGAACCATCCAGGGCCCAACAGGAAATACCAGGAACCATCCAGGGCCCAACAGGAAATACCAGGAACCATCCAGGGCCCAACAGGAAATACCACGAACCATCCAGGGCCCAACAGGAAATACCACGAACCATCCAGGGCCCAACAGGAAATACCACGAACCATCCAGGGCCCAACAGGAAATACCAGGAACCATCCAGGGCCCAACAGGAAATACCAGGAACCATCCAGGGCCCAACAGGAAATACCACGAACCATCCAGGGCCCAACAGGAAATACCAGGAACCATCCAGGGCCCAACAGGAAATACCACGAACCATCCAGGGCCCAACAGGAAATACCAGGAACCATCCAGGGCCCAACAGGAAATACCAGGAACCATCCAGGGCCCAACAGGAAATACCACGAACCATCCAGGGCCCAACAGGAAATACCAGGAACCATCCAGGGCCCAACAGGAAATACCAGGAACCATCCAGGGCCCAACAGGAAATACCACGAACCATCCAGGGCCCAACAGGAAATACCAGGAACCATCCAGGGCCCAACAGGAAATACCAGGAACCATCCAGGGCCCAACAGGAAATACCAGGAACCATCCAGGGCCCAACAGGAAATACCAGGAACCATCCAGGGCCCAACAGGAAATACCAGGAACCATCCAGGGCCCAACAGGAAATACCAGGAACCATCCAGGGCCCAACAGGAAATACCACGGAACCATCCAGGGCCCAACAGGAAATACCAGGAACCATCCAGGGCCCAACAGGAAATACCAGGAACCATCCAGGGCCCAACAGGAAATACCAGGAACCATCCAGGGCCCAACAGGAAATACCACGAACCATCCAGGGCCCAACAGGAAATACCACGAACCATCCAGGGCCCAACAGGAAATACCACGAACCATCCAGGGCCCAACAGGAAATACCAGGAACCATCCAGGGCCCAACAGGAAATACCAGGAACCATCCAGGGCCCAACAGGAAATACCACGAACCATCCAGGGCCCACCAGGAAATACCACGAACCATCCAGGGCCCAACAGGAAAT
>OZ038392.1:11526510-12034696 GCA_964036045.1 Eutreptiella sp. 'Long Island Sound 2002'
CGGCGTTCCTGCCAGGGGCAGAAGGCGGCGGGCAAGGCCTGGACCCCAGGGCAGCCCCAAGGAGCACCAGCCGCAAGGGGCTGCCCGGCCCAGATATGAGGGTATGAGGGCGGCCCAGAGGTCGCCGGGTTGGAATGGATGCGTTCCCCAGTGATGCGCTGGGCATGTTCGCCGTTGAGGACCCCGGATCCGGCAGCACAAGCAGCGGTGCCATCCAATTCGGGGCACCCGCCCATCTATGGGACCCTCCTCTCCAGGGTACCCCCGAGGGCACCCAGGCAGGCGGTTGGAGGCGGTTGCCAAAGCGGTTGGGGGCGGTTACTGTCGGTTACAAATGCCATTGGGGCTGGCAGTTGCCGTCACGGAGACAGTGGCTGGGCATGGGCTGGGCGCCCTGGAGCGGGGGGGGGGGGGGGTACCCCCCCCCATTCCAATGCACCCCCCTGAATGGGGCTGTTTGAGCAGCGGGCCTCTCCAGGGTACCCCCGAGGGCACCCTCACATGGGGGGGAACCCTCATATCACCCGCTCCGCTCCTCTCCTATGGACCACCTTTCACCCAAATCACCACACCTTTTTGCAGCAGGAGAGAGGCTCGCTCCGCTGATGTGCCCGGAGCAAGTTCCTGAAGACGTTTGCAGGCGCCCGGGCCCTCTGCACGTTTTCGCTCGAAATATTATTGTATTGGCCGGTCGCACGGTTCCTTTAGTTTATATTGGAACTGCTGCTGTTGTAGTGCTACCATTGTGTGTTGCAAGCCCCCCCCCCGTTGGGGGGACCGTCACTTCATGACGGTCGCCCCCCCCCCCCCCCGCGCGCCATGGGGGGGGCTGGTCTGACATTTGGGGGGGGATTACAAGGGGGGCGGGGGGTACCCCCCCTCCCCCTTGCGCAAGCACGGCCTTGTCTAAGCACAGGGTGGGCGTTGAACCGCCGTTTTTAGGAATTTTTGGGACCACTGTTTTTGTGGTCCCAGATGTAACATGGGGTTTAAAAACAGTTTACCACACATTGCCACCCGATGATGTTTGTTTTGATATGATTCTTAGCCATTCCTGCTCTTTCCCTTCCACAGCCTATCGCCATCTGCATCTGAGAGATCTCCTGGATGTGGGTGATCATGTGTGTTTGCCATCATGTGTGCCACACGTAGGCACGGTCTTGTCTAAGCACGGGGTGGGCGTTGAACCACTGTTTTGCCTGGTTTTTTGGGACCGTGGCCGTGCTTGCGCAAGGGGGGGGCGGGGGGTACCAGCAACCCATCCCTCCCGACAGACAAAAGCTCCAATCCCAGCACCAGCCCCCTCCGCCGGGGCATGTGCGGGTGCGTTTTGGGGGCAAAGGGCTCCCGAGGGAAACCCCCGCCCATTTTGAAGGTCTCGTGCAGCCGAATCGTCACGGCCGGTGTGGCCTAGCGGACTGGCTGCTCATTGTAGGGCTAGGGCCCAGGGTTCTGGTTTGGGGGGGGGGATGCACAGGTCATGGTGAGAGGGAGGGCAAGGGGAGGTTCGGGGAGGCTGTGCCGAACCAATGCGTGGCCCTGCAGGCAATGTACCCCCCCCCTGCCCCCAGACCCACCCCAACTTGCCCCTCCTAGAGCCCCCCCCCCTCCATCGCCCCTCCCAGACCCCCCCCCCCCCCCAAGGGCACCTGTGTCCAACAGTTTGTGTGGGGGCTGGGGGCACTGAGCGTCTAAACCGGCCCTGGGGTGGGACTATTGGTGACGCATGGTCAATAATACAGGATCTGATTTTCTCAGAGATCAATCCCCTCCTCCATCTCACACCATGTGTGGTTCTACAACTGCAACCCCCCCCCCCCCCCCTTGTAATCTCCCCCCCACCCCAATGGGGGAACCGTCATTCTGACATAAAAGCATAGGCAATACTAGCTGCGAAAGGCGCCGAAGCAACATTTTCTTTAGTTTATATTGGAACTGCTGCTGTTTTAGTGCTACCATTGTGTGTTGCAAACCCCGCCCCCCCCTTGGGGGGACCGTCACTTCATGACCGTCGCCCCCCCCCCCCCCGCCATGAGGGGGACTGGTCTGACATTGGGGGGGGGATTACAAGGGGGGCGGGGGGGTACCAGCAACCCATCCCTCCCACCAGACAAAAGCTCCAATCCCAGCACCAGCCCCCTCCGCCCCAGGGTGTACCCATTTCCCCAACGCTTTGGAGGTTTGAACGGTCAAGGTGCTGCAGATTTTATACTCCTGCTCAGCTATCGTTTGATTCCGTACCGCGAACCTTGACTTTGCCCTGAGGGAGCGGTTTTGACCTTTGCTCGTTACACAAGCTGACCATTTTATCTTAAAACTGGCACCATTTTCGCCACAGCTTTAACCCTTGGCAGGGCTTCACCAGCGATATTGCTCCATTCGCCCCAACGTGCAGTGGATTCATGGCATGGAAGCTGCCCGCTTCAGCTTTTCAGACTGCATCTTACATTAGAAGATGGCATCAGCATGCCCCCCCCCGCCCTTTCTTTTTTGGCGTTACAAACAAACCACTGTGTGTATGTGGGTACGTGTGTGTGTGTGTGCGTGCCAGGCCCACACAAGTGCATTTTGCTGGAACACGGGGGGGGGGGGGGCTTCGTCAGGGGACAAGTTTGTGGGGAAACTTTCTTTTTCAGTTTGGTGTCGAAATCTTCCCCATGAAATTTTTTTGTGTAATTTTGGGGCACGTTGTGTTCTTTGTGCATCCTCAGGGGGCCTTGCTCTTTTTTTTTTCTTGAATCTCTGATGAGTTGGTGTTTTTCAAGATTTGGGCCTGCCAAAGTTTCACACTACTGATTGGCCACAAGGAACATTTGATGCTGTGTGTCGAATGGCCCTGCAATGTTCCCGTGTCCAATGGCCCTGCACCAAAATTGGAGGTGTGTTGCAGTTTTCCCCTCACGAGATTTTCCCCGCCAAAATTGTCCCCAGACGTTATTTCCCCCCGCGCTGTATCCAGTGATCCAGTGTGGATGTGTTCTACCCTGTCATTCACCGTGTATTTCATGTTGGTTACAGATGGTACCGGGTGGATAGTTTGTTGTGGGCTGAGGAGACCAAATGAGTAGGCACGAGCCCATGCAGGGAAGCATTGGGGATAGTCGGTGTGAAAGATTGTCCTTTGGGGTAAAGGTTAGGAGTCACCTGCAGGGGTGATGACCTTAGGCAAAGGAAGGACGGGTGGGACCTTGGCGTTAGTTGCCATTTTACGGGCACCCCTATTACAGGCAGCTAAACAGCAATTGGGGCACTGGCTCCGGAGCCCTGTGGAAAAGGCCCGGAGCACGTCAAACGCACCTTGGATGGGCATCGTCCAACTGGTGGAACCCCATACCTCCTCGCTCTGCGGCCAATCTCTGTCTCTCTCTCTCTGTCTCTCCCTCCCTCCCTCTGTCTCTCTCTCTCTCTCTCTCTCTCTGTCTGTCTGTCTGTCTGTCTGTCTGTCTCTCTCTCTCTCTCTCTCTCTCTCTCTCTCTCTGTCTCGTCCCCCCCCCCCCCCGTATCTCCCCCCTCTCCTCTGCACCAGCCACCTCAACCAGACACATTTTCTGCAACCCTTTGCCTAGGAGAACCAGTTTGTCTTGGCTGGTATTACTTGTCCATTGCGAGTGTCCTGCTCTAGTACAGGCCTTCGCCATATTGTCGGGATCAGCCCCAGGGACCATGGGTAATCACCATGAAGATTCCTACCGACTGAACGTTAAGGATGTGGGAGTGTTGTTTCGCGCTGTAGGTACGCCGCAGGCGCCGTAGCCCAGTCCTTCTACAACCCCAAATCACCAGAACCGATGTTTTGCCAAAAACATACGTTTTGTCCATAGTGCTTACTGTTTTTCTTGCCCCCCCCCGGGTGCGCTTCCATTGGGTGAACACATAAATGTCTGAGACTATGGAACAAGACAAGAACCCGGTGGTGGACAATTCAGGACCCGACCCGGGGCTCGCCAAGTTCAGGATGTGGGTGCTTGGCCCTTTCGAGACAATCCGGGGCCAACAGGAATACCAGGAGAGGAGCGGAGAATGGTTGATTGAGGAGCAGGAGAGAATTGTGGACCTGCAGGTGGGTGCGGATGTGGGGGTGGTGGGAGATGGCCGCTCCTGGCAGGAGCCGACCCTGGCTCCTGCTCCTGAGGAGCACCGACCCTGGCTCCTGAGGAGCTCCGACCCTGGGGAGCTCCTGAGGAGCACCGACCCTGGCTCCTGAGGAGCTCCGACCCTGAGGGCGCTCCTGAGGAGCACCGACCCTGGCTCCTCAGGAGCCAAAGCTCCTGAGGAGCACCGACCCTGCTCCGGAGGAGCAAATTGGCTCCTGAGGAGCACCGACCCTGGCTCCTGAGGAGCCAAAACAGAAAAATGCTATTTTTTCACTTTTTGCTTAGTACTTTGCATATTTTCTAGAAAGGGTGCCCATGGTGGCAACAAAGATACCTACAACTTCGACAAAAGTTGCATTTTTGGAGTCTTCGGGGCTTTACTAATGCTTGCATGATTGATCCTGAAAAACACCACGTCTGCTCCTTGGGAACATTTGCGCTTCCGAAGAAAAGCGGCCCCCAGGAAGCAACCCATCGAGCATGCAAGATTGCCAACAAGGCAGATCAAAGTTGCGTTTTTGCTAGCTTTGGAGGTTGCACTAGAGATTTCCTTCAAATTTGTTTAGTGAACCAGTTCGTTTATTTGAATCATTGATTTTGAGAAGAACCATCATTGCTTTTTGAGGAGTACCGTGCGTGTCTTTCGAAGAGCTAAAACAAACCTAAGGGCTTTTTACTTTGTGCTTGTTGTTTCGTATCATTTCAACATCTGCTCGGCATCATTCTTGCAACATTACCCGCAGCCCAAAAGTTGCATTGCGCTTTAGAAAATCTAATAGACATTTGTTTTCTTTGCTTCAATGTTTGCTTTGTGACCAACGTCAATTAACAAGATACTTTGTTTCAAAAATGGGAATTTGAAACTCTTATAGCCATGGAACTTGGGTTTAAGTTGTTTTGCAAATAACATCATTGCCTGTATTTTGAAACCGCAATGAAAAGTCTGCATTTGCATTGATTAGGCATTTTTAGTCTTGAACCTCTTGTGCAATTTTTTTTCAATCAACCTCTTTATTCCTTAACCAAAGAACCATGCAGCAAGCACTTACTAATGTGATTTAACAATACCATAAAATGATCAGCCAAATAATGAGAATACATGATTCCTTGTCAACACGGCGATGGTCGCCACCCTACATGGTGATATATGATGACACGGCTCATCCGCAATCTTCAAGGTGGATGCATCAAGCATGCACCCTAATCGTCACGAAAAGTAAGTGCGTATCTTGGCCCCATGGACTCTTCTGGGGCACAATTCCTTATGGAATGTTGCCACTCGTAACGAAGAGGACCATAAAATAGGTACATTGACCTACGGGGCACAAAGACACTCACCTCGTGCCCATCGCGATTGCGAAACCACAAAACGGTGTCGCTTAGCAAAGACACTCCCACAACGTGTTTGCCGTATCCTTCCCTCCCGTTTTGTGGGTACAGGTCGGTATGCCACCTTATTCCACGGCCAGGAGGATAGAATACGATTAGGAGTGATGCCAAATTGATTGATGGCAAGTGACATAACAACCATTGCCATAAGTCATATAAAGCCTTGGGAAGCGAGTTAATTAATCCCAAAGGAGAGGTAGATAATTGCAACGTCGAAAAGTCGAAAATACGGCCATATGATTGTTGGCCGCGTCCGGTGTGCTGATTCCACACACAAACGTCATCACACACAGAAATGAGAACATTTTCAAATCCATCGTCGATGAAATTTTCTAATAAATGGAAACAAGGTGGCATCTTGTCCAGCAACCTTGGGAATGGATACAATGTGGCCCCGGCTGAAAATGCTCCGTCGCCGGAAGCATCATGGCTTCTGAGGGTATCCATACAAGCAGAAGATGATCCCGTGTACCATATGGTATGGTATTTATCGTGTCCGGATTGCGCGTCCACTATGTCCGCCGCTGCCGAACAAAGGGGTGAACAAGACTCTCCTTGCATGTCCATTGGCAACTGTTGGGTGTTTATCACCACCACCCGTGTATCTTGGGCGATGGAACCATGTTCCGCGGCATCAGTTTGTGCATACGGCATATGCACATGATCCAAGTTGGACGGTGGGGTCGCCGCCACCGCCATATCAGCATTCCCAGGCGGAGCGTGGCAAGCACTTTGGCTAGCACTTGCCGTGCTCCTATCATCGTCTTGTGAAATAATGCCTGCACATGCTACATGATGCTTTATGAACATCTGGGAAGCTGTGTCTTCCCCCGGCATGTAGGCCAAAAGGTTCTTCTTCATCTTCCACCTTTTGTTGTTCCATTTTTGATGGGCCTTCTTGCTCGGTGAATTTTTCCCCATTGCTGCTGAAGAAAACCTAAATACATGCGTAAACCGATTGACACTTTGTATTGGCACCAATCACATAGCAATCAACACAACCTTTTGTACCATCAATCCCTCATTGGTTGCGGGAGAAACCACAAAATTGGGGCCAAAATAGCACTTCATCTGCCTTGCTTTAGAAGATTCGCATTCATTGAACTTTTGGACCCCACCGGCATACAATTGTTCCGTACACCATCATTGGCCGCTGTGTTGCATATTTGAATGAAAATGACGCATCGGGCAGTACGCAAAATGCACAAAAAATCCTATCATCAACTTCACAAAGCAAATAATCAACCAAAAATGAAAAAAAATTCGTAGTCCAATTGGCGCATCAATAATTTACCTAACACATCAAATTGCAATCCTTCGGTCCAAAGATGTGAAAATTGGTACCGCACAGCAGATGTATTGCAAAGGCATGAATCAATTAAACACTGTGCCGTGTCGTGATGCAAAAGAATGATGGTTACACGATCTGGCCGAATCAGCTTTCCATAATTGCGAGATTCCGATGCCACCGTCACACTGCTTGCTAATTCTTCCATGTTTGCTGTTTTTAACAACCCTCAGGCCAGCATGCCACACATGCAATTGAAGTCAAATTCTACCCTCCACCACCTGCTTTGCCAGTGCACTAATCACAGGCTTGGCTATTTGCCGGTTCGATTTGAGGCTGGCAGACAAAGCTCAGGGCACAACACTCTCAGCAGCCCATGGTTGATTGCTAGTTCTCTCATAGGGCTTCAGCCACGAGAACAGTGCGAGTTACTCAGGATTCTTGCCCTCAGTGGTGGTACTAGCAGCGTGTCCACCTCCATATCGGGACCATTGCTTGCTAATTATGGTCCCACTGCAATTCCTTCTTCCACCACCGCCGCCGCCAGTGCTCTGATCTGTTGATTGCCTTAATCCCTTGACCCGGTCCAGTGAACTCAAAGCACAACACTTGCAAATGCCCGCAATTGATCGCTGGTTCCTGCATTTGGTTCAGTCTGCAACTCACGAGAGCCCCCTGCGGCAAGCTCAGATGCAAAAAGTGCAACACAATTGCAAAAGCTGCCAAGTAATTTCCAGAAACACTGTCTGTGGCTACAATGCCCAAGAGGGAATATGCTTGTTCACATCACCATTGATCATTGCAAATACCCAGTCTGTGAATCATAAGAGATGTCCACAGTCACATTCTTTGCAATATGTTTGCGGGCTCCAGGCTGTCTTGGTTCAGTCGGGTTTGTTCTTGGCAGGAGTAACAGCGGTGGTTGATTGGGCAAAATATTCTGGTGTTGCAGGCAATGTTATTCCTGGTGATGTTTTCGCAAAGAAAGGGGACGATTTGAGGTATTGGACACACAGTGTACACAATTTGTCGTCCGTCGAAAGGTGAGGGTGTCGTTCTGCAATTAGCGCTTGCTGAGATCCACCAGGGTCTGTGCTGTCAATTCTGACCCCTGGCTCAAACAAGCAGCACACTTTGCCACCAGAAATCAGTGCGGAGCTGTTAACAAACAAAACAAATGCATGGGGGGCCAGACCACTGTGACACTGAAGTATGTCAGCTGAAGAATTCCCACCCATAACATGCCTTTTTCTGGTGTTCAATCCTGCAGCCCACTGAACAACAAATCGGGGTGAATCGTTTGGGGGGGGGGGGGGGAGGGGGGTTGGCACATGGCTGAAGAGAAATTGAGTATGGACAAATAGAAGATTGTAGAGGAAGGGCAGATGTGTATGATGCAACGAATTCAACTAATTGGTCCAAAATTCTGTGAACTCCAGCACTCTGCACTGCCATTTAAGTCTTTATTGGAAACTCTCAGTGAGTGCGCATCTCCACCAGACATTCACCATCCAACTGCCATGCTCCTGTGATGCGGTGCTCAGGGCACAAATATACGTGAGGTTTGGGGGAAACCATTCCTATCCACCCACCCACACCACATTCACTCCAGAGTTTGTTGTTGATTTTTGGCTTGTGAAGTCACATGAAGTGCACACCGTAGTAGTGGTATCTGCTGACGCCTCCGGTTTCGAGAAGGAATGCAGAAGTCCCGTACAGTGGGGGGGGGGGGGGGGGGGGCAAAAACTGTCAGCCGACTGTCAGTAATTGCATGCGGTGGGGGCAAGATAGGCAAAAACTATCAGCTGCCAGAAAAGCACAAATCCCATTCAGGAGGGGTAGGGAATGCAAAAAAATCTCATCTGGGGGCAGTAGAAATGAAATTTGGCAGGTGGAGTTCAAGTCAAGGACAAACAAAAGCATAATTGTATCATCATGGGGAAATGGCTGAGGCCAGGAGGAGGGGGGGGGGGGGGGGTCTGCTAACAGGTGAAGATCTGTGTGCAAGACCGAGCTGTCTTAAGCAGAAGCAGGGTTGGAACTGTGATACCAGATCTCATGAATGGTCAATGTGGTAACCAGACAGACGTCGTGGCTCGTTAAAACCATACAATACAACAGGTTTTTTCCATTAATGGAGACCTGATCCCTTCGCAGCAGCCAACTTCATGTCCTCAGGCTTGATGGTAGCGCGCTTTGCATGTGTAGCATACACAATACAACCTGCAGAGCAAGAGCATGTGGTTTGATGCCAAAGCCAAACACATAAACATGAACAAAGCAGACAAACATGCGCACCAAATCGATTGGTTCCCACAGCGTTGTTCAAGCTTCAAATGGAAAGCAAGCGAAACAAAGACCACCATACTTTTAAACATGTCAGTCAAGAACGCCTCTGCGGCTACTTGAATGGCTTCCATTGCCTCCTTGGTAAAAGGAACGTCATACTTCATTTCTTGGGCGATCTCTCGAACACATCGGCCAAATGGCTTCTTTGGGATCAACAAATTTGTCGAACTCTGGAGGGACTTGATTTGACGCACTGCAGCACTCCCCGGCCTAGCTCTTCGCCGCTTCAAAGGCTTGGTAGGCGCCATTTTTCTCCGAATCCGTGCCTGCTCGACTGTGTAGCGTCCCATGTTTGCAAGATGAGATCCTGAAGACAGATACACACAAATGGGTGCACAACATGCGCACACACACGCACAGCAGGGTCTGGGGTTGGCAAAGAGGACAGTGCATTTTTGCTCCTGGTTTCAGTGCATTTTTGGTCCTGGTTTCAGTGCATTTTTGCTCCTGGTTTCAGTGCATTTTTGCTTCCAGTTTCAGTGCATTTTTGCTCCTGGTTCAGTGCATTTTTGCTCCTGTTCATTTGCACATACTTACATGCACAAAAATGCACGCACCCCCTACCTTTTGTACCTCCGTCCCTCCGCCCCTCGCTCGCTCGCTCGCTCACTTACTAACTGACTCACTCACTCCAAATTTTTTGGAAAGATCAGAATTGGGGGGTGTGCACATAAATTTTTTGCTTGTTAGGAGGCTCCCCTTACACTTAAAAAAGAATCCCAATGCTCTTGTATATGTGGCAGTGTCCCTTGATATTACCACAGCTAAGTTGCAATGTTTTTCCCGAGGGCCTTCAATCCCCCGTTTCGAATGTTGTCTCTTCGCATTGGCTGTACCACATCCATTGCAGCAGACACTAACCAACTTTGTGTGCGCCGTGTACACATGCATATGGTGTGCAAGTGACCTATTGGTTGAGCCAATAGGTCTACACAGGGTGTCATCAATGTAAGTTTTGTTGCCTTCGGCAAACAAAATCACAAGGAGAAGAAACTTCAAATTTCCAAAAACGTTTGGGGAACCAACCGCAAGAATCGTAAATTTGGGGCTTTGTAGAGGCCCATGGTGTGTGCTACACGGGCTCGGCGGCTACTACATGGGTCCCTATGGGTGCTAAAATACCCGCACTATCACCAAATGATCACCCCCATTTTGAAAAAAAAATTCAGATGTCACCAAGTAGGTAAACCATGTAAACAACATGGGTCGCTATGGGTGCTCAAGAACCCATAGTGTTAGCAAATGATGACCCAAAAATATCCCGGGGGCAACCGGAGGGCTTTGGGAAACCCCCAATTTCAAAGAATTTCTGGTTGCCACTTCACAACCAAAACAACAACGGCCACTATGTGGGAGCCAATGTACCCTATTGTGACCAAATAAAACCATTCCAAGGGACAAAAGCGTTTCAATAAAAATGGATACGCTAGATTTTCCGGTGCCACATAACAACGCAAACGACATCAATTTTGGGGCTTTCGTGGGGCCCATGGGGTGTGCTACATGGGCACGATGGATACTCCGCGGGCCCCTGTGGGTGCTCGAGTAACTGTCTTATCACTGAGTGATGACCCAAACCCGGCCCGGGGGCAACAAAAGGGTTTCAAAGAATTCCAATTTTGCAAAACTTTTAGCTGCCACGAAACAGCCCAGCCGACATGAAAATGGCTAAATCCTCCTTGGCAAGGGCCCATGAAGGTGGTTGGGCCGCAAAAACCTAGACTTCGGACCCTTAGCCCTGACCGTGTTACATGTAACAGAAAAAAATTCTTGAGCTTCGGTGAATCAACACAGAGCACCCACAATACACAAAACAATTTCGCCCGCCCCCCCCCTGCCGCACACACGAGATCAACCTAAAAAAAGCGTACCCAGGTCCGGGAACGTAGGGAGGTCCAAATTTAAGATTACAAGGTCAATATTTTACAAGGGGTTGGACATGTGATACCACAACTTGGGCTATGCTACGCGGACGAACCCACAAAGCGGGAGGAGGGGGGGATACAAGGGCCGCGCTTGTACTTGAGCCAAAAAAATCTTCGTGGTGATTCCGATAGTGTTCTTCCCGTGAGTGACGCCACACCGCTATCCACCACCCAACACATAAGGCACATTCCAACATCGTACACAAGTTGTACTCAACTGAAGCGGCACCAAGAAATACAACATCACACACTTCAATGTGAAAAAGCACAGTGTTAAGTTCACAAAGCCATGTCATAACGTTAGAGAGCACAACTCTGATCTCATAAGGGTACCTTGCTGATACTCCTTGGCAAGCCCGGCTTTAGCTTTTGAGGACGGGCTTTGTGGCCCCTACGCAATTGATTGGCCTAAATGGTGCAGGAACGAGCCTGTCAAAAGTGTACCCTTGTTCACTGTTGCCATTTCATGGACACCAATGCCAATAACAAGAATTCAACATCTTCACGTTGTTGGGAACCTTAGAGTGATGCAAATGATGCCGGTAGTATACTTTTGGGGACCCAGAGGGCAACGTTGATACTTTTTTGGGCGACTTCGCAAATTAAACGACCATTTCAATTTCTCATGTGGAATTGGTTTTGACCACAACCTCATCGAGATTTTGTTCTAATTGCCATGTTTGTTTGCTTTGGGGTTCCAACTAGTGCACCCATTAGTTCACTCTATGAGAAAATCCACCATCAGTTGAATTTTTTTTCAGTTAATAGCTAGGGTGTTGGGGCGGCTTGTTGAATCTAGACACTTTTTGGCGGACCTTAGATTGATGCACCTGCCAAGGTGACTGCTAGACTCAGGCCACGAGGAACACTCTCAAGACGTGGGCAATGGGTCCTTACTAGCCCTGCCCCTAGCTCACCACCATAAAAGCACCTCCCGTTGCTTTCTCAAGCGCCCTATCCCGTTAGAGGGCAAAGCCGAGCTCCTAAGGAGATAAAGAGCATGGCTATCGAGTCCTCACTTTGGCACGGGGAGCCGCACTTCGAATACCTCGAAATTCTAGCCCCTTTCACCTCTGCATCATCCATGCCTCATGCTCCTCAGGGCACTCCTCAGTAATTCCGCCCAAGCCCCATCTCCCATGAGCCCCGGCCCTTCGCCACAGCCCAGCTCCCAAAGCCTCAGGAGGTTCACCTTGGGGTGTATAGGAGATGACCTCTTGTGAAAACCACCGTACCTGGTCCTCATGGGTTGTCTCATTTGGAGCGACCCTAGCTCTTGAGGAGCATCAACCCCGGAAGTGCTGCTGAGGAGCACTGCCCCTGTAGAGGAGCAAAGGAAAGGGTCAAAAAGTGAAATTAACCCATGGATTGTCAGCTATGTTCTATGCGTGGCGCTTTCCTTAGTGAATGCATTTGTAAGCAGCATTGATATCAGTCAATTTGTATGCTGATGTGCATCGGTAAATTGGCCTTAATTTGTAAAATTGCAATTAGATGTATCTCATGGGCCGTTTTCATAAGATACATCCCGTGCGCGGATTTATCTTATGAAATGCTCAGACGCACCCTTTATGAGCAGTCAACAACATAAATCCGCACTAGGATTGATCTTATAACCTCAACAAAACTTGCTTTTGGCCTCCGCTGAAATCACATCAGCGTAACCCAGCCTTCTCCCTCATAAGGGACAGCAATTAGTCGGCAAATATCATTTTATGAAAAGTGAATGAATAAGATCAAGACTCGAACTAGGACCGAGCTGGGTCCTAGTCTTGCGTAACGCATTGGAGATCACCGTTGAAGAAAGACCGCTTGCTGTAGAGATGTGCCTCCACGGTCAGGACGATCGTCCTGAAACGCGGCTCAAAAACGGTTCGTTTTCACCTCAAAATGGACCACCGTGTGGCACCACGGCATGGTACACGCCTAATTGAACACCCATTTGCCATCATTTGATAGCCCAATCGCCATGGAAGAACAACGGCCCTCATTGCAAACGCCCACTTGACACACTGGCGATCGTCCTGAGTTTTCAGGACGATCGTCCTGAAAACAGCCCAAAAACGGAAATTTTTGGACACTAAATCGAGGTAGACGGCTTAAAACGCAACGAAACGTGTTTGTGGCGATGCGCCTTGGCTCCCCGGTCGTTTTGAGCTGCTTGAATGCCGGTTTTGAGCCGCGGTGTGGTCTCAAGGACTTTTTAAGCGCCCGCTGCTGCTTGCTGCTGCTTGCTGCTGCTTGCTGCTGCTAAAACGTGTAGCTCAGCCTTGGCCCCTAAAAGGTGGTGTAAAACCTCGACAGGGTAAACCCAGCTCGGTAATAAATCTACACTCCGATGTGTCTTATGAATAATGATTTTTCAATTTTGAAACATGCCACCTCCCTATAGGCAGGGCCCATAGAGTAGTATGATATCCATAGAATAAATCGCAACAAGCTACCTCTAGGATTGATCTTGTGAGACATGGGTTTCGAATCATGCAATTGCATAAAAAAAACGTAAAATTGGATTTATCTTATGGGCTCTTGGCGTTCCCTTATGAAAATTGGCCACATACCACACATCTAGCACGGAAATGAACTTATGAAAAGTTGGAAAGATACATCTACACTCGGTTTTATCTTATGAATGATGGTTTTTCAATTTTGAAACATGCCACCTCCTATGGCGTATAGAGTAGTGGACAATTTCCATAAGATAAATGGCAACAACCTGGTTTTGAGATTTATCTTGTGAAAAACGGGTTTCGAGCCATGCGATTCCATAAAATAACAAAACGCAAAACCATATTTGTCTTATGGGCTCTCGGCTTTCCCTTATGAAATCGGCCATATACAATACGTCTAGCACAGGATCAACTTATGAAAACTCAGCAAGATGAATTGGCACTCGGATTTATCTCATGAGTAATGGGTGTTCATTTTTGCAACATGCCACTACTGTCTCGGGGGTCCCCAACACTCATTGCGGGGAGTAAATCAGAAATGGCTAGGTGGCCCGCATGTGGGCAGAATAGCTACATCACGCCTACTGCCCCAGGGGTCCCCAACGTTCATCCCGAAGGTAGATCAGAAATGGCTAGGTAGCCCGCATGTGGGCAAATCAGCTGCATGACCCGCGGGGAGGAAATCACGAATGGCTTGGTGGCCCGCATGTGCACAAATAGCTACATCACCCCTGCTATCGCAGGGGTCCCCAACGATCATCGCGGGGACTAAATCACAAACTTGGTGGCCCGCATGTGGGCAAAATAGCTACATCACCCCTGCTATCTCGGGGGTCCCCAAAGCTCATCGCGGCGAGCGAATCACAAATGGCCCGGTGACCCTCATGTGGGCAAAATAGTAACACCACCCGTGCTGTCCCAGGGCTCCCCAACGCTCATCACGGGGAGCAACTCACAAATCGCTAGGTGGCCTGCATGTGGGCAAAATAGCTACATCACCCCTGCTGTGCCGGGGGTCCCCAACGCTCATCGGGGGGACTAAAGGAGGAGATGGAGAGGTAGCCCGCATGTGGGCAAAATAGATACATCATTATTGTCCAAGGGGTCCAAAGCGCTCATCGCGGACAGTAAATCACAAATGGCCATGTGGCCCGCATTAGGGCAATATAGCTACATCACCCCTGCTATCCTGGGAGTCTCCAACGCTCATAGCGGAGATTAAATCCAAAATAGATAGGTAGCCTGCATGTGGGCAAAATAGCTACACCACTCCTGCTGTCCCGGGGGTGCCCAACGCCCATTGCGGGGAGTAAATCACAAATGGCTAGGTAGCACGCAAGTGGGGAAAATAGCTACACCACCCGTGCTATCTCGGGGGTGGTAGGAGATGGGCGCCCATGGCAGGAGCCGCCCTTGGCTCCTCCTCTTGAGGAGCATTCACCCTGGCTTACGAGGATCTCCGACCCTGGGGTGCCCCTAGGGAGCATCGACCTTGGCTCCTTAGGAGCACCGACTGTGCCTCCTCAGGAGCCAAAGCGGGGCACCGACCCTGCGCCTGAGGAGCAAATTGCCTCCTAAGGAGCACCGAACGTGGCTCCTGAGGAGGCAAAACAGATGGCTACGTGGCCGGCATTTGGGCAAAATAGCTACATCACCCCTGCTATCTAGGGGGTCCCCAACGATCATCGCGGGGACTAAATCACAAATGATTAGGTGGCCCGCATCTGGGCATAATAGCTACATCACCCCCGCTGTCTCGGGGGTCCCCAACACTCAGCGCGGGGACTAAATCACGAATGGCTTGGTGGCCCGCATGTGGGCAAAATAGATACATCACCCCTGCTGTCTCGGGGGTCCGCAACACTCATCGCGGGGAGTAAATCACAAATGGCCAGGTGACCCACATGTGGGGAAAATAGTTACACCACCCGTGTTGTCCCAGGGCTCCCCAACGCTCATCGCGGGGAGTAAATCACCAATGGCTACATGGCCCGCATTTGGGCAAAATAGCTACATCACCCTTGCTGTCTCAGGGGTCCCCAACGCTCACCACGGGGACTAAATCAGAAATGGCTAGGTAGCCCGCATGTGGGCAAAATAGCTACACCACCCCTGCTGTGCCGGGGGTCAGCAACGCACATTGCGCGGAGTAAATCACAAATGGCTAGGTGGCCCGCATTTGGGCAACATGGCTACATCACCCGTGCTGTCCGAGGGGTCCCCAATGCTCATAGCGGGGATGAAATCCAAAATAGATGGGTAGCCCGCATGCGGGCAAAATAGCTACACCACTCCTGCTATCCCGGGGGTGCCCAACGCCCATTGCGGGGAGTAAATCACAAATGGCTAGATGGCACGCAGGTGGGGAAAATAGCTACACCAGCCTTGCTATCTGGGTGGTGGTGGGAGATGGGCGCCCCTGGCGGGAGCCGCCCGTGGCTCCTGCTCTGGAGGAGCACCAACCGTGGCTCTTGACGAGCTCCAACCCTGGGGTGCTCCTAGGAAGCACCAACCCTGGCTCGTGAAGAGCTACGACCTGAAGGGCGCTCCTCAGGAGCACCGACCCTCGCTCCTCAGGAGCCAAAGCTCGTGAAAAGCACCGACCCTGCGCCTGAGGAGCAAATTGCCTCCCGAGGAGCACCGAAACTGGCTCCTAAGGAACCAAAACATATGGCTACGTGGCCCGCATTTGGGCAAAATAGCTACATCACCCCTGTTGTCTCGGGGGTCCCCAACACTCATCGCGGGGAGTAAATCACAAATGGCCAGGTGACCCACATGTGGGGAAAATAGTTACACCATCCATGCTGTCCCAGGGCTCCCCAACGCTCATCGCGGGGAGTAAATCACCAATGGCTACATGGCCCGCATTTGAACAAAATAGCTACATCACCCGTGCTGTCTCGGGGGTCCCCAACACTCATAGCGGGGAGTAAATCACAAATGGCCAGGTGACCCACATGTGGAGAAAATAGTTACACCAACCGTGCTGTCCCAGGGCTCCCCAACGCTCATCGCGGGGAGTAAATCACCAATGGCTACATGGCCCCCATTTGGGCAAAATAGCTACATCACCCTTGTTGTCTCAGGGGTCCCCAACGCTCACCACGGGGACTAAATCAGAAATGGCTAGGTATCCCGCATGTGGGCAAAATAGCTACATCACCCCTGCTGTGCCCGGGGTCAGCAACGCACATTGCGCGGAGTAAATCACAAATGGCTAGGTGGCCCGCATTTGGGCAACATGGCTACATCACCCCTGCTATCCCGGGGGTCCCCAACGCTCATAGCGGGGATTAAATCCAAAATAGATAGGTAGCCCGCATGCAGACAAAATAGCTACACCACTCCTGCTGTCCCGGGGGTGCCCAACGCATTGCGGGGAGTAAATCACAAATGGCTAGGTAGCACGCAGGTGGGGAAAATAGCTACACCAGCCTTGCTATCTGGGTGGTGGTGGGAGATGGGCGCCCCTGGCGGGAGCCGCCTGTGGCTCCTGCTCTTGAGGAGCACCAACCCTGGCTCTTGACGAGCTCCGACCCTGGGGTGCTCCTAGGAAGCACCAACCCTGGCTCCTGAAGAGCTCCGACCCGAGGGCGCTCCTCAGGAGCACCGACCCTGGCTCCTCAGGAGCCAAAGCTCGTGAAAAGCACCGACCCTGCGCCTGAGGAGCAAATTGCCTCCAAAGGAGCATCGATCCTGGCTCCTGAGGAGCCAAAACATATGGCTACGTGGCCCGCATTTGGGCAAAATAGCTACATCACCCCTGCTGTCTCGGGGGTCCCCAACACTCATCGCGGGGAGTAAATCACAAATGGCCAGGTGACCCACATGTGGGGAAAATAGTTACACCACCCGTGCTGTCCCAGGGCTCCCCAACGCTCATCGCGGGGAGTAAATCACCAATGGCTACATGGCCCGCATTTGGGCAAAATAGCTACATCACCCTTGCTGTCTCGGGGGTCCCCAACGCTCACCACGGGGACTAAATCAGAAATGGCTAGGTAGACCGCATGTGGGCACAATAGCTACATCACCCCTGCTGTCTCGGGGGTCCCCAACACTCGCCGCGGGGAGCACCGACCCTGCGCCTGAGGAGCAAATTGCCTCCCGAGGAGCACCGAACCTGGCTCCTGAGGAGCCAAAACATAGGGCTACGTGACCCGCATTTGGGCAAAATAGCTACATCACCCCTGCTGTCTCGGGGGTCCCCAACACTCATCGCGGGGATTAAATCACAAATGGCCAGGTGACCCACATGTGGGGAAAATAGTTAAACCACCCGTGCTGTCCCAGTGCTCCCCGACGCTCATCGCGGGGAGTAAATCACCAATGGCTACATGGCCCGCATTTGGGCAAAATAGCTACATCACCCTTGCTGTCTCAAGGGTCCCCAACACTCACCACGGGGACTAAATCAGAAATGGCTAGGTAGCCCGCATGTGGGCACAATAGCTACATCACCCCTGCTGTCTCGGGGGTCCCCAACACTCGTCGCGGGGAGTAAATCACAAATGGCCAGGTGACCCACATGTGGGGAAAATAGTTACACCACCCGTGCTGTCCCAGGGCTCCCCAACGCTCATCGCGGGGAGTAAATCACCAATGGCTACATGGCCCGCATTTGTGCAAAATAGCTACATCACCCCTGCTGTCCCGGGCGTCCGCAACGCTCGTTGCGGGGAGTAAATCACAAATGGCCAGGTGACCCACATGTGGGGAAAATAGTTACACCACCCGTGCTGTCCAAGGGCTCCCCAACGCTCATCGCGGGGTGGCCCGCATTTGGGCAAAATAGCTACATCACCCTTGCTGTCTCGGGGGTCCCCAACGCTCACCACGGGGACTAAATCAGAAATGGCTAGGTAGCCCGCATGTGGGCAAAATAGCTACATCACCCCTGCTGTGCCGGGGGTCAGCAACACTCAGCGGGGGGACTAAATCAGAAATGGCTAGGTGGCCCGCATTTGGGCAAAATAGCTACATCACCCCTGCTGTCTCGGGGGTCCCCAACACTCATCGCGGGGAGTAAATCAAAAATGGCAAGGTGACCCTCATGTGGGCAAAATAGTTACACCATCCGTGCTGTCCCAGGGCTCCCCAACGCTCATCGCGGGGAGTAAATCACCAATGGCAACATGACCCGCATTTGGGCAAAATAGCTACATCACCCTTGGAGTCCCGGGGGTCCCCAAAGCTCATGGCGGGGAGTAAAGGAGGAGATGTCTAGGTAGCCCGCATGTGGGCAAAATGGCTACATCACCCTTGCCGTACCGGGGGTCTACAATGCTCATCGCGGACAGTAAATCACAAATGGCTATGTGGCCCGCATTTGGGCGACATAGGTGCATCACCCCTGCTGTCCCAGGGGTCCCCAACGCTCATAGCGGGGATTAAATCCAAAATAGATAGGTAGCCCGCATGTGAGCAAAATAGCTACACCACTCCTGCTGTCCCGGGGGTGCCCAACGCCCATTGCGGGGAGTAAATCACAAATGGCTAGGTAGCACGCAGGTGGGAAAAATGGCTACACCACCCCTGCTATCTCGGAGGTGGTGGAGATGAGCGCCCATGGCAGGAGCCGCCCTTGGCTCCTCCTCTTGAGCACCGACCCTGGCTCCTGAGGAGCTACGACCCTGGGGTGCTCCTTGGGAACACCGACCCTGCCCCCTTAGGAGCACCGACCCTGGCTCCTCAGGAGCCAAAGAGGGGCACCAACCCTACGCCTAAGGAGCAAATTGCCTCCTAAGGAGCACCGAACGTGGCTCCTGAGGAGCCAAAACAGATGGCTACGTGGCCCGCATTTGGGCAAAATAGCTACATCACCCCTGCTATCTCGGGATCCCCAACACTCACCACGGGGACTAAATCAGAAATGGCTAGGTAGCCCGCATGTGGGCACAATAGCTACATCACCCCTGCTATCTAGGGGGTCCCCAACGATCATCGCGGGGAGTAAATCAGAAATGCCTAGGTGGCCCGCATGTGGGCATAATAGCTACATCACCCCTGCTGTCTCGGGGGTCCCCAACACTCGTCGCGGGGACCAAATCACGAATGGCTTGGTGGCCCGCATGTGGGCAAAATAGCTACATCACCCCTGCTGTGTCAGGGGTCCCCAACGCTCATCGCGGGGAGTAAATCACAAATGGCCAGGTGACCCTCATGTGGGCAAAATAGTTACACCATGGGTGCTGTCCCAGCGCTCCCCAACGCTCATCGCGGGGAGTAAATCACCAATGGCAACATGACCCGCATTTGGGCAAAATAGCTACATCACCCTTGTGGTCCCGGGGGTCCCCAACGCTCATCGCGGGGAGTAAAGGACGAGATGCCTAGGTAGCCCGCATGTGGGGAAAATAGCTACATCACCCCTGCCGTGCCGGGGGTCTACAATGCTGATCGCGGGGAGTAAATCACAAATGGCTATGTGGACTGCATTTGGGCAACATTGCTGCATCACCCCTGCTGTCCCGGGGGTCTCCAACGCTCATCACGGGGATTAAATCCAAAATAGATAGATACCCCGCATGTGAGCAAAATAGCTACACCACTCCTACTGTCCCGGGGGTGCCCAACGCCCATTGCGGGGAGTAAATCACAAATGGCTAGGTAGCACGCAGGTGGGGAAAATGGCTACACCACCCCTGCTATCTCGGGGGTGATAGGAGATGGGCGCCCATGGCAGGAGCCGCCCTTGGCTCCTCCTCTTGGGGAGCACCGAACCTGGCTTACGAGGAGCTTCCACCCTGGGGTGCTCCTTGGCAACACCGACCCTGGCTCCTTAGGAGCACCGACCCTGGCTCCTCAGGAGCCAAAGCAGAGCACCAACCCTCACCTAAAGAGCAAATTGCCTCCTAAGGAGCACCGAACGTGGCTCGTGAGGAGCCGAAAAAGATGGCTACGTGGCCTGCAGTTGGGCAAAATAGCTACAACAGCCCTGCTGTCTCGGGGTCCCCAACAATCATCGCGGGGACTAAATCAGAAATGGCTAGGTAGCCCGGATGTGGGCAAAATAGCTACATCACCCTTGCTGTCTCGGGCGTCCCCAACACTCACCACGGGGACTAATTCAGAAATGGCTAGGTAGCCCGCATGTGGGCACAATAGCTACATCACCCCTGCCGTCTGGGGGGTCCCCAACGATCATCGCGGGGACTAAATCACAAATAATTAGGTGGCCCGCATGTGGGCATAATAGCTACATCACCCCCGCTGTCTCGGGGGTCCCCAACACTTAGCGCGGGGACTAAATCACGAATGGCTTGGTGGCCCGCATGTGGGCAAAATAGCTACATCACCCCTGCTGTCTCGGGGGTCCGCAACGCTCATCGCGGGGAGTAAATCACAAATGGCCAAGTGACCCACATGTGGGGAAAATAGTTACACCACCGGTGCTGTCCCAGGGCTCCCCAACGCTCATCGCGGGGAGTAAATCACCAATGGCTACATGGCCCGCATTTGGGCAAAATAGCTACATCACCCTTGTTGTCTCAGGGGTCCCCAACGCTCACCACGGGGACTAAATCAGAAATGGCTAGGTAGCCCGCATGTGGGCAAAATAGCTACATCACCCCTGCTGTGCCGGGGGTCAGCAACGCACATTGCGCGGAGTAAATCACAAATGGCTAGGTGGCCCGCATTTGGGCAACATGGCTACATCACCCGTGCTATCCGAGGGGTCCCCAACGCTCATCACGGGGATTAAATCCAAAATAGATAGGTAGCCCGCATGTGGGCAAAATAGCTACACCACTCCTGCTGTCCCGGGGGTGCCCAACGCCCATTGCGGGGAGTAAATCACAAATGGCCAAGTGACCCACATGTGGGGAAAATAGTTACACCACCGGTGCTGTCCCAGGGCTCCCCAACGCTCATCGCGGGGAGTAAATCACCAATGGCTACATGGCCCGCATTTGGGCAAAATAGCTACATCACCCTTGTTGTCTCAGGGGTCCCCAACGCTCACCACGGGGACTAAATCAGAAATGGCTAGGTAGCCCGCATGTGGGCAAAATAGCTACATCACCCCTGCTGTGCCGGGGGTCAGCAACGCACATTGCGCGGAGTAAATCACAAATGGCTAGGTGGCCCGCATTTGGGCAACATGGCTACATCACCCGTGCTATCCGAGGGGTCCCCAACGCTCATCACGGGGATTAAATCCAAAATAGATAGGTAGCCCGCATGTGGGCAAAATAGCTACACCACTCCTGCTGTCCCGGGGGTCCGCAACGCTCATCGCGGGGAGTAAATCACAAATGGCCAAGTGACCCACATGTGGGGAAAATAGTTACACCACCGGTGCTGTCCCAGGGCTCCCCAACGCTCATCGCGGGGAGTAAATCACCAATGGCTACATGGCCCGCATTTGGGCAAAATAGCTACATCACCCTTGTTGTCTCAGGGGTCCCCAACGCTCACCACGGGGACTAAATCAGAAATGGCTAGGTAGCCCGCATGTGGGCAAAATAGCTACATCACCCCTGCTGTGCCGGGGGTCAGCAACGCACATTGCGCGGAGTAAATCACAAATGGCTAGGTGGCCCGCATTTGGGCAACATGGCTACATCACCCGTGCTATCCGAGGGGTCCCCAACGCTCATCACGGGGATTAAATCCAAAATAGATAGGTAGCCCGCATGTGGGCAAAATAGCTACACCACTCCTGCTGTCCCGGGGGTGCCCAACGCCCATTGCGGGGAGTAAATCACAAATGGCTAGGTAGCACGCAGGTGGGGAAAATAGCTACACCGGCCTTGCTATCTGGGTGGTGGTGGGAGATGGGCGCCCCTGGCGGGAGCCGCCCGTGGCTCCTGCTCTTGAGGAGCACCAACCCTGGCTCCTGACGAGCTCCGACCCTGGGGTGCTCTTAGGAAGCACCAACCCTGGCTCCTGAAGAGCTCCGACCCGAAGGGCGCTCCTCAGGAGCACCGACCCTGGCTCCTCAAGAGCCAAAGCTCCTGAAAAGCACCGACCCTGCGCCTGAGGAGCAAATTGCCTCCAAAGGAGCACTGATCCTGGCTCCTGAGGAGCCAAAACAGATGGCTACGTGGCCCGCATTTGGGCAAAATAGCTACATCACCCCTGCTGCCTCGGGGATCCCAACACTCATCGCGGGGAGTAAATCACAAATGGCAAGGTGACCCTCATGTGGGCAAAATAGTTACACCACCCGTGCTGTCCCAGGGCTCCCCAACGCTCATCGCGGGGAGTAGGTCACCAATGGCAACATGGCCCGCATTTGGGCAAAATAGCTACATCACCCTCGGAGTCCCGGGGGTCCCCAAAGCTCATGGCGGGGACTAAAGGAGGAGATGTCTAGGTAGACCGCATGTGGGCAAAATGGCGACATCACCCCTGCCGTACCGGGGGTTCACAATGCTCATCGCGGGGAGTAAATCACAAATGGCTATGTGGCCCGCATTTGGGCAACATAGCTGCATCACCCCTGCTGTCCCGGGGGTCTCCAACGCTCATCACGGGGATTAAATCCAAAATAGATAGGTAGCCCGCATGTGAGCAAAATAGCTACACCACTCCTGCTGTCCCGGGGGTGCCCAACGCCCATTGCGGGGAGTAAATCACAAATGGCTAGGTAGCACGCAGATGGGGAAAATGGCTACACCACCCCTGCTATCTCGGGGGTGGTAGGAGATGGGCGCCAATGGCGGGAGCCGCCCTTGGCTCCTCCTCTTGGGGAGCACCGAACCTGGCTTACGAGCTTCCACCCTGGGGTGCTCCTTGGGAACACCGACCCTGGTTCCTTATGAGCACTGACCCTGGCTCCTCAGGAGCCAAAGCGTAGCACCAACCCTGCGGCCGAGGAGCAAATTGCCTCTTGAGGAGCACCGAACGTGGCTCGTGAGGAGCCAAAATAGATGGCTACATGGCCCGCAATTGGGCAAAATAGCTACATCACCCCTGCAGTCTCCGGGGCCCCAACACTCACCGCGGGGACTAAATCAGAAATGCCTTGGTGGCCCGCATGTGGGCAAAATAGCTACATCACCCCTGCTGTCTCGGGGGTCCGCAACACTCATCGCGGAGAGTAAATCACAAATGGCCAGGTGACCCTCATGTGGGCAAAATAGTTACACCACCCGTGCTGTCCCAGCGCTCCCCAACGCTCATCGCGGGGAGTAAATCACCAATGGCAACATGGCCTGCATTTGGGCAAAATAGCTACATCACCCTTGGAGTCGCGGGGGTCCCCAACGCTCATCGGGGGGAGTAAAAGAGGAAATGTCTAGGTAGCCCGCATGTGGGCAAAATAGCTACATCACCCCTGCCGTGCCGGGGGTTCACAATGCTCATCGCGGGGAGTAAATCACAAATGGCTATGTGGCCCGCATTTGGGCAAGATAGCTGCATCACCCGTGCTGTCCCGGGGGTCTCCAACGCTCATCACGGGGATAAAATCCAAAATAGATGGGTAGCCCGCATGTGAGCAAAATAGCTACACCACTCGTGCTGTCCCGGGGGTGCCCAACGCCCATTGCGGGGAGTAGATCACAAATGGCTAGGTAGCACGCAGCTGGGGAAAATAGCTACACCACCCCTGCTATCTCGGTGCTGGTAGGAGATGGGCGCCCATGGCACGAGCCGCCCCTAGCTCCTCCTCTTGAGGAGCACCGACCCTGGCTCCTGAGGAGCTCCAACCCTGGGGTGCTCCTAGGGAGCACCGACCCTGGCTCCTTAGGAGCACCGACCCTGGCTCCTCAGGAGCCAAAGCTCCTAAGGAGCACCGACCCTGCGCCTGAGGAGCAAATTGCCTCTTGAGGAGCACCGAACGTTGCTCTTGAGGAGCCAAAACGGATGGCTACGTGGCCCGCATTTGCGCAAAATAGTTACATCACCCCTGTTGTCTCGGGGATCCCCAACACTCACCGCGGGGAATAATTCAGAAATGGCTAGGTAGCCCGCATGTGGGCACAATAGCTACATCACCCCTGCTGTCTCGGGGGTCCCCGACACTCATCGCGGGGACGAAATCAGAAATGGCTAGTTGGCCCGCATGTGGACAAGGTAGCTACATCACCCCTGCTGTCTCGGGGGTCCCCAACACTCGTCGCGGGGACTAAATCACGAATGGCTTGGTGGCCCGCATGTGGGCAAAATAGCTACATCACCCCTGTTGTCTCGGGGGTCGCCAACGCTCATGGCGGGGAGTAAATCACAAATGGCCATGTGACCCACATGTGGGCAAAATAGTCACACCACCCGTGCTGTCCCAGGGCTCCCCGACGCTCATCGCGGGGAGTAAATCACCAATGGCTACATGGCCCGCATTTGGGCAAAATTGCTGCATCACCCCTGCTGTCTCGGGCGTCCCCAACGCTCACCACGGGGACTAAATCAGAAATGGCTAGGTAGCCCGCATGTGGGCACAATAGCTACATCACCCCTGCCATCTCAGTGGCCCCCTATTGATCATCGCGGGGAGTAAATCACCAATGGCTACATGGCCCGCTTTTGGGCAACATAGCTACATCACCCCTGCTATCCCGGGGGTCCCCAACGCTCATCGCGGGGATTAAATCCAAAATAGATAGGTAGCCAGCATGTGAGCAAAATAGCTACACCACTCCTCCTGTCCCGGGGGGGGGGTGCCCAACGCCCATTGCGGGGAGTAAATCACAAATGGCTAGGTAGCACGCGTCTGGAGAAAATAGCTACACCACCCCTCCTATCTCGAGGGTGGTGGGAGATGGGCGCCCCTGGCAGGAGACGCCCCTACCTCCTCCTCTTGAGGAGCACCAACCCTGGCTCCTAAGGAGCTCCGACCCTGGGGTGCTGCTAGGGAGCACCGACCTTGGCTCCTTAGGAGCACCGACCCTGCGCCTCAGGAGCAAATTGCCTCCTGAGGAGCACCAACCTTACTGGCGAGGATCCAAAACAGATGGCTACATGGCCCGCATGTGGGCAAAAAAGCTACATCACCCCTACTGTCTCAGGGTCCCCAACACTCATCGCAGAGCTAAATCCCAAATGGCTAGGTAGCCCGCGTGTGGGCACAATAGCTACATCACCCCTGCTATCTCGGGGGTCCCCAACGCTCATCGCGGGGACTATATCACGAATGGCTTGGTGGCCCGCATGTGGGCAAAATAGCTACACCACTCCTGCTGTCCCGGGGTTGCCCAACGCCCATTGCGGGGAGTAAATCACAAATGGCTAGGTAGCACGCAAGTGGGGAAAATAGCTACACCACCCTTGCTATCTTGGGAGTGGTGGGAGTTGAGCGCCCCTGGCAGGAGCCGCCCGTGGCTCCTCCTCTTGAGGAGCACCGACCCTGGCTGACGAGGAGCTCCGACCCTGGGGTGCTCCTAGTGAGGAATGACGCTCGCTCCTTAGAAGCACCAACCCCGGCTCCTCAGGAGCCAAAGCTCCTGAGGGGCACTGACCCTGCGCTTGAGGAGCAAATTGCCTCTTGAGGAGCACCAAACTTGGCTCCTGAGGAGCCAAAACAGATGGCTACATGGCCCGTATGTGGGCAAAATAGCTACATCACCCCTGTTGTCTCGGGGGTCCCCAACACTCACCGCGGAGACGAAATCAGAAATGGCTAGTTGGCCCGCATGTGGGCACAATAGTTACATCACGCCTGCTGTCTCAGGGGTCCCCAACGCTCATCGCGGGGACTAAATCACAAATGGCTTGGTGGCCCGCATGTGGGCAAAATGGCTACATCACCCCTGCTGTCTCGGGGTTCCCCAACGCGCATCGCCGGGAGTAAAATCACAAATGGCCAGGTGACCCTCATGTGGGCAAAATTTTTACACCAACCCTACTCTCCCGGGGGTCCCCACCGCTCATCGCTGGAAGTAAATCACAAATAGCTAGGTGGCCCACATGTGGGCAAAATAGCTACATCACCCCTGCTGTCTCCGGGGTCCCCAACACTCATCACGGTGACTAAATCACAAATGGCTAGGTAGACCGCATGTGGGCAAAATAGCTACATCACCCCTGCTGTCTGAAGGGTCCCCAACGCTCATCACGGGGAGTAAGTCAGAAATGGCTATGTGGACTGCATGCGGGCAAAATAGCTACATCACCCCTGCTATCTCGGGGGTCCCCAACGCTCATCGCGGGGATTAAATCAAAAATACATGGGTAGCCCGCATGTGAGCAAAATAGCTACACCACTCCTGCTGTCCCGGGGGGGGCCAACGCCCATTGCGGGGAGTAAATCACAAATGGCTAGGTAGCACGCAGCTGGGGAAAATGGCTACACCACCCCTGCTATCACGGAAGTGGTAGGAGATGGGCGCCCATGGCAGGAGCCGCCCCTAGCTCCTCCTCTTGAGGAGCACCGACCCTGGCTCCTGAGGAGGTCCGACCCTGGGGTGCTCCTTGGGAGCACCGACCCTGGGGCCGTAGGAGCACCGACCCTGGCACCTTAGGAGCCAAAGCTCCTAAGGGGCACTGACCCTGCGCTTCAGGAGCAAATTGCCTCCTAAAGACAACCGAACGTGGATCCTCAGAAGCCAAAACACATGGCTACGTGGCGCGCATTTGGGCAAAATAGCTACATCACCCCTGCTGTCTCGGGGTCCCCAACACTCACCGCGGGGACTAAATCAGAAATGGCTAGGTAGCCCGCATGTGGGCACAATAGCTACATCACCCCTGCTGTCTAGCGGGTCCCCAACACTCGTCGTGGAGAGTAATCACGAATGGCTTGGTGGCCCGCATGTGGGCAAAATAGCTACATCACCCCTGCTGTCTCGGGGGTCCCCAACGCTCATCGCGGGGAGTAAATCACAAATGGCAACGTGACCCTCATGTGGGCAAAATAGTTACACCATCGGTGCTGTCCCAGGGCTCCCCAACGCTCATCGCGGGGAGTAAATCACCAATGGCAACATGGCCCGCATTTGGGCAAAATAGCTACATCACCCTTGGAGTCCCGGGGGTCCCCAAAGCTCATGGCAAGGGAAAAGGAGGAGATGTCTAGGTAGCCCGCATGTGGGCAAAATGAATACATCACCCCTGCCGTGCCGGGGGACCACAATGCTCATCGCGGGGAGTAATCACAAATGGCTATGTGGCCCGCATTTGGGGAACATAGCTGCATCACCCCCGCTGTCCCGGGGGTCCCCAGCGGTCATCGCGGGGATTAAATCCAAAATAGATTCGTAGCCCGCATGTGAGCAAAATAGCTACACCACTCCTGCTGTCCCGGGGGTGCCCAACGCCCATTGCGGGGAGTAAATCACAAGTGGCTAGGTAGCACGAACGTGGGGAAAATAGCTACACCACCCTTGCTATCTCGGGAGTGGGAGGAGATGGGCGCCCCTGGCAGGAGCCGCCCCTAGCTCCTCCTCTTGAGGAGCACCGCCCCTGGCTCCTGGGGAGCTCCAACCCTGGGGTGCTCCTTGGGAGCACCGACCCTGGCTCCTTAGGAGCACCGACCCTGCGCCTGAGGAGCAAATTGCCTCCTGAGGAGCACCGAAAGTGGCTCGTGAGGAGCCAAAACAGATGGCTACGTGGCCCGCATTTGGGCATAATAGCTACATCACCCCTGCTGTCTCGGGGGTCCCCAACACTTATCGCGGGGACTAAATCAGAAAAGGCTAGGCAGCACGCATGTGGGCACAGCAGCTACATCACCCCTGCTATCTGAGGGGTCCCCAACACTCACCCGGGGACTAAATCAGAAATGGCTAGGTGGCCCGCATTTGGGCATAATAGCTACATCACCCCTTCTGTCTCGGGGGTCCCCAACACTCGTCGCGGGGACTAAATCACAAACTTGGTGGCCCGCATGTGGGCAAAATAGCTACATCACCCCTGCTTTCTTGGGGGTCCCCAACGCTCCTCGCGGGGAGTAAATCACAAATGGCAACGTGACCCTCATGTGGGCAAAATAGTTACACCACCCGTGCTGTCCCAGGGCTCCCCAACGCTCATCGCGGGGAGTAAATCACCAATGGCAACATGGCCTGCATTTGGGAAAAATAGCTACATCACCCCTGCTATCTCGGGTGTCCCCAACGCTCACCGCGGGGACTGAATCAGAAATGGCTAGGTAGCCCGCATGTGGGCACAATAGCTACATCACCCCTGCTATCTCAGGGGCCCCCAATGATGATCGCGGGGAGTAAATCACCAACGGCTACATGGCCCGCATTTGGGCAACATAGCTACATCACCCCTGCTGTCCCAGGGCTCCCCAACGCTCATCGCGGGGATTAAATCCAAAACAGATTGGGTAGCCCGCATGTGAGCAAAATAGCTACACCACTCCTCCTGTCCCGGGGCTGCCCAACGCCCATTGCGGGGGGTAAATCACAAATGGCTAGGTAGCACGCAGCTGGGGAAAATGGCTACACCACCCCTGCTATCTCGGGGGTGGTAGGAGATGGGCGCCCCTGGCAGGAGCCGCCCCTAGCTCCTCCTCTTGAGGAGCACCGACCTTGGGTCCTGAGGAGCTCCGACCCTGGGGTGCTCCTAATGGCACCGACCCTGGCTCCTGAAGAGCTCCGACCTTGGCTCCTTAAGAGCACCGACCCCGCGCCTGAGGAGCAAATTGCCTTCTGAAGAGCACCAAACTTGGCTGGCGAGAAGCCAAAACAGATGGCTACATGGCCCGCATGTGGGCAAAATAGCTACATCACCCCTGCTGTCTCAGGGGTCCCCAACACTCATCGCGGGGACTAAATCAGAAATGGCTAGGTAGCCCGCATGTGGGCACAATAGCTACATCACCCCTGCTATCTCGAAGGTCCCCAACGCTCATCGCGGGGACTACATCACGAATGGCTTGGTGGCCCGCATGTGAGCAAAATAGCTACACCACTCCTGTTGTCCCGGGGTTGCCCAACGCCCATTGCGGGGAGTAAAGCACAAATGGCTAGGTAGCACGCAGGTGGGCAAAATAGCTACACCACCCTTGCTATCACGGGAGTGGTGGGAGATGGGCGCCCCTAGCAGGAGCCGCCCGTGGCTCCTCCTCTTGAGGAGCACCGACCCTGGCTGACGAGGAGCTCCGACCCTGGGGTGCTCCTAGTGAGGAACGACCCTCGCTACTTAGGAGCACCGACCCTGGCTCCTCAGGAGCCAAAGCTCGAGAAAAGCACCGACCCTGCGCCTAAGGAGCAAATTGCCTCCCGAGGAGCACCAAACCTGGCTCCTGAGAAGCCAAAACAGATGGCTACGTGGCCCGCATTTGGGCAAAATAGCTACGTCACCCCTGCTGTCTCGGGGATCCCCAACACTCTTCGCGGGGACTAAATCAGAAATGGCTAGGTAGCCCGCATGTGGGCACAATAGCTACATCACCCCTGCTGTCTCCGGGGTCCCCAACGCTCAACTTGGGGAATAAATCACGAATGGCTTGGTGGCCCGCATGTGGGCAAAATAGCTACATCACCCCTACTATCTCGGGGCTCCCCAACGCTCATCGCGGGGAGTGAAATCACAAATGGACAGGTGACCCTCATGTGGGCAAGATAGTTACACCAACCCTACTTTCCCGGGGGTCCCCAACGCTCATCGCCGGAAGTAAATCACAAATAGCTAGGTGGCCCACATGTGGGCAAAATAGCTACATCACCCCTGCCGTCTTGGGGGTCCCCAACACTCATCACGGGGAATAAATCAGAAATGGCTAGGTAGCCCGCATGTGGGCAAAATAGCTACATCACCCCTGCTGTCTCGGGGTCCCCAACGCTCATCGCGGGGACTAAATCAGAAATGGCTAGGTAGCCCGCATGTGGGCACAATAGCTACATCACCCCTGCTGTCTAGCGGGTCCCCAACACTCGTCGTGGGGACTAAATCACGAATGGCTTGGTGGCCCGCATGTGGGCAAAATAGCTACATCACCCCTGCTGTCTCGGGGGTCCCCAACGCTCATCGCGGGGAGTAAATCACAAATGGCAAGGTGACCCTCATGTGGGCAAAATAGTTACACCATCGGTGCTGTCCCAGGGCTCCCCAACGCTCATCGCGGGAAGTAAATCACCAATGGCAACATGGCCCGCATTTGGACAAAATAGCTACATCACCCTTGGAGTCCCGGGGGTCCCCAAAGCTCATGGCGGGGGAAAAGGAGGAGATGTCTAGGTAGCCCGCATGTGGGCAAAATGGGTACATCACCCCTGCCGTGCCGGGGGTCCACAATGCTCATCGCGGGGAGTAATCACAAATGGCTATGTGGCCCGCATTTGGGCAACATAGCTGCATCACCCCCGCTGTCCCGGGGGTCCCCAGCGGTCATCGCGGGGATTAAATCCAAAATAGATTCGTAGCCCGCATGTGAGCAAAATAGCTACACCACTCCTGCTGTCCCGGGGGTGCCCAACGCCCATTGCGGGGAGTAAATCACAAGTGGCTAGGTAGCACGAACGTGGGGAAAATAGCTACACCACCCTTGCTATCACGGGAGTGGGAGGAGATGGGCGCCCCTGGCAGGAGCCGCCCCTAGCTCCTCCTCTTGAGGAGCACCGCCCCTGGCTCCTGAGGAGCTCCAACCCTGGGGTGCTCCTTGGGAGCACCGACCCTGGCTCCTTAGGAGCACCGACCCTGCGCCTGAGGAGCAAATTGCCTCCTGAGGAGCACCGAACGTGGCTCGTGAGGAGCCAAAACAGATGGCTACGTGGCCCGCATTTGGGCATAATAGCTACATCACCCCTGCTGTCTCGGGGGTCCCCAACACTTATCGCGGGGACTAAATCAGAAAAGGGTAGGTAGCCCGCATGTGGGCACAGCAGCTACATCACCCCTGCTATCTGAGGGGTCCCCAACACTCACCCGGGGACTAAATCAGAAATGGCTAGGTGGCCCGCATTTGGGCATAATAGCTACATCACCCCTGCTGTCTCGGGGGTCCCCAACACTCGTCGCGGGGACTAAATCACAAACTTGGTGGCCCGCATGTGGGCAAAATAGCTACATCACCCCTGCTTTCTTGGGGGTCCCCAACGCTCCTCGCGGGGAGTAAATCACAAATGGCAACGTGACCCTCATGTGGGCAAAATAGTTACACCACCCGTGCTATCCCAGGGCTCCCCAACGCTCATCGCGGGGAGTAAATCACCAATGGCTATATGGCCCGCATTTGGGAAAAATAGCTACATCACCCCTGCTATCTCGGGTGTCCCCAACGCTCACCGCGGGGACTGAATCAGAAATGGCTAGGTAGCCCGCATGTGGGCACAATAGCTACATCACCCCTGCTATCTCAGGGGCCCCCAATGATGATCGCGGGGAGTAAGTCACCAACGGCTACATGGCCCGCATTTGGGCAACATAGCTACATCACCCCTGCTGTCCCAGGGCTCCCCAACGCTCATCGCGGGGATTAAATCCAAAACAGATTGGGTAGCCCGCATGTGAGCAAAATAGCTACACCACTCCTCCTGTCCCGGGGGTGCCCAACGCCCATTGCGGGGGGTAAATCACAAATGGCTAGGTAGCACGCAGGTGGGGAAAATGGCTACACCACCCCTGCTATCTCGGGGGTGGTAGGAGATGGGCGCCCATGGCAGGAGCCGCCCCTAGCTCCTCCTCTTGAGGAGCACCGACCTTGGGTCCTGAGGAGCTCCGACCCTGGGGTGCTCCTAATGGCACCGACCCTGGCTCCTAAAGAGCTCCGACCTTGGCTCCTGAAGAGCACCGACCCCGCGCCTGAGGAGCAAATTGCCTTCTGAAGAGCACCAAACTTGGCTGGCAAGAAGCCAAAACAGATGGCTACATGGCCCGCATGTGGGCAAAATAGCTACATGACCCCTGCTGTCTCAGGGGTCCCCAACACTCATCGCGGGGACTAAATCAGAAATGGCTAGGTAGCCCGCATGTGGGCACAATAGCTACATCACCCCTGCTATCTCGAAGGTCCCCAACGCTCATCGCGGGGACTACATCACGAATGGCTTGGTGGCCCGCATGTGAGCAAAATAGCTACACCACTCCTGTTGTCCCGGGGTTGCCCAACGCCCATTGCGGGGAGTAAAGCACAAATGGCTAGGTAGCACGCAGGTGGGCAAAATAGCTACACCACCCTTGCTATCACGGGAGTGGTGGGAGATGGGCGCCCCTAGCAGGAGCCGCCCGTGGCTCCTCCTCTTGAGGAGCACCGACCCTGGCTGACGAGGAGCTCCGACCCTGGGGTGCTCCTAGTGAGGAACGACCCTCGCTACTTAGGAGCACCGACCCTGGCTCCTCAGGAGCCAAAGCTCGTGAAAAGCACCGACCCTGCGCCTAAGGAGCAAATTGCCTCCCGAGGAGCACCGAACCTGGCTCCTGAGAAGCCAAAACAGATGGCTACGTGGCCCGCATTTGGGCAAAATAGCTACATCACCCCTGCTGTCTCGGGGATCCCCAACACTCTTCGCGGGGACTAAATCACGAATGGCTTGGTGCCCCGCATGTGGGCAAAATAGCTACATCACCCCTACTATCTCGGGGCTCCCCAACGCTCATCGCGGGGAGTAAAATCACAAATGGACAGGTGACCCTCATGTGGGCAAGATAGTTACACCAACCCTACTTTCCCGGGGGTCCCCAACGCTCATCGCCGGAAGTAAATCACAATAAGTAGGTGGCCCACGTGTGGGCAAAATAGCTACATCACCCCTGCCGTCTTGGGGGTCCCCAACACTCATCACGGGGAATAAATCAGAAATGGCTAGGTAGCCCGCATGTGGGCAAAATAGCTACATCACCCCTGCTGTCTCGGGGGTCCCCAACACTCATCGCGGGGACTAAATCAGAAATGGCTAGGTAGCCCGCATGTGGGCACAATAGCTACATCACCCCTGCTGTCTAGCGGGTCCCCAACACTCGTCGTGGGGACTAAATCACGAATGGCTTGGTGGCCCGCATGTGGGCAAAATAGCTACATCACCCCTGCTGTCTCGGGGGTCCCCAACGCTCCTCGCGGGGAGTAAATCACAAATGGCAACGTGACCCTCATGTGGGCAAAATAGTTACACGATCGGTGCTGTCCCAGGGCTCCCCAACGCTCATCGCGGGGAGTAAATCACCAATGGCAACATGGCCCGCATTTGGGCAAAATAGCTACATCACCCTTGGAGTCCCGGGGGTCCCCAAAGCTCATGGCGGGGGAAAAGGAGGAGATTTCTAGGTAGCCCGCATGTGGGCAAAATGGGTACATCACCCCTGCCGTGCCGGGGGTCCACAATGCTCATCGCGGGGAGTAATCACAAATGGCTATGTGGCCCGCATTTGGGCAACATAGCTGCATCACCCCCGCTGTCCCGGGGGTCCCCAGCGGTCATCGCGGGGATTAAATCCAAAATAGATTCGTAGCCCGCATGTGAGCAAAATAGCTACACCACTCCTGCTGTCCCGGGGGTGCCCAACGCCCATTGCGGGGAGTAAATCACAAGTGGCTAGGTAGCACGAACGTGGGGAAAATAGCTACACCACCCCTGCTATCTCGGGGGTGGGAGGAGATGGGCGCCCCTGGCAGGAGCCGCCCCTAGCTCCTCCTCTTGAGGAGCACCGCCCCTGGCTCCTGAGGAGCTCCAACCCTGGGGTGCTCCTTGGGAGCACCGACCCTGGCTCCTTAGGAGCACCGACCCTGCGCCTGAGGAGCAAATTGCCTCCTGAGGAGCACCGAACGTGGCTCGTGAGGAGCCAAAACAGATGGCTACGTGGCCCGCATTTGGGCATAATAGCTACATCACCCCTGCTGTCTCGGGGGTCCCCAACACTTATCGCGGGGACTAAATCAGAAAAGGCTAGGTAGCCCGCATGTGGGCACAGCAGCTACATCACCCCTGCTATCTAGGGGGTCCCCAACACTCACCCGGGGACTAAATCAGAAATGGCTGAGTGGCCCGCATTTGGGCATAATAGCTACATCACCCCTGCTGTCTCGGGGGTCCCCAACACTCGTCGCGGGGACTAAATCACAAACTTGGTGGCCCGCATGTGGGCAAAATAGCTACACCATGCCTGCTTTCTTGGGGGTCCCCAACGCTCCTCGCGGGGAGTAAATCACAAATGGCAACGTGACCCTCATGTGGGCAAAAAAAATACACCACCCGTGCTGTCCCAGGGCTCCCCAACGCTCATCGCGGGGAGTAAATCACCAATGGCTATATGGCCCGCATTTGGGAAAAATAGCTACATCACCCCTGCTATCTCGGGTGTCCCCAACGCTCAACGCGGGGACTGAATCAGAAATGGCTAGGTAGCCCGCATGTGGGCACAATAGCTACATCACCCCTGCTATCTCAGGGGCCCCCAATGATGATCGCGGGGAGTAAGTCACCAACGGCTACATGGCCCGCATTTGGGCAACATAGCTACATCACCCCTGCTGTCCCAGGGCTCCCCAACGCTCATCGCGGGGATTAAATCCAAAACAAATGGGTAGCCCGCATGTGAGCAAAATAGCTACACCACTCCTCCTGTCCCGGGGGTGCCCAACGCCCATTGCGGGGGGTAAATCACAAATGGCTAGGTAGCACGCAGCTGGGGAAAATGGCTACACCACCCCTGCTATCTCGGGGGTGGTAGGAGATGGGCGCCCCTGGCAGGAGCCGCCCCTAGCTCCTCCTCTTGAGGAGCACCGACCTTGGGTCCTGAGGAGCTCCGACCCTGGGGTGCTCCTAATGGCACCGACCCTGGCTCCTAAAGAGCTCCGACCTTGGCTCCTGAAGAGCACCGACCCCGCGCCTGAGGAGCAAATTGCCTTCTGAAGAGCACCAAACTTGGCTGGCAAGAAGCCAAAACAGATGGCTACATGGCCCGCATGTGGGCAAAATAGCTACATCACCCGTGCTGTCTCAGGGGTCCCCAACACTCATCGCGGGGACTAAATCATAAAATGGCTAGGTAGCCCGCATGTGGGCACAATAGCTACATCACCCCTGCTATCTCGAAGGTCCCCAACGCTCATCGCGGGGACTACATCACGAATGGCTTGGTGGCCCGCATGTGAGCAAAATAGCTACACCACTCCTGCTGTCCCGGGGTTGCCCAACGCCCATTGCGGGGAGTAAAGCACAAATGGCTAGGTAGCACGCAGGTGGGCAAAATAGCTACACCACCCTTGCTATCACGGGAGTGGTGGGAGATGGGCGCCCCTAGCAGGAGCCGCCCGTGGCTCCTCCTCTTGAGGAGCACCGACCCTGGCTGACGAGGAGCTCCGACCCTGGGGTGCTCCTAGTGAGGAACGACCCTCGCTACTTAGGAGCACCGACCCTGGCTCCTCATGAGCCAAAGCTCGTGAAAAGCACCGACCCTGCGCCTAAGGAGCAAATTGCCTCCCGAGGAGCACCGAACCTGGCTCCTGAGAAGCCAAAACAGATGGCTACGTGGCCCGCATTTGGGCAAAATAGCTACATCACCCCTGCTGTCTCGGGGATCCCCAACACTCTTCGCGGGGAATAAATCAGAAATGGCTAGGTAGCCCGCATGTGGGCACAATAGCTACATCACCCCTGCTGTCTCCGGGGTCCCCAACGCTCAACTTGGGGAATAAATCACGAATGGCTTGGTGGCCCGCATGTGGGCAAAATAGCTACATCACCCCTACTATCTCGGGGCTCCCCAACGCTCATCGCGGGGAGTAAAATCACAAATGGACAGGTGACCCTCATGTGGGCAAGATAGTTACACCAACCCTACTTTCCCGGGGGTCCCCAACGCTCATGGCCGGAAGTAAATCACAATAAGTAGGTGGCCCACATGTGGGCAAAATAGCTACATCACCCCTGCCGTCTTGGGGGTCCCCAACACTCATCACGGGGAATAAATCAGAAATGGCTAGGTAGCCCGCATGTGGGCAAAATAGCTACATCACCCCTGCTATCTCAGGGGTCCCCAACGCTCATCGCGGGGACTAAATCAGAAATGGCTAGGTAGCCCGCATTTGGGCACAATAGCTACATCACCCCTGCTGTCTAGCGGGTCCCCAACACTCGTCGTGGGGACTAAATCACGAATGGCTTGGTGGCCCGCATGTGGGCAAAATAGCTACATCACCCCTGCTGTCTCGGGGGTCCCCAACGCTCCTCGCGGGGAGTAAATCACAAATGGCAACGTGACCCTCATGTGGGCAAAATAGTTACACCATCGGTGCTGTCCCAGGGCTCCCCAACGCTCATCGCGGGGAGTAAATCACCAATGGCAACATGGCCCGCATTTGGGCAAAATAGCTACATCACCCTTGGAGTCCCGGGGGTCCCCAAAGCTCATGGCGGGGGGAAAGGAGGAGATGTCTAGGTAGCCCGCATGTGGGCAAAATGGGTACATCACCCCTGCCGTGCCGGGGGACCACAATGCTCATCGCGGGGAGTAATCACAAATGGCTATGTGGCCCGCATTAGGGGAACATAGCTGCATCACCCCCGCTGTCCCGGGGGTCCCCAGCGGTCATCGCGGGGATTAAATCCAAAATAGATTCGTAGCCCGCATGTGAGCAAAATAGCTACACCACTCCTGCTGTCCCGGGGGTGCCCAACGCCCATTGCGGGGAGTAAATCACAAGTGGCTAGGTAGCACGAACGTGGGGAAAATAGCTACACCACCCCTGCTATCTCGGGGGTGGGAGGAGATGGGCGCCCCTGCCAGGAGCCGCCCCTAGTTCCTCCTCTTGAGGAGCACCGCCCCTGGCTCCTGAGGAGCTCCAACCCTGGGGTGCTCCTTGGGAGCACCGACCCTAGCTCCTTAGGAGCACCGACCCTGCGCCTCAGGAGCAAATTGCCTCCTGAGGAGCACCGAACGTGGCTCGTGAGGAGCCAAAACAGATGGCTACATGGCCCGCATTTGGGCATAATAGCTACATCACCCCTGCTGTCTCGGGGGTCCCCAACACTTACGCGGGGACTAAATCAGAAAAGGCTAGGTAGGCCGCATGTGGGCACAGCAGCTACATCACCCCTGCTATCTGAGGGGTCCCCAACACTCACCCGGGGACTAAATCAGAAATGGCTAGGTGGCCCGCATTTGGGCATAATAGCTACATCACCCGTGCTGTCCCAGGGCTCCCCAACGCTCATCGCGGGGAGTAAATCACCAATGGCTATATGGCCCGCATTTGGGAAAAATAGCTACATCACCCCTGCTATCTCGGGTGTCCCCAACGCTCACCGCGGGGACTGAATCAGAAATGGCTAGGTAGTCCGCATGTGGGCACAATAGCTACATCACCCCTGCTATCTCAGGGGCCCCCAATGATGATCGCGGTGAGTAAATCACCAACGGCTACATGGCCCGCATTTGGGCAACATAGCTACATCACCCCTGCTGTCCCAGGGCTCCCCAACGCTCATCGCGGGGATTAAATCCAAAACAGATGGGTAGCCCGCATGTGAGCAAAATAGCTACACCACTCCTCCTGTCCCGGGGGTGCCCAACGCCCATTGCGGGGGGTAAATCACAAATGGCTAGGTAGCACGCAGCTGGGGAAAATGGCTACACCACCCCTGCTATCTCGGGGGTGGTAGGAGATGGGCGCCCCTGGCAGGAGCCGCCCCTAGCTCCTCCTCTTGAGGAGCACCGACCTTGGGTCCTGAGGAGCTCCGACCCTGGGGTGCTCCTAATGGCACCGACCCTCGCTCCTGAAGAGCTCCGACCTTGGCTCCTGAAGAGCACCGACCCCGCGCCTGAGGAGCAAATTGCCTTCTGAAGAGCACCAAACTTGGCTGGCAAGAAGCCAAAACAGATGGCTACATGGCCCGCATGTGGGCAAAATAGCTACATCACCCGTGCTGTCTCAGGGGTCCCCAACACTCATCGCGGGGACTAAATCAGAAATGGCTAGGTAGCCCGCATGTGGGCACAATAGCTACATCACCCCTGCTATCTCGAAGGTCCCCAACGCTCATCGCGGGGACTACATCACGAATGGCTTGGTGGCCCGCATGTGAGCAAAATAGCTACACCACTCCTGTTGTCCCGGGGTTGCCCAACGCCCATTGCGGGGAGTAAAGCACAAATGGCTAGGTAGCACGCAGGTGGGCAAAATAGCTACACCACCCTTGCTATCACGGGAGTGGTGGGAGATGGGCGCCCCTAGCAGGAGCCGCCCGTGGCTCCTCCTCTTGAGGAGCACCGACCCTGGCTGAAGAGGAGCTCCGACCCTGGGGTGCTCCTAGTGAGGAACGACCCTCGCTACTTAGGAGCACCGACCCTGGCTCCTCAGGAGCCAAAGCTCGAGAAAAGCACCGACCCTGCGCCTAAGGAGCAAATTGCCTCCCGAGGAGCACCGAACCTGGCTCCTGAGAAGCCAAAACAGATGGCTACGTGGCCCGCATTTGGGCAAAATAGCTACATCACCCCTGCTGTCTCGGGGATCCCCAACACTCTTCGCGGAGACTAAATCAGAAATGGCTAGGTAGCCCGCATGTGGGCACAATAGCTACATCACCCCTGCTGTCTCCGGGGTCCCCAACGCTCAACTTGGGGAATAAATCACGAATGGCTTGGTGGCCCGCATGTGGGCAAAATAGCTACATCACCCCTACTATCTCGGGGCTCCCCAACGCTCATCGCGGGAAGTGAAATCACAAATGGACAGGTGACCCTCATGTGGGCAAGATAGTTACACCAACCCTACTTTCCCGGGGGTCCCCAACGCTCATCGCCGGAAGTAAATCACAATAAGTAGGTGGCCCACATGTGGGCAAAATAGCTACATCACCCCTACCGTCTTGGGGGTCCCCAACACTCATCACGGGGAATAAATCAGAAATGGCTAGGTAGCCCGCATGTGGGCAAAATAGCTACATCACCCCTGCTGTCTCGGGATCCCCAACACTCATCGCGGGGACTAAATCAGAATGGGCTGGGTGGACCCCGTGTGGGCAAAATAGCTACATCACCCCCGCTGTCTCGGGGGTCCCCAACACTCATCCCGGGGACTAAATCACGAATGGCTTGGTGGCCCGCATGTGGGCAAAATAGCTACATCACCCCTACTTTCTCGGGGCTCCCCAACGCGCATCGCGGAGAGTGAAATCACAAATGGCCAGGTGACCCTCATGTGGGCAAAATATTTACACCAACGCTACTTTCCCGGGGGTCCCCAACGCTCATCGCCGGAAGTAAATCACAAATGGCTAGGTGGCCCACATGTGGGCAAAATAGCTACATCGCCGCTGCCGTCTCGGGGGTCCCCAACGCTCATCACGGGTACTAAATCAGAAATGGCTTAGTAGACCACATGCGGGCAAAATAGCTACATCACCCCTACTATCTCGGGGGTCCCCCACGCTCATCGCGGGGCCTAAGTCAGAAACGGCTAGGTAGACCCCAGGTGGGCAAAATAGCTACATCACCCCTACTATCTCAGGGGTCCCCAACACTCATCGCGGGGCCTAAATCAGAAATGGCTAGGTAGCCTGCATGTGGGCAGAAAAGTTACACCACCCCTGCTATCTCGGCGGTCCCCAACACTCATCGCAGGGACTACAGCGGGCTAGGTGGCCCGCATGTGGGCAAAATAGCTACATCACCCGTGCTGTCTCGGGGGTCCCCATCGCTCATCGAGGGGAATAAATCACAAATGGCAGAGTAGCCTGCATGTGGGCAAAATAGCTACATCACCCCTGCTGTCTTGGGGCTCCCCAACGCTCATCACGGGGGGCAAATCAGAAATGGCTCGGTAGACCGCATGTGGGCAAAATAGCTACGTGACCCGTGCTATCTCAGGGGTCCCCAACGCTGAACACGTGGACTAAATCACAAATGGCTAGGTAGACCGCATGTGGGCAAAATAGCTACATCAACCCTGCTATCTCAGGGGTCCCCAACACTCATCGCGGGGACTAAATCGGAAATGGTTGAGTAGCCTGCATGTGGGCACAATAGCTATATCACCCGTGCTATCTGGAGGGTCCCCATCGCTCATCGCGGAAAGTAAATCCAAAATGGCAAGGTAGCCTGCATGTGGGCAAAATAGCTACATCACCCCTGCTGTCTCGGGGGTCCCCAACGCTCGTCGCGGGGACTAAATCACAAATGGCTAGGTAGCCCCCATGTGGGCAGAATAGCTACAACACCCGTGCTGTCTCGGGGGTCCTCAACGCTCATCGCCGGGAGTAAATCACAAATGGCTAGGTGGCCCGCATGTGGGCACAATAGCTACATCACCCCTGCTGTCTCGGGGGTCCCCAACACTCATCGCGGGGACTAAATCATAAAATGGCTACGTAGCCCGCATGTGGGCGGAAAAGCTACATCACCCCTGCTATCTCGGGGGTCCCCAACAATTATCGCGGGGAGTAAATCGCGAATGGCTTGGTGGCCCGCATGCGGGCAAAACAGCTACATCACCCCTACTGTCTCGGGGGTCCCCAAAGCTCATCGCGGGAAGTAAATCAAAGATGGCTAGGTAGTTGGGCAAAATAGCTACATCACCCCTGTTGTCTCGGGGGTCCCCAACGTTCATCGCGGGGACTAAATCACAAATGGCTAGGTAGACCGCATGTGGGCAAAATAAGCTACATCACCCCTGCTGTCTCGGGGGTCCCCAACACACATCGCGGGGATTAAATCAGAAATGGCTAGGTAGCCCGCATGTGGGCACAATAGTTACACCACCCGTGCTGTCCCGGGGGTCCCCAACACTCATCGCGGGGACTAAATCACAAATGGCTAGGTGGCCCGCATGTGGGCAAAATAGCTACATCACCCCTGCTGTCTCGGGGGTCCCCATCACTCATCGCGGGGAGTAAATCACAAATGGCAAGGTAGCCTGCATGTGGGCAAAATAGTCACATCACCCGTGCTGTCTCCGGGGTCCCCAACGCTCATCGCGGGGACTAAATCAGAAATGGCTACGTGGCCCACATGTGGGCAAAATAGCTACATCACCCCTGCTATCTCGGGGGTCCCCAACGCTCGTCGCAGGGACATAACTCAGCGATGGCCAAGTGGCGCACACGTGCGCAACACCACTACATCACCCGTGTTGTCTTAGGCGTCCCCAATGCTCATGGTGGGAACTTAAATCGGAAATGGCTAGGTAGCCCACCTGTGGGCAAAATAGGTAAATCAGTGTTGCTCATTGCGGGAACAGAAATCGGAAATGGATGGATCGCTTGCATGTGGGCAACTTGGCTACATCACCCATGTTGTCGCAAGTATCCCCAGCACTCATTGCGTGGACCAAAATCAGAGTGGGCAAGTTGGCAATATTACATCACTTCCGATGTCTGAGGGTCCTCAACAGTCATCAGGAAAACATATATCACAACTCGGTAAATGGTCTGCCTGTCGGAAAAATAGCTACATCCCCCCTACTGTCTCAGGGGTGCCCAACGCTCAACACAGCCAAAAATCAGAAATGGCTAACCGGCCCCATGTGGGCAAAACAGCTAGATCACCTACATCACCCTTGCTTTCTCAGAGGTCCCCGACGCTCATCGCCAGGACATACACCAGTGAGGACATACATCAGGAATGAGTAAGTGGCTTAGGGGTCCCCAACACTCAAGACAAAACCAGTACCACTAGCTAAAACTGATAGATCCGCAACTACTATCCCTGGCCAAACACAATGTATCAGAATTACCATTATCCTCATTGTTGAAAGAATTTTCTTTTTTTTTGCCCGGTCAATCAATGGTGAATGCATGATTTGACACAAAGTAATGAAAAAGGCCAAGGGAGAACTTGATGATGGTGACCGGGAGCACCTCTTAGCCAGCACGCAAAAAGAGCATCTGTTGCCAGCAGCCCAAGGCAAGCCCACACACTACCTTCCATTACTAGGATCTGTGGAGAGAGGCCCAAAACCATGATAAATGGCCAAGCCCACAGGAGCACAGAGCTGCAATGAATGACCAGGCCCAAAAGGCCAAAAACTGTGACCAATGGCCAAGCCCAAAAGGCCCAGAACCATGATCAATGGCCGAGCCCAAAAAGGCAATGAATGACCAAGCCCAATGGGCCCAAAACCATGATCAATGGCCAAGCCCAAAAAGGCCCAACACCGCAATCAATGGCCAAGCCCAATAGGCCCAAAACCAACACCAGTGGCCAAGCCGAATGGGCCCAAAACCACTAGCGATGGTCAAGCCCCATAGGCCCAAAACCATGATCAATGGCCAAGCCCAAAAAGGCCCAACACCGCAATCAATGGCCAAGCCCAATAGGCCCAAAACCAACACCAGTGGCCAAGCCGAATGGGCCCAAAACCACTAGCGATGGCCAAGCCCCATAGGCCCAAAACCATGATCAATGGCCAAGCCCAAAAAGGCCCAACACCGCAATCAATGGCCAAGCCCAATAGGCCCAAAACCAACACCAGTGGCCAAGCCGAATGGGCCCAAAACCACTAGCGATGGCCAAGCCCCATAGGCCCAAAACCATGATGAATGGCCAAGCTCAAAAAGGCCCAACACCGCAATCAATGGCCAAGCCCAATAGGCCCAAAACCAACACCAGTGGCCAAGCCGAATGGGCCCAAAACCACTAGCGATGGCCAAGCCCAAAAAGGCCCAACACCACAATCAATGGCCAAGCCCAAAAAGGCCCAACACCACAATCAATGGCCAAGCCCAATAGGCCCAAAACCAACACCAGTGGCCAAGCCGAATGGGCCCAAAACCACTAGCGATGGCCAAGCCAATAGGCCCAAAACCATGATGAATGGCCAAGCCCAAAAAGGCCCAACACCACAATCAATGGCCAAGCCCAATATGCCCCAAGCCACAAACGTGGCCAAGCCGGAGAGGCCCAAACCATGATCAATGGCCAAGCCCATAGAGACCCAAAAATACAATCAACAGCCAACCCCTATCGGCCCAAAACGAAGACCAGTGGCCAAGCCGAATAGGCCCAACACCACTAGCGATGGCCAAGCCCAATAGGCACAAAACTGTGATCAATGGCCAAACCCACACAGGCCAAAAACCACAACAAATGGCCAAGCCCAATAGGCCCAAAGCCACCACCAGTGGCCAAAGTCAGTAGGCCCAGAACCACTGTCCATGGCCAAGTCAACAGCACTGTCTTGCAAGATTCTAGTGCATTTCAAAGCAAAAACAAGACTTACCAACAGGTAGAGGAAACACATGCACATGCAGAAACCTGGTGAGGTAAGGCCGCAAGTGAGGCGCAGCAGTAGCAACATGGTTCCACGTCCAGGTACTCAATATCAGGACCTGCAAGATGAAGCCGGAATTTGGGTCACTTGAAACAGCCAGGCCCCCGTTGCCAACACCACCGCTGCCTCTCCTGCCTTGTATTTATACTGTTGGTGACGCTGGGTAGGGTTTGACCTGTCAAGCCCGGCTGCAGCGTTGAGGACTGGTTGTTGATGTGGCACTTCAGGCCGCCAAAGCGCTGGAATCGAGTCTGAAAGGGATAAAAAGAGAGGTCAAATGCTGTTGAGGTGATGGCAATCGGCGTGGCCTATGCAGTCACAGCCCCATGCCACATCTGGTTTGCAGCATCATTCCTGCTGCTGTTGTGAGCATGTCCCTTCAAGATTCGCACAAAGTGGATATGCACCGCTGGAAACCCACGTCTGAAAAACTGCCCCCATGCCCTCAAAACACATTTCACCCAGTGCCAACACCTCAAACCCCCTTTTCAACTGCCCCCATGCCCTCAAACCACATTTCACCCGGTGCCAACACCTCAAACCCCCTTTTCAAATGCCCCCATGCCCTCAAAACACATTTCACCCAGTGCCAACACCTCAAACCCCCTTTTCAACTGCCCCCATGCCCTCAAAAACACATTTCACCCACTGCCAACACCTCAAACCCCCTTTTCAAATGCCCCCATGCCCTCAAAACACATTTCACCCACTGCCAACACCTCAAACCCCCTTTTCACCTGCCCCCATGCCCTCAAAAACACATTTCACCCAGTGCCAACACCTCAACCCCCTTTTCAACTGCCCCCATGCCCTCAAAACACGTTTCACCCACTGCCAACACCTCCAAACCCCCTTTGCAACTGCCCCCATGCCCTCGAAAACACATCCAACACCTCAAACCCCCTTTTCAACTGCCCCCATGCCCTCAAAACACATTTCACCCACTGCCAACACCTCAAACCCCCTTTTCAACTGCCCCCATGCCCTCAAAAACACATTTCACCCAGTGCCAACACCTCAAACCCCCTTTTCAACTGCCCCTATGCCCTCAAAACACATTTCACCCAGTGCCAACACCTCAAACCCCCTTTTCAACTGCCCCCATGCCGTCAAAACACATTTCGCCCAGTGCCAACACCTCAAAACCCCTTTTCAACTGCCCCCATGCCCTGAAAACACATTTCACACAGTGCCAACTCCTCAAACCCTCTTTTCAACTGCCCCCATGCCCTCAAAACACATTTCACCCACTGCCAACACGTCCAAACCCCCTTTGCAACTGCCCCCATGCCCTCGAAAACACATCCAACACCTCAAACCCCCTTTTCAACTGCCCCCATGCCCTCAAAACACATTTCACCCACTGCCAACACCTCAAACTCCCTTTTCAAGGGGGAAGTTGAGATTGCTGCACACCTACAAACCTATAGACATCGATACATATGGGAGTGTGCTGAAAACATGAATAGTGACCCAAATTACCGACATGTCGTCAAGCTAGATCTTCTCCCACCTGACCTCGGAGGGTCATTAATACATGAAGATGAAGCCCGGCAGTGCCCAAGATGCAAGACCATTTCCTCTTCACATAGTTGGTGGCGTCTGTCACACGGACACTGATACATTTCAGAGGCTACTGGTCTCAGTGAACTATGGTTGTTGTCAGGACGGCAACGCATTGAATAATAACTGGAATGGAATGAAGCGTCCAATGATGTCCATGCGCAAACGAAAATACATCAATTTCACATTGAACACAAGGCTGACGGGCTCTCTGGCTCCAGAGCACGCTTGGCTTCGGAACTGCTGCCATCTTCATGCCCCATGCCATGCCCCATGCCTGCCCATGTGGGAGCTGAAATTTTCACCTGTATGCGGCCCAGCATCCGATTTGCATCATCATCCTCCACTTCCACAGAGTCTTCTTCAATGTCTGACACTGCCTCACCCCCAGAGGAGGTGAATGGAAATTCCCGGATGTTGCACCTGTGGGCAGAAGCAGAACAGAATGGCGGGGCTCCAGGGAGCACAGATACCCTTGTCATGGCGCAGAGGCAGTGCAACAATTTGGATTTTTGTCTGTTGGGCGCAGGTGCACACAGCGATGGGCCCATCATCAGGTGGTGTTTCACTTTGCTACGATGCAACGCTTGGCTCCCTTCAAAAGGAAGAGGTGGGTGGGTGAGTGGGTATTCTGGGGGGGATGACTAAAACCAGACAGAAACACACAGTTTGGGTTTTTTGTCAGTGGCAGATGCGTCCGCAGGCAAAGGGGCCATCACGGACATGAGATTTCCTGGTGGCTGAACGGTAGTGCGGCCGTGCGCAGTTTCGCTGGGCGGCGGTGCCATTCCTGGCAGGCGAATCGAGCGACGCCGTCGGCGCCGAAAAAGACGTGACGGGATTCGAACCACCGACCACATAAGTCGCGCCGGCTGTGTTACCATTGGACCGGCTCGCGCCGGCTGTGCCACGACTGGACCGGCAGACATGTTTCATGGCCAGGCTTCCCCTATCCTTGGAGTGGATTGCAGGAGGATCACTGCGCACCAGCCCCCTTTCCGGTCTGTATGCCATGGAAACTGCGCATGCCACCCCTTCTCCGGTCAGTACACCGAGGAATTTGTGCAAGCACCCACCTCTGCGGTCTGCACTCCATGGAACTGGTGCGCTAAATTGACCCTGTGCACAAATTCCATGGAGCGCCGAGTGGACTTGAGTTTGGAAAGGGAGGGGGGTTCCGCGACCAACAGCCTATCTCAAACAATTTTTTCCCGAGCATGTTCTGAACCAAAATTTCTTCCGCAGTCCACATCATTGAGGCATGAGTGTGTGTCGCCAACCAGCCCATCGCGGCACAGCACCAGTTCCACCATTTGACCCCATTCCCACACGTGGGGGTTTTGGGGGATGCAGGGTGGCTGGGCAATGCCGTGCATGGGGCTTGGACTTCAGTGTCCAAACCAGGCCGATTTTGGTGATGCTCTGCTCGAAGGCATGTTGGTATCGGGCAGCAATTGACCAGGGGGATTCCAACCATGAATGAGATCCTTGTCCAAGGAATCATGGTGATAGTCTGAGTGCTAAGTGTGCAACATGGTGCACTTCCAGCCCGTTGCCTGAAATGGCTCTGCTAAAGTAGATGACCCTTAGTGCTCAAGAGATTCCTCAAATGGTGGAAACCCCGCTGGCTGAGGATAATGGCATCATGATGGCAGGCAGGCTACTTGGCAAAGGAAACCATCAAATCTCATGTTGCCAACCGCTGCAGCATTGCAGAAACACCTCGCATCTATTTTGAAGCACAGGTCTGTCACAGGCAACAGAGCAGCGGGTATCTGGGCGGCAACAATCTTCAGTTTGGGTAGGAGGGGGTGGGATCGGCAGAACAGGCGCTGTAGATGATCCTGCTGGCCATTGCATCACTGCATACCTTTTCCTCGGAACATTTTGGCCACAAAAGTGCCGCCATCCGCAAGGACAAACGTCGTAATATTCAGCGCCGCCAGAATCAGCTGTGATTGAATGTATTCGTCGATATCGTGCATCCCCGTCACGTCAGGGGCACCGTCACAAACGACCAGCTCCTGTGGAGCAGCGAAATGGAGCAGAATCTGTGCTCAACTTCACGGGAGATGATGTGCCCAGGCTCCAGGTGTGCGCAGAGCAACACCTGTTTGATAGGAAATGTTGTTGTGTGGGGGGGGGGGGGAAGCTCAGAGGAACTTGTTGTCCAACCGGAGACTATGAGGTATCATATAAAAGAGTCCATCGAGGTAACCCTCTGAGGATGTGCTTGTCTGACATGCAGCACAACTTGGAGAGCGGGCTTGCCCGGCGTGCGGCCTGAATTGGAGTCCCAAGATTGATCCGAATTCGCGACCTTGGTAGCTCGAGTTCGCACCCCACGTCGACTGCTGCACGCCATCTGGGAGCAAATTGGCCTCCTGTTCCAGGGTCTCCTGCGGGAGTACGTGCAATGGGCACATGCCCTTACAGGAGCCTGTGTTGGGTGCACCTTACAGGAACTGGTGTTGGGATGTCAGTTTAGTTCAGGACATTTTCTGTTAAATGTTTCACAGAAAAACATTATTTTTCACTGCTGGAGCCAGAAGATACATCGTATCCTCTGGCGCGCCCACCCACACAGGCCCCTTTGCAACATCGATGGCTCTCACTGTAGACTCGGGCAGGGAACGGGCGCCTTCTGCGCCCCAGATTGGCCCTCTATCCCCTGTGCCGCGCACATGCACACCGACTTTTGGCCCTTCAAATGGCCAATAATCCGTTCAGCAGTTTCCACGTTTGTAATGTCTCCTTGAAGCAAAGTGACCCCGGCAATGGGGGCCATCTCTTGAAGGTCCACGGACACTATCAACGCGTCATAAATCCCTTCTTCACTGGTGGGATTCAATTTCCGCTGCAATACCTGCAATGCAACGGTAAGCACTTCGGGCTGGTCTGTTGGCATGGGAGCTGAGGGAAGAGCGCAGGGAGCGTCAATGGCGTCTTGTACTTGTAGTCCCTTCGCACCCAAAGAAAGACACTGTCTCAAGAATACCGATGGAAAGCTCAGCTGAAAGTCAAAAGGAGAGAGGAATGAAACTGGCAGCGCAAGGCGTCGGAGTCTCTGCAGGCGATATTTCAGGTCTTCAACGAGCGCTGAAATGGTAGAAATGGAGAAAAGTGTTTTTGGATGCTAGAAAGATTCACACAGTGCCAACAGCTCAACCCACCTTTTCAAATGCCCCCATGCCCTCAAAAACACATTTCACCCGGTGGAAACCCCAGTGCCAACACCTCAAGCCCCTTTTCAACTGCCCCCATGCCCTCAAAACACATTTCACCCAGTGCCAACACCTCAAACCCCCTTTTCAACCGCCCCCATGCCCTCAAAACACATTTCACCCACTGCCAACACCTCAAACCCCCTTTTCAACTGCCCCCATGCCCTCAAAAACACATTTCACCGATTGCCAACCCCAGTGCCAACACCTCAAACCCCCTTTTCAACTGCCCCCATGCCCTCAAAACACATTTCACCCAGTGCCAACACCTCAAACCCCCTTTTCAACTGCCCCCATGCCGTCAAAACACATTTCACCCGGTGGCAACACCTCAAAACCCCTTTTCAACTGCCCCCATGCCCTCAAAACACATTTCACCCAGTGCCAACACCTCTAACCCCCTTTTCAACTGCCCCCATGCCCTCAAAAACACATTTCACCCACTGCCAACACTTCAAACCCCCTTTTCAACTGCCCCCATGCCCTCAAAACACATTTCACCCAGTGCCAACACCTCAAACCCCCTTTTCAACCGCCCCCATGCCCTCAAAACACATTTCACCCACTGCCAACACCTCAAACCCCCTTTTCAACTGCCCCCATGCCCTCAAAAACACATTTCACCCAGTACCAACACCTCAACCCCCTTTTCAACTGCCCCCATGCCCTCAAAACACATTTCACCCACTGCCAACACCTCAACCCCCTTTTCAACTGCCCCCATGCCCTCAAAACACATTTCACCCACTGCCAAAACCTCAAACCCCCTTTCCAACCGCCCCCATGCCCGAAAAACACATTTCACAAAGGCCCAACACCTCAACCCCCTTTTCAACTGCCCCCATGCCCTCAAAAACACATTTCACCCAGTACCAACACCTCAACCCCCTTTTCAACTGCCCCCATGCCCTCAAAACACATTTCACCCACTGCCAACACTTCAAACCCCCTTTTCAACTGCCCCCATGCCCTCAAAACACATTTCACCCAGTGCCAACACCTCAAACCCCCTTTTCAACCGCCCCCATGCCCTCAAAACACATTTCACCCACTGCCAACACCTCAAACCCCCTTTTCAACTGCCCCCATGCCCTCAAAAACACATTTCACCCGTTGCCAACCCCAGTGCCAACACCTCAACCCCCTTTTCAACTGCCCCCATGCCCTCAAAACACATTTCACCCGGTGCCAACACCTCAAACCCCCTTTTCAACTGCCCCCATGCCCTCAAAAACACATTTCACCCGGTGCCAACACCTCAACCCCCTTTTCAACTGCCCCCATGCCCTCAAAACACATTTCACCCACTGCCAAAACCTCAAACCCCCTTTCCAACCGCCCCCATGCCCGAAAAACACATTTCACAAAGGCCCAACACCTCAACCCCCTTTTTCAACTGCCCCCATGCCCTCAAAACACATTTCACCCACTGCCAACACCTCAAACCCCCCTTCTCAACTGCCCCCGTGCCCTCAAAACACATTTCACCCACTGCCAACACCTCAAACCCCCTTTTCAACTGCCCCCATGCCCTCAAAAACACATTTCACCCGGTGCCACTCCCAATGCCAACACCTCAACCCCCTTTTCAACTGCCCCCATGCCCTCAAAACACATTTCACCCAGTGCCAACACCTCAAACCCCCTTTTCAACTGCCCCCATGCCGTCAAAACACATTTCACCCAGTGCCAACACCTCAACCCCCTTTTCAACTGCCCCCATGCCCTCAAAACACATTTCACCCACTGCCAAAACCTCAAACCCCCTTTCCAACCGCCCCCATGCCCGAAAAACACATTTCACAAAGGCCCAACACCTCAACCCCCTTTTCAACTGCCCCCATGCCCTCAAAAACACATTTCACCCAATGCCAACACCTCAAAGCCCCTTTCAACTTCCCCCATGCCCGAAAAACACATTCCACACAGTGCCAACACCTCAAACCCCCTTTTCAACTGCCCCCATGCCGTCAAAACACATTTCACCCAGTGTAAACACCTCAAACCCCCTTTTCAACTGCCCCCATGCCCTCAAAACACATTTCACCTAGTGCCAACACCTCAAACCCCCTTTTCAACTGCCCCCATGCCCTCAAAACATATTTCACCCAGTGCCAACACCTCAAACCCCCTTTTCAACCGGCCCCATGCCCGAAAAACACATTCCACAATATGCCAACACCTCAAACCCCCTTTTCAACTGCCCCCATGCCCTCAAAAACACATTTCACCCAGTGCCAAAACCCCAACCCCCTTTTCAACTGCCCCCATGCCCTCAAAAACACATTTCACCCAGTGCCAACACCTCAAACCCCCTTTTCAACTGCCCCCATGCCCTCAAAACACATTTCACCTAGTGCCAACACCTCAACCCCCTTTTCAACTGCCCCCATGCCCTCAAAACACATTTCACCCACTGCCAACACCTCAAACCCCCTTTCCAACCGCCCCCATGCCCTCAAAACACATTTCACCCAGTGACAACACCTCAAACCCCCTTTTCAACTGCCCCCATGCCCTCAAAAACACATTTCACCCAGTGCCAACACCTCAACCCCCTTTTCAACTGCCCCCATGCCCTCAAAACACATTTCACCCACTGCCAACACCTCAAACCCCATTTTTTACTGCCCCCATGCCCTCAAAACACATTTCACACAATGCCAACACCTCAAACCCCATTTTCAACTGCCCCCATGCCCTCAAAACACATTTCACCCAGTGCCAACACCTCAAACCCCCATTTCAACTACCCCCATGCCCTCAAAAACACATTTTACGCAATGCCAGCACCCCCAACCCCCTTTTCAACTGCCCCCATGCCCTCAAAACACAATTCACACAGTGCAAACCCCAGTGCCAACACCTCAAACCCCCTTTTCAAATGCCCCCATGCCCTCAAAAACACATTTCACCCAATGCCAACACCTCAAACCCCTGTTTCAACTGCCGCCATGCCCTCAAACCACATTTCACCCAATGCCAACACCTCAAACCCCCTTTTCAACTGCCCCCATGCCCTCAAAAACACATTTCACCCAGTGCCAACACCTCCACTCCCTTTTCAACTGCCCCCATGCCCTCAAAAACACATTTCACCCACTGCCAACACCTCAAACCCCCTTTTCAACTGCCCCCATGCCCTCAAAACACATTTCACCCACTGCCAACACCTCAAACCCCCTTTTCAACTGCCCCCATGCCCTCAAAACACGTTTCACGCAATGCCAACACCTCAAACCCCCTTTGCAACTGCCCCCATGCCCTCAAAACACAATTCACACAGTGCAAACCCCAGTGCCAACACCTCAAACCCCCTTTTCAAATGCCCCCATGCCCTCAAAAACACATTTCACCCAATGCCAACACCTCAAACCCCTGTTTCAACTGCCGCCATGCCCTCAAACCACATTTCACCCAATGCCAACACCTCAAACCCCCTTTTCAACTGCCCCCATGCCCTCAAAAACACATTTCACCCACTGCCAACACCTCCACTCCCTTTTCAACTGCCCCCATGCCCTCAAAAACACATTTCACCCACTGCCAACACCTCAAACCCCCTTTTCAACTGCCCCCATGCCCTCAAAAACACATTTCACCCACTGCCAACACCTCAAACCCCCTTTTCAACTGCCCCCATGCCCTCAAAACACATTTCACCCACTGCCAACACCTCAAACCCCCTTTTCAACTGCCCACAAGCCCTCAAAACACATTTCACCCAGTGCCAACACCTCAAACCCCCTTTTCAACTGCCCCCATGCCCTCAAAACACATTTCACCCAGTGCCAAACCCTCCACCCCCTTTTCAACTGCCCCCATGCCCTCAAAACACATTTCACCCAGTGCCAACACCTCAAACCCATGTTTCAACTGCCCCCATGCCCTCAAAACACAATTCACACAGTGCCAACCCCCAGTGCCAACACCTCAAATCCCCTTTTCAACTGCCCCCATGCCCTCAAAAACACATTTCACCCAGTGCCAACACCTCAAACCCCCTTTTCAACTGCCCCCATGCCCTCAAAACACATTTCACCTAGTGCCAACACCTCAACCCCCTTTTCAACTGCCCCCATGCCCTCAAAACACATTTCACCCACTGCCAACACCTCAAACCCCCTTTCCAACCGCCCCCATGCCCTCAAAACACATTTCACACAGTGACAACACCTCAAACCCCCTTTTCAACTGCCCCCATGCCCTCAAAAACACATTTCACCCAGTGCCAACACCTCAACCCCCTTTTCAACTGCCCCCATGCCCTCAAAACATATTTCACCCAGTGCCAACACCTCAAATCCCCTTTTCAACTGCCCCCATGCCCTCAAAACACATTTCACGCAATGCCAACACCTCAAACCCCCTTTTCAACTGCCCCCATGCCCTCAAAACACATTTCACACAATGCCAACACCTCAAACCCCCTTTTCAACTGCCCCCATGCCCTCAAAACACATTTCACCCAGTGCCAACACCTCGAACCCCCTTTGCAACTACCCCCATGCCCTCAAAAACACATTTTACGCAATGCTAGCACCCCCAACCCCCTTTTCAACTGCCCCCATGCCCTCAAAGGACAATTCACACAGTGCCAACCCCAGTGCCAACACCTCAAACCCCCTTTTCAAATGCCCCCATGCCCTCAAAAACACATTTCACCCAATGCCAACACCTCAAACCCCTGTTTCAACAGCCGCCATGCCCTCAAACCACATTTCACCCAGTGCCAACACCTCCACCCCCTTTTCAACTGCCCCCATGCCCTCAAAAACACATTTCACCCACTGCCAACACCTCAAACCCCCTTTTCAACTGCCCCCATGCCCTCAAAACACATTTCACCCAGTGCCAGCACCTCAAACCCCCTTTTCAACTGCCCCCATGCCGTCAAAACACATTTCACGCAATGCCAACACCTCAAACCCCCTTTTCAACTGCCCCCAAGCCCTCAAAACACATTTCACCCGGTGCCAACACCTCAAAACCCCTTTTCAACTGCCCCCATGCCCTGAAAACACATTTCACCCAGTGCCAACACCTCCACCCCCTTTTCAACTGCCCCCATGCCCTCAAAAACACATTTCACCCAGTGCCAACACCTCAAACCCCCTTTTCAACTGCCCCCATGCCCTCAAAACACATTTCACCCGGTGTAAACACCTCAAACCCCCTTTTCAACTGCCCCCATGCCCTGAAAACACATTTCACCTAGTGCCAACACCCCAAACTCCCTTTTCAACTGCCCCCATGCCCTCAAAACACATTTCACGCACTGCCAACACCTCAAACCCCCTTTTCAACTGCCCCCATGCCCTCAAAACACATTTCACCCAGTGCCAACACCTCAAACCCCCTTTTCAACTGCCCCCATGCCCTCAAAAACACATTTCACCCACTGCCAACACCTCAAACCCCCTTTTCAACTGCCCCCATGCCCTCAAAACACATTTCACCTAGTGCCAGCACCTCAAACCCCCTTTTCAACTGCCCCCATGCCGTCAAAACACATTTCACGCAATGCCAACACCTCAAACCCCCTTTTCAACTGCCCCCAAGCCCTCAAAACACATTTCACCCAGTGCCAACACCTCAAACCCCCTTTTCAACTGCCCCCATGCCCTCAAAACACATTTCACCCGGTGCCAACACCTCCACCCCCTTTTCAACTGCCCCCATGCCCTCAAAAACACATTTCACCCAGTGCCAACACCTCAAACCCCCTTTTCAACTGCCCCCATGCCGTCAAAACACATTTCACCCAGTGCCAACACCTCCACCCCCTTTTCAATTGCCCCCATGCCCTCAAAACACATGTCACCCACTGCCAACACCTCAAACCCCCTTTTCAACTGCCCCCATGCCCTCAAAACACATTTCACCCATTGCCAACACCCCAAACCCCCTTTTCAACTGCCCCCATGCCCTCAAAACACATTTCACCCAGTGCCAACACCTCAAACCCCCTTTTCAACTGCCCCCATGCCCTCAAAACACATTTCACCCAGTGCCAACACCTCAAACCCCCTTTTCAACTGCCCCCATGCCCTGAAAAACACATTTCACCCGTTGCCAACCCCAGTGCCAACACCTCAACCCCCTTTTCAACTGCCCCCATGCCCTCAAAACACATGTCACCCAGTGCCAACACCTCAAACCCCCTTTTCAACTGCCCCCATGCCCTCAAAACACATTTCACCCACTGCCAACACTTCAAACCCCCTTTTCAACTGCCCCCATGCCCTCAAAACACATTTCACCCAGTGCCAACACCTCCACCCCCTTTTCAACTGCCCCCATGCCCTCAAAACACATTTCACCCAGTGCCAACACCTCAAACCCCCTTTTCAACTGCCCCCATGCCCTCAAAACACATTTCACCCAGTGCCAACACCTCAAACCCCCTTTTCAACTGCCCCCATGCCCTCAAAAACACATTTCACCCAGTGCCAACACCTCAACCCCCTTTTCAACTGCCCCCATGCCCTCAAAACACATTTCAGCCGGTGCCAACACCTCAAACCGCCTTTTCAACTGCCCCCATGTCCTCAAAACACATTTCACTCAATGCCAACACCTCAAACCCCCTTTGCAACTGCCCCCATGCCCTCAGAAATACATTTTACCCAATGCCAGCACCTCAAACCCCCTTTTCAACTGCCCCCATGCCCTCAAAACACAATTCACAGAGTGCCAACCCCAGTGCCAACACCTCAACCCCCTTTCCAACCGCCCCCAGGCCCTCAAAAACACATTTCACCCAATGCCAACACCTCAAACACCAGTTTCAACTGCCCCTATGCCCTCAAAACACATTTCACCCAGTGCCAACACCTCAAACCCCCTTTTCAACTGCCCCCATGCCCTCAAAAACACATTTCACCCAGTGCCAACACCTCAAACCCCCTTTTCAACTGCCCCCATGCCCTCAAAAACACATTTCACCCAATGCCAACACCTCAAACACCCGTTTCAACTGCCCCTATGCCCTCAAAACACATTTCACCCAATGCCAACACTTCAAACCCCCTTTTCAACTGCCCCCATGCCCTCAAAAACACATTTCACCCAGTGCCAACACCTCATACCCCCTTTTCAACTGCCCCCATGCCCTCAAAACACATTTCACCCAGTGCCAACACCTCAAACCCCCTTTTCAACTGCCCCCATGTCCTCAAAACACATTTCACCCAGTGCCAACACCTCAAACCCCCTTTTCAACTGCCCCCATGCCCTCAAAACACATTTCACCCAGTGCCAACACCTCAAACCCCCTTTTCAACTGCCCCCATGTCCTCAAAACACATTTCACCCAGTGCCAACACCTCAAACCCCCTTTTCAACTGCCCCCATGTCCTCAAAACACATTTCACCCAGTGCCAGCACCTCAAACCCCCTTTTCAACTGCCCCCATGCCCTCAAAAACACATTTCACCCAGTGCCAACACCTCAACCCCCTTTTCAACTGCCCCATGCCCTCAAAACATATTTCACCCAGTGCCAACACCTCAAACCCCCTTTTCAACTGCCCCCATGCCCTCAAAAACACATTTCACCCAGTGCCAACACCTCAACCCCCTTTTCAACTGCCCCATGCCCTCAAAACATATTTCACCCAGTGCCAACACCTCAAACCCCCTTTTCAACTGCCCCCATGCCCTCAAAAACACATTTCACCCAGTGCCAACACCTCAAACCCCATTTTCAACTGCCCCCATGCCCTCAAAAACACATTTCACCCAGTGCCAACACCTCAAACCCCCTTTTCAACTGCCCCCATGTCCTCAAAACACATTTCACCCCCTTTTCAACTGCCCCCATGCCCTCAAAACACATTTCACCCAGTGCCAACACCTCAAACCCCCTTTTCAACTGCCCCCATGCCCTCAAAACACATTTCACCCAGTGCCAACACCTCAAACCCCCTTTTCAACTGCCCCCATGCCCTGAAAACTCATTTCACCCAGTGCCAACACCTCAAACCCCCTTTTCAACTGCCCCCATGCCCTCAAAAACACATTTCACCGATTGCCAACCCCAGTGCCAACACCTCAAACCCCCTTTTCAACTGCCCCCATGCCCTCAAAACACATTTCACCCAGTGCCAACACCTCAAACCCCCTTTTCAACTGCCCCCATGCCCTCAAAACACATTTCACCCAGTGCCAACACCTCAAACCCCCTTTTCAACTCCGTATGGGCTCTCAAATGAAGCCACCATCCTGAGGACGCACCAGAGCAAGCTCAAGTGAGCTTGACTGTGCAGGGCAATGCGTTTCACATGGCAGTTGTTTGGTACCTTTCCTGTAAATACAAGCAACCACTTGACAGAACAGCAGGATCAGCAGTCCTTAGGAGATCATCCGGCATCGACAGATACTGATTGCCGGGTTGATCCACAGCCGTGTGACGCCCTCTGCTTGCAGCCCATGCCCCACATGGGGCCCACCGGACCGAGTCCAGACACAATATACCGCGGAAGAAGATGCCAAAGCACGAGAGGGTGGGGGCTTGACGAAGGGGGGAGCAGGAAGAGGAGCAGGAGGAGGAGGCGGAGGAGGAGCAGTAGGAGGAGGAGCACATGGAAGCAACATGTGTTGGGTGTATGAGCATGACTGTGCACAGCCAGCCACCCAGATCACATTCAAGGCCAAGCGACGGTGGTTTGGGAAGGTATGAGAATGGACTACAACATGTGAAAGCGCCGAGTTGCAAGTCAAGTCCCAAAGTCCCAAACCCATAATGCGAGAGATATTTTTTGTTGCTGCATTGCGAGCTTTTTTTTTTGGCTGTCATTGTGAGTACGACCCGGAAAAAATAGAAAACAAATTCATTTCCATTGTATTTGCAAACACATATGGTGCCTTGGAGCGACCCTAATGAACCAAAGGACGGCGACCAAGGTGCAAAAGGCCTAAACGGCCCTCCTAGTGGTGGATTGGCACCAATCGGGTCCCTAGTCGGTGCATGCATTCACCGGTTATGACCCAGGTCTTGCCCAAAGCCGCCGAGGTTTCGGTGGGGGAACGTCCAAACATTCCACTTGTTTCAGCCAACCTATGGGGGCCTGAAAAAGGCACAGCAGTCTGTGCCAGTCGGGCCTCATAAGGGGGGGGCGCCTGACCAGGAGTACCGGGACACAGGTCCCTGCTATCACCGAGGGGTCTGCATAGAAGGCAAAAGCCCTCTTGACCCTCAGATCTGGCTCAACACACGGCAATTGCAATCAGCGAACCAAATTTGCCCCCCGCCCGCCACCACCCACAAAAACCCCCAATACACGGCATGGGACACCGGTTGCGCCATGCAATGCTGTGCAGGTCTTTGTGGAACAACCATCCCCAAAAAGGGCTGTCAGTGTGTGGGGTTCCCAACCAAACTCACTGGGGGATACGTTCACCTCACCGTTTAAAATGCCCCGTTGAATTCCTTGGGGTGTGGGACCCAAGCGGGCGGGCATGTGGCGTGTCCCGAATCGCCAGGCGCACCAGGCTTCGGTGCAATACCCTCGGCAACGCGATTTGACACCCGGCCCCCTGGCCTGAAAACTGTTTTGGCGATCTTTACCTGCCCCCTACCACCCACCAGCACTCAAACAGGACGGAAAATGCACAAAGATGGTTGAAAATATGGCTTTCAAATGGTTCACAGCAAGCTCTAGGGAGGTAGAGCCACGAAATGGGCGCACACACATCCTACCATGGTGAGCCTTGCACAACATTACCAACCAGACGCCTCTGAATGGGGGGCTACACCCAGTTTGGATCACCGGGCCAAAATTGGGTCCATTGGCAAGTTGCGGCCTGGCAAATTGAGGACAACTTCTTTTGAAGATGCAGTTATATCGGTAAGCACTCAACGTGACCTCCTATTCCCCCGAACCAAAAAAACACCCCAGAATATCCCAAGTCCGTGATATTGATCAGAACTGCACCTTTGATGTGATTCCTGGAAATACCACCTTTCGTGTACTCACAAACGTGGCCAATTCAAGGGGGGTTTTCTGTTGCTTGCAATGCAGCGGAAACAACCAAACTCGCACCATGGACAGGCACCACGCCGGCCAGGGTCCGGTGGCTGAAGCCCACAGGCATGGTATGCACAATAGAATATGTAATGGTGCACCTGGACACACAGCAGTGGGTGAGTGCCTCAGCATTTTCAACGCAAAGCTGCACTTTCTCAATGCTTTCTCAAGAGAAGACAACCTTTCGAGAAGCCCTGCTCACTGAAACGAAACCACCTTCGTCAAGTCCATCTCTGCAGCACTCAATGTACTCACAAGGTCATGTTGCACAAAATCCTGGAACGCCGTGAATTCTGCGCCGACGATTGTCTGAAAAAGGGTGCAAGACGCTGGGGCCCTCTGTTGCAACTTGTCGACACAAACAGACAAACAGGGCCGTGGCCCCGAAGGCGGGGGTGGGTGTGGCTGACCGAGGGGCTTCTGGTGGTAGGTGGCATTTGTGTAAAAAAAGACCTGGCGGTGGTGGTGGTGGGGGGTGGCAGGTATCCGAATGGGTGGCCCCCATTGTCCCATAAGCGTTGCCCACAGGAGGCAAGGGAAGAGGGTGGCAGCCTCGGGATTTTGAGACCACTGCCTGCGACGGCGCACGTCGCGTCGCCCGCCCTTGCAAAAGCAGTAGTCTTGCTGACAAGCCCAAGGGGGGCAGCACTTCATACGCAGGGCTCTCCCAACGGAAAAAAACACATATCACGTCCCATCACAGGGCAGTCCAAAAGTGGTACCCCTCCCTTTGAGTGGGTCCAAAGGGCCCGAAAGGAAAGCACCGTGCGTATGCCATTTTGGCATGGAATACCCTGGGCCTAGTCCCAACACCGGTCAACTGGTCCTCGGGTGACCATCAACTGTTTGAACGCCCTGATGCCATGCGACGGTGGGACTTGGGAGGCGTCCTGCCCGAGGCCAGGGCCGTGGCACTTTGGCAGCGCAAGGGAAACCAATGCCCGGCTCGGGGGGTTGTTGGGTCGGGGGCCCTGGGCGGGACGGCCCCCCAGTGACTCGGATGCGCCGGATGCGTCCCAAACCCATGGGTAAAGCAACGCCCCGTGTCGTGTGGGACGTGCTGTCAGTTACCCACCATCGCATAGTTCATACCCACGGCAGGAATGGGGATTGGGGGGGGCAACGCGGGGCAACCGACACCGAAATACCAAAATGCCGCTTTGGGGACGCCACAGCGCACGGCGCCGCTCCCCAGGGCACCGCGGAGGGGTAGGTAGTGCCCACACGCCGAGGCAGACAGGCCCGCCCGACCGGACATTCGGAGGTGTGAAGGGGGTGGACGGGTGGACGCGAGGGAGCTCTGATGAGGGGCGTCGCACACGCGTTTACACCGATCGTGGCATCATCCCACGCAGCCCAATCACGCGTGACGTGCCGTTTCGGAGACAGCACAGCGGAAACCTCAGCTCTGCACACTCTGTGCGCGAACCCCCACCCCCACCCCCACCCCCAGTGACCCCAAACATGGGGGGCTCTTTTTGTCTGCAGCTCGAATACTTCAAACGTGTGCACACTACGCGAATGAAAGTGGCCACACCCAATCCCCCTGCCGTTCCAGCGAGAAAACCCCAACAGTCGGGCGACAACGTTCCGGCGAAACAAAGAATCTTTTTTTGGCCATGTTCTGGCATGCTCCGTGTTCCCAGGCCCCGATGGCTGTGTCATTAGAGTCATGTGGAAACCCAAAATGTCTGTCAATTTTCAAAAATAAATTGAACCCCTCGGTCTCTAGATGGGCCTTGGGCAGTGGTGTGGCAGGTGCAGTCATTCCTCTATTGGTATGTGCACTGCACTAGCGGTTGAAGGATGCTGGTTCAATTTCAATTGAACCCATTTGATCACCTGTCCTCCTCCAGAAAATCGTTTTTGCATGCACAAACAAAGGCTGCCACAAGAAGACGAATGCACACATGGATCTCACATCAGAAAACTGCTCCCACTGTACAAGCCGTATTTTCCCGCATTTCTCAATGCGATCATCCACTGTGACGTTTTTGACGGGTCTGCCTGTTTTGACTGGTTTGACTGGTTGAACCTCAGTGGATGATGACTCGTCCCGTTGTCCAGGTCCATCCCGTTGTCAAAAAAAGTTGCTAGGTTTGACAGAACGGACACACAAATCACAGACATTTCCCTCATTGACGTCAACACATTCTTCCCATTTTTGTTGCAGTAATTGCTGCTCCTTGAGGTGCAAATCATGGAAATCAGTCATGGATGCCCCCTTGGAGCCACAAAAACAACACTTCAACCTCTCTGGCAGTGGATGGAGGAACAAAACTGTTAACAGGCAAAGTGGACGAGAACGGTTGACAGCAGCAGCAAGCGTGTTCACCGCCAAAAAATTGAGCCTCGCAGAATCACAACGGTCTGGCAAAATGTTCCGGCACCTCCCGATAATTCCGGCGACCGGAACGGCCGGGGGTTGCCGCACCCAACACCACATACCACATGCCCATTGGCGCCGCCCGGCATGCGAAGAGCGTGCGTGGGCCCAGCCACCCGCCCCAATGTGCTGGGGATACGACAACAGAAAAGGCCGACAGTTCAAGCGACCAGACAGGCGGCATACCTCAGCGGCATCGCCTGGAAACGACATGAGAACTGGTGCGGAGTCCTCACTTCCTGCAGACTTCTGAGTCACGAACAGCCCGCGGAATAGATCTGTGTCTTGGGCGGCATCAGCGCGCTGGCCTTCTGCAAGTGGGAGGGCAAGGGAAGAGGGCGGCACCCTCGGGATTTTGAGAACACTGCCTGCGACTGGGCACGTCATGTCACCGCCCCTGCAAAAGCAGTAGCCCCCCCCCCCCCCTTTGAATAAGCTATGGCAAAATACCAAATTAATACGGTCCCTATGCCTACTGTAGCTTGGACAAGGCCGTTGACGCTTGGGTTCAGAAAGAGAAGATTGCATGGTGAGCTGGTGCACGAAAGGGGCATGTAATGCACAAATATCCCCAAAATCAGAGCTATGTGGGTTCAAGTGGGCAACAAATGTGTCCATGACTCTATGTAGCTGGCAAATTTGTCACCAAACCCATGTCTTGTGTGGCTGCACTACATTTGTACCAAATCAAATTAGGTACCAAATTAATACGGTCTGCTTGGACAAGGGCGTGGCTTATACAAAGGGGGGGGGTAGTCTTGCTGACAAGCCCAAGGGGGGCAGCACTTCATACGCAGGGCTCTCCCAACGGAAAAAAAAACACATATCACGTCCCATCACAGGGCAGTCCAAAAGTGGTACCCCTCCCTTTGAGTGGGTCCAAAGGGCCCGAAAGGAAAGCACCATGCGTATGCCATTTTGGCATGGAATACCCTGATCCTGGTCCCATCACCGGTCAACTGGTCCTCGGGTGACCATCAACTGTTTGAACGCCCTGATGCCATGCGACGGTGGGACTTGGGAGGCGTCCTGCCCGAGGCCAGGGTCTGATGTGTGTTAGCCAATGCAGTCACTATAAACGCGGTGTGCAGCACAAGCGCTAAACTGGGGAACCAACGCAGCCAAGCAATCATTTCCACCAACGATAAAAGTGCATCATAGCCCAATCCATGAATCAGCACGTGCTGTCCCTTCCCCTCCTAAACGACAACAGAATCCGCAGAACAACAAACTGCAACAAGTCTAAGTGTTGTGGAACAACACCGTTGTGTCCGCGCAACAACGTACTCAGCATTCGACGGAAAAGGTCCGCAATGAAGCGGTGCTTGAAAACACGAAGTGCAGCTTTCCAGCCTCATTCTGACTGTCGTGCTCCTCCTGGTTTCACCTACCTGATACTGACGTTCACCAACATACATCAGCAGATCTCATCGCAACGAGTCCGCAGTACAGCTGTTGTCAACCAAAGACCGTTGCACTGGCGCTTCAACCACAAAGAATCCGACCTTCCTCCACGGCTCTCGTCCACATGCTGATCGTGTCCTAGTACAGAGAGGCGCCAATTTGCACAGTATGACACAAAAGCGCCCCGTGCAACTCGGTTGAACGCAAACTCTGCAGTTGAACACCTGACTCTCTCGTCTATCTCCTTGACAGTTGTGGGGGTATTCTTATTCTTATCCTGGTTCTTTTTCCTCTGAGAAACAAAGGCGGCTGTTGTGTGCTTGAGGCCTCTACAAATTCCCCCTCCGAAAATGCAGTCCAGGGCAGGGCACACCAGATCCCTCTTGGTTTCGTCAATTTCATTGACTCGACTACGCAGCTATCCAGGACAAGCAGCTATCCAGGATGCCTGCAAGTAAATTTGACAACTACAAGGCATGATAACTTGGCCTCCCAGCTTGCGGTTCAGCAGAGAGAAGTCCCCTCAAATTGCAAATTTACTGGCAGGTGAGCGTGATTTCCAAATATCCCTTACCCTCCAGTCCGCTTTCCTGAGCGTCCAAGTCAATAGTTGTAATATCTGGCACGTGCAACTCCACATAATAATGGTACGCATGAAAATGAACACACATGCTCCGAAACTGACCATCACTGTCTTCGATTTCAACGGTAGAGTGGCGGCTTGGGACCAGTTCTTTACCCAGCAATCTGGTCATCCCGTTTTCAACCATTGTTCACCAACCACTTACAACGAATCGTGGACAGGCGTAATTTTGAACACGGCGAAAGCTTCTAATCACGGATGAGTAAATTGGACGTGTACGAACGAAAATGTGTGTATGGTTCAGCTTTGACCGGGGACGACAATTCAATTTCTCATGCTGCGTGAGTCAGGGCGCTTCGCGACATACAAATCGCGGAACCATGCTGTGGTGTTTTCTGCTTCAACAGCCTTTTTTTTTTTTCCTTTTCTAAGCTCGTGAAAGATCGTTTCCAAAATCGAAATTAATAGCGTTATCAATCATGGTGCATACGCTGGGGAAAACCAGCATATGAAATTTCATGACATCCATTCCACTTTTAAATGCATACATCATGGAAGACACCATACATAGACCATAGTTGAGTGTCAAATTTCGATTTTTTTTTGCCAACCCCTTCCTTGTGCGGAGCAAGCTAACCTTTGACCCTGGCTCCTGAGGAGCCCCGCCCCTAGCTCTTGAGGAGCAATGACCCTGGCTCCTTAGGAGCAAAATGCTTAACAAGACAACCGCCGCCCCTGAGAATCGCCGACCCTGGAGCTCGTACAGGGTCGGTGCTCCTGAGGAGCATTTATCAGGGTCGGTGCTCCTGAGGAGCACCACCAGGGTCGGTGCTCCTGAGGAGCCAGGGTCGGTGCTCCTGAGGAGCTGGCTCCTGAGGAGCAGGGTCGGCGATTCTCAGGAGCGGCCATCTCCCACCTACCGGATGTGGTGACCGACTTTGCGGGGCAGATTGGTGTCGGCCACCTGGACAAGAACACCTTCCTCATTGCGCTGCGCTGCTATGCGATCCGGAAGAGCCTGGTGCCTGACTACGTGAATAAAAGGTTTGTGCCTGATGAGACTCAGGGAACGGGGCAAGGCAATGCGGGAACAGAGATCACAAGACCACCATCACCGGCAGTCGGCGGTTGGGCGACGCATGAAGTGGCAGAGCTTGTACAACTCCTGGCGGCAACAAAACTGGAGAATGAAAGACTAAGAGCGGCGGCTATACCGAGACTGACGAAACAAGAACTGGAACGGATGCTGGCGGAGACATTGCCATATCAATGGATGCAGACCCTGGCGGTTGGACTGATGACGTACTCCAAGGAAGACCCACAGTGGGATGCCCATGAATTGTCAACAACGATATGGACGGTCGTGCATGAGGAGTTGAGAAACAAAAGGCAGAAACTGGGATGAAACTCCCACATGCCAATACCGCAGCAAGTACAAGGTGCAGGAAACCCAGAAACACACGCAGCACCGGGGGCGCCGCTGGGCAGAGCCATCAACACTCCAGGAGGATAGCAGATCATGGGGACCCCGGTGGGGGGGGGGCAGTGCTTCGTATGCGGCCAGATTGGGCACTGGGCCAGAAATTGCCCGCAGGCAGCACTGACGGGCACCCTGAACCAGCCACATGTCCAGGCTAAAAAATCACAGGTGGGTGACCAGACCGTGATGACCAGCAACAAGGGGTGGACCTTCGACCTCAATGGTCCGCGATTGTAGCAGGTCCTGTACCATGCGGAGAACGGCATCATCCGAGCCCTCCCGCTGTCCGCCCGCCACACCCGCCTGTCCGACCGGTGTCGATGGCTGTGGCAACAGGGATACCCTCCCCTGTGCCCCACATGGGAACATCTCCCAGTGGAGCTGCCCACAGCGCCTGCAGTTCGCGGGGGGCGGAGGCACTAGACCCAGGACAGCAACAATGACATGAGCTCAGCGGAGTCGGGGCTGGACCGAAGGTGGCGCTGGGGCCGGACATGGGAGCCACGGTGGCCGAGACCTGGCAGGCCCACGATGTCGTCATGCACGCCAGGACAGAGGAGTGGGGAACGGTGGGTACGGCGATGGCGATCCGTGGAGTGGAGGCCAGCTCATCGGCGACGTACATGCAACAGGTACGAATGGCGTTGCGAGGGTGCGGCACCGACGAACCACTGGCGGTGGCGATTCAACGGCGGTTCGCAGTACTGGCACTACGCAAACGAGGCTACTCGGCGGCAAACAACCTGGTGGCGGGGATACGAATGCTGGAGAAACTCAAACTCATACGGGCAACCGTCACAGAGTTACACCGACTACAACTGAGAGCAATCGGCAAGATGGCTAAGGCGGAAGACAGGCCCCGAGTATGGGCGACGGTGGCCGATTGTCAAACACTGGCAGAGAGGAGGGTGCACTGGGCCTGGGCAAGGGTGTTCTTTGCCGTCGGGATGGCATTCACCATCTGCCTTAGGATATCCGACGTCGTGCAACTACGATGGGGCTAGCTGGCACACAAGGGGTGGCTGGTGTTCTTCGACTACAAAGTGGCCGGGGAGATGTGTGTACAGCCCATACCACCATTTTGGGAACGGTGGCGGAATTGGCTCTACACGCACAGGCGGCCACACCAGCACGACGAGAACATATTCATCCCGGGAGGACCCGATGCCCTACGGAAGTTACAGACTGAACTGTTCACAGGTACGGAGTGCGGCCTCTCGGGATGGCACCCGTGGAAACGCATGGGGGCAGCATGCTTCAGGGCGCTGGGAGGATCCCTGCAGGCCTTGGCACTATGGGCCCGTTGGCAAACACCAAGGCAAGCTGCACGATACGCAGCGCACCCACCGTCATGGAAGATGCCATCCAGGGTCCTCCTTCCATCGCCAGTGGGTGACTCGGGGCACTTCACGCGCGACTGTGAGTGGACTTGGATGCCGGTCAAGGAGCTTTGGCATAGGGATGCATTCGCATGGGATCTTGGGAGAAAAAGGAACCAGACCCCCCCTACGGTCCACACATTTGCCCGCCCCGCCACTCCTCAGGAGGTGGACAGCGAGTCCGACGACGACGAAGACCTGGACGATCAGGATGGGGAATGCCACCAGGACAATTCAGATCACAAAGAACCCCGAAGAGAAGCAGAGAACCGGAGCATGCAGGACGCCGCACAAAAGGAAATGGGACGAGATGCCGATTTTGTGCCTGGTACAAGACTTGAGCAAGGAGGTGAACCACGGGCGGACGAAGGAACGGCAGGACAAGGTGCAAGACCCGTCGAGATCATCGACGTGGACGAGTTGGCGGACGGCGAGACGAAGATGGACGCCGACGGGGACAGCGGAGGAGCGGGCGCAGCGGAGGCCGCCACAGCTCCGGAGGGGACGGTGGCAAGTGGAGCGGACGCGGCGAGGCATGCACGGGAAGCAGTCGATCAGGCAACAGGCGAAGACCGGACCGGAGAGGACAGACGATGCGACGATGCCGACGAAGTACACATGGAGGCTGGGCCATGCCAAGAGATGGAAGTCAGCGCGGAGGGGTCTAGGGACGACGTCGGAACCGAAGGCAGCAGTGCAGGGGACGGAGACGAGTCCAGCCCAGGTACGCCGACATGCTCTACTGATTGCTCTGAGTCCCGATGGAGAATACATCAAGCCAGGAGGGAAGTATTGGGGAAGAGAACAACACGTGAGTACGGAGAGGAGGAGCAACGTGGGGCAAAGCGGCAACGCGGAGAGAATTGCGCGGGAGAGCAGCAACCGATGGCAATGCCCGACGGGACTGAAGCAGACGGGGCCCCACACTGGGGATACCTGGTCACGGCGCCTCAGAGGGGCCATAGATTTCAGCTGTGGAAGCCTATGCCTTTGCAATACGAAGGCGAGGAACAAGCGGAGGGGGGCTCCACGAGATAGGGAAGGGCAGTGTGCGGGCTGCGATCGCCTCTGAAGGGTATTTGTCGGACGACGAATTCAGATTGCACGATATGCGCGTGCATGATCAACTATTTATAGCAAAGAACGATGAGCATGTTGAAGAAATTTCAATGAAGCAATGATACATGATTTGTTGTGGGGTGTGTGGAAAAGTAAGGTTAAACGAATCCTTTGTCTTTCGTGCTTGGTCTGGCTTTTCCTTTGCTGGTGCGAAGCACCATCAAAAGAAAAGCCTTATTACGCTTTTCGCCATTTTCGGGTCACCTTTCTGTGTCGGAGATGGAGCCGGGCGGTGACAAACAAACGGAAAAACACTCCTTTGCCTTGTGTTTAAGCTAGCAGCGCAAGGACAGGAGAAAAGTTTATAGTGTTTTCAGCACTGTGTTTTTGCTTCTCCTGCTGCTTGTTGTTGCTGTAGGGTGTCCTGCTGCTGATTTTGGATGATGAAAAGCTTTTGTTTGTTGAAATACAGTAAAGCCAACTCAATCCAGGATAGCCCAAGCCAATAGTATGCAAGGAGAAGGTAATTCAGGATCAAAGCATGAAGGGCTGCAGTGTAAACAGTGAAAGATGATTGGATATTCACAGAAACTACAGCTCAGGTCACAAATGAATGCATATTCACAAAGATAGCTGAAATGTTTTAGGAAAAGAGTTAGAAAACTGCCTCAGGATCACTCTCTCTCCATAGTGCCATCTTAGGAGATGTGCACTCTTTGTTTTGGGTCCCATATGTGCTGAGGTGGCATGGTATGTGGCGATGAGGTCACTGCCATGTCACATGGGGTCTTCCTACTTAGCTAGGCTGACCAGGAATTGAACCCAGGACCTCTCAAAAAGAGGTGCCTAGCCCCCTATGGTGCATACCACTAGGGCAGATAAGTATTCATGGAAAAACATAGATAAATTCATAGGCTCTACCTTAGGTATGTCAGTGCTCAGTCAACTCAGGAAAAGATGTTTTACTTCACATTGAAAGGGGATTGAGGGGTCCACTCCATATCTTGATTGGGTGTTTGGTTCCATAGGTGTAAATGTGTTATCACCACTTTTGGTTGGACCAATACTAAGATTAAAATGCATGGATGCTCAGTGCATCTCTAATACAACTAGAGTATGCCTCAAAGCAAAGGAAAAGCACTTTTTCTTACTCCCCCTTTGTGCTGTGGTGGCCACCACTGTTGTAACCTGCCATACCTTGTAACCTGCCATACCTCCGTATACCCCAATCCCACAAGTACACCAAGAGGACGACTGATTATGAACCCAGATCGACAAATCCTTTGTCCGGGTCTACATCATATATCTACAAAATGAGATAATAACACACAATGCTTTTTATAATACAATCTCTGTGAAACATGCACTAAATGTCGTAACAAATCTTGGAGACTACGCACACGCGCGCGACCTATAATCTACAGAGACCACGTGCGCATGCACTGCAGCTCAATCCCATTACACTCCCCTCCTAAAATCTGACATACACCTATGGAAGGGTTTGATAATCTACAAAAATGATGGGATGAGTTGCTGTGCCATATATAAAACTGATGGGTGCCGTAAACCCTAAAATTGGTTCAAGTACACCATGGGGTTAAATCTACCTACACACTCCCCTACCAAGCCTCAGGACCCCTGCCCTTAGCTGTCTAAGGTGGGCCTACCTTGCCTCAGGGCCTAGCTGTCCAAACTTATCTACAACATGCTTCAGTGACCTTAGCTTTCTATAGACCAGAGTGCTATGCCTCAACCCCTAGCTGTCTAGGCCTGAGTGTGTATCATACAATATCTTGTTAAGTTAGATTGAGAATTGGTGTTGAATTGTACAAAAAACTGGCAACCCATATGGCACAATAAAATAAATTACAACATCAGTGGGGGGCTTTTGTATGTATCCAGTGGCTTGGTTTTTTCTGCTGCACCTGCACAAAATATTTTGCTCCAAAAACCCACTGCTGGATTTTTCCCAAACAGTTTTCACAAAAAAAAGCGCCATCAGTGGTATGGCTACTCATGCAAAAACAATGGTCCTCTGGGTGCACATCCAGAGACCAAAACTGTTTTCAGAGGATCAATAAAAACAGTTTTCATGCCCCACGCGAAAAGGGCAGAGTGGCCCGGGCTCCAACCAGCACCACTGTGAAAAGCCAGGTCCCTGCAAGACCAAACACAAAGAAAAAAAAGAGCAAACATCTGCCACACAAGCAGTGCAGAATTCCAAAGCTGGGCAAACACGCCAGCGCAAGGACTCATCAGAGTCCACTGAGTGTCTCTCCAAAAGAAGACACCCCACAAAATTAGGTGCAAAGCCAAAAAACAGGCCTGAACTCAGGAGGGTCAGCGCCAAGGGCAACTGCAGCGGCAGCGCCATCGCTGATATATATATAAGCCACTGAAAAAACTCCAGAAGAACCCCAAAACAGCCCAGATGCCACAAAGGCACACCAGGGCACTGTCTCAAAAAAGTAAGGCAAACCTGATAATATGTATGCACCAACCAGTGCAAAACACTTGGCGACTGAGGCTGTCCGCGCCTCAGTGACATACCTGTTTTTCTCATCAACTCATTTGAAATCGGATTCACCTGACAAAAGGGAGCACCCCTGGGAGCTGAGGGCGCAGACACACATTTTACACCCATTTGTACTCTTCCTCGCGTCCGTCACGCGCTGCGCCTTCAAAGAGCTGATCGCAAGCAGCAGACCATCAAATTGTCGCTCCAGACGCTCCAAACGCTCTGTCGTTGACGAAAACGCCTTAGATTCAAGCACAAGCTGTTGAAAGCGAAGCGCAAACTGGTTCTGCAGCTCCACAAAGGCACGCTCCTCGTCACGAGAAACTCCAAACCAGTCCGTGCGCCGCTCCGCTTCAAAGGCTTCTAATTCCGCCAGATCCGTGCACTGGCTGATCTTGTCCACAATCCAAACTCCCAAAGCGCACTCACACTCAGCTGCTCCACAAAGGATACAAACACGTGGGCGACTTAACATACTGCGAAGGCAACGGAACAGCGACCGCTCACGGATCACCAATAGATTTGACGATCTTCGAAAAAAAATTTATCTTCAGACAGGTCGTTCACTCCCAACGCCGATCGTACACGCCGCCAGGCAGCCTCTGCTTTGACTCCAGCATTGACACAAGCACGAAGAGAAACTCCTTCACAATCATTGACAAACCCGAAAAAAAATAGACACTCAGAAAGTGTCAGTGAACATGGTCCTAACAGCGTCACACACAAATAACAGCGACCAGAAGTGATCAGCACGTACACCCGTGTCGACAGCACGTACAGCCACCATGCCCCACTCAATGTTTGCGTCCAGCTCGTTTGCGCCGTCGCTTGCTCTTCGCACCCTCTTCATCGTAGCCCATCTGTTGCTGCTGTAGCGTATCACGCTCTGCCTCAGCTCGGCGTTGCTCTTCCGGTGATGTCGCCCGTTGCGTCGCTGCCTGTCTCTCCATACCACAATAACGAAGAAACATGTAGTTCTCAGCGCGCTCGTGTTCTCCTCTGTAATGGCGCTCGGCCGCGACAAGTTCATGCAGCGCACACAAATCCATCAGCACTTTGTCATTGAAGGCTCGCACCAGAACGCGCTCTGTCCTCTCACGCACGCGTCCCTTCGAATCCAAGCACTCATCAACACATTCGGGCAGGTTGAAGGAGTAAAATCCATACTTCGCGTGTTTAGTGCAAAATTTTCCACGAGTTTTGTCATCAGGCAGAGCCACTGTCAACGACCGTAAGCGCGTTTCACTCACATCAAACCCAAGACCTTCGTAGCCAACCCAGTGATTCTGAGGAAGCTCTCGCCGCATCAAGCGCACTGACACTTCAGCGTGGCCGTCAAACTTCTCATACTCTGTAAAGTGACTGTGAAACTCTTCGGCCAATCTTGCAGTACTCCCCATCGCACCCGGAACTTAGGAGTCGATCTTGTAACCTGCCATACCTCCGTATACCCCAATCCCACAAGTACACCAAGAGGACGACTGATTATGAACCCAGATCGACAAATCCTTTGTCCGGGTCTACATCATATATCTACAAAATGAGATAATAACACACAATGCTTTTTATAATACAATCTCTGTGAAACATGCACTAAATGTCGTAACAAATCTTGGAGACTACGCACACGCGCGCGACCTATAATCTACAGAGACCACGTGCGCATGCACTGCAGCTCAATCCCATTACAACTGTCGCATTTCAGGAAAAAGGGAATTTTTCTTGGCCTTTCCTTGGTTTCCACACCTACTTTAAAATACCTACAGTTTCCCTCACACTGAAAAATGGGCGCTCACCATGGCTGGCGCTCTTTTGCTGCTTTGTATGTAACATATCCTACAGAAGACTCAGCGCTCATGGCGCTGCCGGGGCTCCTGTGGCTTGGTTGGGTTAGAATGGGAGCATGCCAAACATGTGCATATGCATCCCTCCCTCCAAGATGCAGCGTCGACACAACCCAAACGCAAGACACATTATACACATCCGCATGGGTTCTCGTAAACCTGCTGGCGACCTGTGACCTGTCTTAGGGCGAAGGGAGTCGAAAGAAAATTAAATTTGCCCCTTGGTGGGGTCTTGGTTCTGCTCAGTCTCTCCAGGCACCTGCGTTTCGGCCCGAGCACGGCCTACTCAGCGAGGCTGCGCGTGGGTATCTGCAGAGGCAGGAATGGGAGAATTATGGACGAATCCACGCAAAAACGAAGCGACGACACCAAAATCCGTCAAATGACGGTGTAGAATTTTTCTGAAACGACACACCTGAGTAGAATCCAATTGTGCATCAGAAGCACATTTTTATAGAAATTATAGTCATCTCTGGATTTTTTAAATCCAGAAATTCATACGCATAAAATGGCGGCGCGCAGGAGCGGCTCCTAGCGAAGCGCCGGAAAATGGAAAAATAATGGAATTATAAACGTATGTATCACGTAGTCTTGAAAATGACGAGACACACATTAATAAACAAACATACAGATTCCACCCACACTAATAGAAGATTCGAAAATTCAAGAATTCGAAAATCAATTGAAAAGACTTCAATGAATCAGGAATAAACTACAGGTATGCTTGTCTCGCATGCCACATACACATTGCTCGTCTCGTGTCTCCGTGAACGAGTCGTGTAGCAGCGTTAACAACGATAACCACGATAGGACGCGGTAGAGGGATTGATTAGAAAGATTGCAGATGATTAGCGGTCAGATCAGGGTGATTAGTCATACACACAAGTGCATAGCAACATTCTTCGCGTGCGCCCCTTTTGTTCTCTCACCTTGCTTCACTTCCCAGCGGTAGGTAAGGTAGGTACGCCCAGGCGGGGCCACCCCCTGGTGGAGTCAAGATTTACGCGCAGATGGGCAGGTTGGCCCACGTGGGAAGTGCATACTCGTGCATGCACACACGCATTAAAGGGTAGGCCACGCGAAGTGCCCACGGTAAACCTTGTTTAGGCTACCCAGGGGCTCCTCGGTACATTCTTTAAGAGAACCTGAGGAGTCCCTTAACGCTTGCTTGCTTGACAAGGGTAGCTGCTCCATGCAGCGTGTTTGCGGACAGCGTATTATAGGGCACACTGAGAAGGGTATAATACCTGGAGTGTGCCTTGGTTCCTCCGCCGCAAACGCCCTTTCATTTGCCTTTGTTTTACAGGTGGGCAGGTAGGGTGAGTGGTGCAGCAGCATTTTTTTATGCCCTGCTAAACAGGGGCGCAGATCACACAAACAAGTAACTCCGCTCCGCCTGTGGCAGAGCAGGGAGTCCGACTTCATCGACATCTGCGCCTTGCACACGAGAGCACTCCTTCACTCCAAGCCCTAGCAGGGGAAACGCGTTGTGGCGTCCCCTGTCAGGCCACAGTTGCTTAGTAGCGCTGTGTTCTCTTGCAATTTCACAGGAGGGTCGCTAGGACCCAAGAGACCTTCATCCTCGCAACGCCCAGTAGAGTGTGCGTGTAGGAGTGGTAGTCCTGAGTGGGGGCTAGAGCCAGTTGCCCAGTGCTCGCCCACCAGGATGGTGCCACTGTAGGGTGTGTAGGACCTGTAGGCGGTGTGTCACTGTCCCACCCTTTTCCTGCAATTTTAGCTGGGTTGGTGGGCTGTGACAGTGGTTAGGTCAGTGTTTTGGCCACATAGCAAACAGGCGTTTTGCATGCCTTCATAGCTTTTGGCCACCCCTCCCTGTAGTAGACAGATAGGTAGGGAAAACAGTAACCTGGATTAGAACGCTGGGTAGACCCCCAAGGTTTTGCGCCAGCACAGAAATTGGGCGCATAGGGGAGGGGAGACCCGGGGCGTACCCCGTGGCATCAATAAGCCAACCCTCCAGGTTCAGCAAGGGCGCAGACTTGGGTATAATTAGGACACCACTTCTGCGGCTTGCTCTCAGGACCTTAGGACTAGCACACTCACACATACGCTTTGGCAGGTAAGGGTAAGGTTCAGTCCCTAGCTTTAGTCTTGGAGGCAAGCGTCTCAGCGAGCCTCAGCAACTCACCAAGGTTGTTCTGGGACAAGTAGTCAACCAGAACGGAGTTTAGGCATCCCTCCGGTAGAACAAATGCAGAGAAGGGCTCCCAGGTGGCCTCTTCGACTCCAAACCCTTCCCAGAGGGTGAGGAAGCGCCAACCCTGGCGATAGCGGTGGCGTAGGACAGACTTCACCAGGTAGAAGCCCTCCTTAGCCATCTCCTCGGCGTTCATGTCGGGGAGTTCACCTTCAACTTCCATAGGGCTGGCAGCCCCTTGTAGGTCTAGAGCGGCGATTTCCTCGTCGTTCAGCTCCCACTCTTCCCCACAGAGGTCTTCAGGGTCATGGTAGCGCTTCAAGTGTTGTGCAGCGCACACCAGGGTCCCCCCTAGACGGGGAGAACACCGCACGGTGATACGGTGTCCATCCGCAGATAGGATCTTGTACGGCCCGAAGTATGGGTCATCGCTGGTGGAGCGTGGCCAGGCGGGTAGTCGACTGTGGTGCACCAGCACCCAGTCCCCCTCTTGGTAGGTGGCCGGTACACGGTGCTTGTTCTTCTTGTTCCACTGGCGCTCCCTCACTCTCTGGAGCATAGCCTTGGCCTTGTCCACCTTCGCTTGTTGCTCTTGGACCCATTCACCCACAGAAGAATGGGTGTCCTCTGGATAGGGGGCATGGAGGAACCATGCCGGGCGCCCCATGAATAGCTCATGTGGCGAGTAGCCAGTAGCTGAACTCTCTTGGGAGTTCATCATCAAGGATATGACGGGGAGTAGTCTCACCCAGTCTCTGGTGCGTTCAGTTTTGCACCATATCCTGACGTTCTCCTTCAGGACACGAATCTGTCGCTCACATAGGGGGTTGCTCGTGTGAGAGTAGGGAATCCCCGTAGACACCTGGACATTGAGGGATCTCAGGACCCTCTTGTACCAGCCAGTATCTGAGCGTACTCGTACGTCCTCATCGGAGTTGATCTCCTTGGGCGCCCCATAGACACAAAACCACTCCTCCAGGAGTATCTTGATAGTCTCCTCCCCGGTAATGTGCTTGGTACATGGGAACACCCTGGTAAACCTGGTCAACCCACAGGTTACTACGAGGGCGAAGTCATAGCCCCCGAACTTCGGCATCTCCGTGTAGTCCACGTATAGAACACTGTTAGCACAGTGAGGGATGGGCAGGGTCGAGTAGAGACCTCTGTCCCTGATATCCCCTGGTTTACAGGACCTGCACGGGCACTTGTCCACGATAGGCAGGAGCATCTTCCGCAGCTCGTCGTCAGTCCACGTAGTGTGGAACCACTGCTTGAACAGCCTCAGGGTACGGTCAGCACCCACATGACCACTGGACTCATGGGTCCACTTCAGCAGCGCTGGGACTCGGTCACTAGGCACCACGATGCGGTCCTCGTGCCAGAGGTAGCTCTTGTCCCGCTTCCACTGGTCTTGGTTGACCAGGAGGGGTTCAAGGCGTTTCTCCAGGCGCCGGTAGATATCACCAAACTCCTGTAGGTACTCCGATTGTTGGAGTCCATCCAGGGGGCGTATCATGGTCATGTTCAGGTCCAGATGTACGTCCATACGGCTGAACGCCTCCTTAGCCAGCGCTTCAGACCGGGCACCAATCAGGGCGTCGAAGTTGTTGCGGCTGATGTAGTCGGCGCACTCGTTCTTCACTCCCTGGATATAGTGTACCGTCAGCCGTAGTTGACTGAGGTAGGTCCACCAGCGACGTAGCTTGGCCTTCTCAGGTGGGGGGCCCTCCTGGAAACTGCGGACCGGTTCTTGGTCGCATAGCCAGACCACAGGGTTACTCCCCAACAGTCGTGCTTGTGAGGATAGCACCAGCATACCCGCGAGCAGTTCCTGCTCATAGGTGGAGTAGTTCCCCCTGGCCTGGTTCCACTTCCAGTTCCAGTGGCCGAGAGGTACTAGGACCCACTTGTCGTCAGGGTAGCTGTGCTTGAGGGTTCCATCTCGGTTGAGATGTTCCGTCCCCCATTGGGAAATGGCCGAGTCGAACTCCTCCTTCTCTAGTGCTTGCCATTGGAACAACGTTCCACCACCGCCCACATTGCTGGCGTCGGTCACCAGGATAATCTCCCCTTGTGCCCTAGGCACGCCCAAGCACTTAGCGTTGGCTACCTTGTCTTTGAGCTCGTCAAACGCTTGTTGCTCTTGTGGGCCCCAGCGCCAAGTAGTACTCTTCTTGATCAAGTCAGTCAGTACAGCGCTGGTGTAGGTGAAGTTTTTGATGTGGCGGCGATAGAAGTTGCACGCCCCAATGAAACTGCGTACATCATGAAGTCCTTTCTTGGGGTCTTCGTGTCGTACCTTGGCATCCATCAGGGGTTTGGCCTTAGAGGCCGCTGGGGTCCACCACCCATAGCCAACGTCAAACCCCAAGTACTGCATGGTCTCCTGCATGAACTCACACTTCTCCAGCTTGAGTCGTGTGTGGTTCTCCTGGCAGACCGCAAAGAACTCACCCAAGAGGATTAGGTGATCCTCCTGGGTATTGGTCCCAAGGCATACATCGTCGATGTGAGCCTCCATCTGGGCACCACGGGATATGAGCTCCTGCACCTTAGGTCTCCTTCGTAGGATGGACAAGATCTTGTTCATCAGCTCTTGGAACAGAGCGGGTGCGTTAGCTACGCCAAATGGCATGACCTTCCACTTGAATACCCTCCCCTGAGGGGTGATGAAGGCCAGTAGTTCCTGCGCGTTGGGCGTCAGGTCCACTTGCCAGAATCCACTTCGCTTGTCCATCTTGGTCTTGTAGCGGCAGGAGGCTATCTTCTCCAGGGTAGACTCCATATTGGGAATGGACCCTGAGTGGTTCAGCGTCTTCTTGTTCAGCTCTCCATAGTCCACTACCAGCCGTTTGGCTGTAGACCCAGGTTTAGCCACCAGGAAACAGGGGCTGCAGTGTAGGGGGTAGTCCCCGTCCTTGTACTCCAGGACCAGGCCAGCGTCAATACACTCTTGTATCTGTCGCTCAATCTCGTCGGCCTGCTCTTTAGGAGCTGGATAGGGTCTCCTCCGGATCTTGTGACCCACGAACTCGGGTTTCAGCTTGAGGTCCATCTGTACCAGCTTGTCGCATGAGGCTGGAGGGGGTAGTTCTCCGAACACCTCCAGATAGGTCCTTATCAGCTTTTGTACTCGCGGGTCCAGTACCTTGATCTTGTCCTCCATGTCCTCGTCGGAGTGTAAGTTGCTTGCCCCTTGAATAGACGTCGGGAGGTGGTCCTCCACCGACTCTTCGCCCGGGGTAGCATCCTTCAGCCCTTGGTAGGCATACAGAAGGTCTTGCTCAACCATCTCCGGTGGACGATGGCAACATAGGCACGCTCGAGGGGGTTCACATACACATTCCTCCGAGAGGTCGTCCTCCTCTGGGGTCCTCACATGGGCACCCCATACGCTCTTCATGAGCTTGGGATCTACCTCCCTTTGCCAGGTGGTGATCTTCTGTTCGAGGTCCTCCTTCAGTTGGGATAGGTCTCCCATACGTCCTTGCTTCAGTGGCCATGAGCTGCGGGTAGGCTTCGCGTAGCATAGCTTTTTCGCCACCAACTTCCTCTTGGAATCCACATACTCCCTGAGCCTGGATCCAGGGTCCAGCTCTTCATCCACGGGGTCTTCCACCCTCATGGAGAGTAGGGGTTTTAGTGGGGCGACGTACTCGGCGTTCTCCACTTCTTCCACCGCAGTCTGCACGAAGAAGGCGTCGTGCTCAGTTTCGTCGTCTGAGTGGATAGAGCTAGGTAGCTCAGATAGTCCACACTCAGAGACTCCATCAGGAACAGGTACATGACAGGGAGAGTTGGGGGCGTTGGTGTCAGTCACGACGTACTCATCTCCTCCGGGTGTAGTTTCAACAGCATCTTGAGGTCGTAGGCGATCCTTCAAGTCACCCAAGGCGAGTCCATCGCTTTCTCGTTGTATAGCCTGGACCAGAGTAGGGTCCAGGTCTTCGCAGGGGATGGTGGTAAGACTTCCGTCCACCACGCTGAGCATACCCCCCCATCCGGGCTTCCCAATGGGCGTCTTGCGTCCCAGAGGCACGTAGATGGCCTCATCAGGTAACCGCACAGAGCTGATAGTCAGCTTGTCAAGGAGGGTTCGCCAGTACTCGTTGCCCCCATGGGCTCCCCAATCGGGGGAACACAGGACCATACGGGAACGTTCCAAGGCCACCTTGGTCAGCACCTTCCCCAGTTCACTGAATCTGGGGTTCCCGTAGGCCATCCCGAAAGAGGGCCAGTAAAATTTGTAGCTGCAGTTCTTCCCCTTGCTGCAGTATAGGTCCAGTACATGCTGCTTGTCGCTGGCGAACAGCTCCACACTTAGGTCTTCTCGAGAGTAACCCAACTCCTTCAGACCTTGGTCTAGGACTTCCCCCAATAGTTGATAGTCCTCAGTTTTGGAGGCCGCCATCATGTTCGAGGGCTCCTCCTTCGATAGTCTCAGGTAACTCGAGGTATGTTCCGACTGCTCCAGTGGCACAGACTCTCTGCCACTGCCGTGGTCCACGTACAGGAGGTAGGGCGCTTGCAGCGTCAGGGATTGTATCTGGGAGTGCTGCACGAAGAAGTCAGTACCCAGTACAAAGTCGAAGGCCTCAGTGTCCATCACATAGAACCGATGGGCGATAGTTCGGGAGCCCATAGGTACCTCCACTTCACAGTCCCCGCAGCTGTGCACCACATGTCCATCCCCCATGCGTATAGCGGCGGTGGTCATGGTGTTCTTCAGGCTCCGAGAAGGTAAAATTTTCTTGGCCACTATAGATATTGTGGCGCCAGTATCCAGTACCCCCAGGTATTCACGTCCCCCTAGTCGGATACGTACCCAAAACACCAGGTCTTGGGTGCCACCAGAGCGTCCCCGTCAGAATTCCGCGGGACAGGTCACCTCGAACCCCTTGTTCCGCAATTTGCGGGCCATCCTCATGAAACGGCTTCTCTTCTTGGCGTTGCCGTCATCACCACCTTCATGCTCACGCTTGGCTCCTTGTTCTTGCTGGGCCTGCGTCTGTGAGCGTGTGGTAGGTCCAGACTGCCCTCCAGAGGGCTCGGAGTTCCCCCCTGGATTAGGGTTGGGGTTACCTCCATTCTTGTCCTTGTTCTTGTTGTCGTTCTGGCGGTTAGCGCCTCCTCCTCGTCCACCTGGACCCTTGTCTTGACCACCTTGACCACGTCCTTTCGACTTGCCCTTGCCGGAGTCGTTGCCTTTGGCCTTGCCTCCACCTTTGCCTGAGCTTTTGCCAGGATCTTCCCCCTTAAGCTTCGCCGATAGGCGTTGCTTATGGTAGCACTCGTCCTCATAGTGCTTCCGCTTACCGCAGAATGCACACGTGATGGTGCAGCGGTAATGATCCGGCAGCTTCACTTTGGCGCCGGTGATCTTCTCCTGCTGCTTCCCCTGGACAACGAAGCAGTCTCGCTGCTCGCAGTCAGAGGAGAAAAGTTTATAGTGTTTTCAGCACTGTGTTTTTGCTTCTCCTGCTGCTTGTTGTTGCTGTAGGGTGTCCTGCTGCTGGTTTTGGATGATGAAAAGCTTTTGTTTGTTGAAATACAGTAAAGCCAACTCAATCCAGGATAGCCCAAGCCAATAGTATGCAAGGAGAAGGTAATTCAGGATCAAAGCATGAAGGGCTGCAGTGTACACAGTGAAAGATGATTAGATATTCACAGAAACTGCAACTCAGGATACAAATGAATGCGTATTCACAGAGATAGCTGAACTGTTTTGGGAAAAGAGTTAGAAAACTGCCTCAGGATCACTCTCTCTCCATAGTGCCATCTTAGGAGATGTGCACTCTTTGTTTTGCGTCCCATATGTGCTGAGGTGGCATGGTATGTGGCGATGAGGTCACTGCCATGTCACATGGGATCTTCCTGTAACGGCGGCAGTGACAGCACTGAATTATACACTGATGTGATCAGAATTCCAATGATACTCAGATGTACATTAGTGCAGTAAATTTTCCGCTCAGTTTCATGTTTTCCGTTCGCCGCCAGATGTCGCCTGTGAGCGCGCGTCGAGTCGCATTTGTCTTTCGTGATTTCCCAATCGGATTTATTTAAATGTTTTCGAATGATTTCACGTTGTGTCATTATGTGCGATGAATGCGCATTGAGATTCTATGTCTGCTCCATTTTTGTAGACCGGGTTTTCGTACCTTTCATATTCCACCATGGAGTTCACTGGACCTTCAAGTGCTTTGCATATGTCGCTCCCAGAGGCTGGATATGGGTCCGAAGAGGGTTATGTGGGTTCGGAGATATCAGGGGCAGTGTCGGGCGTTACGACCCCTGGGGCATCAAGGCTACAGGCTTCGCAGTCACAACAAAGATCAACCACTATGCAGCGGTTACATGGTAGCAGAGGAAATCATGACTCTGCTTCTGGAATCTCCACTGATACTCTGAGATCTTCGGAATTTAGCGGGGCTATTACTCCTTCTGGGTCGCTGCGTGTTCCCCCCGAGGTTACATTCGTAGCATCTCCCCAACAAGCCGAGGTTCAACCATCAGAGTGCCCTTACTGTGGCCATAAACATTGGCCTGGTGTTCATACTTGTGCTGAGTGTTGCATGAACGCCCCACCCAACCTTAAACCCGGTCGAGAATCTCCCTCCTCGAGTGAATCTGGTTCCTCCTCTCACGCTTTGCCTGATCTGGAAGACAGCAGCAGCGAAGGAGAGCAGTCTGAAGCTGAAATTAGTGGTGATTACTGGGAAAACCACTTTCAGCAGATCTGGAATGAGGAATTCCTGCACAGGCAGAATTGGCTGCTGGCGGAGGCGGGCTATCGTGGCCGCCTGAGGGACTGGTTCCGGGCGTCGTGCCAGTTCCTCAGGGACAGCGGCCGGTCAAGATTTGATGCCCAATTGCAGGAGCAAGAGGACTGGGAGGAGTTGATGGACCAGTTCGACCACCAGGCAGCCGTGATGGTGCAGATGGCCATCATCGCCGAGGAACGACGGCAGAATCTGCGTCAGCAGCCTGGTCCGTCAGGCGCCTGGAGTCGGAACGACGACGAGGTCGACGAGATGAGGTGTGATTCGACACATTCTCACCTCTCCAGGGAGCAACTGTCCAAGCTTCCTGACTCCAACTCCAGTGTTGACAGCTGGGTTGATGAAGTCAGAAGCAAGGGGAAAGGGACGAGATGCCCTTCCTGTGGCGAATGCGCCAAGGACTGCTCCTGTCGAAAGCAGATTTCGTCGCTGGAGAACAAGGTGAAGGAGCTGAAGAACGCCGCCAAGGAGAAAAAGAGGGATGATGACAGCAAGTGGAAGGACATGGAACAGAAGTTGGAGAAGCTTACAAATCTGGTACAAAATCTGAGCACTACTGGGCTCTCTGGACCAGCGCCTACAATGGCAAGCCACCCAGCACCTACCTCCTCAGCTGCACCCACATCCACGCCTTACGGCGCTCCACATTCTCCAGCACCCCCAGCTTTTACTGGCCACCATCCAGCTTTTACTGGAATTTCTGGTATCCCCCCTACTGGATTTACAAATCCAATTGGGTTCAATCTGGGTACTGAAGGAGGAGAATCTTCGTCAGGGAAGTCTGTACTGTCCGTGGGTACTGTCGGAGATATTGATGGAGAAGCAAGGACCACTGTGAAGGAGCGATCCATGGCCTTGAAGAAGAAGGACCGACAGCAGAAAGAAAACGAGGCAAAAATCAAAGAAAAACAGAAGAAATTGCAGGAGATGAGGATGCATCAAGCTCAACCAACGCCGTTCGTGCAGCCTACTGTAGACCAGGCGTTGCTGGCGGCCGCAATCGCGCAGGCACAGGCCATGGGAGGCGCCGCAGTCAATCCAGTTTTCGTCAATCCGGTCGGCACAGCCACCAACTTCAACCTGGACCACTTGCTGAACCCTTTGCATATGAGGCTGAGAGGGTCAGTGATGAAGCAGCCGAAGTTCTCAGGACATCCCAATTACTGGGCGTCCTTCGAGAGGCAGTTCGTGGTGTGGCGGCAGACCGAGAAGCTGGACAAGGAGCTCTGGATCCTTGGGTTGATGGATTGCTTGACGGGCAAGCTCCGAGAGAGCACATACAATTTGTATGTGGAGCGGCAGAATCAGGGGAATCCCCTGACGTATGAGGAGCTGTACCGCAGCCTGAAGAAGAAAGGGTCTCGACTACCTGAAGATCATTACAGGAACCGTTTGGAGAACTTCAGGGCGATCAAGAAATTATTTCTGGAAGAGATTCAAATTGCAAGGCAAGATTGGGAGTTTTTGGTGCAAGAGGCGGAGAACTCTGGAGAAGGACTTTCTGAAGGCGAAATGAAGAAGATCCTCCTGAGCAAACTCACGCCGGAGACCAAGCAGAAGATCAGGGACTCTCAGGCGGACCAAAAAGTCCTGGGCAACTGGGTTGAAGTCCGAGGATTACCAGAAACTATGGGAAAAATGGCTGTTCGTGAGTTGCTACACTCTATCAGTGCTACTGGATTGAAGGACATCACTATTCGTGAGGGCAGATGGAGAGTTGGTTTCCACGATTCTGAGCAGTCGGAGTTTTTCTGTAGCATGGTGGATGGAAAAGTGAAGTATAAGGGAACAGTTTTGAGGGTACGACCGTGGATCTTCAGTTATGGAGTTGAGCAGATCTGGGACCAACTTGAAAAGTATGCAAACTTGGAACGCCAGAAGTCCCAGGATGCACATGGCTTCGGAGGCAAGGTCAACGCCGTTGGCGAGAAGGGATGCTCTGTGTGCATTGCCCTTGGAAAAGAAGGTCGAGCGGCGACTCACACGACCGCAGATCACAGATGGACGCCCTCAGATCTCAAGACAATTCAGTCCAAAATGGATGGAAAGGGAAATTCTCCCAAAAATCCCCAGCAGGATGGAGCACGAGATGCTGACCAACATGGAAGGGGAAAGGGTAAAGGGCAGTCCAAAGGAAAGAACAGAGACTGGACACCAAAAGATTACTCGCAGCAAGGCGGAGATCCAAGCGACTCAAGATGGACCGATGCTGGTGGAAAATCAGGAGGAAAAAATGGCCAAAAAGGTGGAAAGGGCAAGGGAAAGTCCGGGAATCAAGATGATTCCAAGGTGAATGGCAACCCCCTGTACGCGGAGACGCCAGCGAACAAGACCTTCGGCAACAACAAGGATACTGGAGGTCGAGGCAAGGGCCAATCCAACGAATCCAACCCCAATTCCAACACCTCCAACAACAAAGGACAAGGAGGTAAGAAAGGTGGTAAGGGGAAATCATTTGGAGGTCGTGGACGTGGAAAAGGAGTGAATGCTGTCGAAGCAGGAGAAGAATGGGTTGACGAAGGACAAGTACAGGACGTACAGACGAACGGAGAAGAAGAATGGCAATAGGGAAGCCAACTTGACCCAAATCCCAACACTGGGGTTGAGTGGCAGGAGGACAAACCCATCAGGGTAGTTGGGGCGGTGGATGGACGCTGCTGGGATCGACTGGCGCGGTCCTCCGGCCTCCTGTACCCTGCCTGGGTCCTCAGCGCTGTCCGGCGAGGCAAACAGCGCCAGTTTGTCTGCTGGATCCAGGTCAGATCGACGGATGGTAAGGTTAAACTTGCCAGATGTCTGATCGACAATGGTTCAGAGGTGAACCTGGTGAGGAAAGGCTTTCTGCAGGAGGATGAGACGAAGATGTCCTCCACCCCTGTCCAGCTGGAGGGAGTCAGCGGACATCGCCTTGACGGTGGCGACAGAGAAGCAGAATTGGCGGTCAGATTGGTGAAACAATCAGTCTGGAGTGTTGAAGAGACGGTCACTGAGGAGTGGTTTGCTGGAAAATTTTATGAAGCCAGCATAAAGTATGATTTATTCTTGGGTCAACCCTGGCTTCACGCTCACCGTGTGTCGCCCATGGGACACAGGACATGCTTCCTCCAAGATCCGTCGACCACCGACCCGTCCGAACTGTATTATCTGCACCCATATACCAAGAGTATCCACCAATTCAAGGAGAGAAATAAGCTGCATTTTCAGCAAGATGGGCAGGAATGGACACGGAATCAAGAAGATTACGACGAAGGAAAGGTGGATTCGTTGAACAGCAAGAAGTGGAAGTCAGTTTGCTATCGAGTAGTCGACAAATGGCGGGACATTCTGGTGGATTATTTCGAAAAGAACCACAATTTTCGTCCTGAAGTTGATGCTTTTGCAAATAAAAAGAATAAGAGATTTCCGAAGTTCTACGACGATGCCTGGAGTGAAGACTGGTCTGAACCTCTTTGGATCAATCCGCCCTTCGACGTTTTCCCTCGTGTAGTGCAGAAGCTGAAGCAATCCGGCGCGAAGGCGATTTTAATTGTCCCCAATTGGCCAAGACAAGAGTGGTTCAAGGACATTATGGACATTTCAATCGACATTGTCGAGCTTCCGCACAAGGGCGTGAAGCTGTATTGCGAGGACAATGGCAAGCCTTTGCCACAGCGTTCGTGGAGCACGTTGGCGTGCTTAGTTGACGGGAATCTGGGAGATTATTGGCAAGATGGCAGTGAAATGGGAACAGAAGAGGTTATCTCAAATTCCTCAAGAATCGACGGAATTGGAGTGGATGAAGACGATCGAGAGCAGAATCCCGACGTATCGTCGCGGAAGGAGGGAAGGACAATCGGCGTCCCTCAAGAGAACGCCTCCATCCATTACAATTCGTCCCCATCAGACAAGAATCAAGCCAAAAAAGTCAAGATTTCAAGCAAGAATGAAGACAAATCTCCAAGAATCTCGCCTGAATTGACAGGAATGAAGCTGAATTCGTCCGACCATCCCTTCAAGACATTCGTGGACCCCTTTGATTGGTGGGATCCCACGGAGGAGCGAGCTCAGGTGAGCTTCATCCGCCAACAATGCGACGAAGAAGTTTGGAATGAAGTGGCCAAGAATATGAGACCACGACCAACAATTCGCAAATTGGTGGACATAATGTCGGTGATTAAATGTGGGAATCAGGTCGACGGAGACAAGATATCTGCAAGAAGGGACGCAGTGTTCGAAGATTATCAAGATGACGTGCTGAGTGGTAAGTTGTGGAAAAACCCCCCAAATCGATGTGAAAATGGGGAAGCCAGGATTGAGATAATCGAAGGCGCCAAGGTTCACAAACAACGTCCATTCTATCTCCACGGCACCAAAGCAGATGCCCTACGAAAGATTATTGAGCGCAATCTCTATGAGTTCGGTTGGTTGGAGGGCTGCATGAGTTCTGAGTGGTGTTCAGCACCATTTACTGTGCCAAAACCCCCACCTGCAGACCAATCCAGCATAGATGCTTGGCGTCTAGTGGTGGATTACAGAGCCCTGAATGCCGCCACAGTACCAGACGCGCATCCTCTTCCTCTAATCGAGAAAGAGATAGCAGCGAGAGCCAAAGGCAAGCTCTTTACTGTGTTGGATTTGCGCCATGGCTTTCATCAGATGCCCCTTCGAAAGGAGGACAGGCATTTGACGGCAATGTGCACGCCCTGTGGCACTGTCCAGTGGACTGTACTGCCGATGGGTCTGAAGAATGCGCCGTCGATGTTCCAGAAGATGATGGAGACTATTTTATTTCAGAAGCACAAGTCTCTGGATTTACAAGAATTCTGCAGCATCTACATTGACGACCTTCTGATTGCCACGCCGTTGGGAAACAACTTTGATGAGTGCCTGAAGTTGCACGAAGAACAAGTTCGAAAAGTTCTCGAAGTCCTTCGACAAGAGAAGCTCGTGTGTGGACCCAAGAAGGGCAAGATGTTCCTCCAATCGGTGGAATTTTGTGGCTCTGTCTTGGAAGATGGGACAAGAAGACCAGCCCCAGGAAAAATGGCTGCCCTGCAGCTCTGGGAAAGGCCTAAAACCATCACGCAGCTTCGTGCCTTTTTAGGCTGCTGCAATTACTACCACGAGTTCCTTCCTCTCTACGCCAAGTTCTCTGGTCCCCTGACAGAGTTACTCAAGGTTGGCAAAATAGAAGGAAAGAAGGGATCTCAAGTCAAGCTCAAGTGGACGCCAGAATGTGAAGAGGCATTTACTGGTCTCAAGGAAGCACTGGCTAATGTGGTTACATTAAAGACTCCGTGGTTGGATGGAAGACCTTTTTATATTCGTACGGACGCCAGTCGTTACGCCATTGGTGCTACGATCGAACAAGTCGACGACGAAGGTCACCATCATCCCCTGGCTTTCTGGTCTCGCAAGCTTACTACAAGACAGCGAAATTGGAGTCCAAGGGAACAAGAGGCCTACGCAATCCTTTGTGCCTTACGGCGCTATGAAGGTTGGATCTTGGGCCATCGCGTTGAGGTACTGACTGACCACAAGTCACTGGAGAGCTGGAGGACAGAACATGTGGATACCCCTGGTGGACCAGCTGGGAGAAGAGGCCGTTGGCATGAAACGCTCAGCAGATTTGACCTCCATGTGACTTACATTCCGGGTCGCTACAACACAGTGGCGGACGCCCTGAGTCGCTGGGCCTACCCAGCCTCAGAGGCTTACTCTGAAGTGAGTTTTCATGGGACAGCGACGGATAAAGCTGAAGTGATCGAGTTCGACAAGGAGGAACAAACACTGATCAAGAAACATTGTCTCCAATGTTCGATTAAAAATCGGATGAAGGTGGATTTGGTCAGATGCAAGGAGATTACCAAGGCAGATCAGACTGCAGGAGTTAACTCTGACTCTGAGTCGTCGCTGCCACTCCTGAATGTGTTTCCTCTGACGAGATCCAAGTCGAAATCCACGCTCCCCCCACAGCAAAAGGACAAGGAAACTTCCTTCCTCTATGTGGATTGGACGAAGATGTACAAGGAGGACAGGTTCTTTGGGTCTGTTTACCACAAGTTGAAAGGGGACAAGCCTTACGACTCTGAAGAGACGTCTGATTTCAAAATCCAAGGCGACAAGTTATTTTGGCAAGGACGGATTTGTGTTCCTGATTGTCTGATTGACCAATATGTCAAACATTGGCATCGGAATGAGACAGCCCACACACATTCTCGTGTGCTGGAACAGGAGCTACGCCACAGAGTGTACACAAGGGACCTCAAGGGTGCCTGTGAACGAGTTGCCAAAGGATGCAAGCAATGTCAGGCGACCATCCCCAAGAATCAAAAGGCAGAAGGACTATTGAAGGGATTACCAATTCCTGAGAGGCTGTTCGACAAGGTGACGGCGGATGTCTTCGAGTTGGGGCAAATCCAAGAGGAATGCCTCTACACGAGGAAGCCTATCGATGGGGTTTTGTTAATTCAAGACCGCCACAGTGGCTACATCCAAGTCCTCCCTTGCAACACGAAGCATCTCACCTCTGAAATGGCTGCCAAGTGGACTGCAAGTCAGTGGATGAGTAACTGGGATGTGCCCAGTGAAATTCTGACGGACAGTGGGAAAGAGTTCATTGGGACTTGGTGGGAGAACATGTGTGCCCTATTGGGGGTTCATCACCTTCGTGCCCGAGTCTACGACCATCGAGCTCTCCCTGCTGAACGCGCTGGAAGAATTCTTATCTCCATTCTGAGAAAATTCCTGGCGACTGAAAAAGACTACAATTGGTTGGAGACAATTTACTGTGTCTTGAGAAGATACCATCGTACCAAGAATTACACTGGATTAAGTCCGAATGAACTGGTTTTTGGTCGTGAGAAGATGGGTCCAGGACCAGTGATGCATCATCCAAGGCAGTGCTACGACGCATCACAATGGTTTGAGAAGATCAAGGATCTAGAGTCCAAGTGGATCAAAGCCAAAGTGGAAAGTCAAGCAGATTGGTTGAATTTCAAAAATAAGTCAAGAACGCAAGGAAAACCCTTCGAGAAAGGCCAGCAAGTTTGGCTTCGTAAGTCAGACGAGACCCTGAAGGACGACAACAAATTGTTACCTTTGTGGGATGGGCCATTCCAAGTCAAAAATCAACTAAGTGAGACTACATTCAACATTGAGATTGAGCCAGGCAGGCATCAAGAAGTACATCGAGATCGTTTGAAGGCCGAAGTACCCTGCCCCAAAGGAAGGTTCAAGCCTCTTTATTGGACTTCGAAGTACCTGAGCGACAGGAAGATGGTCACAAGCAGTTTCGAGTTGGAGAAGATTCTTGAGTACAAGAAGAATGCTCGAGGCAAGTGGTACTTTCTGTGCAGATGGAAAGGATTCGGTCCAGAGGAAGACAAATGGGAGCCAGCTTCAAGCTTTATCCATGGGTATACGGATACTTTCATCAAGTTCCTGAAGAAACACCCTGAGATTGACAAAGAGCTCTCGCTGATCAAGGATTGTGTCACCAAGGAAGACTTACAAGCACAAGAAGAAGCTCCAATTGTGGCATCATCCATCTCTGACAAGATCTGATCAGAATTTGGGTCGCCGAAACTTTCGAAGAGGTTTACGGTCGACATATACCCTTGGCATGGGGACACTACAGTCCTGACGCATCGTCTATGTGGTTCGATGGACAGATGATGGGACATTCTGGGGTCATCCCCGTCATTCCATCCATCATTCCCATCATGGCCATCATGTGAATCATGTGCTTCATCTCAGATGATTCCAATCGGAAGTTCCGAGAGGCCTTTATCCTCAACCACGACGACACTATCGCCTTTTGCTGTCGGCTGGACCCCCCTACTCGCCTTGGGAAGGACTCGTTCGAGTTCGTGCTCATTGCAGACATTCTGGCACATGACTGAGTCTGATCCATTTCATGTGTTTGACGGATCTGCTCAGAATGTGATTTCCATCAGCTCTTACATTGAGACGGTTGGTTCGTATTCCAATAGACCACTGTCAAAGGGCTTATATAGACCAAGTGACGACGATGGTGTTCTTACTTGTGTCAGCTCGCTGTTCATCTGTGGATTGTGTTGGAATCCCCCTCAGAATCAGCTCAATTTTGGCAAATTCCCAGTACCAAGCATTGGATGCTTATACATTCTGGGACTATGACGAGTCAATTACCACTTCTGGCTCATACGGGATTAAACATGAAGCCCTGACGACGATACTGACAGTGTGGGGATACCCCACTGGGTTTTCTTGGTTATCATTACTTTCAATGATTGGATTTCCATCATGGGATTCATCATCATCATGAGGATTTGACCTGGATTGGCTATGAATGAGGACTGGATTTCCGTTCAACACTACACACAGTGTCTATCGACATTGAGTTGGACCTATTTTGGCTTGCGGTGAGTTTCGCCACCCTGAATCCATGCGCGATTCACTGATTTTGGTCTCAATTCAGGCACATTTTGTACCATAATCTGGCATCTGGTCTCATGACTGCAGATGACACCAGCCAGTTTCACATATCTTGGACTCCATGAAGGGATACCCTATTTTTTTGACGCTCGACGACATGGCGACGCTCGTTTTCTGTTTTCTGGCAGTAGGATGTCAGATCCTGATTGCATCATGCATCATGGATCATGGATCATCATGTACATTCTTCACTCAGACTTTCAATTTTCGAATTTTCGAGCTTGAACGAAGCTTTTTCTGTGTGCCCTAAGGTACCTATGCGTTTCATTCAAGTCGATGGCCATCGCGAAGCACAGATCTCAGCACAATTTTGCTCAATTCAGCTCAATTTCACACATTTTGGCATAGATTTGTCAGTTTTTGGTCACTTTCGCCGTTTCGTTCACTTCACTTGACCCAGCCTGACATACTGGCGTATGTTTTCAGAGGGGGAGTGTAACGGCGGCAGTGACAGCACTGAATTATACACTGATGTGATCAGAATTCCAATGATACTCAGATGTACATTAGTGCAGTAAATTTTCCGCTCAGTTTCATGTTTTCCGTTCGCCGCCAGATGTCGCCTGTGAGCGCGCGTCGAGTCGCATTTGTCTTTCGTGATTTCCCAATCGGATTTATTTAAATGTTTTCGAATGATTTCACGTTGTGTCATTATGTGCGATGAATGCGCATTGAGATTCTATGTCTGCTCCATTTTTGTAGACCGGGTTTTCGTACCTTTCATATTCCACCATGGAGTTCACTGGACCTTCAAGTGCTTTGCATATGTCGCTCCCAGAGGCTGGATATGGGTCCGAAGAGGGTTATGTGGGTTCGGAGATATCAGGGGCAGTGTCGGGCGTTACGACCCCTGGGGCATCAAGGCTACAGGCTTCGCAGTCACAACAAAGATCAACCACTATGCAGCGGTTACACTTCCTACTTAGTTAGGCTGACCAGGAATTGAACCCAGGACCTCTCAAAAAGAGGTGCCTAACCCCCTATGGTGCATACCACTAGGGCAGATAAGTATTCATGGAAAAACATAGATAAATTCATAGGCTCTACCTTAGGTATGTCAGTGCTCAGTCAACTCAGGAAAAGATGTTTTACTTCTGATTGAAAGGGGATTAAGGGGTCCACTCCATATCCTGATTGGGTGTTTGGTTCCATAGGTCAAAATGTGTTATCACCACTTTTGGTTGGACCAATACTAAGATAAAAATGCATAGATGCTCAGTGCACCTCTAATACAACTAGAGTATGCCTCAAAGCAATGGAAAAGCACTTTTTCTTACTCCCCCCTTGTGCTGTGGTGGCCACCACTGTCGCATTTTAGGAAAAAGGGAATTTTTCTTGGCCTTTCCTTGGTTTCCACATCTACTTTAAAATACCTACAGTCTCCCTCACACTGAAAAATGGGCGCTCACCATGGCTGGCGTCCTTTTGCTGCTCTGATTGTACAGTTTCCTACAGAAGACTCAGCGCTCTTGGCGCTGCCGGGGCTCCTGTGGCTTGGTTGGGTTAGATTGGGAGCATGCCAAACATGTGCATATGCATCCCTCCCTCCAAGACGCAGCGTCGACACAACCCAAACGCAAGACACATTATACACACTCGCATGGGTTCTCGTAAACCTGCTGGCGACCTGTGACCTGTCTTAGGGCGAAGGGAGTCGAAAGAAAATTAAATTTGCCCCTTGGTGGGGTCTTGGTTCTGCTCAGTCTCTCCAGGCACCTGCGTTTCGGCCCGAACACGGCCTACTCAGCGAGGCTGCGCGTGGGTATCTGCAGAGGCAGGAATGGGAGATTTATGGACGAATCCACGCAAAAACGAAGCGACGACACCAAAATCCGTCAAATGACGGTGTAGAATTTTTCTGAAACGACACACCTGAGTAGAATCCAATTGTGCATCAGAAGCACATTTTTATAGAAATTATAGTCATCTCTGGATTTTTTAAATCCAGAAATTCATACGCATAAAATGGCGGCGCGCAGGAGCGGCTCCTAGCGAAGCGCCGGAAAATGGAAAAATAATGGAATTATAAACGTATGTATCACGTAGTCTTGAAAATGACGAGACACACATTAATAAACAAACATACAGATTCCACCCACACTAATAGAAGATTCGAAAATTCAAGAATTCGAAAATCAATTGAAAAGACTTCAATGAATCAGGTATAAACCACAGGTATGCTTGTCTCGCATGCCGCATACACATTGCTCGTCTCGTGTCTCCGTGAACGAGTCGTGTAGCAGCGCTAACAACGATAACCACGATAGGACGCGGTAGAGGGATTGATTAGAAAGATTGCAGATGATTAGCGGTCAGATCAGGGTGATTAGTCATACACACAAGTGCATAGCAACGTTCTTCGCGTGCGCCCCTTTTGTACTCACACCTTGCTTCACTTCCCAGCGGTAGGTAAGGTAGGTACGCCCAGGCGGGGCCACCCCCTGGTGGAGTCAAGATTTACGCGTAGATGGGCAGGTTTGCCCACGTTCTTGTCGCATACTCGTGCATGCACACACGCATTAAAGGGTAGGCCACGCGAAGTGCGCACGGTAAACCTTGTTTAGGCTACCCAGGGGCTCCTCGGTACGTTCTTTAAGAGAACCTGAGGAGTCCCTTAACGCTTGCTTGCTTGACAAGGGTAGCTGCTCCATGCAGCGTGTTTGCGGACAGCGTATTATAGGGCACACTGAGAAGGGTATAATACCTGGAGTGTGCCTTGGTTCCTCCGCCGCAAACGCCCTTTCATTTTTTTTTTTCCCACGGCGTTGGCCGCCACCCATAACGTCGTCATCATTGTTCCATTGTGCATGTCACACCGTCATTACCGTATGTACATTTAAGTATGTACAGTTACCCCACTTGGAGGTGGTTCTGGTGGTGGCCTGAGCTGAAAAAAATCCCAGAGGGAAGGAGAGAAGAATGGTTGAGGTGGTGGCAATGATTGTGGGCGCATGGCAGGCTGAATTAGTGGCCTGTGTGGTGTTTTTTTGCCCCTCTTTGGTGTCCTGGTTGCTGCTTTATGTGTGACCTTCGAGGGCAGGGGTTCAGGTTCATGGTACTGTGGTTTTCGCTTTGGGGCGGAAGAAAGGGATGTGCCCATTGGTGAACCTTTCATACTCCATAAATTCAGGCTGACTGCTGGAGAGAGTGGGAAGCATAATGGGTTTTCAATCAGCCAATCCTTGGCTGCTTTGACTGCCTTTGTTGTCTTGTCTCTCCTTTCTTTCAAAGCTGCCCTCAACTGGCTGTTGAATGATTTTTTTGTTAGGCCCATGCGGGAAAATAGATGATTATATAGTGGGATTGGTAGGAGTGTTCTGATGAAATTGCGTTTGTGTCTGGCTGAGGGGGACGTATGCCACCATTCTGACACCAAGGCCTGGAATGGTGCTGGCCATGCGTGAATAAATTCATGCTGGAGGTGAGCTGCCTTAGTGCACAGAGCTGTGACAGATATTGGGTCCATGGGGTGAGGGTGTGTGCAGGCTGGACAGGGGTGTTTTTCCATTCTGAAATGTGGGTTGTATCCCTTAGTGCAGAATATACCCGCAGACCATTTGAATGGCAAACTCCAGAACCAGGAAGTAGATTGAAACCAGTCATAGCTCTCGGGCAGCTTGATGTCTGTGTGCATGTGCTTGGGGAGGAGATGACTGTATGATTGTTGTGTAAGTTTACCAAGGACAGGCATGCCTTGCCATGTGATGCTTCCTTTTTGGGGTGGTGGAAGGATCAGTGAGGTTGGTAAAATTGCAAAACTCGCCCATTTGGCAAAAGCGTCCGCAATTTCATTTCCTTTGAATCCTGTGTGGGCCTTGATCCATCTTACCTCTACTCGCACACCCTGAGCAGAAAGCTGCACAATGGCTGACCTGAATGACTTGATCCAGTGTCCTGAAGGATGCTTGTGAAATAAATTGAAGTCTGGGTGTTTGGCAAGCCTGTAGCAATCTACCACATTCGCATTGTCGCAGAGGACAAATTGCAGTGGGTTAGGGTTTGGGTGTGTTTGCAGATGATGTAATTTCAAGTGTAAGGCCCAGAATTCTGAGCCCCCTGATGACTGTAGAGGTGAAACTGATGCAGTGACGTTGCAAGACGTTGCATTCAAACCTTCAAAAACAGCAAACGCTGACCCGAAGTGAGGAAAGGATGCAGAACCATCGAGATATGTCCAGGCAGCTGATGAGCTGAGAGGGTCCTGAAGTATTTCCAGCGCCCCTGTGCAGTTCCAGCTGAGGAGATCTGATGGTAGGAGGACGTGATGTGTTGCAGGCAGGTGAACTGTGGCTCCCAGGCTGGACATGTCTGAAATTGCTGTGCTGAATGGTGGTGCGGGTGCAGAGGTAGAGAGGGATTGGTTGGCATTGGGAGTAGGCGAGAGTTCTGAGAGGGAGAAGTGTGAGATGGGTTTCGGGTTGTTGTGGGGGTATGAGAAGGAGAAATTGTGTTTGTCTGCAATTTCTGCTGAGTAGCCTGAGAAGTCAACCTTCGCTTTTTTCCCCTGGATTTCTGAAACCGTGCCCAAGCATGGGCCCACCACTTGGAAATCGACATATATGTTGGCTCCTGGTGATAATGCAGACACGGGGCAGGGATTCCAGGGACCAAAACCATGGATCAGGAGGTTGAGTGCATAGCATGAATCAACCAAGGCTTCCTGAAGGAAATTAGTTTTGGGACTGAGTAGTGTGCTGCAAATCGTCTTTGTAGAACTCGCTGGTCCTTCACCGCTCAGAAAACGTGTAGCCTGATTGACATTCTGGACATGATATGCATACAGAAAGTGCTTCAGGCCGAGACCACCCAGTGGCCTTCGCTGGTATATATCTTTTGGTGACGTCACTGACGACAAGTGTCCCAGTTGGCACAGGCGACGCCAGATCAGGGATTGGATGGAATGCAGCTGTGTGATATGTATGTTGTGTGCCAAGAGCCTGTATTGTAATGTAGGTATTAACACAGTGTTGATCAGAGATATGTATTCGGAGTGTGTGAGGGGAAGTGACTGGAGGTTGTTGAAGTAGCTGTTTGTTTCATTGATGAGAAGTGTGTGTAGCAGTCTTGGTGAGTCTTCTGTGAATAGGTGTATGCCAAGATATTTGTAATGTGTGTGTGGTTTACAGTTTGTGTCTTTTGTTGACAGTGTTGTTGTTCGGTCTATGCGCAGTTCTATGTGTGGTATGTTATTCATGGCGTGTAGTTCTGTTTTGTCTGTGTTCATGTCTAGACCTAACTGTCTGGCTGTTGTGTGAAAAAATGTGTATGCTTTCTGGATTATGTGTGGGCTGTTTGATCGTATAAGTATGTCATCAATGTATGAATGGATGGTATCATTCTCTGTGAAGGCACAAACTTTCGGTAGGGTGTGTAATATGATATTTAGGTAGAGATTGAAGAGCAATGGGGAGAGAGGACAGCCCTGTCTCACTCCTCTGATTTGTTTGTGTTCCCCCATATGTTGGCCATTGATGAGTGGCCTCTCGTAGGGGTGTGTGTATAAGTGTTTCAACGTGTCTATTAAGTGTGTTGGTAAGTTGTAGTATTGTAGTGTGTAGATGAGTGCCTGTTGTGGTATGCTATTGAAGGCCTTGTTGAAGTCGATGTATAGGTGATATGCTTGTTTGTTTTTGATTTGTAGTGCTTTTATGTGATATATGTGGTCTGCCGTGCGATGTGCTGCCAGGCCTCCGTGTTGGCTGTGGTGCATGATTTTGTGCTTCTCCACGTGGTGTGATAGCTGTTCCCGTATGTGTGTTGCTATTATTTTATATATGCTGTGGAGTAGTGATATTGGTCTGTAATTCCGTGGGTCTGTGACATCTTTTTTTTTGTACAGCAGGAAGACGAGGGCTGTTGTCCAGTGTCTGGGCAGTGGCGAGTGCAGAAACAGATTGCACACATTCCAGAGCCACTCCTGAATTTTCTGCGGACAGAGATGGAAAATGTACAGATTGGACTTGTCCAGTCCTGCTGCCTTAGTAGGCTTTGCTGAGGAAAGCAACTGTGTGAAGAATTGCCAACTCATGGGCTGGGGAGCTGAATGTTTTGTTTCACTGGGGCATTGGGGTGAGTTGAGCAGAAGAGTATCAAGCAGTTGTTTTGGTGGGGAAAGGTGTGGGTCACCACCGAGGTGTAATAATGTGTGGGACATAATTTCAGAGCATTTCTGTGGGACTGATGTTGCTGGCTCGGATGATGTGGGGTCTTTCAGTGCCATTGTTCCTTTTGACTGTGGGTTCAGTGCTTCATTCAGTGTCCTTTTGATTTGTGAACCTCTGACTAGTGCTCTGTGTAGCTTGGTTGTGTTGTTTTTGGAAATTTGTTTTTCCCATTGGGAGTATGTGTCATGCAGCTGTGATATCTTGTGCAGGAAATTGGGATCATCTGGGGGGGGGAGTGAGTTGACGAGTTGTGCGAAGGTGTGTTGCAGTTTTGAGGGTTTGTGTGGAGAGGGGTTTGTGAAAGAGTAATATGCGGACGTGAGTTGGTGTATGAGTGTGTCAGTGTATTGTATGACTGTGTCTGGTGACATGTTAGGCAGGAGTGACAGGTGCTCTGCGCACCAAGTGTTCAGTGGCTCCAATTTGTTTTTGAGTGCTTGTGCATCCTGTGAGTTCAGTTTTTTCAGTAGGTCTGGTTTTGGTGCGGTTTCTGAGTGTGTTGGTAGTTCCGGAGAACGCATGATGAGGTTAACTGGGTGGTGATCTGTAGTTTTGTTCCAGCATTCGATCTCAGAGCTCAAAAGTGGAAAAACAGAAAGTGTGAGGGGGGATGCGAGGAAGAAATCAATACGTGACTGGCTTGTGCGGTATGCAGTTGAATATCTTGTGTAAGAGCGCTCCAGCGGATGTTTGGTGCGCCAGCAGTCAAGTAGTGTGCCTGTTGTTTCTGACAGGTGACCGTTGAGCCAGGGCCAGCAGGGGGGGGTGACCATGTCGACACTGTCAATCAAAGATTGATGAACTGCATTGAAATCGCCTCCGAGGATGTGGAAGGGGTATTTGTCTAGCAGGGGTTGCAGTGTGGATTCAATGGTTGATCTGTAGGCGGGAGGTGCGTAGATAGATGCAATGAGAAGAGCTGGATGACCAGGAAAATGGAGAAGCACAGCGGTGATCAAGCCTTCTGTGTCGGGGTTAGGCAGTGGTGTTGCATATGGTGCAATGCGTGCTGACAGAACGATTGCGGATCCACGTGCTTTGCAGTTAGACAGATTGAAGTGTAGTTTGGCTTTGTGTTGCCCGCTGGAATAGTAAGTGGGCAGGAGTGGTGTGTCTGGGACCTCTTGAAGAAGTAGTATGTCTGTACCTGAGGTGAAGTGGGAGAAAATATGTTTGCGTGCTTGTTTTTTCTGTAAGTTGTGTGTTTTAAAGTTCAGGTGGGTGGGAACGAGTTTAGTGATCGTTGGAGGCGTACGTTTGATTCCTTTCCTGGGCCGTGGGATGATCGAGGGGGGAGGGGTATGTTGTATATCGTGTTCAGCTCTCTCACATAAGGGATCGCCTGTGGTATGCGCCTGTGTTGAGTGTCGGTCTAGCGAGTGTGCTGGTATAGGGAGGGGGTTGTGGGGCTGGCTGCGGCTTTTGGGAAACTAATATGATGTGATGTGAGGATGTGATGTGATATGTGAAGTAAAGTGAAGAGCCTTGCTTGAGTTGCGTGTTTCCAGTACACGTGACCGCAAAGTGTGGCGTGAGTGAGTTACTGAAGCTGATGGAATGCGTCTCATGTGATGGGCTAGCGCTGAGGGGAAAGGGCTGTCGCAGCAACAAAACTTGCTCAGAGTGATACAAGATGTGGTATTGGCGAGAAGAATAACAGGCAGCATTTGGTTGACTGGATTTCATGCGAGTAGCAAAGCAATTCAGATAACGGCCAGGTGCTGTGTCCGCTGTAGTCAAAACATCAATTTTTGATGCGCCAAGGTGAAGCAGTCCAAAGGCGTTGGTGTGAGAGCTTATTCTGGTATCACTGTCACTTCTTCCAAGCAGTCTGGGAAGATGCGGCTGAGAAATCGCTGGAAATGAAAAATTCAGATCACAGATGTCAATGAACCACGGTGAGAAACCATGCAATGGCCGCAGCTCCAGGCACTTGCCAGAGTCACTGATACTTGCCCCAAGCAGTCTGGTGGAATGCAGCTGAGAAATCACTGGTAGGGAAGAATTCAAATGAACATGAAATGCAAACCTCAGACCGCATGTGTCAGTATGCCAAGGTGAGAACCCAAGCAATAGCCGCAGCTTTAGGCGCTTGCCAGAATCACTGCCACTTACTCCACGTAGTCTGGAAGAATGCGGCTGAGAAAGAATCGGCAGGGAGAAATTCAGATGAGCGTGAAATGCAAACTTCAGGCCGAATGTGTCAATGTGCCAAGGTGATAGTCCATGTAATAGCCGCAGCTTCAAGTACTTGCTAGAATCACTGTCATTTACCCCAGACAGTCTTGTCAGATGCAATCGTGAGTTCACTGGTAATGAGAAATTCATATGAACGTGAGATGCAAACCTCAGGCCGCATGTGTCAGAGTACCAGAGTGAGAATCTATGCAATAGCTGCACCTTCAAGCACTTGCCGAAGTGAGCATGCTGACTATGAGGTAATTCATGTGACAGGCGGTCTGCAGCAAGGAGTGAACTCGAAATGACATCGTTCCTGTGGTTTGGGAGCCGTGGCAGCGCAAAAACGAGAGGGGGAGACCCCGAGCATGTTCCTGGATTCTGTGTAGAAATTGAAGAGACACAGGCCGTCCAATTATGACTCAATTCCATGAGTAAGAGCATTGGGTTAGGTGTGAGGTTGAGATATATGAATAGTGTTTGAACATACAGCGTGGCTGGCACAGCTGATGAGAGGGTTCGGTGCACAGGCACTTGTAGGGTGAAATAGGCAGAGTGTGCTGAGAATTTGAGTTCAACATGTGCAGGCGGTGCTAGCTGAACTGCATGGGCAGCAAAATTAGTTCTCGGAAGAAATGGAAACGTAGATAGTTGCGTCTGTGCGTTCGGAAAGTGACTGCATGCTTCATGTGAACTTATCAGAACATACGTCATTGCTGTTGCCTGTGAGGAGTATATTGCTGTAGGCGGTACAGTCAAATGGGACCCCTGCGTGAGCAAGAGATGCATTAGGTCTGAGAGTGCACAGAGTGTATGTGTTACTGCTGGCGATGCGGTGAACACATTTTCGTGTGTGAACCTGACTGCAAGTTCTTGGTGAAGTTTCATAATGAGCAGTGCATCATAGAGACGGTGAATTGATATAACATGCAGCACATGTCGGGAATGTAGTTTGAGGGGGACTCTGGGAAAAAAAGATTCTCGGTGCAGAATCATTTCTTCTTGGGTGCCTCCTTTTTCTTGTTAGGACTTGGTCCTGGAGGATTGGAGGAGGCATGTGGTGGTGTTTGTTTGAGTGGTTTGGATTTGGATTTTGTACGCTGTGCAATACCCGGAGATCCAAACTGTAGTGGTTTGGGATCGGGTGTCTTGGCAGAGTTTGCAAATTCTGGGTCCATGTCTTCATCATCCCAGGGAGTGAGAGAATCGTCGTCGGCCTCTGCTATCGTTTGAAATTTCTGCAGCTTCTTTTTGAAGTCACTTTTCGGAGAGGGTTTCGGTTTCCTGGCGGAGGACGATGGTGTTTTTGGCGTGTGTGATGGTGCGGCAGTGAGTTGGGGGGAAGTCATGGAAGTGGATTTTGGAATGGATGGCGATTGCGTGTGTTTGGCCTCGTGTCGTGGGCCCTCTTCAGGGATCGGGTGTGAAAACGGGATCGCGGGTGAAGTTTTTGCAGCTTGTAGTGCTTTCAGGGCTCCCAGTGAACTCGTTTGCCTTAGAATGGAATCCCATCGAGTGTGACCGTTATCCATACCTTCTTTGATCATGGTATTTTTTTTGAGGTCGTTTTGATTCAATCCAGCGCTGAAGTGTACTGAGCCCACCTTCTCACCGTGAGCTAGGACTGCTGATGATGGGTTGAGGTAGGTGGCTTTAAAGAGTTGGAGGTTAGGGATGGAATCACAATGCGGCTTGATTGCAAGAACTTGGCCAAACAGTGCGACAGTGCGCATGATTTCACGAAAGGAGCATGACATGGGAGCGGCAATGTTAATCGAATTTCTCTCTGGCGTGGAGAGGGCTTGGAGTACCTTGTCGCAGGTGGCAATTAAAGTGTTTGTAGGGAGTGGGTTGGAGGAAGGGATCTTCATGTTTTTCGCATGAACAGTGAGGTACTTGTATTCCTTTAATTGCTGAGCAAACCATTCGAATGGATGTGGCGTAACTGCATCACGAGGTAAATTGGTGTGATCAACATAAAGAATGACGGAGTACGCATTACGCCAAAGTGCACATTTGATAGATTGTTTGATCAATGGGATTGACATGATTGTTGTAAATAAATCAAGCGGTGAAACATCGGTGCCTTTGAGTGCAAGTGATGGGCTCACAATTAGGGAGGCGGGTTGGAGCGTCCATTCAATAGGGAAAAGCAATACCAAGGGTTTGGTGTCTTGTAGCGGGAATTTCTTTCTCCAAGCTTCAAGAAAGGAGGCGAGTTCCGACGACAAAACTTCAACATCAAAGCGTGTGTAACCCTTGAGTGTGACCATGGAGCGCTTTTGAATTGCTCCTTTAGGGATGGCACAATGCTCCGTGTCAGTAGTTTGCCCTTCAGGGGGGGCGTATATGAAGGAGTTGACCAGCTTGTGAGCAAGTGTGATGATGTCACCTAGCAGTAGAGTGTCATGAATCTCCATTCGGATTACCGAAGGATTGTCGTCATGAGTTTCCATTCCATCGCCATCTCCGGATGCATCGGCGGCTTTTAGGAATTGTTCGGAAGCTTGCAAATTTGAGGTGTCAAGGATGGTTGTGGCACCTTCAATGTCATCGCCACCGGAATATTCCCATTCGCAATGAGAAGACAAGTAAAAAATTAGAAGGTCGTATGGGAGTTCATTGGGGAATTCAAGAATTGATGAGAGATCACTCGAAACTTGTGATTGATGACCTTTGGAATACTTGTGGATGCAAAATGTGTATTTGGCGAGGGATGTCATTATTTTTCGTGGGTCCCATACAAATGTGCAAGGAGTGGGCGCTTTGGGGTCAAGAGACGGAATAATCACGGCACATTTGAACGGTACAAGACCACCCGCATTTAATTGCAAAATGGATATGATGAATTGCACTTGTGTGGTGAGGTTGACGAGTGTGGTGCGTGTGAAGTTCATGTGAGTAGGTGTGGCAATGAAGTGAGGCTTTGGGAGTGGTTTCAACTTTTCATAGAGCGGTCCTGGCTCTTGTTTGTGGATTTGTGTAGTGTAAATGCAAAGAGATTCATCGATTGAGATGTGAGGAAATTTTTTCTTTGTTGGTGAGAGTAAGTGTTTGGAGAACACATGAGATTCATCATCCGTGAAAAGGTGACCGTATACTCCTTGTAAGACTTCAAATGCATCGAATATGCATTGCAAGGGAGGAATGGAGTTGTCCTTATCAATGACGGAGTTTTGGGGCGTGGCGGCGAACTTGAATCCCTTTTTATTTTGGAAGTCGGATAAATGTGTGAATGAATATGTTGGGCTTGTGTCATCATGCGCGCGTGGCGAGGCATAACTTGGGGAGAGAGAATTCGAAGGTTTCTCGGGGGAGTCCTCTGAGGAGTTCTTTGTAGATAATTTGGGTTCGTTCTTGGAAGCCTTCTTGTCGTCGGAGTTGGCTGCTTTGGCATTTGTCGTAGAAGGTTTGTGTGGGACGAAGTCCATCGGAAAGACGTTCTCTGAACCTTTGCGGCCTTGAATCTCTGTCATGGTGATGGTAAGCGTCGAAATGATGGTTGTGGTAGGCACGTAATGAATGGCGAGAAGCGAAGGGATTGAACTCGAGCTTTTTGTCAAAATTTGGTGTGTTTGGTGGTGTTCACCGATACGATCTCGGAAGTGTTTGATAGTCGATTGAGGTGAAGTTTTAGTCAATAATTGACGATGCGTTTCACGATAGGTTTTCGGGTTCGTGATGAAGGTGTTGTTCTTCAATGCAGGATTTTTCGATCCACTAGGGGACCTGCTGAACACCCTGTGGGAGCATCGATTCCATATTGCTGAAATCGAAAAAAAATAGACACTCAGAAAGAGTGCCCTTTCATTTGCCTTTGTTTTACAGGTGGGCAGGTAGGGTGAGTGGTGCAGCAGCATTTTTTTTTTATGCCCTGCTAAACAGGGGCGCAGATCACACAAACAAGTAACTCCGCTCCGCCTGTGGCAGAGCAGGGAGTCCGACTTCATCGACATCTGCGCCTTGCACACGAGAGCACTCCTTCCTTCCAAGCCCTTGCAGGGGAAACGCGTTGTGGCGTCCCCTGTGAGGCCACAGTTGCTTAGCAGCGCTGTGTTCTCTTGTCATTTCACAGGTGGGTCGCTAGGACCCTTGAGACCTTCCTCTTCGCAACGCCAAGTAGAGTGTGCGTGTAGGAGTGGTAGTCCTGAGTGGGGGCTAGAGCCAGTTGCCCAGTGCTCGCCCACCAGGATGGTGCCACTGTAGGGTGTGTAGGACCTGTAGGGGGCGTGTCACTGTCCCACCCTTTTCCTGCAATTTTAGCTGGGTTGGTGGGCTGTGACAGTGGTTAGGTCAGTGTTTTGGCCACATAGCAAACAGGCGTTTTGCATGCCTTCATAGCTTTTGGCCACCCCTCCCTGTAGTAGACAGATAGGTAGGGAAAACAATACCTGGATTAACACTCTGGGTATTCCCCCAAGGTTTTGCGCCAGCACAGAAATTGGGCGCATAGGGGAGGGGAGACCCGGGGCGTACCCCGTGGCATCAATAAGCCAACCCTCCAGGTTCAGCAATGGCGCAGACTTGGGTATAATTAGGACACCACTTCTGCGGCTTGCTCTCAGGACCTTAGGACTAGCACACTCACACATACGCTTTGGCAGGTAAGGGTAAGGTTCAGTCCCTAGCTTTATTCTTGGAGGCAAGCGTCTCAGCGAGCCTCAACAACTCACCAAGGCTGTTCTGGGACAAGTAGTCAACCAGAACTGAGTTTAGGCGTCCCTCAGGTAGAACAAATGCAGAGAAGGGCTCCCAGGTGGCCTCTTCGACTCCAAACCCTTCCCAGAGGGTGAGGAAGCGCCAACCCTGGCGATAGCGGTGGCGTAGGACAGACTTCACCAGGTAGAAGCCCTCCTTAGCCATCTCCTCGGCGTTCATGTCGGGGAGTTCACCTTCAACTTCCATAGGGCTGGCAGCCCCTTGTAGGTCCAGAGCGGCGATTTCCTCGTCGTTCAGCTCCCACTCCTCCCCACAGAGGTCTTCAGGATCATGGTAGCGCTTCAGGTGTTGAGCAGCGCACACCAGGGTCCCCCCTAGACGGGGAGAACACCGCACCGTGATACGGTGTCCATCCACAGATAGAATCTTGTACGGCCCGAAGTATGGGTCATCGCTGGTAGAGCGAGGCGAGGCGGGTAGTCGACTGTGGTGCACCAGCACCCAGTCCCCCTCTTGGTAGGTGGCCGGTACTCGGTGCTTGTTCTTCTTGTTCCACTGATGCTCCCTCACTCTCTGGAGCATAGCCTTGGCCTTGTCCACCTTCGCTTGTTGCTCTTGGACCCACTCACCCACAGAAGAATGGGTGTCCTCTGGATAGGGGGCATGGAGGAACCACGCCGGGCGCCCCATGAATAGCTCATGTGGCGAGTAGCCAGTAGCTGAACTCTCTTGGGAGTTCATCATCAAGGATATGACGGGGAGTAGTCTCACCCAGTCTCAGGTGCGTTCAGTTTTGCACCATATCCTGACGTTCTCCTTCAGGACACGAATCTGTCGCTCACATAGGGGGTTGCTCGTGTGAGAGTAGGGAATCCCCGTAGACACCTGGACATTGAGGGATCTCAGGACCCTCTTGTACCAGCCAGTATCTGAGCGTACTCGTACGTCCTCATCAGAGTTGATCTCCTTGGGCGCCCCATAGACACAAAACCACTCCTCCAGGAGTATCTTGATAGTCTCCTCCCCGGTAATGTGCTTGGTACAGGGGAACACCCTGGTAAACCTGGTCAACCCACAGGTTACCACGAGGGCGAAGTCATAGCCCCCGAACTTCGGCATCTCCGTGTAGTCCACGTATAGAACACTGTTAGCACAGTGAGGGATGGGCAGGGTCGAGTAGAGACCTCTGTCCCTGATATCCCCTGGTTTACAGGACCTGCACGGGCACTTGTCCACGATAGGCAGGAGCGTCTTCCGCAGCTGGTCGTCAGTCCACGTAGTGTGGAACCACTGCTTGAACAGCCTCAGGGTACGGTCAGCACCCACATGACCACTGGACTCATGGGTCCACTTCAGCAGCGCTGGGACTCGGTCACTAGGCACCACGATGCGGTCCTCGTGCCAGAGGTAGCTCTTGTCCCGCTTCCACTGGTCTTGGTTGACCAGGAGGGGTTCAAGGCGTTTCTCCAGGCGCCGGTAGATATCCCCAAACTCCTGTAGGTACTCCGATTGTTGGAGTCCATCCAGGGGGCGTATCATGGTCATGTTCAGGTCCAGGTGTACGTCCATACGGCTGAACGCCTCCTTAGCCAGCGCTTCAGACCGGGCACCAATCAGGGCGTCGAAGTTGTTGCGGCTGATGTAGTCGGCACACTCGTTCTTCACTCCCTGGATATGGTGTACCGTCAGCCGTAGTTGACTGAGGTAGGTCCACCAGCGACGTAGCTTGGCCTTCTCAGGTGGGGGGCCCTTCTGGAAACTGCGGACCGGTTCTTGGTCGCATAGCCAGACCACCGGGTTACTCCCCAACAGTCGTGCTTGAGAGGATAGCACCAGCATACCCGCGAGCAGTTCCTGCTCATAGGTGGAGTAGTTCCCCCTGGCCTGGTTCCACTTCCAGTTCCAGTGGCCCAGAGGTACTAGGACCCACTTGTCGTCAGGGTAGCTGTGCTTGAGGGTTCCATCTCGGTTGAGACCTTCCGTCCCCCATTGGGAAATGGCCGAGTCGAACTCCTCCTTCTCTAGTGCTTGCCATTGGAACAACGTTCCACCACCGCCCACATTGCTGGCGTCGGTCACCAGGATAATCTCCCCTTGTGCCCTAGGCACGCCCAAGCACTTAGCGTTGGCTACCTTGTCTTTGAGCTCGTCAAACGCTTGTTGCTCTTGTGGGCCCCAGCGCCAAGTAGTACTCTTCTTGATCAAGTCCGTCAGAACGGCGCTGGTATAGGTGAAGTTCTTGATGTGGCGGCGATAGAAGTTGCACACCCCAATGAAACTGCGTACATCATGAAGTCCTTTCTTGGGGTCTTCGTGTCGTACCTTGGCATCCATCAGGGGTTTGGCCTTAGAGGCCGCTGGGGTCCACCACCCATAGCCAACGTCAAACCCCAGGTACTGCATGGTCTCCTGCATGAACTCACACTTCTCCAGCTTGAGTCGTGTGTGGTTCTCCTGGCAGACCGCAAAGAACTCACCCAAGAGGATTAGGTGATCCTCCTGGGTATTGGTCCCGAGGCATACATCGTCGATGTGAGCCTCCATCTGGGCACCACGGGATATGAGCTCCTGCACCTTAGGTCTCCTTCGTAGGATGGACAAGATCTTGTTCATCAGCTCTTGGAACAGAGCGGGTGCGTTAGCCACGCCGAAGGGCATGACCTTCCACTTGAATACCCTCCCCTGAGGGGTGATGAAGGCCAGTAGTTCCTGCGCGTTGGGCGTCAGGTCCACTTGCCAGAATCCACTTCGCTTGTCCATCTTGGTCTTGTAGCGACAGGAGGCTATCTTCTCCAAGGTAGACTCCATATTGGGAATGGACCCTGAGTGGTTCAGCGTCTTCTTGTTCAGCTCTCCATAGTCCACTACCAGCCGTTTGGCTGTAGACCCAGGTTTAGCCACCAGGAAACAGGGGCTGCAGTGTAGGGGGTAGTCCCCATCCTTGTACTCCAGGACTAGGCCAGCGTCGATACATTCTTGTATCTGTCGCTCAATCTCATCGGCCTGCTCTTTAGGAGCTGGATAGGGTCTCCTCCGGATGTTGTGACCCACGAACTCGGGTTTCAGCTTGAGGTCCATCTGTACCAGCTTGTCGCATGAGGCTGGAGGGGGTAGTTCTCCGAACACCTCCAGATAGGTCCTTATCAGCTTTTGTACCCGCGGGTCCAGTACCTTGATCTTGTCCTCCATGTCCTCGTCGGAGTGTAAGTTGCTTGCCCCTAGAATAGACGTCGGGAGGTGGTCCTCCACCGACTCTTCGCCCGCGGTAGCATCCTTCAGCCCTTGGTAGGCATACAGAAGGTCTTGCTCAACCATCTCCGGTGGACGATGGCAACATAGGCACGCTTTAGGGGGTTCACATACACATTCCTCCGAGAGGTTGTCCTCCTCTGGGGTCCTCACATGGGCACCCCATACGCTCTTCATGAGCTTGAGATCTACCTCCCTTTGCCAGGTGGTGATCTTCTGTTCGAGGTCCTCCTTCAGTTGCGATAGGTCTCCCATACGTCCTTGCTTCAGTGGCCATGAGCTGCGGGTAGGCTTCGCGTAGCATAGCTTTTTTGCCACCAGCTTCCTCTTGGAATCCACATACTCCCTGAGCCTGGATCGAGGGTCCAGCTCCTCATCCACGGGGTCTTCCACCCTCATGGAGAGTAAGGGTTTTAGTGGGGCGACGTACTCGGCGTTCTCCACTTCCTCCACCGCGGTCTGCACGAAGAAGGCGTCGTGCTCAGTTTCGTCGTCTGAGTGGATAGAGCTAGGTAGCTCAGATAGTCCACACTCAGAGACTCCATCAGGAACAGGTACATGACAGGGAGAGTTGGGGGCGTTGGTGTCAGTCACGACGTACTCATCACCTCCGGGTGTAGTTTCAACAGCATCTTGAGGTCGTAGGCGATCCTTCAAGTCACCCAAGGCGAGTCCATCGCTTTCTCGTTGTATAGCCTGGACCAGAGTAGGGTCCAGGTCTTCCCAGGGAATGGTGGTAAGACTTCCGTCCACCACGCTGAGCATACTCCCCCATCCAGGCTTCCCAATGGGCGTCTTGCGTCCCAGAGGCACGTAGATGGCCTCATCAGGTAATCGCACAGAGCTGATAGTCAGCTTGTCAAGGAGGGTTCGCCAGTACTCGTTGCCCCCATGGGCTCCCCAATCGGGGGAACACAGGACCATACGGGAACGTTCCAAGGCCACCTTGGTCAGCACCTTCCCCAGTTCACTGAATCTGGGGTTCCCGTAGGCCATCCCGAAAGAGGGCCAGTAAAATTTGTAGCTGCAGTTCTTCCCCTTGCTGCAGTATAGGTCCAGTACATGCTGCTTGTCGCTGGCGAACAGCTCCACACTTAGGTCTTCTCGAGAGTAACCCAACTCCTTCAGACCTTGGTCTAGGACTTCCCCCAGTAGTTGATAGTCCTCAGTTTTGGAGGCCGCCATCATGTTCGAGGGCTCCTCCTTCGATAGTCTCAGGTAACTCGAGGTATGTTCCGACTGCTCCAGTGGCACAGACTCTCTGCCACTGCCGTGGTCCACGTACAGGAGGTAGGGCGCTTGCAGCGTCAGGGATTGTATCTGGGAGTGCTGCACGAAGAAGTCAGTACCCAGTACAAAGTCGAAGGCCTCAGTGTCCATCACATAGAACCGATGGGCGATAGTTCGAGAGCCCATAGGTACCTCCACTTCACAGTCCCCGCAGCTGTGCACCACATGTCCATCCCCCATGCGTATAGCGGCGGTGGTCATGGTGTTCTTCAGGCTCCCACAAGGTAACATTTTCTTGGCCACTATAGATATTGTGGCGCCAGTATCCAGTACCCCCAGGTATTCACGTCCCCCTAGTCGGATACGTACCCAAAACACCAGGTCTTGGGTGCCACCAGAGCGTCCCCGTCAGAATTCCGCGGGACAGGTCACCTCGAACCCCTTGTTCCGCAATTTGCGGGCCATCCTCATGAAACGGCTTCTCTTCTTGGCGTTGCCGTCCTCACCACCTTCATGCTCACGCTTGGCTCCTTGTTCTTGCTGGGCCTGCGTCTGTGAGCGTGTGGTAGGACCAGACTGCCCTCCAGAGGGCTCGGAGTTCCCCCCTGGATTAGGGTTGGGGTTACCTCCGTTCTTGTCCTTGTTCTTGTTGTCGTTCTGGCGGTTAGCGCCTCCTCCTCGTCCACCTTGACCCTTGTCTTGACCACCTTGACCACGTCCTTTCGACTTGCCCTTGCCGGAGTCGTTGCCTTTGGCCTTGCCTCCACCTTTGCCTGAGCTTTTGCCAGGATCTTCCCCCTTAAGCTTCGCCGATAGGCGTTGCTTATGGTAGCACTCGTCCTCATAGTGCTTCCGCTTACCGCAGAATGCACACGTGATGGTGCAGCGGTAATGATCCGGCAGCTTCACCTTGGCGCCGGTGATCTTTTCCTGCTGCTTCCCCTGGACTACAAAGCAGTCTCGCTGCTCGCAGTCGGAGGCGTGCTGCAGGTGGCCCTGCTCATCTCTGGCATCACACCAGAATAGCTCCTTCACGTTCTCCATTAGGCGGGCGTGGGCGTGTTTGGGGGTAGTCCCCTGCCCAGGTCGGGACCCTTGGTACCCTTTGCCTCCAGAACCTCCACCACCAGGACGGTAGTGGTTCAGGTGTTGGTCGCTCTCCTTCTCCAGCGCCATCTCCAGGAGCAGCACGCATAGATCCTCGTAGCGGAGGGATCTAGCCTTGCGCTCAGCCGTCAGACGGCACTCGTCCCATAGCTCTCGGGGGAGCTTGGAGCACAACCAAAACAGCAGGTCGTCGCTGCTGTAGGAGCCGGGCGTCAGTCGTCCAGCCCAGTGGTCCAGGTCCGCCAAAAGCTCGGAGACCCTGCCGGGTTTGGGGTTGTTGGGCAGGACGGGCAGGTTCTGGATCTCGGCCCTGATGGAAGGGTCGGTCTGGTAGGTTGGGTACTGCCTCTCCAGGGCAACCAACACGTCGGCAAAGGTGGCGGAGTTAGTGACGATCTGCCTGACCTGCTTCTCGAGGTACTTCGTCTTGCAGCACTGCAGGAGCAGGTCGCACTTCACTCGCCCACTCGCGTGGGTTTGGCCGGTCAGTCGTAGGAACCGGCCAAAGTTCTCAGCGAACTCGCTGAGGTCCTTGCCTGTGAATTCAGGCAGGTTCACCACTATCTTGGAGGTGGCAATAGCCTTCGCCTCCTGAGCTCGGCGTCCTTCAGGGCTTCGGGTCTTCTTCTTCTTCTTCTTCTTCTTCTTACCCTTGGGGTCCTCGGGGTCCTCAGGGTCTTCGTCATCCGATGGCGAAGAAGAAGTCATCGACGGCGGCCCATCATCGGAGGGGTCTCCGCCTAGATCACTGGAGCCATAAGGCTCCACGTCCACCATAGCCCTTAGGGCTGTCAGCCCCAGCTGGTCCAGCTCGGCCCTCGTCGAGTTCGTCACGTGACTGTAGGGCGGCTGGGCTGTCCTCGGGACGAATGGACTTCTCGGTACTGCTGCAGGAGTCGGCATCGGTCGACTCCTCAGGCTCCCCAGGGTATTTGTCAACCCTGCCGCCAGGTGGTTAGCCTGTACTCGGTGGGGTGACATTCCCACCGTCGTAGGTGACGCATGGGACGGGATCATCAGGGGCTGCAGTTTCTCCCTGATCTCTTGCGTGAGATCGCTCACGATTTGCGAAGTGGCTCCTCGGAGCACCTCATTGATCTCCGACCGCGTCAGGGACCTGTTGGAGGATCTTCCCGATCCTCTACTCCTGCCTCCCAGAGACTCTGGTCCTCTCCTCAACCCACTCAGGGGTGCATACCCAGGTGCACACCCTGGAGCATACCCAGGAACTTCCATGTAGGTTCCAGTGGCGTGGAGTGGATGGGGATGGTCAGCCGCATACCAACGCGGCGCAGAGCTGGAAGCCACCGGCTCACTGGCAGTAGTTGCCTCAGAGAGCGCAGTGGTAGGTGGGCCCATGCCATAGGCGGGGTAGTGAGGCATGCCAGTAAAGCCTGTGCCCTCTGCCATAGGCGGGTTGGTTGTGGAAGTGGATGTAGCGGCGGCTGGGAGTGTGGTGGTTATCGGAGAGGGTGATGCATGGAGGCCAGAAGCGCTTGGTGCGCCTTCGAAGGTAGGGACATCCGTCGGGTCTTGCCCTTGCTCCTCTCCTTCGTCTGCTCCTTCTCCAGCATCCTTCTCGCTCTCGTTCCCTCTCTTCCTCTTCACAGGCTGAGGCTGAGAGACCATTTCCTTCACCGACAGGGCCCCGAAGGCCGTCTGGAGGCCATCCAGGGAGTCCTCCGCCGTATCCACTGGCCCATGTAAGGGTTCCACCGAAGGTACAGCGTCTGGCGCCGGCCTTGCCGGTGCCTCAGGCGCTGGCGCTGTGTTCACATCGGCGTCCACTCTTCCTGGATCCATCTTAATCCGCCCTTCTGCTTATATTTGCCTGCTCGGAGCACTGGTTGTACGGCGCGGGGTCGCTGCCGGTGCACAGAGACAGGCTGCCTCTTGCTACCAGAAAAGTTTATAGTGTTTTCAGCACTGTGTTTTTGCTTCTCCTGCTGCTTGTTGTTGCTGTAGGGTGTCCTGCTGCTGGTTTTGGATGATGAAAAGCTTTTGTTTGTTGAAATACAGTAAAGCCAACTCAATCCAGGATAGCCCAAGCCAAAAGTATGCAAGGAGAAGGTAATTCAGGATCAAAGCATGAAGGGCTGCAGTGTACACAGTGAAAGATGATTAGATATTAACAGAAACTGCAACTCAGGATACAAATGAATGCATATTCACAGAGATAGCTGAAATGTTTTGGGAAAAGAGTTAGAAAACTGCCTCAGGATCACTCTCTCTCCATAGTGCCATCTTAGGAGATGTGCACTCTTTGTTTTGGGTCCCATATGTGCTGAGGTGGCATGGTGTGTGGCGATGAGGTCACTGCCATGTCACATGGGATCTTCCTACTTAGTTAGGCTGACCAGGAATTGAACCCAGGACCTCTCAAAAAGAGGTGCCTAACCCCCTATGGTGCATACCACTAGGGCAGATAAGTATTCATGGAAAAACATAGATAAATTCATAGGCTCTACCTTAGGTATGACAGTGCTCAGTCAACTCAGGAAAAGATGTTTTACTTCTGATTGAAAGGGGATTAAGGGGTCCACTCCATATCCTGATTGGGTGTTTGGTTCCATAGGTCAAAATGTGTTATCACCACTTTTGGTTGGACCAATACTAAGATAAAAATGCATAGATGCTCAGTGCACCTCTAATACAAGTAGAGTATGCCTCAAAGCAATGGAAAAGCACTTTTTCTTACTAGAGGCGTGCTGCAGGCGGCCCTGCTCATCTCTGGCATCACACCAGAATAGCTCCTTCACGTTCTCCATTAGGCGGGCGTGGGCGTGTTTGGGGGTATTCCCCTGCCCAGGTCGGGACCCTTGGTACCCTTTGCCTCCAGAACCTCCACCACCAGGACGGTAGTGGTTCAGGTGTTGGTCGCTCTCCTTCTCCAGCGCCATCTCCAGGAGCAGCACGCATAGATCCTCGTAGCGGAGGGATCTAGCCTTGCGCTCAGCCGTCAAACGGCACTCGTCCCATAGCTCTCGGGGGAGCTTGGAGCACAACCAAAACAGCAGGTCGTCGCTGCTGTAGGAGCCGGGCGTCAGTCGTCCAGCCCAGTGATCCAGATCAGCCAACAGCTCGGAGACCCTGCCAGGTTTGGGGTTGTTGGGCAGCACGGGCAGGTTCTGGATCTCGGCCCTGATGGAGAGGTCGGTCTGGTAGGTTGGGTACTGCCTCTCCAGGGCAACCAACACGTCGGCAAAGGTGGCTGAGTTAGTGACGATCTGCCTGACCTGCTTCTCCAGGTACTTGGTCTTGCAGCACTGCAGGAGCAGGTCGCACTTCACTCGCCCACTCGCGTGGGTTTGGCCGGTCAGTCGTAGGAACCGGCCAAAGTTCTCAGCGAACTCGCTGAGGTCCTTGCCTGTGAACTCAGGCAGGTTCACCACTATCTTGGAGGTGGCAATAGCCTTCGCCTCCTGAGCTCGGCGTCCTTCAGGGCGTCGGGTCTTCTTCTTCTTTTTCTTCTTCTTCTTACTCTTGGGGTCCTCGGGGTCCTCAGGGTCTTCGTCATCCGATGGCGAAGAAGAAGTCATCGACGGCGGCCCATCATCGGAGGGGTCTCCGCCTAGATCACTGGAGCCATAAGGCTCCACGTCCACCATAGCCCTTAGGGCTGTCAGCCCCAGCTGGTCCAGCTCGGCCCTCGTCGAGTTCGTCACGTGACTGTAGGGCGGCTGGGCTGTCCTCGGGATGAATGGACTTCTCGGTACTGCTGCAGGAGTCGGCATCGGTCGGCTCCTCAGGCTCCCCAGGGTATTTGTCAACCCTGCCGCCAGGTGGTTAGCCTGTACTCCGTGGGGTGACATTCCCACCGTCGTAGGTGACGCATGGGAAGGGATCATCAGGCGTTGCAGTTTCTCCCTGATCTCTTGCGTGAGGTCGCTCACGATTTGCGAAGTGGCTCCTCGGAGCACCTCATTGATCTCCGACCGCGTCAGGGACCTGTTGGAGGATCTTCCCGATCCTCTACTCCTGCCTCCCAGAGACTCTGGTCCTTTCCTCAACCCACTCAAGGGTGCATACCCAGGAACTTCCATGTAGGTTCCAGTGGTGTGGAGTGGATGGGGATGGTCAGCCGCATACCATCGCGGCGCAGAGCTGGAAGCCACCGGCTCACTGGCAGTAGTTGCCTCAAGGAGCGCAGTGGTAGGTGGGCCCATGCCCTAGGCGGGGTAGTGAGGCATGCCAGTAAAGCCTGTGCCCTCTGCCGTAGGCGGGTTGGTTGTGGAAGTGGATGTTGCGGCGGCTGGGAGTGTGGTGGTTATGGGAGAGGGTGATGCAGGGAGGCCAGAAGCGCTTGGTGCGCCTTCGAAGGTAGGGATACTCGTCAGGTCTTGCCCTTGTTCCTCTCCTTCGTCTGCTTCTCCTCCAGCATCCTTCTCGCTCTCGTTCTCTCTCTTCCTCTTCGCAGGCTGAGGCTGAGAGACCACTTCCTTCACCGACAGGGCCCCGAAGGCCGTCTGGAGGCCATCCAGGGAATCCTCCGCCGTATCCACTGGCCCATGTAAGGGCTCCACCGAAGGTACAGCGTCAGGCGCCGGCCTTGCCGGTGCCTCAGGCGCTGGCGCTGTGTTCACCTCGGCGTCCACTCTTCCTGGGTCCATCTTAATCCGCCCTTCTGCTTATGTTTGCCTGCTCGGAGCACTGGTTGTACGGCGCGGGGTCGCTGCCGGTGCACAGAGACAGGCTGCCTCTTGCTACCAGAAAAATTTATAGTGTTTTCAGCACTGTATTCTTGCTTCTCCTGCTGCTTGTTGTTGCTGTAGGGTGTCCTGCTGCTGATTTTGGATGATGAAAAGCTTTTGTTTGTTGAAATACAGTAAAGCCAACTCAATCCTGGACAGCCCAAGCCAATAGTATGCAAGGAGAAGGTAATTCAGGATCAAAGCATGAAGGGCTGCAGTGTAAACAGTGAAAGATGATTGGATATTCACACAAACTACAGCTCAGGTCACAAATGAATGCATATTCACAAAGATAGCTGAAATGTTTTAGGAAAAGAGTTAGAAAACTGCCTCAGGATCACTCACTCTCCATAGTGCCATCTTAGGAGATGTACACTCTTTGTTTTGGGTCCCATATGTGCTGAGGTGGCATGGTATGTGGCGATGAGGTCACTGCCATGTCACATGGGGTCTTCCTACTTAGCTAGGCTGACCAGGAATTGAACCCAGGACCTCTCAAAAAGAGGTGCCTAGCCCCCTATGGTGCATACCACTAGGGCAGATAAGTATTCATGGAAAAACATAGATAAATTCATAGGCTCTACCTTAGGTATGTCAGTGCTCAGTCAACTCAGGAAAAGATGTTTTACTTCACATTGAAAGGGGAACGAGGGGTCCACTCCATATCCTGACTGGGTGTTTGGTTCCATAGGTGTAAATGTGTTATCACCACTTTTGGTTGGACCAATACTAAGATTAAAATGCATGGATGCTCAGTGCATCTCTAATACAACTAGAGTATGCCTCAAAGCAAAGGAAAAGCACTTTTTCTTACTACAGGGACGGTGCATTGGGCAAGATTAGCGACACAGGATGCAAATAGCATACAATTGACATATTCATAACTCAGGCCTATTATATCAGATTTTGACGAAATGAAGGGTAATTTTGGTCGATTTGGGGGTGTTCTTTGCATTTATGAGCTTAAATAGGCACCTGAGTGCGCTGAAAACTGTCAAGTCGAAAAGCGGTGCTAAAACGAAATGACGGCGGTTTCTCAATTGAACAGCAAGACGAGGCTTTTAGAATCATTTATAAATCTGGTCTTAGATTGAAACTTCGTGCATTGTAGCCCGATTTCACTTTGGACAGTCAAAATGAAAGATCGCAAATGCCGGCGACTGCAAAATGCACGCGTGCACGGCAAATAAATAATATGGCAAATAGATTTCTTGAGATTTGGGGCCTGTGGCTTACATATAGTATTGTTCGGCACCCCAACTTTGCTAGTGCACCTTTAAATCGCATCCCTAGCTTATATGGAATTAGTGGATGCTGGTAAAGAAGTTAAAACCTTGTAAAGGTTCTAACTTTGCAAAACAGCCATGATTGATCGAAACAAATATGACGGCACGAATCAGCTCTTTGAGGCAGTCATTTAGAGGGGCTGCATCGTACACTTTTGGAATATGTTTCATTTCGGCGCGCGGATTGTATATAATGGCATAAGGACTGCTTTTAGAGGGGGACGGGGCCCCACTCTCCGGCCCCCCAATTAAAAGCCCCCCATGGGGGGGGAGAGTGAACAAGGACGAGATGGGGGTGGAGATGGAGCAGCCGACGGAGGAAGTGGCGGAGCGATGGCGCGGCAGTGGAGCAGACCGGAGACGATCAGTGGGCTGTTGCGAGATCTGGCAGTCAGGGTTGGTCAAAGAGCCGGGACGGACCCACAGCACGAGGAGGCGGAACATAATTTCACATTGGTGCTGCAGGCACTCCGGTACGACGAGACGGAGCCATGGGACGTATCGCCGACAGGGGATGTCAGCCCCAAGGGCAACAAGGATGGCGACCAGAGTCGGGGCCAAGTGTCGGTGGAGACTGCGAGCAAAGGCCTTGGAGTAGCTGGCAGAGTGGACATCCCTGAAGAGATGTGGCATAGGCACAGGCTGTGCAACTGGAGAGAGGCTCATGAGAACGCAGCGGTCCAGAAAGCAAGCCGAGACCCGGCCTTGGCGGCGATGGTCCAGCGCATACACCAGGACGGCATGCTGGACGAGATCACTGACCGTAGGCTGCCGAATGCCAAGGCGTTCACCAAACCGAAGTCCCAGGAGAAAGGGTCCTTAATGATAAACATGGTCCCGTTGAACAAGCGATGCCAGTGACCGGGTACGCGACTGCAACTGCCCACACTTGAGGAGCTGGGAGACACATTCCGAGAGGCGGCGGGCAAGGGTCAGGCCATCTGGTTTTGCAAACTAGACGTGGCGAATATGTTCTGGTCCTGCTGGATGCCGGAGCAGGAGAGGGGCACGATAAGAATCCGGGTCCGGGGCAGGGTGTGGGGGTCCCACAGCCTGCCGCTCGGGTGAACACACAGCCCCCTGATGGCCACAGAACTGTTGAGAACGACGCGGCACAAGTTCCACATGCCGGGGATTCGACCGATACAATACGTCGACGACGTGCTGGTGTATGGATATGACAAGACGGAGGTAGGGGCAGCAGGTTTACAGCTACGGGAGCTGCTGGAGCGTGACAGTTGGATATGCAGCCCCAAGTCCTAGTTGGAGCCCACGAACACAATCGAGTGGATGGGGAAGAGCCTGGATGGAAGACGTTGGACAATCCAGTCCTCAGCGCCGTACATTGCCGGCATGGTGGCCTTGTGGCTGAAGCTGGCGACCAGGGGTTACAGCCAGAAGGACATGAGATGCATGCTGGGAAAACTGGCGTGGGCAGACAGGCCAGCCCGAGAAAAAGGGCCACGTACGAGTGGGGCCATGGCGTGGATGATGTGGGGGCCACAAAATGCGCGGTACACACCGCCGAAGGTACTGCGGGGACGGGCGGAAACGCTGGCGTCCGTAATGGGGCCCTGGTCGGCGCGAAGAACGACAGCAGCAGACGACATCGACATGTATGTGGATGCAGCAGAATACGGGGACACGTACCTGGTCGGTTTGTGGTCTCGGGAGGCAGGAGCGCGAATATGGGAGTGCCCTAAGGCAGTACGGAACCAGCAAGCGGCGGAGCTGCAGGCAGTGGAGCGAGCGGTCAAGATGGCAGCGTACAGAAGACGGCAGCAGGTGCATCTGGGGGCAGACAACCTCGCGGCCATATGGGCGGCGCTCAAGAGGAAGACAAAGATTCACCGCCGAGATCGGGCCACGACGGTAAGGAGAATACAGCAAACGCTACGCGAGTCGGGGATTGTGCTTAAGTTAGCTATGTACCGTCAAAGTGGAACCCGCCAGACACCCTCTCCAAAATTTTTAAGTGGGGGTCAGCCTTCCGGGCGACTGTGGAAGCCAGGGCATGCGAGCTGGCCGTGCGCACTGTTTTGTACGCACCGTGCTCTGTTATGGGGCAGACATCCTACAGAAGCATGGGAAGAGCTGTACATGGACTGTCCGGAGATGTTTAACAGTACGAGGCGGATTGAGAACTGGCTGTCGTGCAGGGCAGGTGAGGGAAGGAATCACAAAACCTACGACAACCAGAAAAAATCACAGGTCAATAACCATTTTGGTACGCAGTGGGGGTGGGGGTGCAAGTTGATTTCTTGACAAGATCCCTCTCTACGAAGGAGAGACCATAGCTAGGCGACCTGAAAATTGCTCTGCGGCCGCGGGGGGGGTGGGGGGGCACGGACGCCCGCCGAAAAAAGGGGGGGGGGTGCAGGGCCCTTTGCTTTGTGTACTAATGGATGTTGGTGCCGAAAGCGCTCGAACACAAATTTTGACCCAAAAACATTTTTCATCAAACATTTTACCCCCACATATGTATAGTCAAAATGATCAGCGCGACATGGGGATCATTTTCAGTCCTAGATGTCGCCCCCCCCCCCCACTGGCACGGCAGGTAGGGCACCCTAGCCCCGAACCCCCCCTCCCCGCACGGCGGCCAAGGATTGGGGTCGGGGGCAAATGGGTTTCCGTGCCCCCGCCCCCGCCCCCTTGGCAACTTTCTTCCCGCCCTATGGCTCAATGTACAAAGGGTGGGACATCCATTCTACTGTCTCGTCTGTTCCGAAGGCACGTGGCATGGGAGGACCCATGGTGGAAAAAGTAATGAATTCTTGGAGCATGGACTGATGCCCCACAAATAGGCAGTGATACAAGCACATGCACAAAGGACAAATTTTGTACGTAGAAAAACCAATCTCTTTGCTGTATTTTGTTTTGCACTCTTGTTTTGTGAACACCATGTTCATCTTGGCCCCATATTTTGAAGCCATCGCTATTTTGCTTTTGCCACGGCTATGATCACCACCCATGACATCAATCATAGTATTCCATTGTTGAATCCACTGAATCTGCCAATCCACTTATGTGCCCACCCCCCTTTGTCCAAGCAACGCCTATGTCCAAGCAACACCAGGCGTTGCTTCCATCAATTTTTGCACTGTTGATTTTGGCGGTGCGTTTTTCAAATTGTTCTACTGTGTGCCATGTGTGCTTCCTGATACCTTGGTTTTGAGAAGCACGAACTTCATATTTTGTGTCAAGGCCGCTCTGTTGGCCAAGAGGCCATTTGCAGCCTGCTTTACCTCTTGGTTTTCAGCATCATGTCTACACGTGTATCACGCAAGTTGTGGTGGGTAAGCAACACCATTGTCCATGCAACACTAGGTGTTGGTTCCATCAATTTCTGGTCATTTACCGTTGCTTGGACAAGGGTGGGTTACAATCAAACGGATGGTCCCCTACTGTTCTGGCTGTGGCGGGGGACCGTCTTCCCTGGGGTGGGGCAGGACAGGGCTGTTTTGGCAGTGGGGTGGTTATGACCCTTGGGGTTAGTCCTTCGCTCCTTCCTGTTTGGCATCTCATTTGTTAAGAACCACATTGTAGACGTTCAGGTTGGGTGTCCCTCAGTGCAGGTGGACACAGTGTGTCGTGTGCGTGTTCATAGTGCGTGTGTACATCTGCCACTTGATTCGGTTCCAATGAACACCGCGGTGGTCTAGGCCGAGAGCTGAGTTTTGAAGTTATCCCTGTGAAACTGCTGTAGCCCGCTTTGTTACTGAAGGCCGCTGCAGAAATGTCACCATTGAGCATTAGTATTATTTGGTATGTTGAGTGTTGTGGAGGCCTTTGCTGAGGCTGCCCCTCAGCAGCTCGTGGACAACCCTGCGGTGCTTTTGATGTGGTGTGGTTTGCATGGTGCACGGTAACGGTTTGTGGAAAAGGTGATGGCACCAGGGGACCAGAATCTGACCCAAGGACAATTTACACAAATTGATTTAGAAGTTGTTTCGATGGTCTCAACATGTCTGCGGCTGTCCATTCAGGTTCAATGTCTGCTCATGGTGGCTATTTCCAAGGTGTGTGCTGCCTGAGTGCAAGGCTGGTGGTCTGGCTTCAATCGGGGGTGTTCACCACAACCTCCATGCATCATTTCCACCGGTTTTATTCCGATTCTTTTTACCGGGATTTTCGGTGGTTCTCAACAGGGCCCTTCCCTTCATGTCTGTGCCAGTTGAGTGACGGGGTCACAGGTTTAGTGCCATTCTTCTCAGAACCCACCCCTGAGCTAAACCCATGCTTGTAGTCTGTGGGGTTTTTTTGTTTACCCCGTGGTTGTGCTGGGGTGTCCCCCGTGTTTACCACGTGACACATGGGTGTCGCCCTAGTGTTTGCGACCAATGCACAGCCACGGGTATGAATAGAATAGACTTCATAGAATGAAGGCAGAGATGGGCTCCATGGTGGTCTTGTTCACCCCATAGCCTTCCCACAAGGTGCGGAAGTGCCTGCCCTGGCGATATTTACAGTCTAGGGCTAATTGGATGTTGTAGTAACCGTCTTTTTCCATCTGCTCCTTCGTCATCTCCTGGGTAGGAGAGACGTCCTCCATCTCAGCGGGCTCGATTGCCCACTCCATGTCAGGGCAGCTATTTCTTGGACTATCAACCCCCCCTGGTCACTTTTCCGGGTCATGGAAATGTCAGAGGTGTTTGGGTGTGCAGAGGACCCCCCCTCCCCCTAGTCGGGGAGAACACTTCACAGTGATTCATGCCCGATCACTGCTTGAAATTTGATAAGCGCCGAAGTAGGGATGTTCGGTTTTGTCAGGAGGCCAGGCAGGCAACGGTGACTGGTGGACCAACACCCAATCTCTTTCTTTGAATCTTGCCGGTCTTCTCCGGCGATCGTTCATCTGTTTTTCTAGCTAACGCGCATGGGACACTAGCTCCTGCGCTTTGTTGGCCATGGTGTGCATGTGATCAGTCCGCTCGCCAGTGGAGGAGCCGATAGGTTCGGGACAGCGGGCATAGAATTGCCAAGCAGAAGTTCCATGGAACATTTCATGTGGAGTACGTCCGTATTTTTCTTTTAGCGTCGTTGGCTGTTCAAGGTCAAGATCACCCAGGGTAGCAATTTGACCCAATCACGGGTTTTCTCCATCTTGACGAAAATCCTCATGCACTCCCGGAAAACTCTGTTATGACGTTCGCATGGCGGAATGCTGGAACAAACATAGCTCAGGCCGGTGTGAACTTGATCGTTCATTGCTTTTAGCACTCTCTTTTACCAGCCGGTATTTGACCTGAAACGAACATCTTCATCTGAGGAGACCTCTTTGGGGGTACCGTAGTCGTTGAACGGGGCCTACATGTAGGTTTTCGGCACATCTTAGCTTGTACACTTGCTACTGAACAAGTAGACCTGTGTGAATCGGGTCCCGGCATAGGTCATGACCATTACATTGGTGTAGGCTACAAATGTTTTCACGCGCCCGAAGTAAATGTACAGCAAGGGGTTGCAGGGTGTCTGCAACAAGAGATAGGAAGAGAAGTAGAGCCCTCGACCCCTGAAGTTGGATTGTTTGCTGCCTTTGCAAGCTTTGGTAATAGACCAAATGGACCAAAGATGAGAGAAAGTGTTCAATCCGCGCGCGCTACAACAATGGTCACAGCAATTCGCAACAATTTATCGACATCTGGCTACAATGAATGAATTTCCATCCAAAATCGATTACAATGAAATGGATGCGGTCAAATGAAAGCGCAGACGAAGACGCTGTGAGGCTACTGGATAATTTGTTCGAATCTAACAAATCACCGCAATTCTGGTCCTTATTGCAATTCTATATCAATTTCCGAATTAATGCAGCAAAAACTCCATGCAAACACTCGTCAAATTGTCGATACGGAAAAACGTGCTGGTTCAACCATGGCACAGAGCCCTCCGCATCGCCTAACCGCCAGTTCTGTCACAATCCTTATCTCCCTGTACCTACTTTCTCACAAAGATATCACATAACTCCGACCTCCGTGCATTCCAGTACTCAAACTACCAACCCAAGTCAAACAGAAAGCACAGGTATCTCCTCTGCCCACAGCAAGCATGCACTGGGATCAACGGACCATACTAGCTATATATTTCCATCTAAACAGCCAACCGGTGAGAAGCAGAAGAGCGGCGCCCTACAAGCAACAAGCGATGCACCAGACATCAGCGAGAGCAAAAGCCGCCACACTGAGTCAGAGGTCAGCGAAGGTTCTGATGACTCCTGGCAATCAATCCGCCGCCGAAAACGTGAATTCAACAGTTCTTCGCACGAATCTCCAGCTAACAAGCCGGACAAATGCAAGGAATGCAATTCGATGTTTCAACTGACAGAAGACGAAGCCGCCTGGTTCACAAAACAAGGTCTTTACCGCCCTCTACGTTGCCTTCCCTGTCGGCAAGCACGTCGCCTCCGAGCACAACAATCAAGCACAACAAAAACATCGCCGCCTACCATTCTTCAATCAAAAAATGTATCACACCGACCCACCGAACCCCGCGTGAGTTATGCCAGCATATTATGCAATGACAGAGACCGTTCAGAAAACCCACTCACCATCCACTCTAAAAGTCAAGTATCCCGCAGGAAAGCCCCAAAGCTGCAAACAGACAACCCCGCACTAGCCGAACTCGCGGACAACACGGCTCAATCATCACACACGACAGGTTTCGATGAAGGCAATGATCCAGAGTTCAATGCACTGCCCGAAGTTCGGATCTACAACGATAAGACCGACCAAGAATCTCTCGCAGCGCACGACGAGTCCGACTACATCGAAGAACACTCCTCAGATACGCATACGTCGCACGCCGACTCCGGCGAGGAACACTCATCACTCCAGGTCTCTGAAGAGAATGCGCCGGAAGAAAACTCTGCCGACGAAAGCTTATCACTTCAAAGCCGTGAAGAGGATAAGGATACACACTCCTCTGAAGAAACCGACAGTGATTCTCTGTCCGATGCATTACCACACCTGCAGAGCTCTTCTACTCTATCGACCTCTCCACCTCAGGTCACGCTATCAGACTTCCAATTAAAAGATCCCTCACTTCTCAAGCAACTGAAAAAGACACTGCAATCAGCCGAAGAATATGTCGACGTCTTTCAAGCATCATGGGACTGGACTACCACCACATTTGCCCCTGTTCGTCACCCATACTCAGCGGACATGGCCAACTTACTGGTAAGGACATTCAAATACAGATTGGGAAAGCACTTGGATAAATTGCAGCAAGAGAGAACTCAGAGACTTGAATAACTCTGTCTGTTTTTCTTGGTCCATTGATCCCATGCATGTCTGCTCTGGTGCACTGCCTGTGTATTGGCCCAATGTTGTCCTGTCAAACCCCTTTTCAACATCAACCTCCTTTCCTTTGTCCACCAATCAGAACCAATCAGTCAGCAGAGAACTAGTCAATCCCATTACATCTTAGGTTTCCCTCTTTTCCTTTCACCTCAGCACAACTTACTTTTTCACTGAAACAACTTCAGTGATTTTATCCACACAAATGCAATTGTAGGAGCCCCACAGCAACTCAGCAGATCGGGCCTAAGCCTATGGTTTCTTTTTGGAGAGTGTCATCGACACCTTATGCCTGAATACTTCCCTGTTTTGCTGTAAACAGCGGCTGTCCTTCGAGGAACCTCGCAGTTGAGCAGATTTGTGTAGTCTTGGGCGGGGGACCGCCATGCCTAAAAAAAAAAAAGATTAGAGAAAGTGTTTCCAAGAGTGGTTCCAAAACTCTGGAAAATGCATTCTTCACCGTTGAAATAGAGGGGGAGGAATGCATTTTTGGTCTGTGACTCTTTAGGGTTGGTCGTGTCAGATGGCCCTGGAAGAAAAGTTTATAGTGATTTCAACACTGTGTTTGTGCCTCTCCTGCTGCTTGCTGCTGGTGTAGGGTTTCCTGCTGCTTGTTTTTGAAGATGAAAAGCTTTTGTTTGCTGAAATACAATCAATCCAGGATAGCCCAAGCCAGAGATATGCGAGTAGAAGAGAATCAGGATCAAAGCATGAAGGGCTGCAGTGTAAACAGTGAAAGATGAAAGGATATTCACAGAAACTACAACTCAAGGCACATCTGATTGCATATTCACAAAGATAGCTGAAATGTTTTGGAAAAGAGTTGGAAAACTGCCCCATGGTCACTCAATCTCCATAGTGCCATCTCAGGAGATGTGCACTCTTTGTTTTGGGTCCCATATATGCTGAGGTGGCAGGGCATGTGGCGATGAGGTCACTGCCATGTCACATGGGATCTTCCTACTTAGCTAGGCTGACCAGGAATTGAACCCAGGACCTCTCAAAAAGAGGTGCCCAGCCCCCTAGGGTGCATACCACTAGGACAGCTAAGAATTCATAGAAAAACAAAGATAAATTCATAGGCTCTGCCCTGGATATGTCAGTGCTCAGTCAACTCAGGAAAAGATGATTTGCCTCACATTGATAGGGGATTAAGGGGTCCACTCCATATCCTGATTGGGTGTTTGGTTCCATAGGTCTGTAAGTGCGGCTAGCCCCATCTGCTCAGATTTTCAGACATTCTGCCCAGATTGGCTACATTTTGGTCATTTTCTTTGCTTCGGCGAAATCGTCGCCTCGCAGCTCAGTCACAGGATATTTCCTATATATTTCTGAGATGCCGGATTTGATTCCGCGGTCCATTCCCCGTAAATCCGCCGCGTTCCGCTATTTTAGCTGGAATTGCCATTTGCCGCTGACGCGCACTCGCGGGCCAGATCGGCCAAACATTTTTACATAATTGGATTATTTAAATCTTTTCAGACAGTTTTGGACACTCAGATGTATTTAGAATAATCCGCGTCAATTTTCTTCATAGACTGGGATTTTCTGCCGGACCACAATCAGCATGGACCTTGCTTCTGTTGTCGCTGCTCTCGCCTCCGTTGGTGTTCGAGTATCCGGTTCTACCCCCAATAACAACATCCAGGGAGACTCCTCGCGTGCCTGCCCCACTGGTCTTGCCGGCCCCGAGCCCTCCGGCACCCTCAATGACCCAGGGCAGCACTTTCATGGTAGCAGAGGCTACCTGAATGTTGTTCCTTTGGTGTCCCAACCACAGTTAGCTCCCCAGTACGGCCCCGTAGACTCCGCCACCTCAGGAGACGTAACGATTACGCTGCCGTGGTGCTGTGCGAACGAGGCCTTGAGAGGAATGCCTTGCGCAAGCCCAGATTGCCCAAGAAGGGCACAAATCAGCAGCTGTGGAGGCCCAGATTACCATCAAGATCCCAGTCGAAATTGGCCATCAAGTAGCTGCAATCTCCCAGCCTACGCTAATGGCAACGCTCCGGTGGAGCTTACGGACCTGGCAGGTACTAATACTCCTTACCAATGTCCACATTTTGAGACCATCGACGCCGACATTGACGACATTGAGATGGGTGGTCCAGGTGAGGTACCTACCTATAATCGACCAGCCTCATGGGCACAATGGGACAACCATTTGTCTTCAGAAGTGACCCGTAACCTTGAGGCGCTTGAGGCCCTTTGTCTATTAGCCACGTCTAAGCTGATAGGACAAGAAAGAATCGCCTCTGATTTTTTATTCGAATATTTTTTCCTCCTTCAAGAAGAAATTAATACCAGGATGTGGTGGTGTTCTCAAGAAGATGAATCTTTTGCCATTTTCTTGCAGATCTGGGAGGCAGGCCCCTTCCCGAAGGAGAAGACCAAGGCACCTGTTGCCGGGCCCTCCGCCCCTCATCCCTCTGTTTCCATCCGCGACGATCTAGCCGCCGCGGTTGAGGAAGGAATTTTAGAGGCAGCTAGGCAGGCAAGCCTGGAAATTAGGACTGAAGGAGCTCCCCAAGTGGACTCCTGGCTGCGAACCACTGAGATTAGCGGTCCGACAGCCTGTTCAGGCCCTTCAGGACACGGTATGTACTGTCCTGCCGACTGCTCTTGCAGATTACAGCGAGATACTGAGCTCCAATTGCTCAAAGATCAAATGCAACTCATCATTCAGACGCTGGGAATTAAAGATCTTTTTAAGACCCACATGAGGTCTGAGGGCGCATCATCGGTGGAACAAACAACAGAACCGTCGGAGTAGGCGACAGAAATTTTTTCGATTGCTCCTTCGGTGGACTCTAAGACCACCGATGCAAGGATCAGCAGAACTAAGCTAAAGGAAAGGGTTACAATCTCTCGATCTCAGAGTAGGTCGGCGAAGGCTAGGACTGAGGTTCAGAATGCCAAGCGAACTGCCTCCCGTACTGCCCTTCCTGCTGTTGATTCCAACGCAATAGCCCAGATGTTGCTCGCCCAGACCCTCGCCGGAGCTGGTGTGGCTAATGATGCCGCCAAGGTGTCTGCCATTACGGCCGGTGTTGGGCTGGATTCACTTCTAAATCCTACTTCATTGCGACTTCGTCAGGTTGCCAAGCAACCAAAGTATAATGGGAACCCCAGACGTTGGCCTTAGTTCCAACGGGAATTTAAACTGTGGGTTAAGACTCAAAAACTCCAGGATGATCAGTTCCTGATGGCGCTCTTGGACTGCCTTGAGGGAGCGCCGGCCAACACTTGGCTCAGGACCTGGAGTGATCGTGAAGATTCAAGTTCCCCCCTTACCTTTGATGAGGTGTGGGAACAGTTGGAGGTACGTGGATCCCGGCTGCCAGAGGACCATTACCACCAGATGTTGAAGAATTTTCCTTCGTTCTCGCGATTAATCTTGCACGAAGTGCAAGACAAGAGACAGCGTTTCTGGAATCTCGTAGAAGAATCTGAACATTCAGGCGAAAAATTTTCTAGTGCCGAGCTGAAAAATCTGATTTTTGACAAGATCCCCTCCGAAACTGCCGCCACCCTTCGGAATAAACAATCCGAAGAAAAGGTTAAGACCTGGTGGGCGGAAGTCGATGGCTTCGACGCCTCGGCCAACCGGTTTACCGTCAGGGAGGCACTTCAAAAGTGCTCCCCCACGTCGTTTACCAAGGTGAAATTCACTGAAAACACGTGGAAAATCAAGTTTAATGAACACGAGGATCGGGACTTGTTTGTCCAAGTCCTCAATAGGGGAGTAAGTTTCCACGGCCATCGCCTGAAGGCCAGGAACTGGGTGTTTTCGTTCACCCCGCAGGATCTGTGGGAAGAGGTTGAGCGGCTCGCTGACGCCGCCAATCAAAATTTCCATGAGGGTCTTGGGGGAAACAGGAATACCCAGCAAAACACCCAAAATGGGGCCCAAAAGGGCAACAAAAAGGTGAATGACACCCGGAATGTTCAGGATCATTGTAGCATCTGCCTTCTTTTAGGTTCTACGAACCGAGCTAAGACGCATTCTACTGGTAATCACCGATGGTCTGCTTACGATCACAAGGTGATTGGTGAAAATGTCAGTAATTCGCAGAATTCAGACAGGAATGACAGACAGGTGCATGGTGCAAAGGGGGGAAAGGGTAATTCGACCCCCTCCGGTGGAAACAAAAATACCGGAGGCCCTGGCGGGTCTCAAGGCAAAGGAAATCGGACTCCATCCGGCTCCGGTGGACAGCCGAACGGCCAGACAAGTCCCAATGTCAACGCCGGAGGCGGAAATCGAAATCCAGGCCAAACCCCTCAATCCGGTACAAACAAAGGAAATGCTCCAGGATCACAGGGTAAAGGTAAGGGAAATCCTTCAGGAACCCCTTTCTCTGGTAAGGGCAGAGGGCGTGGCGACGGTGGTGGCCCATCATCCGGCGGCCGTGGCCGTGGACGTGGAAAGGGCAACCATCGTGTGGATCAGGTCTCAGGTGCAGACCAGGTGTCTGATGCAGATCGAGATTATGTCGAAAATGCCCTGAATCCAGCGGATGATCCGTTCCAAGATGAGTGGATCGACGAATCAGGCTGTGTTCACAATGTTAACGCAGCCGCTGGAGGTCAGAACGCCTAGGGGAGCCACGAAAATCGCCCCTCCCCAGGCGATTTCAGGCATGATCCCCAAATTCCTGATCGACCATTACTTGATGTAGGGTCGCTTGTCTCCTCTCCCCTGGATCCGGCAGCGGATCCTTCTGTTGTAGTGGACGAGGTTGGTGTACAGTCCAAGCACAGGGCCCGTCAGTTTGTCACAAAGCCGTGGGTCTCTGATTGCAAGGGAAATTTCCACCTCGCCACTTGTTTGTGTGACAATGGATCAGAGGTAAATCTCCAATCCAACTCTTTCTTACCCGACGACTGTGTGTTTGAATCGCCTCATCCTGTTACCCTCGAGGGAGTTTCTGGACATTCTCTCGCAGGTGGGCAACGCGGTTGTTATATATCAACTCATTTGGTCGCTCAAGAGCTTTGGGAAGAGCAAAATGTGGAAGAAGTTGTCCTTAAGGATGACTACTTCTATCGTGCTGACATAAAGTATGACCTTTATTTGGGCCATCCTTGGCTTCGCAAGAACAGGGTAGCGCCCGTAGGTCATCGTCGTTGTTTTTTGCTGGAGTCAGGTCCCTTGGAGCGTCCTGAATTTCGTTTTTTGCACGCAGGGTTTAAAAGTGCAGAAGAATTTTTGAAGCAAAAAGTTGCACCAAAATTTGGCGAAGATGTCACCATTGCAGAGGTGAATGGGAGTGCCGATTACTCCCAAGAGTTAGAATGTCTTCGTAGGGACTCCCAGCCACGACGCCCTTCGCGCTGGCACTCTTCATCCTACAGAGTTGTCGACAAATGGCGTGATGCAATTTGTGAATACTTTCATGAACACCATTCCTTTTGGCCCCAGTATGATGCCTTTGCTAACCGTATGAACAAGCGCTTTGACAAGCACTTTAGCGACGCTTGGACCCACAAATGGGACAAGAAGTTGTGGATTAATCCTCCGTTTCACTTAATCCAGCAGGTCATCCACAAAATCAAGCAAGATAAAACCCAGGCAATTTTAGTTGTGCCCTTGTGGGACGACAAGCCTTGGTTTCAGGAATTACAAGACATTTGTGTAGATTACATCGAACTTCCCAGGAAGATTAAGCTGTATGCCAGGGACGACACAGGTCCCCTGCCACAGCGGACCTGGAGTTCGCTTGCATTCCTGGTGGATGGAAAGCTTTCTGACTCTAATTCTGCTGATTCTGGTACTGATTCTTGTGTTGGGTCAGAATCTGAGGTTGGGCGTGGTACTGATGATGAATCTTTTTTTTCTGATTTTTGTCCGTCAGATACCCAAGGTGATTCAACGTCCAATGGATCCGCCTCGGCTCCCTCTTCCCCAATACGATCGACATCGAAAAGAATCTTCAGTGCACGGGCGAAGAAAAACATGAAATCGCGCCGCAAATTCAGAGTTTTTTATGAAAAACCCCCTGTGGAAGCTTTCATGGATCCTTTCGAGGAGCTGGATCACGAAGAGAATCTCTGGGATTTCGACACACGACCCACCTATCTTCAAGAGGCAGTTGATACGGACCTGTTTAGGGACATCCGTAAGAAGATTCTTCCTGCCAAAGCCGAAGAAGTCGCCAAAGTTTTTTCGACAGTAATTCCTGGCGATCAGGTGGACACTGAATTGTGTTCCAAGTCAAGAGAAAAGATTTTTGAGGAACGGAAGGACACAACCCTTTCAGGGAAGTTGATCAAAGACCCCCCTGTCCGTGGACAGTTCGGTGAAGCCTTCATCGAGCTTCGTGAAGGGTACAAGGCAAAAAAACAGCGCCCTTATGAAAATCATGGACATAAACATGAGATCCTCAGAAAAATCATCGAGAGGAATCTCAGGGAATTTGGTTGGCTTGAGGGTTGTATGACCAGCGAATGGTGCTGTGCACCCTTTACAGTCCCGAAGCCACCGCCTGCAGACCAGAACACTATAGATGGTTGGCGAATGGTGGTTGATTTTCGCAATCTCAACGCCGAAACCAAGGCGGATTCGCACCCCCTGCCCCTCATTGAGGAGGAAATCGCCAAGAGGGCAAGAGGTCGTTTGTTCTCTGTGCTGGATCTCCGTCACGGCTTTCACCAAATGCCGTTGAGGAAGGACAGCAGACCTCTCACCTGTATGTGCACGCCATGTGGCCCAGTCCAATGGACCGTCATGCCCATGGGGCTGAAGAACGCCCCCTCATTTTTTCAAAGAATGATGGAGGATGTGCTGTTCACAACCCATCCTGAGCTTCGTGCCTTCGTGAGTGTGTACATAGATGACATAATCATCGCGACGGAGGGGGAGGGAATGACCGAAGCCGAGCTGGTGGCCCTACATGAGAAGCAGCTGAACCAAGTTTTGGACATTCTTGACGCCAATCAGCTGATTTGTGGGCCAAAGAAGGGAAAATTATTTTTAAAATCAGTCGATTTTGTGGTTCTCTCCTAGAGAATGGCACCCGACGACCCAGTCCAGGGAAGCTCGTCGCTATTTAGAAGTGGAAGCGCCCTAGGACGATTACGGAGTTGAGAGGATTCCTGGGTTGCTGCAATTTTTACCACACTTTTGTGCCGAATTATGCCAAATTTGCTGCCCCCCTCACTGAATTATTGAAGGTAGGGAGAGATGCGGGCAAGGCAGGTTCAAAGGTTCGTGTCAAGTGGACTGACGAGTGCGAGGAGGCCTTCCATCACTTGAAGGCAGCCCTCTGCGAAGTCGCCACGTTGCATGTGCCCCAATTTGACCGACCCTTCTACATTAGAACCGACGCGTTCCCGTGGGGGGCCGGCCACGGGACGCTGCGGTGACACGCACAAGTGAGCAGGCAGGCAAGGCACTACGCTCACAAGGGCATCAATACGCCTGTGTCATGTGACAAAGCGTTTCAGAATCCTTGCCACTCTGCAAAGAGGGAACGAAAGTATGTACAGCAACACATCAGGATATGTACACATGGGGTTGAGACTGGACTGGGGTAAGGGCATCAAGGGACAATAGACACTCAGTCCCGACTCATATCCCAATCCCAGGTCCGACCCTCTCAGTGGCTGATGGGGGCGGGGGCTCAAACACAACCCATGCCCTGCTCAGTCCGGACCCTGAAACCCTGCCAATGGGAGAGGTGTCCCGCACAGCCACAGGCGAGTTCCTGGGAACCAATGGGCTCCAAAGCCAACCGACAGTGGCTCCCTATGCTCCCTTAACGGCAGGTCCCAACTCCACTCTGAGCCAGAGATATGGCTCCGCCCTTATCACCCAGGAGTTGGTAGCTGAAAATGGGCTGTTTCAGCCCAGACTGAAATTAGCTTGAAAAACTCCAAAATTGACCCCTCGTCCGGACCCGCCAGAGGTAGAGACGAGGCAACTGACCCTATGCCCTTCGAGTACGAACTCCCTGGAGCCCTCACCCAACCTGGTTCCCTCTGAGGTCCCCGCATCAGGGCAACACGGATGAGTCAAGTGGGGTCATGATGCCAAAATCACCAAAATTGGCACCATTCCCATGCGTGGCTCGCCCGGCCAAGGTAAGGCCAATGGCTCACAGGGTAGGAGGCAGGACCTAGGACTTATATCTGAGTGTACAACTTGGATTTAGGTCCGGGCTCCCTATGGGCTTAGAGAAATGGGGCCGCCAATTGACCACACGGAAGGGGGAAATTGGGGTCCCAAAATTGGGTCATTTTGGCTGCTTGAAATGAGCCAAAATTCAGTGTGCTCCCAATAGTATATCTCCACGCCGGCTTGGAGATCGGATCCGGCATTCCATACGTGATCCACCGGGAGTCCAACGGAGACTCCCATGCCCTTGGCTCTCAAAGATCTCCATGCCACTCGGCGTGGTGACGATCCCAATTGGGTCCACAAATGCAAAAATGACAAAATTGCCCATACTCAATTTGGCCTAGCGCCTTAACGAAGGCGGCTCCGCTTCGCCCACGTGGTGTGTGGACCATGGGGACCATTACCCATAACACCCATGTCATATATGGTCCATTGGTCCATGCGTCCGGCGTGCACGAAGGTTAGAACATGGGGCACGGCGGGCAGCGAAAGTGGAAAAATGCTCAAAATGGCCAAAATTGCGCACACTCATGGTTGGGGCAAATGAGGCACATGCCCGACTCGGACCGGAGTGTGCCATAGGATTGGTATCAAGTCATATATGTCCAACATATCTTTGGGGCGTCGCCCAACTCCTCCGGTATTGGGAATGGCAGGGTCGCCAAGTGAGCCCATGATTTGGGATAGTCCCAAATCGCCAACATGGCGGCCACGGTATGCCAAGCCTAAGAGGAGTTATTCGCCGGGTCCAAGATATGTTGGCTACCGAAGTATGTACCCTCATATCATACTTGGGTCATGATGTCAATTGAGCGCGACGTTGAGATACACGGTCGCCACTTGACATCATGACGAGCCAAAAATGGCAAAATTGACACAATGACACACAAAAGTGCCTTGAAAGGTCTACAATTACATTATAATATCCCCGGCTTGGATCGTGCAATCACTTAATCCTTCTATACACAATGACTTGACCCCATTGACCTTCGATCCCACATATGTGCTCCACTTGGGGCGCCTTGAAAGGTTACGAGCGCTACTTCCCAAGTGGGCACATGAAAATATGGAAAATTGTAAAACACACACCTTGCTCCCAACGCATCGCTTCGGGATCACCACACAAGCTTCCCTTCACGAAGGTTAGGCTTGCAATTGACCGTAGGGAGTACGGAGAAGGGGCTTGCACAATATGCGGTCCATTGGCGGGCTTGTCTTGGAGCAATGGGCCCGCCAAATGGGCACGCAACACAACACATGGCACATACCAAATATTGCCCAAAAATGTAGCTCCCACCACGATATGTCATGCCCCTCCAAGGGCATAACTTTGTGTTAATCGCTCATAGGAACTCAAGGAGAGTTCCTATGCAACACCAACACTTGCGCGCTACACTCGAAAGTTATCTTAACGCACGCAATATCATGGTCATTGAGTTATGACGCAAACTCTACCCTCTTGACCATGATCCATTACACTAGCGCGCATGTGTAGAAACGCAAGGCATATGAAGCTTCCTAAATTACGTCGGGAGTATTGTGAATACATCCCACGTTTCCTTATCGTCAACACTCGCAAGCGGCACGAGATATGACCTTCACAAGTGGCCTCACGAATCAACTTTGTTTTGCCCATATCTTTAAGACAAATGGAGGGCAGGATAAAAGGGAAGTTGATTCGTGCATACGGAAGCACGTAGGTCCACTCGAAAGAGGTCAAATCAAGTGCGGGGATGTCGAAGTCGAAAATCCGATTTCGACATCCTGAAAAATTCGGATTAAGGTTGCGAGTATTAATTATGAAAATTGCGGAAGCATCCATGCAGTTCCTGGCGACTTTGGAGCCTTCGTGACGGATAACGTTAAAATTTCCATTATAAACAGTTAAACTGGCGGTTACGGTAAAGTCGCGAACCAACCGCCAGCAGTCAAAACAGTGAGTATCGGAACGGAAGCATAGAAATTGACGGAAACAATATGAAAATAAAACCCTGTTGATTCCTGATATTCTGATACACAAATCTCCGCTGGCGGTGCATCGGTTGCCGATGCGGGGCTTCACGGCACGGAACACGCCGTGCATGGGGTTAGTGGACCGGAGACCGGTTATATGCCGTAACCTGGCCATGGGGTTCTGGGTACCGCTTCACCCCCCTCCTTAGAGCAAACCCTGGGGGGGGCTCGATAACACCCACGCATGGCAGCGGGTACCCAGGACCACTCCCTGAAAGGGGGGGGGGGTGTCACATCTTCACTTCAGTAAGTCACAGTAAGATAGGTATCCCACAGTGGGATAGGTATGCTGCTGTAACAGCCCGTAGCACATGTATAGTATCAAGTATCAAGTCCCGGGTCCTGGCGGCGATTGTTCGGCATCCAAAGGACCCGTTAACCCATACCAGGCGCACCGGGTGCCGGCTGCTACGGTCACCACCACAGTGGCAGTGGCATACACGGCCAACATAGGCGTCACACGACGGCCGAGGTGGCCCCACAAGTCGAGAGCGACCACAAAGATCCATCAGGCTACCCCAAGCTTCCCAAGGCCCGCCGACTGGGGAGAGTCCCCACGGGTCCTTCCTCGGGCGCACCATGTCCATATCCATACGACGCGAGTCCAGAGTGCCATAGTCGAACTCCTCACGAACCCCAAATCGTAAGGGAACTCCTCCTGAAGGGATCGGGCATCAAGGCCGTCTTTTCCCTCGCCCTACTACCACGAAGCGTGGCCATACATGAGGGAGTCCCCATGCAGTGTGGGCGGAGGCGTCGACTCCTCAAACCACCAGTTTCCCAGGCAGACTGACCGAGGTCAGGAGCACCGGAGGCCGCCATCCGAATGCAAGTGCGTCTGCAAATCGGTAGGCTCACACTGGGACTGACAGTGGCGGACCGCTGGGAGTGTAGTCAGGCAACTGGGCTTCCCGCCTGGCGCCATCAGGATCTCCACACACCACAGCGAATAGGGCAACACGGTATTACGGGCACTCAAACAGTAGAATCTGTAACCAAGTACTGGTCCAGGCTGGACCAGGCTGTAAGGATATGTACACGGCGACTCAAGGCGCCTCTGTATCCCGATTCGTGGTGAAAAACAGTCCACCCCTCAGCGATGGGCTGATGACACTTAACATACAGATGCATATATCCTGGAGGGCAGAAAAGCAAGCAACAATTTGGGTAAATAGGCGTGTAAACACACTCAGAACAGAGTGCCAAACCACGCCACGGTCAGGATAAGGCAAATGCAGGAGGATGGACAGGATAACGCCTGAGTTCAGGCATATATAGTCTCGAGACACACGTCGACTGGTCTGGATTCCGCAAATGCCATGGAACCAGACCACACACCAAAAAATCGCAATGCCGATGACAGCGGCATCCGTTGCGCAACGTCGTATGGGCTTCAAGGCCCCAAGAGCTCAAAAATATGAAGGTCAGTCGCCCTACCTGGTTTCCCAAGGATTCAGCAGGGGGGGAGTGACGAATAGAAGAAAAGAGGGGCCATCCTCCTCTGGATACAGCAGGGGGGGGTATATGGCCACTCTGTCACCAAAAGATGGAAGAGAGCAAGCAAGTAAGGGACGATTCGTCGGTTTCACAAGCGCTCATAACACATCAGGGGAGAGCTCAGGGCGCTGATCAGGCACCCCTGGCTGCAATCGCCCGGGTGAGTGCTGCCAAGTCCGAGACATGGATCTTGGTCTTGTGCTTGCGGATGTACTCCATGAAGGGAGTATTGACCCGCGGCACGAATGAGGAGACGGGTTCCCAGGTGTCGTGGGACGGCCCATAGCCTCGCCAACGAACCTTGAACTCCAGACCTCCGGGTGCCGAGGCCTTCGGACGCTGAGCCAGGATCTTCTCGACAGTATAGTCGTCCTGCTCAGCATAGTCGTCGTCCGAGTCGGCCTCATGTCTGGCATAGTCCAGGGACACATGTCGGCCACGGAGGTCGGGTTCCCGCGCACGGAGTTGACTCTCGTGGCGCTCCCGGAACTGTCCGTGACCCACCTTGATGCGGTAGGTGTCCTCACCAATCCTGCGGACCACCTCGCCGGGTGTGAACCAGGTCTTGGTGCGGTGGGTGCCCATGGGGCGGGGTCTGATCACCCACACCGGGTCTCCCACCCTGAACTTCTGCGCTGTCGAGCTCGGGGCGGACTTCTGACGCTCAGCATGCTCCTTCTCCAGCTGCTGGCGGATGTCCCGCGCCGTTTGCTCCTGCCGCGCGAAGAACTCCTTGGCATCCATAGCCATGCCATCACCAGACAAGGGAAGTCCCCTACCCAGGGGGTCCCTGCCAAACAGAATCTGGTGAGGGGACAAACCGCCCGGAGTGGGGGTGTCATGATGGGCCTTTAGAGCAGGCCACATCTCCTCGAACCAGTTCCGCCGTGGATTGGTGATGTGGATCTTGCGCAGCTTCTCGAACAGCTGCCGTCCAGCCACTTCAGCACGGCCGTTAGACCGGCTGAGATAGGCGACGCTCTTGGCATGTCGTATTCCCATGAGGGAACACATAGCCTTGAACCAGCCACCAGTAAACTGGGGCCCTCGGTCACTGCAAATGGTGCGGGGGATGTCAAAGACGGTCAGCCAATGACGAATCATCATGACTGCCACTTCCTTGGCAAGCAATCCCTTTTTGCGTGCCGGAACGGCTACAACGTAGCCGCTGTGGCGGTCCACACAGAGAACCACACAGTCAAAGGTCTCCTTGCCAATGTGCACTTCGGGCATGGAGAAGACGTCCATGGCCACGCTCTCCATGGGCTGGTCAGGAACCGGGGTCCATTGGGGTTCCCCCTTGACGTTCCGGTTATCGGGATTGCAGGCCTGACAGACCGAGCAACCCTTCCTGACCTTCTTGATGGCGGTGTAGAGAACGATATGGTCGATCTCGAACCGACGCTGCATGTCAAGAGCTTGCTTCTTGACCCCTGGGTGCAGCATGTGGTGGTGCCAAGCTTCACACAGCTCGAGCACCCGGGACTCTGGGACTAGCAGCTTACCATTCCGGTAGAGCTTGCCATCTTCCTCAGTCAGCCCCTTTGGCCACTTCTGCCCGTCGTCAGGGTCGGTCACAGCCCTGTACTCGGCCGCAAAGGCCTCAGACTTGGCGTAGTCGTCGGTCCAGTCGTCCTGGAGGCAAGACTCTGGGAAGAGGTGCTTGTCGGACTCAGTTCCCACAGGGGGTGCCGGACCGGGCCTTCCGCCCGCGGCGCCCACAGGGGCGAGTACACTGACCGTTCTGCTCACCCTCGAAGCGAGGGGGGCATCTGCAGCCATGACGACGAAGCATTTAACATCCTCCTCCTCCATCAGGCGCTCCATTTCGATGATCTTCTTGGCTTCAGCGGTCTCAGCCTCATCGCCATGGGCAGAGATATCCTGCATGCCCTTGCTGGCGGGGTAGGCCCACCTACTGAGACAGTCCGCCACGGTGTTATCCTTTCCAGGAATATAAACAACCGTAAGGTCGAACTTGGCCAAGGTCTCATGCCATCTTGCCCGTCGGGAGGCGGGACCTGAGGGGGTGTCCACGTGCTCCTTGTGCCACGACTGCAGACTCTGATGGTCGGTGCAGACGGTGACGGGATGGAGGGCTATGTACCCAGCCCATTTCCTGAGAGCCATGACGATGGCATACGCCTCCTTTTCACGGGGCGTCCACGTCCGTCTCTGGCCTTCCGCCAGGACTCGGCTCCAGAAGGCCACGGGCACGTGCCTCCCATCGTCAAGCACTTGCTCCAACACCGCCCCAATGGCGTAGTCGGAAGCGTCGGTGCGCAGGACGAACCCTCGGTCGGGATCCACGAGGTGCAGACCCACTGCGGATAGCAGCGCCTGCTTCATCCCCTCAAAGGCACGGTCAGACTCTTCAGTCCAGACCAGAGCCTTCTTGGACCCCTTCTTGGTCTCCTCTCGGTTGCCCTTGAGCATGGTCGTCATGGGGGCTGCATACTCGGCATACATCTTGATATACCCCGAGTAGTAATTGCAGAACCCCAAGTACGCCCGTAGCTCAGAGACCGTTTTGGGCTTTTCCCAGTGCTCAATCGCAGCCACCTTGCCAGGTATGGGCTTTCGCTGCCCGTTCCCAACTACGTGGCCAGCGAAGACCACCTCGCTTACCGCAATGGTGGCCTTGTCACTGCTGCCCGTGAGTTTGTGCCGAACCAGGAGGTCCAGCACTCGAGTGACGTCCCTCTCGTGCGCCTCCAGGAGCTCCTCGTAGCTCATGCTGGGGTCCCCGGACGCGATGATCACGTCGTCCACGAAGGGGTCCGCACAGTCGCGCACCGGCTCAAGCAGGTTCTCCAGCATCCGCTGAAAAGCCGCATTGCCGTTGGTAACGCCCATAGGCATCACCTTCCACTGGAGAGGTCCAAGTGGGGTGCTCATGGCTGTGCAGGCACGGGACTCCTCGGCGAGAGGCATCTGATGATAACCATGTTTCAGGTCAATCACCGTGAAGATCCTCCGCCGGTGTTGCTTTTGCAGCATGTCCTCTATGAGGGGCAGCGTATAGCTGTCATGCTGCGTTTGGGCGTTCAGGCCGCGGTAATCGACCACGAGCCGCCACTCACCGGCAACCTTCTTGGGGACGACGAAGCAGGGAGAGGCCCACTCGGAGTGGCACGGCTCAAGCCAGCCTCTCTGGATGAAGTCACGGAGGATCTTCTCCATGGCCTCTTTCCTCTCGCCCCTCAGGGCAAACTCCCGGTGACGATACACACGGGGGTCCTGCTTCAGCCGTATCTTGGCCTCGCCATACGGTCCACGCACCGGTGGGGGGAACACAGGCTTTCCGCTGAAGAAGGTCTCGCCATACTTCCGCTTCAGCCTGGCCCTCAACGCCTGGATCTTGGGGCAGTCATCGGACTCCGCCTTGGCTTTTCCGGGCACTTGAACCACGGAGCTTACTTGAGGGGTAGCGACCCCGCTCGCTTTCGGCTCAGGCGGTCTTCCCAGGTGGCCCAACGGGCCATCTCTGGTCTTGCCTCGGAACAGATCGCCGTAGGTGGGTGGGTTACCGCCAGGTGGCTCGTCTTGGCTGGACATGTGATCCAGCACCCTCTGCACGAAGGTATTCCCATCATAGGAACCAGAGACGATTGAGTCCACTTCCCACCAGGCTTTGTCCTGGCCTTTGCCCTCACGCTGGTTTCCCCAGTCGTGAAAGGGCTGATCCATATACCCCTGAACCAGATCCCACTCCTCTTCAGTGAGGGGGTCTTCGGAGTCCGATTCTTCGATGTCAACAGGGGGAACCGCAAAGCATTGCCTCCAAGGCTCTGCTATGATGCGGTTGACACACACGAAGTCCGTGGTGTCGGCCTGATCAAGGCCCCCATCCACATAGTGGAATTCTGTTGGCCATCTCTGGGGCGGCATGGGCTGTCCCTTAGCGTCCTGATAGACACTCTCTCCAGCCGGTAGGACGACCTTGTTCAAGGTCATGTTGGTCAATGAGGCTACCCAATGTCGGGTACTTTCCTCCTCGGTGCATCCCATAGGAACAACCAGCACTGCCTTGGAGTGGTCCTTGCGAATCTTCGCTATCGCTCTTGGAATGTCCCAACGGGGGCAATGGATCCACATCAATCCCTGATGCGGACCCCAGTGCTTCTTCCACGCGGAGTCCTGGGCGCTCCAGTACTTCTCACATACCCGCAGATGGGCGGAGGTTCCTGATGAGAACGCATCCAGGGCCAGATCCGACGCTCCCAGGTCCGCAACCACTCGGTTCGCCACTTCCGGCCTTACGCCGTACTCCTGATTCGCTGGCCCAGTGGGCTCAGTGTCCAGCGCGGCCACTTCGAGCTGATAGCGTTCGGGGTGGATCCATTGGCATTCCACATGGTGCTCAGGTGACGAAAGCCACGAGAGTTGGTCGTCCTGGTACAGGGTCATGGAAGCCTGGGCCGGGAGGACGCCGGAGTCCGTCTCCATCATGAAGTCGTACCCGACGATCATGTCCCATTCCATCTCGGCCTCGTAGAAGCTACCGTGCAGGAGGATTTCCTTGCCGAGGTCTGGGCGGCTCAGTTCACGATGGTTCACGAACTGCAGCCCAATGGCCGCTTCCTTCGTGCCTCCCACCATGTACTGGCCGTTCGCCACCTTCAGCCTGACAGGTTTCCGACTGTCGGTAAGACACTCTGGCGGAAGCAGGCCAGCCTTGACCAAGCTGACTTGAGCTCCCGTGTCGACCAACACGTCGAAAACCTTTTCCACTTCCCCGCATAAGGCACGGACCTTAAGATGCAACTGCCGCTCGCGACCGACACGGCGCACGGCGTGCAAACTCAGGATCTCCGGCCGTTCCAGAAGCTCCACAAGCGACTGGTGCAGGTCGTGGACAATGGGCTCAGGCTGCCCATCTGCAGCATCCAGCTGCGGTCCGGGTGATCCTCCGATACTCTCGGATAGATCCTGTAGTACATCAAACACGTTCTTGGTCGCGAAGGACGGACGGGCGCAAGGGTTCGTGCCTTCACTTGCCCTCACCCCGCCTCCGCGACTGGGCGCCAGACCGGGCCTTCCGCCCGCGGCAGTCCCCTTGTGTTTACCGATTCCCGACAGGGATGGTTCGGCGCTTCCCACGTCACCACCCTGCGACCGCCCTAGCTGGGGCCCTTGGCTGCAGGGGCTCCGCTAGGGGGCGTCGGTTGTGGAAGAGGGGGTGTTCTCCTCGGCCTCAACGTCGTTGACGCCCTTCCTTCTTCCCCCTTTACCTCCTCCTTTACCCTTGTTCTTGTCCTTGTCCTTGTTCTGGTCATTCTGGTTGTTTACCTTGTTCTTGTTGTCCGATCTGGGGACCCAGTTCCTCTTGATCTCCTGGATCTCCTTGGCCAACTCAGTTCCCACCGACGACATCAGCTTGGCCAGCTCTTCCTTGTCCACCTCCATCTTGGCTTCCCGGATACCCGCGGGCGCACGCTTCTTCGACCCGTGCGCCTTCTTGTAAGCCTCCGTGTCGGCCTTGTGGACGGGGCATGTTCGGTGGTCATGGTTGAAGCCTTTCTTCCTCCCATAACACACGAAACAGCCCTGAGGGTGAGCTCGTACGAACTCCCCAAAGGACAGCGGAGGGTCGCCAATACGGCGAGGGTCCCTCTTCTCCTGCTTCTTCCAACCTGGCTGCAGGGGCTTCCAGTTTGCTGGCTTGGTCCCCGCGCTCATGTTCTTGGCCACGAAGGCACACACGGCCATTTCGGCGGGCTCATCGTCGTCGTCATCGTCGACGAGAGTCTCATCGCCGCCGGTTCCCGCTGGGTCCATGGCAGATTCCCCGCCAGGCCCCTCGCCAACGTAGTTGACGTCGCGGTCGCCGGGCTTCAACCCGCGGGTGTGGTGGAGGTTTCGGTACTCCTTGAGTACTTCCTCGCCAACCCACTCCAGGATCTCGTCGCAGCTCATCCGCGCCGGGATGGGCTGCAGACGGATGGTCTGGCCGCTCAACTCACAGTCGTCAAGGCGCCAGATCGCGGTCTTCTCGCGATCGCCCGAGACGGTGATGAGAAGAGCGTTCCGCAGGGAGTGCCGTTTGACATCCCGGGCCACGTTCTTCTTCGCCCAACTCACCACGTTCGTATGATACTCCTTGGGGAGCATCATCTTGACCGTGTGGTTGGACTTGGCCCTCTTGGATTCCTCCTTGGTGACCCTCTTGATCCATGCTTCCGGTAGCATGGAGAGCAGGCGAGCCTGCTCGTCACCCTCGTTCCAATCCTCCACGTTGCGGCGGAAGAGGGTGTATTTCCCTCGGAAGTCACGCCATTCCCGCAGGCGGATCTCCCGTCCATCATGCTCAAGCTTGATGGACTTCCAGCGCTTGGCAGCCACCTGCGGAGCGTCCACCCGCTCCTGCTCGTTGAGCCACTTCTTGGCGTCCTTGAGGGTCTTGATTTTCCCCTCCTTGGTCGCCACGAAGTACAGCTCGCCGAGCACTTCCGGCAGGCGGTACCTGAACCGTTTGAAGACATATCTCTCCGCATCCGCGGGAGGTTGGTCTTCAGTGACGGCCAGCCCCCAATCGTCCAGCTTCTCCAGGAAGCGGTCGAGGTTGAGGGGATTGCCGTCGTACATGGGGGGCTTGATGTCCTTCAAGTCTTCCCACACGGCGGCGTCCGCGGCCTTAGAGACCATGAACGCCGGCCGCGAGGTCGACCGAGGTTCCCATCGGCCTCGCCCACGGACTCCCACGGCCGCCACATCCATCTCCTCCATGGAATCCCTGTGGCTACGCCGCGGTTCCTCCACGTACGCTGAACCGAAATGTTCACGCCGTACTGCATCCATGTACGCATCCTCATCACGGCGCCGGCGGCTGCGTTCAGCGGCCTCCCGTCGTACACCACGCGGCGGGCTGATGTCGAACTCCTCCAGGTCCAGGTCCAGGTCCAGGTCCTCACCTTCGCCGACATCCCACTCCACGTCTCCTCTGGGGACCTCATCCCTGAGTCCACCATAACGTCCTCCAGCCCTGGGGATTGGCGCCGGGGCTGGTGGCGGGCGTCGGGGGCGTACAGGCGTCCGCGGTGGGGCACGGCGGTTGTGGTAGTCCGCGCTGAGCCACTCATCGCGCCATTCCTCACTGCCACTGCCGGGCGGCACGCGTTCGTTGCGGCGGCCCGCGCTGTGGTGAGAGGGGGCGGAGAGAGAGGGGGCACTGGCGCTGGGGCGACTCCTGGGGGCTCCGCCGGGGGCGTGGGGTCTGCCTGGACCTGGTCCGGGTCCCCAGTCGTCGTCCGACGAGGCTGACTCCAGGGGTGGGTGGTCGCTGCCGACCCTCCCACGGGCTTCCAGCGCATCCAGCCTATCCTGCAGGCCGCTGACGACGTTGGTCAGCGACTTGGTCTCGGCCCTGGCGATGTCCAGGTTCTTCTGCGCACGCGCGGCGACCGTGGAGATGCGAGCCATCTCGCTCTTGCCCGTATCTACCTCCAGCTCGAGCAACTGGACTCTCCTGCGGAGGTAGACAATCCACCACCAGGTGGCATCCGGGACACCGTTCCCTGGTGGGTCGCCGGGGTCCCCAGGGGGTCCTCCAGGAGGGCCTCCGCCGGGTCCGCCCGGTCCAGGGGGTCCTCCCCCGCCCGGTGGTCCGCCTCCAGGGGGTCCACTTGGTGGGCGTCCTCCCGGGGGTCCTGAAGGTCCTCCGCCAGGAGGTCCCGGTGGGTCTCCGCCGGGTCGCCTCGGTGGGTCCGAGGATGGGCGCCTCTTCGTGATGCCGAAGTCCATGTCGTCATCCTCGTCCATGTCGCCCCACCTGGGCGTCTCGGTCACGGAGGACTCGGAGCTCCGGTAGGGAGGAGGGGGATCCTCATCCTCACCTTCCATGGGGACGTCTCCGCCACTTCCACCCGTCCAAGCCACCGCTTGGCGATGTCGACGGCCTCGTTCGTCCCCGTCACTGGCGGTGAAGAAGGGGTCACTGTCGTGGGGGTGCCCACCCGCTGGCCTCCGCGGCCTCTCGGGGGTCTTCCCCTTGCCCTTCCTCCGTCGACGGGCGGTGGTGCTACCGCTCCCACTGCTGCCCGTGTCCGCCTCATCCAGCTTCATCCTGGAGGAGGCGTCCCCTTCGAAAAGCCTTCGAAGGGTCTCCACTCGCGATCCTCCCGGGGGAGTCTCGTGGCGGAGTTTGGCCTCTGCCTCCTCCATCGCGGCGGCGGTGGCTGCGGCAGCTCGCGCCTCGGCCTCTTCCCGAGCACGAGCCGCCTCGGCTTCCCGGGCCTGCAGCAGCTGCGCCTTCTGCGCCTCCAACGCCGCCAGCTCCGCCTCCGTCTTGGCCTTCTCCTCAGCGACCTTCCGTCGCGCGGCCTCGATGGCTTCCTTCTTGGCGGCATCCTCCTGGGCCTTAGCCGTCGCTTCGGCGTGGGCCCTTTCCTCCGCCTCCTTCTTTGCCCTCTCTTGGGCAAGCGCCTCTGCCAGCGCCTTCACCTCGGCCTCCTTGCAGGCAATGGCCTCCTGCGTCAGGCGGGCCTCCTCGTCGACTGCCGCCAACTCACCGTTGACCCGGGCAGTTGCTGCACTATGGGCGGCCACGGCCGTGAGTCCAGCCGCGATGGCCGCCACGGTCTGGGTGTGGATGGCCATGCCATGCGCCCACTGCGCAGCCTCCTCCTGGGCGATGCCGGCGGCGCCCTCCACAGCAGCGCTGTACTGCTTGGCCCGTTGCCGGGCAACCCGACGGTTGCAGGGCACCCCACAGGCGCGCTCACAGGCGCGCGCCACATCCCTTTCGGGAGCGACGCTGCTGCTGGAGCTGGCCTGGTCGGCCGGCGTCCTCCCGCGGTGGGCCGACTCGATGTCGCTGCTGGGGCCTGCTGAGGCCTGCCGGGCCCTCAGGAGCAGCGGACGGGGCTTGGCCTGGGTCTGCTTGGCAACTTGGATGTAGTCGCCAAGGGTGGTGGAGCCGGGGTGGTGTCCACCATTGGGCCGTTGGGGACTGGGGGCTGGGGTTCCGCCCTTGGCGCCTTGGGCGGCTTCGGCAGCCAGGGACTCCTGGTACTCCCGCCACCTCCGGTCCCTCTTCTTGTCCCCGGCGGACCTCTTCTCCGTCGCCGGAGACGCGCTGCTGCTGCCCTGCAGCCTGCGCTCGTTCCCCGGTTCCGGGAACTTCTTCTCGATCACGTCCCACAGGGAGACGTTGATCGAGGCGCCCGACGGGTAGGCGTTGGGCTCCTCGTCCTCCTCAATCCCGTCGGGGCGCAGCCCTTCCCCGGGCCTGTCCGGCCGGGTCCACGCCCTCCAGCGCCTCTGCTGGTGGCGGTACTCGTACCCCTCCGCCCGCAGCCAGTCCTCCACGGCCTGCAGGCGGTCGGGGGCGATGTCCGTGCGGAGCTCGAAGCTCCTGGGCATGCCCCCTTCGCACTGGGGGTTGCTGTGGCGGTAATGCTGGTCCCAAACCAACCCACGCAGCAGGCGTGCTGCATGGGGGTGGGGCCGCGGCCACGTCCTGCCCGCTTCCTGCCAATTCACCATGGCAGCGGGGGCGTAGATGATCTTGAAGTCCTTGATGTGCACTCGTTCACCTCAACGAACTGGTTGTGGTTGTTGGGGAGGGTGCTGCAGCACTGGATTGGAAGTGCGGCTGGTGCTGGTCAGCCGGTGGTTGTGGAGGTGGTTGACGCGGCCTTACTGGTCGGCCGTTGGGACTCCGGGTCGGCCGATGGGGCTGATGCAGGAGTCCTGGTCTGTGCACCTCTTCCACGGGCGCTGCGCGGTCAGGGCGAAGCACTGGACGGCGCTGCGGGCTCCGTGACGAACTCGGCGCTGTCGCTGAGTGGCGCTGCGAGCCGCTGCGCTGCGCTGCGGGACGCTGCGCTGCGCTGCGAGCTGCGAGCTGCGCCGCGCTGCTGCGACGCGCTGCTCGGGGTTGGTGGCCCCGAGTGGCACGCGAGGGTTGGGTAACCCCGCGGCGGTGAAACGCTTTTGACGCGTTCCCGTGGGGGGCCGGCCACGGGACGCTGCGGTGACACGCACAAGTGAGCAGGCAGGCAAGGCACTACGCTCACAAGGGCATCAATACGCCTGTGTCATGTGACAAAGCGTTTCAGAATCCTTGCCACTCTGCAAAGAGGGAACGAAAGTATGTACAGCAACACATCAGGATATGTACACATGGGGTTAAGACTGGACTGGGGTAAGGGCATCAAGGGACAATAGACACTCAGTCCCGACTCATATCCCAATCCCAGGTCCGACCCTCTCAGTGGCTGATGGGGGCGGGGGCTCAAACACAACCCATGCCCTGCTCAGTCCGGACCCTGAAACCCTGCCAATGGGAGAGGTGTCCCGCACAGCCACAGGCGAGTTCCTGGGAACCAATGGGCTCCAAAGCCAACCGACAGTGGCTCCCTATGCTCCCTTAACGGCAGGTCCCAACTCCACTCTGAGCCAGAGATATGGCTCCGCCCTTATCACCCAGGAGTTGGTAGCTGAAAATGGGCTGTTTCAGCCCAGACTGAAATTAGCTTGAAAAACTCCAAAATTGACCCCTCGTCCGGACCCGCCAGAGGTAGAGACGAGGCAACTGACCCTATGCCCTTCGAGTACGAACTCCCTGGAGCCCTCACCCAACCTGGTTCCCTCTGAGGTCCCCGCATCAGGGCAACACGGATGAGTCAAGTGGGGTCATGATGCCAAAATCACCAAAATTGGCACCATTCCCATGCGTGGCTCGCCCGGCCAAGGTAAGGCCAATGGCTCACAGGGTAGGAGGCAGGACCTAGGACTTATATCTGAGTGTACAACTTGGATTTAGGTCCGGGCTCCCTATGGGCTTAGAGAAATGGGGCCGCCAATTGACCACACGGAAGGGGGAAATTGGGGTCCCAAAATTGGGTCATTTTGGCTGCTTGAAATGAGCCAAAATTCAGTGTGCTCCCAATAGTATATCTCCACGCCGGCTTGGAGATCGGATCCGGCATTCCATACGTGATCCACCGGGAGTCCAACGGAGACTCCCATGCCCTTGGCTCTCAAAGATCTCCATGCCACTCGGCGTGGTGACGATCCCAATTGGGTCCACAAATGCAAAAATGACAAAATTGCCCATACTCAATTTGGCCTAGCGCCTTAACGAAGGCGGCTCCGCTTCGCCCACGTGGTGTGTGGACCATGGGGACCATTACCCATAACACCCATGTCATATATGGTCCATTGGTCCATGCGTCCGGCGTGCACGAAGGTTAGAACATGGGGCACGGCGGGCAGCGAAAGTGGAAAAATGCTCAAAATGGCCAAAATTGCGCACACTCATGGTTGGGGCAAATGAGGCACATGCCCGACTCGGACCGGAGTGTGCCATAGGATTGGTATCAAGTCATATATGTCCAACATATCTTTGGGGCGTCGCCCAACTCCTCCGGTATTGGGAATGGCAGGGTCGCCAAGTGAGCCCATGATTTGGGATAGTCCCAAATCGCCAACATGGCGGCCACGGTATGCCAAGCCTAAGAGGAGTTATTCGCCGGGTCCAAGATATGTTGGCTACCGAAGTATGTACCCTCATATCATACTTGGGTCATGATGTCAATTGAGCGCGACGTTGAGATACAGGGTCGCCACTTGACATCATGACGAGCCAAAAATGGCAAAATTGACACAATGACACACAAAAGTGCCTTGAAAGGTCTACAATTACATTATAATATCCCCGGCTTGGATCGTGCAATCACTTAATCCTTCTATACACAATGACTTGACCCCATTGACCTTCGATCCCACATATGTGCTCCACTTGGGGCGCCTTGAAAGGTTACGAGCGCTACTTCCCAAGTGGGCACATGAAAATATGGAAAATTGTAAAACACACACCTTGCTCCCAACGCATCGCTTCGGGATCACCACACAAGCTTCCCTTCACGAAGGTTAGGCTTGCAATTGACCGTAGGGAGTACGGAGAAGGGGCTTGCACAATATGCGGTCCATTGGCGGGCTTGTCTTGGAGCAATGGGCCCGCCAAATGGGCACGCAACACAACACATGGCACATACCAAATATTGCCCAAAAATGTAGCTCCCACCACGATATGTCATGCCCCTCCAAGGGCATAACTTTGTGTTAATCGCTCATAGGAACTCAAGGAGAGTTCCTATGCAACACCAACACTTGCGCGCTACACTCGAAAGTTATCTTAACGCACGCAATATCATGGTCATTGAGTTATGACGCAAACTCTACCCTCTTGACCATGATCCATTACACTAGCGCGCATGTGTAGAAACGCAAGGCATATGAAGCTTCCTAAATTACGTCGGGAGTATTGTGAATACATCCCACGTTTCCTTATCGTCAACACTCGCAAGCGGCACGAGATATGACCTTCACAAGTGGCCTCACGAATCAACTTTGTTTTGCCCATATCTTTAAGACAAATGGAGGGCAGGATAAAAGGGAAGTTGATTCGTGCATACGGAAGCACGTAGGTCCACTCGAAAGAGGTCAAATCAAGTGCGGGGATGTCGAAGTCGAAAATCCGATTTCGACATCCTGAAAAATTCGGATTAAGGTTGCGAGTATTAATTATGAAAATTGCGGAAGCATCCATGCAGTTCCTGGCGACTTTGGAGCCTTCGTGACGGATAACGTTAAAATTTCCATTATAAACAGTTAAACTGGCGGTTACGGTAAAGTCGCGAACCAACCGCCAGCAGTCAAAACAGTGAGTATCGGAACGGAAGCATAGAAATTGACGGAAACAATATGAAAATAAAACCCTGTTGATTCCTGATATTCTGATACACAAATCTCCGCTGGCGGTGCATCGGTTGCCGATGCGGGGCTTCACGGCACGGAACACGCCGTGCATGGGGTTAGTGGACCGGAGACCGGTTATATGCCGTAACCTGGCCATGGGGTTCTGGGTACCGCTTCAGTACGCGATCAGAGCTGTCCTTGAACAGGTTGATGAAGCCACCGGCGATCATTACCCTCTTGCATTTTGGTCTCGGAAGCTAGCCCCACGCCAAATGCAATGGTCGCCGCGTGAGCAAGAAACCTACGCCATAATCTGTGCTTTAAAAAAGTACCAATCGTGGGTTGGCACCAATCGAGTCGAGGTCCTGACGGATCATCCATCTCTGGAGTATTGGGCCACTGAACACATTGATACTGTCGCGAGCCCAGCTGGTCGACGGGCCAGATGGCACGAATTTCTCAGTCTGTTTGACCTCCATGTGTCGTATTTGCCTGGAAAACACAACACGGTAGCGGATGCTCTGAGCCGATGGGCTTACCCCGCCTCAGAGGGGCTGCAAAGTACCAACATCCATGGTACGGAGCAGGACCGCCATGTAATCATCGAATGGGATCAGGAAGAAAAGAAACTCATTCGACGTGCATGCATGCAGTGCGCTGGTAAACAGCACGCATTGCCGTGTCACGACATCACGGCCATCTCAGATCCGGCGCATGCTCATGAGATCTGTACCAAAACACTGAAAGTCGTGGAAAAAGTCACCGATCCCTCCTCAGGGAGTGTGAAACGGTTTGACTACACCCGACAAGTAAGTCGATTTCGGTTGATCCAGGGCATTAAGCGTCGAGATCCGGCCAAAACTCCACCCCTGCCTAAAGATTCCCTGATAATCCGTGACTGGACGTCCGATTACCTGCAGGATCCCATGTTTAAAGAGGTCTTTGGAAATCTCAAATCCAAAGATGCTCACAAGGATGGGATTTTTCCTGAGTATTCGTTGGATGGGGGGAAGCTGTGGATGGAGGGTAAATTGTGTGTGCCAGACGCCCTAGCCCCCCGAGTGTTAAACTGGTGGCACAAATGGGAGTCCCCCCACGCACATGGCCGTCGACTGTGGTCGATGATTAAGCATAGGTTGTTTGGATCGAGGCTCTACACTCATTGCATGAAAGTAGCCGCCGGATGTGCCCAATGTGCTGTCTCGACGCCCCCCAGCGCGAAGAAGCACGGCCATCTGAGGCCTCATCCTATTCCGGAGCGCCTCTTTAACAGAGTCACCAGTGATTTCTTCTATCTCGGTGAACTCGATGACGAAGAGTGCCATTGGACTAACAGAAAAGTCAATGGTGTGCTCCTTATTCAGTGCCGTCATTCCGGCTACATTCAAGTGTTGCCTTGCAACATTGAGTCGATGACTGGCAAGGCTGCCGCCAAATGGTGCGCGCAGACCTGGATGGGAGGCTGGGACGTCCCATCCGAGGTGGTGACGGATTCAGGCAAAGAGTACACCTCCGAATGGTGGAGAGAATTATGTGCTCGCCTTGGAATCCACCACCTCCGATGTGAAATCCACTCGCATAAATAAATATGCTTCGTAAGGAGCTCGCGAGTGAAAAGGATTTCCATTGGATGGAAGTTCTCTTCGCATTGCTTCGCCGGTACCACAACACGCCTTTGTATCATGGCCTTTCTCCAAATGAAATTGTCTTTGGACGAAAGAAGTGTTGGTGGAACATGCCGTTGAATAATCCTCGCCCCTGTAAAGATGCTTCGCTGTTTTTGGACGAAGTCCAACGAGCAGATAAAACTGTGTCGAAATTAATCGAGAAGCATCAAGCTGACTGGCTTTGGGTCCAGAATCAAGGCCGAAAAAAACCCCACAATTTTGAAGTCGATGATCGAGTTTGGCTTCGAAAATCCGAAACCACCCTGGACGGAGATGACAAGCTTCTTCCCTTGTGGGAGGGGCCATTCGCTGTTACAGCGCGTCTTGGTGAGAACAGGTGGAGGATACGTGTGGATGTCAGCAGGGAAATTGACGTTTCGGGCGATCGCCATAAGAGAGAGATCCCCTCCCCCAAGGATCGGGTTAAACCCCTTTTTTGGACTGCAAAACACTTGTCCGATCGGGTCATCGAAGGGGGGAAGTACGAACTCAAGAGGATTGTTGAAGCAAGACGTGACGCCAAGGGCGAATGGGAATTTCTGTGTGAGTGGAGGGGCTTTGATTCCAGTCACAACAACTGGGAACCAGCCCAATCTTTTGTCCATGGGTACACCAAGGGGTTCATCGACTTCCTCAAGAAGCACCCCGAAATTGGAGTACTCCTGACAGATTGTTTGTCGAAACCAGACAGACAAGTGGAGAGCGACGGAAAACGACCTGTGGTGAATCGAGATCCAGCCTTTTACGGCCCTCAGCAGCCACATTCCAGGGCTGATCCGTCGATCCCCCCTCCTGCGGTCAGGCCAGCCCAGGAGCCAGATGAGGACCAAGCTTCAAGTTCGGCCGCTGATTTGCAGCGCCCAAGCCGTACGAGGGCCAGGCCAGACAGGTTGGTGGTCACATGTATTCGTGCTTGGCCGAATTGAGGAAGCCATCCTACCACATTCTGCTCAATCCACTGTTCATTCTTTCTGTTTATGTCATGATGTGGAGAACTGCGAATGTTTGATAATTTGACGTCAATCAACTTTTCTTTGGTCTCCGTTCGGCAGACAAGCCGTAGATACGCTGACGGAGTGTGCTGCCGTGTTCAGAAAAAACCAAACTCAGGCTTAATTCAGGCAGATTCGGGGTAATCTTGTCTCTGTTGGTCTGTGCATCTTTGGAATTTGGCTACTCGTGCAGATGGAAGCAAATGTACATAGTGTCAACGCCGGCCGGCGACATTAACCCTTACAGGCACCCCCTGTAGTACTGGCTGCACCAGATGCGACGCCAGGGACTCAGATCTCACCTTCATTTGCTGTGATGCTGACGCCAAAGTCCAGATTCAGATCCAGGATCCGCAAATTTGCCTTGAATTTCTCAGGTTTGTCCATCATTCTGCCACTGTTGTACGAAACCCAGACGTCAATTGTTCAGACAATCTTCATCTAGGAGCTCTAGGGACTTCTAACAGCAACCTCTGAAGTCCGTAAGCTTCGTTGTATTTTTGGCACACGCCAATGTGAGCTCCATCCGACCTGAAGCTGTCGAAAATGGTGAATCCAAGTGTCTTGTGGGACTCATTCGAAAGATTGGCCTTGTCCAAGTCGATTGACACCGCCGCCACTGTAAATTCGGTGTCTCTCAGTTATATACTGTCAGTAAAGCGCCTTCAGCGAACCTTCGGCGCGTTACATGCCAAGGATCCAGGGCCAGCATGTCCCATCATGATGCATCATCACATGATCCACATTTTCATAGAATCCGTTAGATGCTCGCGAACCAATGTGCCGGAAAGCACAGTTGAGCTGAATAAACGACAATATATATTAACTTTAGTCTAAACGAAGGTGTTAGTAGTTTCAGTTGTAGACATTCCGCTTCATTTCACCTTCATCTCAGGGAATTTGCTGATTTTAGGACAATTCAGATTGATTTCCTTGTCATCTCTTCTCATTCCTCGAAGATCTGTCGACGGCTTTGCCTAACTTCGTTGACGCTTATGATCTTCTGTGCACATAGGGTCTGTAGACAACATTTGTAATTGTTTTACCTCTCTGTGATTGTTTAATCTCCTTCATCTCTGCCCAAATTAACTCTCAAATTTGCTGAATCTTGTGATCATCCACCAGATGCGCCACATCTGAAGCACATGCTGCACTTTTCAGAACGAGAAAAGCGGGAGTAACATGATGTAGAGTTCGGCGAGGACACCATAGCGTGCCCGCGACAGCGAAACTGTGCCAGAGCGCTGAGATGTCACTCCAATTCTTGATCCCCCCACTCAATCCACCAATAATCTGCCTCATTCTTAACCAATGCATGGTTTGGTATCGATTCTCGATACGTTTACATGCTTTTTAGCCCATGACCTAATGTTTTACTGCACGGAGGACTGTTCGTCACTTCTCATTCTGTCTCATTTCAGGTTCATCCAGCCTGATTCAGTGCCAATTCAGCCCAAATCAGGTCAGATCAAGCAGATTTCGCTCCATCGAGGCTACATTTCTATTTTTTTCTGGGACTTACCCGCACTACGTTCTTCGTTGACGTAGCGACACACCCCAGTGTGTTTTTGGAGGGGGAGTGTAATTGCGGCTAGCCCCATCTGCTCAGATTTTCAGACAGTCTGCCCAGATTGGCTACATTTTGGTCATTTTCTTTGCTTCGGCGAAATCGTCGCCTCGCAGCTCAGTCACAGGATATTTCCTATATATTTCTGAGATGCCGGATTTGATTCCGCGGTCCATTCCCCGTAAATCCGCCGCGTTCCGCTATTTTAGCTGGAATTGCCTTTTGCCGCTGACGCGCGCTCGCGGGCCAGATCGGCCAAACATTTTTACATAATTGGATTATTTAAATCTTTTCAGACAGTTTTGGACACTCAGATGTATTTAGAATAATCCGCGTCAATTTTCTTCATAGACTGGGATTTTCTGCCGGACCACAATCAGCATGGACCTTGCTTCTGTTGTCGCTGCTCTCGCCTCCGTTGGTGTTCGAGTATCCGGTTCTACCCCCAATAACAACATCCAGGGAGACTCCTCGCGTGCCTGCCCCACTGGTCTTGCCGGCCCCGAGCCCTCCGGCACCCTCAATGACCCAGGGCAGCACTTTCAAGGTCAAAATGTGTTATCACCACTTTTGGTGGGGCCAATACTAAGATAGAAATGCCTGGATGCTCAGTGCATCTCTAATACAACTAGAGTATGCCTCAAAGCATTGGAAAAGCACTTTTTCTTACTCCCCCCTTGTGCTGTTGTGGTCACCACTGTCGCATTTCATGAAAAAGGGATTTTTTCTTGGCCTTTCCTTGGTTTCCACATCTACTTTAAAGTACCTATAGTTTCCCTCACACAGAAAAATGGGCGCTCACCATGGCTGGCGCTCTTTTGCTGCTCTGTTTGTAACATTTCCTACAGGAAGCTCAACGCTCATGGCGCTGCCAGGGTTCCTGTGGCTTGGCTGGGTTAGTTTAGGTGCATGCCATAAACATGTGCATGTGCATCCCTCCCTCCAAGACGCAGCAGGACATAAACCCAACGCAAGACACAATTTACACATTCGCATGGGTTATCGCAAACCTGCTGGCGACCTGTGACCTGTCTTAGGGCGAAGGGAGTTGTTCAAAAAAATTAAATTGCCCCTTGGTGGGGTCTTGGGTTCTGCTCAGTCTCCTGGCGGCTGCTTTTCGGCCCGAACACGGCCTACTCAGCGACGCTTTCGCGAGGATATCTGCAGAGACAGGAATGGGAGAATTATGGACGAATCCACGCAAACGCGAGGCGACCACACCTAAATCCGTCAAATGACGGCCTAGAATTTTTCTAAGACAACACACCTGAGCAGAATCCAATTGTGCATCAGAAGCACATTTTTATAAAAATTATAATCATCTCTCGATTTTTGAAATCCAGAAATTCCTACGCATAAAAAGGCGGCGCGCAGGAGCGGCTCCTAGCGAAGCGCCGGAAAATGCAGAAATAATGAGATTATAAAGGTATGTCTCACGTAACTGGGAGAATGACGAGACACACATTAACAAATAAACATACAGATTCCACCCACACTAATAGAAGAATCAAAAATCCAAGAATTCGAAAATCAACGAGAAGACTGCAATGAATCAGGTATAAACCACAGGTGTGCTCGTCTCGTATGCAGCATGCACATTGCTCGTCTCGTGTCTCCGTGAACGAGTCTTGTGGCAGCGCTAACAACGATAGAACGCGATAGAGGGATTGATTAGAAAGATTGCAGATGATTAGAGGTCAGATCAGGGTGATTAGACATACACACAAGTGCATAGCGACGTTTTTTGCTTGCGCCTCGTTCACGCTCCCACTTGCTCTCTCTCTCCAGCGGTAGGTAAGGTGAGTAAGCCCAGGAGGGGCCACCCCCTGGTGGAGTCCGCGATTGTGGGTAAGATTAGAGGTTTGTCAAAGACCTCTCGTACACTCGTGCATGCTCGGGCATTCACACACGCATTAAAGGGTAGGCCACGCGAAAGGCGCACGGTAAACCTTGTTTAGGTTACCCAGGGGCTCCTCGGTACGTTCTTTAAGAGAACCTGTGGAGTCTCTTAACGCTTGCTTGCTTGACAGGGCGTGTTTGCGGACAGTGTATTGTAGGTCACACTGAGAAGCGTATAATACGTGGAGTGTGGCTTGGTTCCTCCGCCGCAAACACCCCTTCATTTGCCTTTGCTCTACAGGTGGGCAGGTAGGGTGATTGGTGCAGCAGCATACCATTTTTTTCTTGCCCTGCTAAACAAGGGCGCAGATCACACAAACACTTGACTGCACCTCTGCCAGGAGTGGCGAGGGCAGTTCGACTCCATCGACATCCACGCAGTGCACGCAACAAGAGCACCTCTTCCCTCCAAGCCCTAGCAGGGGAAACGCGTTGTGGCGTCCCCTGTTAGGCCACAGTTGCTTAGCAGCGCCGTGTTCTCTTGTCTTCTTCACAGGAGGGTCATTAGGACCCACGACGTGTTCTTCAACCACGCCCAGTAGAGTGTGTGTGTAGGTGTGGTAGTCCTGAGTGGGGGCTTGAGCCAGTTGCAGAAGTGCTCGCCCACCAGGATGGTGCCACTGTAGGTAGGGTGTGTAGTGTAGTGGTGTCTCCTGTCCCGCGTGCTTTTCCTCGTGGGCAGGGGAGTGCGTTAGCTTTTGGCCTTTAGCAAAAATGGGCGTTTTGTATGCCCTTAGCACACTTGGCCACCCCTCCCCTGTAGTAGGTAGGGCTTTTGCCGTCTTCCCCAAGGATAGGCGCCAGCACAGAAATTGGGCGCCATAAGAGTGGTAACAGTACCTGACTCGGTCCGACATCAGCGAAGCCCGCTCTCCGGGAGGCACGCCCGGGAGAGAAGTGAGACACACACAGACATACGTAGCACACTTAGGGGTAAGGTAAGGTTCGGTCCCTAGCTTTAGTCTTGGAGGCAAGCGTCTCAGCGAGCCTCAGCAACTCACCAAGGTTGTTCTGGGACAAGTAGTCAACCAGAACTGAGTTTAGGCGTCCCTCAGGTAGAACAAACGCAGAGAAGGGCTCCCAGGTGGCCTCTTCGACTCCCAACCCTTCCCAGAGGGTGAGGAAGCGCCAACCCTGGCAATAGCGGTGGCGTAGGACAGACTTCACCAGGTAGAAGCCCTCCTTAGCCATCTCCTCGGCGTTCATGTCGGGGAGTTCACCTTCAACTTCCATAGGGCTGGCAGCCCCTTGTAGGTCCAGAGCGGCGATTTCCTCGTCGTTCAGCTCCCACTCCTCCCCACAGAGGTCTTCAGGATCATAGTAGCGCTTCAGGTGTTGAGCAGCGCACACCAGGGTCCCCCCTAGACGGGGAGAACACCGCACGGTGATACGGTGTCCATCCACTGATAGAATCTTGTACGGCCCGAAGTATGGGTCATCGCTGGTAGAGCGTGGCCAGGCGGGTAGTCAACTGTGGTGCACAAGCACCCAGTCCCCCTCTTGGTAGGTGGCCGGTACTCGGTGCTTGTTCTTCTTGTTCCACTGACGCTCCCTCACTCTCTGGAGCATAGCCTTGGCCTTGTCCACCTTCGCTTGTTGCTCTTGGACCCATTCACCCACAGAGGAATGGGTGTCCTCTGGATAGCGGGCATGTAGGAACCATGCCGGGCGGCCTAGGAATAGCTCATAGGGCGAGTAGCCAGTAGCTGAACTCTCTTGGGAGTTCATCATCAAGGATATGACGGGGAGTAGTCTCACCCAGTCTCTGGTGCGTTCAGTTTTGCACCTTATCCTTACATTCTCCTTGAGGACACGGATCTGTCGCTCACATAGGGGGTTGCTCCTGTGAGAGTAGGGAATCCCCGTAGGCACCTGGACATTGAGGGATCTCAGGACCCTCTTGTACCAGCCAGTATCTGAGCGTACTCGTACGTCCTCATCGGAGTTGATCTCCTTGGGCGCCCCATAGACACAAAACCACTCCTCCAGGAGTATCTTGATAGTCTCCTCTCCGGTAATGTGCTTGGTACATGGGAACACCCTGGTAAACCTGGTCAACCCACAGGTTACCACGAGGGCGAAGTCATAGCCCCCGAACTTCGGCATCCCCGTGTAGTCCACGTTTAGAACACTGTTAGCACAGTGAGGGATGGGCAGGGTTGAGTAGAGACCTCTATCCCTGATATCCCCGGGTTTACAGGACCTGCACGGGCACTTGTCCACGATAGGCTGGAGGGTTTTCCGCAGTTGGTCGTCAGTCCACGTAGTGTGGAACCACTGCTTGAACAGCCTCAGGGTACGGTCAGCACCCACATGACCGCTGGACTCATGGGTCCACTTCAGCAGCGCTGGGACTCTGTCACTAGGCACCACGATGCGGTCCTCGTGCCAGAGGTAGCTCTTGTCCCTCTCCCACTGATCTTGGTTGACCAGGAGGGGTTCAAGGCGTTTCTCCAGGCGCTTGTAGATATCCCCAAAATTCCTTCAGGTACTCCGATTGTTGGAGTCCATCCAGGGGGCGTATCATCGTCATGTTGAGGTCCAAGTGGACGTCCATACGGCTGAACGCCTCCTCAGCCAGCGCTTCAGACCGGGCACCAATCAGGGCGTCGAAGTTGTTGCGGCTCATGTAGTCTGCACACTCGTTCTTCACTCCCTGGATATGGTGTACCGTCAGCCGTAGTTGACTGAGGTAGGTCCACCAGCGCCGTAGCTTGGCCTTCTCAGGTGGGGGGCCCTTCTGGAAACTGCGGACCGGTTCTTGGTCGCACAGCCAGACGACAGGGTTACTCCCCAACAGTCGTGCTTGTGAGGATAGCACCAGCATACCCGCGAGCAATTCCTGCTCATAGGTGGAGTAGTTCCCCCTGGCCTGGTTCCACTTCCAGTTCCAGTGGGCCAGAGGTACTAGGACCCACTTGTCGTCAGGGTAGCTGTGCTTGAGGGTTCCATCTCGGTTGAGACCTTCCGTCCCCCATTGGGAAATCGCCGAGTCGAACTCCTCCTTCTCTAGTGCTTGCCATTGGAACAACGTTCCACCACCGCCCACATTGCTGGCGTTGGTCACCAGGATAATCTCCCCTTGTGCCCTAGGCACGCCCAAGCACTTAGCGTTGGACACCTTGTCTTTGAGCTCGTCAAACGCTTGTTGCTCTTGTGGGCCCCAGCGCCAAGTAGTACTCTTCTTGATCAAGTCCGTCAGAACGGCGCTGGTGTAGGTGAAGTTTTTGATGTGGCGGCGATAGAAGTTGCACGCCCCAATGAAACTGCGTACATTATGAAGTCCTTTCTTGGGGTCTTCGTGTCGTACCTTGGCGTCCATCAGGGGTTTAGCCTTAGAGGCCGCTGGGGTTCACCACTCATAGCCAACATCAAACCCCAAGTACTGCATGGTCTCCTGCATGAACTCACACTTCTCCAGCTTGAGTCGTGTGTGGTTCTCCTGGCAGACCGCAAAGAACTCACCCAAGAGGATTAGGTGATCCTCCTGGGTATTGGTCCCGAGGCATACATCGTCGATGTGAGCTTCCATCTGGGCCCCACGGGATATGAGCTCCTGCACCTTAGGTCTCCTTCGTAGCATGGACAAGATCTTGTTCATCAGCTCTTGGAATAGAGCGGGTGCGTTAGCCACGCCAAACGGCATGACCTTCCACTTGAACACCCTCCCCTGAGGGGTGATGAAGGCCAGTAGCTCCTGAGCGTTGGGCGTCAGGTCCACTTGCCAGAATCCGCTCCTCTTGTCCATTTTGTTCTTGTAGCGACAGGAGGCTATCTTCTCCAGGGTAGACTCCATATTGGGAATGGACCCTGAGTGGTTCAGCGTTTTCTTGTTCAGCTCTCCGTAGTCCACTACCAGCCGTTTGGCTGTAGACCCAGGTTTAGCCACCAGGAAACAGGGGCTGCAGTGTAGGGGGTAGTCCCCGTCCTTGTACTCCAGGACTAGGCCAGCGTCGATACATTCTTGTATCTGTCGCTCGATCTCGTTGGCCTGCTCTTTAGGAGCTGGATAGGGTCTCCTCCGGGTCTTGTGACCCACGAACTCGGGTTTCAGCTTGAGGTCCATCTGTACCAGCTTGTCACATGAGGCTGGAGGGGGTAGTTCTCCGAACACCTCCAGATAGGTCCTTATAAGCTTCTGTACCCGCGGGTCCAATACCTTGATCTTGTCCTCCATGTCCTCGTCAGAGTGTAAGTTGCTTGCCCCCTAAGTAATTGACGTCGGGAGGTGGTCCTCCACCGACTCTTCGCCCGTCGTAGTGTCCTTCAGCCCTTGGTAGGCATATAGAAGGTCTTGTTCAACCATCTCCGGTGGACGATGGCAACATAGGCACGCTCGAGGGGGTTCACATACACATTCCTCCGAAAGGTCGTCCTCCTCTGGGGTCCTCACATGGGCGCCCCACACGCTCTTCATGAGCTTAAGATCTACCTCCCTTTGCCAGGTGGTGATCTTCTGTTCGAGGTCCTCCTTCAATTGGAATAGATCTCCCATACGTCCTTGCTTCAGTGGCCATGAGCTGCGGGTAGGCTTCGCGTAGCATAGCTTCTTCGCCACCAACTTCCTCTTGGCATCCACATACTCCCTTAGCCTGGATCGAGGGTCCAGCTCTTCGTCCACGGGGTCTTCCACCCTCATGGAGAGTAGGGGTTTTAGTGGGGCGACGTACTCGGCGTTCTCCACTTCCTCCACACAGGTCTGCACGAAGAAGGCATCGTGCTCAGTTTCGTCATCTGAGTGGATAGAGCTAGGTAGCTCAGATAGTCCACACTCAGAGACTCCATCAGGAACAGGTACATGGCAGGGAGAGTTGGGGGCGTTGGTGTCAGTCACGACATAGTCATCTCCTCTGGGTGTAGTCTCAACAGCATCTTGAGATCGTAGGCGATCCTTCAAGTCACCCAAGGCGAGTCCGTCGCTTTCTCGTTGTATAGCCTGGACCAGAGTCGGGTCCAGATCCTCCCAGGGAATGGAGGTAAGACCTCGGTCCACCACGCTGAGCATACTCCCCCATCCGGGTTTCCCAATAGGCGTCTTGCATCCCAGAGGCACGTAGATGGCCTCATCAGGCAAACGAACAGAGCTGATAGTCAGCCTGTCCAGGAGGTTTCGCCAGTACTCGTTGCCCCCATGGGCTCCCCAGTCGGGGGAACACAGGACCATACGGGAACGTTCCAAGGCCACGTTGGTCAGGACGTTCCCCAGTTCACTGAACCTGGGGTTCCCGTAGGCCATCCCAAAAGAGGGCCAGTAAAATTTGTAGCTGCAGTTCTTCCCCTTGCTGCAGTAAAGGTCCAGTACATGCTGCTTGTTGCTGGCGAACAACTCCACACTCAGGTCTTCTCTAGAGTAACCCAACTCCTTCAGACCTTGGTCTAGGACTTCCCCCAATAGTTGATAGTCCTCAGTTTTGGAGGCCGCCATCATGTTCGAGGGCTCCTCCTTCGATAGCCTCAGGTAACTCGAGGTATGTTCCGACTGCTCCAGTGGCACAGACTCTCTGCCGCTGCCGTGGTCCACGTAGAGGAGGTAGGGCGCTTGCAGCGTCAGGGACTGTATCTGGGAGTGCTGCACGGAGAAGTCAGTCCCCAGTACAAAGTCGAAGGCCTCAGTGTCCATCACATAGAACTGATGGGTGATAGTCCGGGAGCCCTTAGGTACCTCCACTTCACAGTCCCCGCAGCTGTGCACCACATGTCCATCCCCCATGTGTATAGCCGCGGTGGTCATGGTGTTCTTCAGGCTCCCACAAGGTAAAATTTTCTTGGCCACTATAGATATTGTGGCGCCAGTATCCGATACCCCCAGGTATTCGCGTCCCCCTAGTCGGATACGTACCCAAAACACCAGGTCTTGGGTGCCACCGGAGCGTCCCCGTCAGAACTCCGCGGGACAGGTCACCTCGAACCCCTTGTTCCGCAGTTTGCGGGCCATCCTCATGAAACGGCTCCTCTTCTTAGCGTTGCCGTCATCACCACCTTCTTGCTCACGCTTGGCTCCTTGTTCTTGCTGGGCCTGCGTTTGTGAGCGTGTGGTAGGACCAGACTGCCCTCCAGAGGGCTCGGAGTTCCCCCCTGGATTAGGGTTGGGGTTGCCTCCGTTCTTGTCCTTGTTCTTGTTGTCCTTGCCTGGCTGGCGGTTAGCGCCTCCTCCTCGTCCACCTTCACTCTTGTCTTGCCCTTGTCCCCGTCCTTTCGACTTGCCCTTGCCGGAGTCGTTGCCTTTGCCTTTGCCTCCACCTTTGCCTGAGCCTTTGCCAGGATCTTCACCCTTAAGCTTCGCCGATAGGCGTTGCTTATGGTAGCACTCATCCTCGTAGTGCTTCCTCTTCCCGCAGAAGGCACACGTGATGGTGCACCTGTAATGATCCGGCAGCTTCGCTTTGGCGCCGGTGTTTTTCTCCTGCTGCTTCCCCTGGACTACGAAGCAGTCTCGCTGCTCGCAGTCAGGGGCATGCTGCAGGTGGCCCTGCTCGTCTCTGGCATCACACAAGAAGAGCTCCGTGACGTTCTCCATGATACGGGCGTGGGCGTGTTTTGGGGGTAGTGACGCGTTCCCGTGGGGGGCCGGCCACGGGACGCTGCGGTGACACGCACAGGTGAGCAGGCAAGCAAGGCACTACGCTCACAAGGGCATCAATACGCCTGTGTCATGTGACAAAGCGTTTCAGAATCCTTGCCACTCTGCAAAGAGGGAACAAAAGTATGTACAACAACACATCAGGATATGTACACATGGGGTTAAGACTGGACTGGGGTAAGGGCATCACAGGACCATAGACACTCAGTCCCAACTCGTATCCTAATCCCAGGTCCGACCCTCTCAGTGGCTAGTGGGGGCGGGGGCTCAAACACAACCCATGCCCTGCTCAGTCCGGACCCTGAAACCCTGCCGATGGGAGAGGTGTCCCGCCTAGCCACAGGCGAGTTCCTGGAAACCAAGAAGCTCCAAGGTCAACCGACAGTGGCTCCCTATGCTCCTTTAACAGCAGGTCCCAACTCCCATCTGAGTCAGAGATATGGCCCCGCCATTATCACCCAGGAGTTGGTAGCTGAAAATGGGCTGTTTCAGCCCAAACTGATATTAGCTTGAAAAACTCCAAAATTGACCCCTCGACTGGACCCGCCAGAGGTAGGGACGAGGCAACTGACCCTATGCCCTTCGAGTACGAACTCCCTGGAGCCCTCACCCAACCTGGTTCCCTGTGAGGTCCCGGCATCAGGGCAACACAGATGAGTCAAGTGGGGTCATGATGCCAAAATCACCAAAATTGGCGTCATTGTCACGCGTGGCTCGCCCGGCCAAGGTAAGGCCAATGACTCACAGGGTAGGAGGCAGGACCTAGGACTTATATCTGAGTGTACAACTTGAATTTAGGTCCGGGCTCCCTATGGGCTTAGAGAAATGGGGCCGCCAATTGACCACACGGAAGGGGGAAATTGGGGTCCCAAAATTGGGTCATTTTGGCTGCTTGAAATAAGCCAAAATTCGGTGTGCTCCCAATAGTATATCTCCACGCCGGCTTGGAGATCGGATCCGCCATTCCATACGCCATCCACCAGGAGTCCAACAGAGACTCCCATGCACTTGGCTCCCAAAGATCTCCATGCTACTCGGCGTGGTGACGATCCCAATTGGGTCCACAAATGTCAAAATTGCAAAATTGCCCACACTCACTTTGGGCTAGCGCCTTAACGAAGGTGGCTTCGCCTCGCCCACGTGGTGTGCGGACCATGGGGACCATTACCCATAACACCCATGTCATATATGGTCCATTGGTCCATGCGTCCGGCGTGCACAAGGGTTAGAACATAGTGCACGGCGGGCAGCAAAAGTGGAAAATTGCTCAAAATGGCCAAAAATGCGCACACTCATGGTTGGGGCAAATGAGGCACATGCCCGACTTGGACCGGAGTGTGCCATAGGATTGATATCAAGTCATATGTGTCCAACATATCTTTGGGGCGTCGCCCAACTCCTCCGGTATTGGGAATGGCAGGGTCGCCAAGTGAGCCCATAATTTGGGATAGTCCCAAATCGCCAACATGGCGGCCACAGTATGCCAAGCCTAAGAGGAGTTATTCGCCGGGTCCAAGATATGTTGGCTACCGAAGTATGTACCCTCAAAACATACTTGAGTCATGATGTCAATTGAGCGCAACGTTGAGATACACGGTCGCCACTTGACATCATGACGAGCCAAAAATGGCAAAATTGGCACAATGACACACAAAAGTGCCTTGAAAGGCGCACAATTATATTATAATATCTTCGGCTTGGATCGTGCAATCAACTCATCCTTCTAAACACCATGACTTGACACCAATGACCTTCGATCCCACATATGTGCTCCACTTGGGTCGCTTTGAAAGGTTACGAGCGCTGCCTTCCAAGTGGGCACATGAAAATATGGAAAATTGCAAAACACACACCTTGCTCCCAACGTATCGCTTCGGGATCACCACACAAGCTTCCCTTCACGAAGGTTAGGCTTGCAATTGATTGTGGGGAGTATGGAGAAGGGGCTTGCACAATATTAGGTCCATTGGCGGGTTCGGTTTGGAGCAATGGACCCGCCAAATGGGCACGCAACACAACACATGGCACATACCACATATTGCCCAAAAAGGTAGCTCCCACCACGATATGTCATGCCCCTCGAAGCGCATAACTTTGTGTCAATCGCTCATAGGAACTCAAGGAGAGTTCCTATGCAACACCAACACTTGCGCGCTACACTCGAAAGTTATCTTAACGCACGCAATATCATGGCCAAAGAGTTATAACGCAAACTCTACCCTCTTGACCATGATCCATTACACTAGCGCGCACGTGTGGAAACGCAAGGCATATAATGCTTCCTAAATTACGTCGGGAGTATTGTGAATACATCCCACGTTTCCTTATCGTCAATACTCGCAAGCGGCACAAGATATGACCTTCACAAGTGGCCTCGCGAATCAACTTTGTTTTGCCCATATCTTTAAGACAAATGGAGGGCAGGATAAAAGGAAAGTTGATTCGTGCATAGGGAAGCACGTAGGTCCACTCGAAAGAGGTCAAATCAAGTGCGGGGATGTCGAAATCGAAAATCCGATTTCGACATCCTGAAAAATTCGGATTAAGGTTGCGAGTGTAAGATGTGAAAATTGCGGAAGCGTCCATGCAGTTCCTGAAGGCTTTGGAGCCTTCGTGACGGATTGCGTTAAAATTTCCATTATAAACAGTTAAACTGGCGGTTGCGGTAAAGTCGCGATCCAACCGCCAGCAGTCAAAACAGTGAGTATCAGAAGGGAGGCATAAAAATTGACGGAAACAATATGAAAATAAAACCCTGTTGATTCCTGATATTCTGATACGCAAATCCCCGCTGGCGGTGCATCGGTTGCCGATGCGGGGCTTTACGGCACGGAACGGAGCGTCTTCCCTTCCGTACATGGGGTTAGTGGACCGGAGACCGGTTGTATGCCGTAACCTAGCCATGGGGTTCTGGGTACCGCTTCACCCTGCTCCTTAGAGCAAACCCTGGGGGGGGCTCGATAACACCCACGCATGGCAGCGGGTACCCAGGACCACTTCCTGAAAAGGGGGGGGGGTGTCACATCCTCACTTCAGTAAGTCACAGTAAGATAGGTATGATGCTGTATAAGCTCGTAGCACATGTATAGTATCAAGTATCAAGTCCCGGGTCCTGGCGGCGATTGTTCGGCATCCAAAGGACCCGTTAACCCATACCAGGCGCACCGGGTGCCGGCTGCTACGGTCACCACCACATTGGCGGTGGCATACACGGCCAACATAGGCGACACACGACGACCGAGGTGGTCCCACAAGTCGAGAGCGACCACAAAGATCCATCAGGCTACCCCAAGCTTCCCAAGGCCCGCCGACTGGGGAGAGTCCCCACGGGTCCTTCCTCGGGCGCACCATGTCCATATCCATACGACGCGAGTCCAGAGTGCCATAGTCGAACTCCTTAAGAACCCCAGATCTTAAGGGAACTCCTCCTGAAGGGATCGGGCATCAAGGCCGTCCTCTCCCTCGCCCTACTGCCACGAAGGCCATACATGAGGGAGTCCTCATGCAGTGTGGGCGGAGGCGTCGACTCCTCAAACCACCAGTTTCCCAGGGCAGACTGACCGAGGTCAGGAGCACCGGAGGCCGCCATCCGAATGCAAGTGCGTCTGCGAATCGGTAGGCTCACACTGGGACTGACAGTGGCGGACCGCTGGGAGTGTAGTCAGGCAACTGGGCTTCCCGCCTGGCGCCATCAGGATCTCCACACATCACAGCGAATAGGGCAACGCGGTATCACGGGCACTCAAACAGTAGAATATGTAATCAAGTACTGGTCCAGGCTGGACCAGGCTGTAAGAACATGTACACGGCGACTCAAGGTGCCTCTGTATCCCGATTCGTGGTGAAAAACAGTCGATCCCTCAGCGATGGGCTGATGACACTTAACATACAGATGCACACATCCTGGAGGGCAGAAGAACAAGCAACAATCTGGGTAAATAGGCGTGTAAACACGCTCTGGACAGAGCGCCAAACCACGCCACGGTCAGGATAAGGCAATGCAGGAGGGTGGACAGGAAAACGCCTGAGTTCAGGCCATATATAGTCAGCTGACACACGTCGACTGGTCTGGATTCCGCAAGTGCCATGGAACCAGACCACACAACAAAAATTCGCAATGCCGATGACAGCGGCATCCGTTGCGCAACGACGTATGGGCTTCAAGGCCCCAAGAGCTCAAAAATATGAAGGTCAGTCGCCCTACCTGGTTTCCCAAGGATTCAGCAGGGGGGGGAGTGACGAATAGAATTGAAGAGAGGGGCCATCCTCCTCTGGATTCAGCAGGGGGGGTATATGGCCACTCTGTCACCGGAAGATGGGAGAGAGCAAGCAAGTAAGGGACGATTCGTCGGCCTCACAAGCGCTCAAAACGCATCAGGGGAGAGCTCAGGGCGCTGATCAGGCACCCCTGGCTGCAATCGCCCGGGTGAGTGCTGCCAAGTCCGAAACGTGGATCTTTGTCTTGTGCTTGCGGATGTACTCCATGAAGGGAGTATTGACCCGCGGCACGAACGAGGAGACGGGTTCCCAGGTGTCGTGGGACGGCCCATAGCCTCGCCAACGAACCTTGAACTCCAGACCTCCGGGTGCCGAGGCCTTCGGACGCTGAGCCAGGATCTTCTCGACAGTATAGTCGTCCTGCTCAGCATAATCGTCGTCCGAATCGGCCTCATGTTTGGCGTAGTCCAGGGACACATGTCGGCCACGGAGGTCGGGTTCCCGCACACGGAGTTGACTCTCGTGGCGCTCCCGGAACTGTCCGTGACCCACCTTGATGCGGTAGGTGTCCTCACCAATCCTGCGGACCTGTACCAGTCCAAGTCCTCCTTGATGTCTTGTCCTAGAATTACTCCAATGCTTACCCGCATGCCAGTCTTTGTTGAGTTCATTCATGAAGCTACTGGCAGGCTCCCATGTGGGACGTGTATGACCCTGCCACTTCACTTTCCACTTACGAACACCATTGGGGTAAACCCTGGTAGCCAAAAATTTCTCTGGCACCCAGTGCTGTACCACAGGGGGGGCGACGTCCTCCTTGGAAAAGTAATTGAAAGGATGTGCAGAATCTGGTGCACCATACAGATGCATGTAATGCTTCAATCTACTGGTAGACAATGTCTGATCCCCTTGAGGGGTATTCACCACCACTCTCGAAGCAGAAATGACCCTCTCCACCTCACAGGGACCCTGCCACAGCCTATCTAACTTAGATTGGCCTGGGAGGTTCTTCACCCACACCTTGTCCCCTGGAAGCAAGTTCAGGGTCGGGAATTTCTGAAGAAACTTATTCCGCTGTGCGGCATGAATCTTTTTCAATTTTTTCTGCACCTCCCTTCGTTCCTTCTCCAAACGGGAGAAAAATGTCAGGGCGTCTTCCGCACAGTCATCCTGGACCGGTGGACAGTCCCCAAAACCAATGGGGTCACGCCCAAACACCAGTCTGTGAGGGCTGTAGGGACTGTGAATGCCAGGCAGGTCATTCACTGCCCACACTGCCAGCGGTAGCGCATTCACCCACAGCGCCTTTCGCTGCTCCAAATACAGGCGGAGCGAATTTACTACCGCCTTGACTGCATTTTCGGCCCTCCCATTACTCGAAGGCCTATATATAACACCCCTGTGGGTCTCAATCCCCATTTTCTCACACAAACTGTGAAAGAAATCACTGGTAATGACATTGTCATTGTCACTCATGATTTGTTTCGGCACGCCAGTGAAGAACAAGCAGCGTTGCAAAAACAAATCTGCCGCTGCTTTGGCATCCAGGCCCTGGGCCCTGCATGGCACCGCAGTCAAATATCCTGTCAGCCTGTCTACAATTACCATACACTGGTCATACACCTGTCCGGCCGAAGTAACTTCCGGCAGTGATACAAAATCAATGGCAAGCGATGCAAAGGGATACTGGGGGACAGGGAAAAAACGACATTCATCAAAGCGTGCTGGGCCTGTTTTACACGTTTGACAAACAGGACATCGTTTAACCAATTCAGTGACCTTTTTCTTCAAAACACTCGGCCGGAAGGTGAAATAAAATTTTCTGCGGACCAACTCTATCAGTTTGTCCCTACCTGGATGGACATACTGATGCATGGCAGTCAGAACCTTATCCGTTAATGAAAACGGAACCACGATTTTGCCATGGTGTCGCAGCTTCCCCTGAAAAAGCGAAAAACCTTCAACGGCCTGACCCTGTGACAATTTGTCAAAAATGGTGGAAAAATTGCGGTCACTCTGGTATTCGTTGTCCCACTTGCCAAACAAACATTTAGTGAGTGGCTCCTGAGTCAGCGCTGCAAGCTGAAACGGGTCCAGCCCACTCTCAGCACAACATAAATTATGGATGATGCGCTCAACGCGCTTCTCGTGATTCACAGAATCCCCACTGGAGCTCTGCAGGGGTGATTGACTGTCACTGAACAACGACCGCAAGCGGGTATCCATCTGATGTCTCATTGTAGCTTCCCTGAGCTCTGTCGAGACGTCCTGATCCTGAACCTGAGGCACCACTTGTGCACTGCGTACCTGACGCAATAACCTCGCACTGTCCTCCAAAAGACGTTCCCTTCGATTTGTGATAACCCACTTCTGACGTCCGTCATTCTGTGAGAGGAGGTGCAGTGATTTGGAGCCCCGCTCCAACTGTTGCATACAATCAGCGAAAAGTGGATGCTCACGCAAGGCCTGATTTTCCTGCTCCCTGACCTCCACCTCAGTCCTTGCCCATGCAGCCGCATCATTTTCTGACCCATGTAGGCTACTATCAGGGGCCGCAGTGTTGGCAGGGTACGCCCAACGGGAGAGCACGTCAGGAACAATGTGCCCCGCACCCGGAGTGTACCTCACCTCCACTAGGGGATATCTCGATAGAAACTCATGCCAGCGACCGCGACGGCCAAGTGGACCACTGACCGTCAACAAATCGTCGTGGTACCACTTCTCCAGCGTACGATGGTCAGTCAGAATTTCTACCTCAGTTCCCATCCCTATCCATGACTGATGCTTATGCAAGGTGGAGATGATGCCATACATCTCCTTTTCTCGCGTACTCCAACCCCTTTGTCCCCGCGCGGTACCATCACCTTGAACCCCTGCCAACTTTCTGGAATAGAATGCTACGGGCCTGAGCTGATTTTTGGAGTCATACTGCTCCAAAACTGCTCCTACCGCATAGTCACTCGCATCAACCCTTATAATAAATTTTTTGTTGACATCCGCAATATCTAGGATCACATCCTCACTCATGCCACGTTTGATTTGGGAGAAAGCACGCTTCATCTCCCTTGTCCAAACAATCTTATGTCGCTGTGAGGAGCGTCCCTTATCCTTTGCGGTCGGTTCTGGTAATTTCCGCAGGGCCTCAGACAAAATCCCGGCATATTTTGCGTAATTACGCATATAAATTGCGTACCATTGGGTTAAACCCAAAAAACTTTTCAAGTGTTTGGGAGTCCGTATGTCCTCCCATCGCCATTTCTCAATGGCTGCCCGTTTTTCAGGGCTGGACATTCTCTGTCCATTACACAAAATATGCCCGCAGAATTTGACCTTTCGGACAAAAAGGTGCATCTTGGTCTTCTTCACTGTCAGTTTGTATTTTCTAAACAGTGTGAAGACCTCCCGTAACTGTATATCATGTTGTTTATATACTGTATCATCCACTTGTCCTGTAGCAATATTTGGGGGTGTGCCCTTTAAAACATTATCGATGTAGGGCTTCAGTTTAATGGAATCCAAACAATAGGAAACCATTCTCTGATATTGGGAGGGGGAAGTTTTTAAGCCCATTGGCAAAACCTGCCATTCAAACACCCCCCAGGGCGTCGTAAAACTTGTCAGATGCCTACTGTCTGGCGACAGTGGCATCTGGTGGAACCCATCTTCTAAATCGAAAATACTCCACAGGGCATTCTTCCCATCCTCCACTATGCGATCCTCTATTATTGGGATCGGATATGTAATATTTTCTATGTTGTCATTCAGGTGCCTGTAATCTATCACGAGCCTCCATTTTCCCCCCGGCTTAGGAACCATAAAGGCTCTGGCAATCCACAGAGGATTACCTTCCGCTTCTTTGATCATCCCCCGATCAGAAAATTTATCAAGCAGTGCCTTAAAGGCAGCTGCTCGTACCCCCAGGCACCGGAATGGCTGCACTGATTTGGGCTCAGCACCCTGTTTCAGTGTTATAGTGGCCTCCGTATAAGGACCACGTATCTTATTTTCGATATCCTCAGGAGTAAGGGACTTGAATTTCAGGACGTCCTCAAACTCCTTTTCCAAAGCCTCCCTGTAACCTGAACAATTGGGATCGGTCATGTCCGCCTCAATCACAGAGCGAATAGACCGTCCATGGATGCCGGTTCGCAACTGCCCTGGTGGCTTATCCTGCAGGATCACTGACCTGACCTTTCGGCATTTTTTTGTACGCCCTGGCGAACCTGTCTCAGGGCCTTCATCAGAACTGGACACAGCATCAGTATTAAACTGGGCCAGGCGATCACGCTCTGTCCTGGCAAGCAATCTGCGCCGCATCCTGCGGGGCAGGTGTCTCAAATCAGCACATGAGGCTGCAGCCTCCTGACACTGTTGTAGACCAGCGATTACTTCGGGCTCTGCTGTACCCACAGGACCCTGTATGGACTGTTGCACACCTTGGTTTTCAGATTCAGACGGCGCTTCGGATGTGATCGCTTGCTCTCCACTGCAGTCGATGTCACTGCAAGAGGGGGAGCACACACCAGCAGTTTTGCCGTGTCCCTTACCTGACTGACGGGACAAGCGTCGTTTCATTTGCCTACATTGCTGTCGTTCCCCAGGCGCTACTCCCCTCCCAGACTCGCCAAGGGAGTGCGCCTCTGCAGACTGTGTATTTACAGATTGGACACCTGGTTCATCAGGGTCCTGCAGTTCCTCAGGTGGGGGCGTGGTAGGGGTCATGTGGCAGGGGGGGGGGGGGGTCCACGCTCTCTGGATCACCTGAGAACTCATCCTCCTGGACTCCCGCCCATCTGTCCATCCCTGCATCCATGTCCAGGGCAGCCAACGCATCAAACAAGACGACACGGGTCGCCCATCGTGGCTTAGCCCCCTGATATATAGGCATCTTTGGGGGGCAATCCCACCAGTCAATGGCCACCTCGCCAACACTCCAAAAGTGTGGCATGTTTTTCCACACGGGGAGCACAAGGATACCCTTGGCTCCATCTAGCAGTATCTTTTCTACCGTGTCCTTTAGCTCTTCAGGCTGCGGGTGCAAAAATAAACATTTGCCAGTCCATGGCTGACTCATGGCACGATCTCCATTCTGTGCAAACACGTCAAAAAAATCTGTCACCACCTGTGGGTCCTCACCATTCGTCTTGTGTGCCCACTGTATAAACTGACGCCGTGCTGAGGGTAGGAGCGACAAGCGATTTTCAACTTTCTTCCTATGCGCTGAGCGCCTGATTTGCAGTCGTTCGCTTGCCGTGGTAGGGGCTGCAGGAACCCGTGAAAGCTTCGACACCTGAGCATTTGGACACCCGGCCGGCGTGTCCTCGGGCGCGACGGTCTCCGAGTTCTGGTCACCCCACCCCCTTGTGAGTCCCCAACCTCCTGCAAAGCAATCGGGTGGTACCTGAAATCCTGACTTCTGTTGGACTCCTCGGACGGTTCTCTCGTCTGAACTGGCGGGAGGCACCCTGCAGTTACAAGCAGGCAATTGCACCTCCCGAATCTCCAGGTCTTCTGAGTCCGTCAATATTTCATGTGAACGCACTTGATCATGTGTCATGCCATGACATACACGTATCATGCATATAGGACGCGAGGCCTGCTCATTTTCCCCTTTGTGACAGCACGTGCACGCACTGTGCGCCGCCACTTGGTTCGCCGAGCATCCCACGCCCCTTTGCACCTGCTCAACGCCGGTGCTCCCAAACCCTGCAGCCCCTCGGCCTGACGGAGGTAATTCAGCAACCTCCTGTAGTTCAGGTTGGGCTACAGGTTTAAAAAGAAGTTGCGCAATGCGGTCTCCCACTGAGACCATATATTTCTCGGTACCGTTATTCACCAAAAGAACACCAATGTTCCCTCGGAAATCAGAATCAATGACGCCAGCCGCGACGTCAATACACTTATTCTTAGCAAGGCCCGACCTGGGCTGCAGCTGAGCATAGAACCCTGCTGGTATTGACAATGCGATATCCAGCTGCACCACACGCCGACAGCCAGGCCGAATTTCTGAAGGATGTGCTGCATACACATCGAAACCCGCTGCCCCTGCTGATCCATGCGTGGGTATCTGCCCATGCTTCGTGAGCATCTGAACTTGCACCTGTAGGTCGCCCACAGCACTCTGGTCAGACTGTCCAGCGATCTGAGTTTCGCAGACCGGCTGACCCCTGCCCTCCCCATGGGGGGGGGTATCCTGTGCCGAAGTATGTAAACAGAGACCTTGGTCGGACTGGTGTCCACGCGACCGGTCACTGAATTGTTCCTTCGACTCGCGTTCCACTTTCCGTACCTGAACGGAGGCAACAGACCCATTGACACACTGCACCCTCTGGCATATCATTCTTGAGGGCTGCACGTCAATACACTCCATCGGCAGAACACAGTGTTTCACTGTGTCCACACTGAGCCCATACGCCACTAAAAAGGGATAACCCAGGATCAACTCAGGGGTAACGTCCGCTGAGTAAATCCACGCATCCATGCACACACACTGCAGAGGACCCAGATAATGACACACAGGCAAAGAAATATTCACTTGCGCGCCCTCAGTCCCGCCTGGCACCGGTTGTGACCCCACAGCACTGAGGGCAAGAGGCCTCCTGGCTGGTCTCAGTGAACCCTCAGGGAAAGCACTGCGCTTCCCTACAGCAAATACCTCACAACCCGTGTCAATTAATGCACGTATGCGTTTAACGCCATATTCACCAAAGTCCACGTCCACTTCTATCCACAGCTCACGTCGTTCCCTTGATTTTACCCGTCTCCCAAAACGGCGGCGCAATCTCAGGATGCCCTCCCTGCAGTCAACCAATTTAATTTGTGACTGCTGCGCCAAATCACCCGGGAACTGAGCCTCAAGCAGGGACTTACATTTAGCAGAGATTGCCCCATGATCTCCACCCCCTTACGGGCTTTTCTTATCTTTAGACTTTCGCCATTGCTGCCTCAACTCTGGATGCGCAGTAAAGCAAGACGCCTCGGTATGATTAGTCTTGCCACAGTGCTTACACGGGGGGTATGGCCCCTTCTTGGCCTCGGGTGTATTCTTCTCCTGTTTACCCCGCGCCGTGTCCTTACGGAAGGGATTCTGCTCACATTTCACACCCAGGTGATCCCCACCACACCAAATGCACTTTTGGTCCTTTAAACGCTGCATAATCGTCTTGTGTGGAACTTGTCTTTGTTCCTTCCAACTTTTTGGCCAATGTGTTTTATCCACTATCCAACACGATCCGTTGTGCGCCTTACCACACGTGGTGCATTTGGGGGGTTCGGATTGCGAGCGTCCCTTACCACCTTGCTGTCGCGGTCGTCCTTTCCCACTCCCACGATCATCATTGTTCGCTGGTCTCCGACCCCTGAGGTTCCCAATAGTTTCATCATCGATGTTTTCTGTCCCAACGCCAGACCCATATCGCTTAGCCAATACCTCCGCACGCCTACGCAACACTAATTTACGGAGAATGAATGAATGTGCTTCCTGAAAGGTGGACTCACCATACATGGCTTCCACCTCCAACAACTCACTCACCTCTTTCTGAAAGCATTTAGCCCTGGCCAGTGCATCCATATAGGTCTTCTTGGCCGTTTGGGCAGAAATCGTACCAACACGATTAAACAGAACCTGAAACTTCAAAAACCATCTCCTATATGGCATGGGGAGTCGATTGGGGGGGGTAGTATCTTTCCATTCTTGCTCAAGGACATGAGGATTTTGCAACTCGGCAGCCTCTTCCTTGAGCATCGCCCAAATATGGTCATACCCCCACCCCAATTCCGTGACACAATCCCAAAAAGCCGCCGCGTCCTCACTCGGCAAGGCCGAGAGGAGCGCGAGTGTGCGGAGTTCGGGGGTAAGGGAGGCCGACCAATATTTCAACCAATAGTCCCAGTGTCGTTCAAAATGAAAAAACGTAGCGTAATCTCCATCAAACGTAGGTCTCTTAATAAAACGTTGAATGTCTTTCTTAGTGTCTCGATCCAGCAACCCAAAGTCGTTATCCATATCCCCCCGATCACTTGAGAACAATCCCCTTATGTGGGCTTCGGTTCCTGTACTGGTGGGGTTGTCCTCATTCTCCGGCTGTGCCTCGGGGTGCACTGAAAAAAATCGGTGCAAATCATGAAAACGAACTTGTTTCTCACCAATCAACCCGGCCCCTTCCCTTTTAGGTCGTTGTGCCAGTGGCCCGGGAGAGAACTTACCCCCGAACACATTGCGTGACCCTTCAGGGTGGGAACTATTTGATACAAAATCAGACGCTTTCATGGCGCCCGACTCAAAAGAAGGAGGCATACCAATGCGATGAACGAAGTCACCGAATCGGCTTACCTTCTCCGTGTCGGACCCTTGTTTCACCTCGTGACTCGGTTGATTAATGAATTCCTTCTTTACTTCCTTCGGTCCAGCGCCCGATTCTGTGGACGAAGGCCAATGTGAAGGTAGGGACAATTGTTGATGTGAATCATGGGACTCATGCACCTCATGAGACCCAAAACCATCGACTAATTGTCGGAACTCTAATAATTCAATTTGAGCCGATTGCAACATTTGTTGCACCTCTTCGATATCACCTTCCAACTTAGTCAAACGATCATCATCCACCGGCGAGACCGTTGTTCTAGTTTTCAAAGAACCATCCGTTGAAGACAATTGTTCATGAATCATCAACCGTTGAACCTCATCCTCCATCCTAGTCATGACCCTTTCCTCAAGCTGTGAAATATATTGTGCGGATGACTCTCGTACATCCGCCATCAAAGAATTCTTATGCAAAGAAAATTCATGTTTGACCATAGCGTCAAGCGATGTCGGATCACGCCGACCACGATCCAACTCCGCTTTCATTTCCACGAGTTGGTTCAAAACACTCTTAGAGTGTTTATCAAAATCACCAAATGGCACAAAGGACTCATTCAAACGCTGCTCAAGGTTTTTAATCGACTCGTTGCTCGCGTTCAACTTCTCCAAGACTCGCTCAATCTCGTCAACACGTTCCCCAAGAGTGCCAATGCGTCCGTCACGAACAAGCGTTTGAATGGAACTCTGGATGGAGTCAATGCGCTTGTTCAATTGAGATTCGCAATCCCCAACGGCCACACTAATGTCTCCATTAAAATTTTTCCGATGACCACGAACTTCATTGCGCATCTCGACCCCAAATGGTTCCAACGCCTTGGTGATGATCTCACGAACCCATGGACCCAATTGCACTTTAATATCCTCCACCGAGAGTGCGTTATGCCGTGATTGGAGCGTCGATATGTCCGTTTGAATTTGTTGAATCAAAGGAACATAAGGATTTTTTGATGGAGATGCTTCATGTCGCCCAACTAACGAAGATACTTGGCGATAAAGCCACCGAACACGAGCATTCAACGACTCCATTTCCGACGACATTGTATGATTATTTTTCCCATATTGTTGGTCCATGTTGGATAATGTCTTTTTGACCTCATTTATGTCTCCATCAACATCACCGACACGAGCAAGAAGGGAATCACCCACATGCACAATTCGTGATATGCGTTGATCTACATCACTATGCATGACGTCAATGTTAAGCCGTTGTTCATGGAGGAATTGAATGATATTTTGAACTACATCTCCCAACACTTCAAAGCGTTGGGGATGTATACCTTCACGGATTTCGGCTTCCATGGCTTCATATCTCCGTCCCTCGGCGTCCTCCCAACGAAGGCGTCGAATACGGCGATCGCCAAAACTCGTCTCCATATGATCATCTTCTTGTTGAGAACCATACTCCAATTGCCTCGAGTGATCAACCGGACCCTCAAGGAGTAAGTGAGACGAGTTGGAAGGATCCATAGTGGAAGGTGTACCAAACAAACGTCACGGAGTTACCTCTTTTTCGAACTCGTGATCAAATGCCCAACCAATGCTCGAAATCTAAGGCGCTCGAGATCGAACCGTATTGCATAAAATGCTACCATGTACTAGTCCAAGTCCTCCTTGATGTCTTGTCCTAGAATTACTCCAATGCTTACCCAAAGCCAAACAGATCAGTGGACGAGCACCAAAGCCATTTCGAACATAACAGGAACCTATGCAGTGACAGAAAATCGTTGTATTTTGGAATGAAACTTCCACAATCGAAACTGCACTACACAGCGCTAAATCTCATGATCATCGCTAAATAACACGAAATGCTCAGGCGACTTCCGTCGCTGCATGCTGGCGGCTACAGGACCACCTCGCCGGGTGTGAACCAGGTCTTGGTGCGGTGGGTGCCCATGGGGCGGGGTCTGATCACCCACACCGGGTCTCCCACCCTGAACTTCTGCGCTGTCGAACTCGGGGCGGACTTCTGACGCTCAGCATGCTCTTTCTCAAGCTGCTGGCGGATGTCACGCGCCGTTTGCTCTTGCCGCGCGAAGAATTCCTTGGCATCCATAGCCATGCCATCACCAGACAAGGGAAGTCCCCTACCCAGGGGGTCCCTGCCGAACAGAATCTGGTGAGGGGACAAACCGCCCGGCGTGGGGGTGTCATGATGGGCCTTCAGAGCAGGCCACATTTCCTCAAACCAGTTCCGCCGTGGATTGGTGATGTGGATCTTGCGCAGCTTCTCGAACAGCTGCCGTCCAGCCACTTCAGCACGGCCGTTAGACCGGCTGAGATAGGCGACGCTCTTGGCATGTCGTATTCCCATGAGGGAACACATAGCCTTGAACCAGCCACCAGTAAACTGGGGCCCTCGGTCACTGCAAATGGTGCGGGGGATGTCAAAGACGGTCAGCCAATGACGAATCATCATGACTGCCACTTCCTTGGCAAGCAACCCCTTTTTGCGTGCCGGAACGGCTACAACGTAGCCGCTGTGGCGGTCCACACAGAGAACCACACAGTCAAAGGTATCTTTGCCAATGTGCACCTCGGGCATGGAGAAGACGTCCATGGCCACGCTCCCCATGGGCTGGTCAGGAACCGGGGTCCATTGGGGTTCCCCCTTGACGTTCCGGTTATCGGGATTGCAGGCCTGACAGACCGAGCAACTCTTCCTGACCTTCTTGGTGGCGGTGTAGAGAACGATATGGTCGATCTCCAACCGACGCTGCATGTCAAGGGCTTGCTTCTTGACCGCTCGGTGCAGCATGTGGTGGTGCCAAGATTCACACAGCTCGAGCACCCGGGACTCTGGGACTAGCAGCTTACCATTCTGGTAGAGCTTGCCATCTTCCTCGGTCAGCCCCTTTGGCCACCTCTGCCCGTCGTCAGGGTCGGTCACAGCCCTATACTCGGCCGCAAAGGCCTCAGACTTGGCGTAATCGTCGGTCCAGTCGTCCTGGAGGCAAGACTCCGCGAAGAGGTGCTTGTCTGACTCAGCTCCCTCAGGGGCGAGTACTCTGACCGCTCTGCTCCCCCTCGTTGCGAGGGGGGCATCCGCAGCCATGACGACGAAGCATTTAGCACCCTCCTCCTCCATCAGGCGCTCCATTTCGATGATCCTCTTGGCTTCAGCGGTCTCAGCCTCATCACCATGGGCAGAGATATCCTGCATGCCCTTGCTGGCGGGATAGGCCCACCTACTGAGACAGTCCGCCACGGTGTTATCCTTTCCAGGAATATAAACAACCGTAAGGTCGAACTTGGCCAAGGTCTCATGCCATCTTGCCCGTCGGGAGGCGGGACCTGAGGGGGTGTCCACGTGCTCCTTGTGCCACGACTGCAGACTCTGATGGTCGGTGCAGACGATGTCAACAGGGGGAACCGCAAAGCATTGCCTCCAAGGCTCCGCTATGATGCGGTTGACACACACGAAGTCCGTGGTGTCGGCCTGATCAAGGCCCCCATCCACATAGTGGAATTCCGTTGGCCATCTCTGGGGTGGCATGGGCTGTCCCTTAGCGTCCTGATAGACACTCTCTCCAGCCGGTAGGACGACCTTGTTCAAGGTCATGTTGGTCAACGAGGCTACCCAATGTCGGGTACTTTCCTCCTCGGTGCATCCCATAGGAACAACCAGCACTGCCTTGGAGCGGTCCTTGCGAATCTTCGCTATCGCTCTTGGAATGTCCCAACGGGGGCAATGGATCCACATCAGTCCCTGATGCGGACCCCAGTGCTTCTTCCACGCGGAGTCCTGTGCGCTCCAGTACTTCTCACACACCCGCAGATGGGCGGAGGTTCCTGAAGAGAACGCATCCAGGGCCAGATCCGAAGCTCCCAAGTCCGCGACAACTCGGCTCGCCACTTCCGGCCTTACGCCGTACTCCTGGTTTGCAGGACCAGTTGGCTCAGTGTCCAGCGCGGCCACTTCGAGCTGATTGCGTTCGGGGTGGATCCATTGGCATTCCACATGGTGCTCAGGTGACGAAAGCCACGAGAGTTGGTCGTCCTGGTACAGGGTCATGGAAGCCTGGGCCGGGAGGACGCCGGAGTCCGTCTCCATCATGAAGTCGTACCCGACGATCATGTCCCAGTCCATCTCGGCCTCGTAGAAGCTACCGTGCAGGAGGATTTCCTTGCCGAGGTCTGGGCGGCTCAGCTCACGATGGTTCACGAACTGCAGCCCAATGGCCGCTTCCTTCGTGCCTCCCACCATGTACTGGCCGTTCGCCACCTTCAGCCTGACAGGCTTCCGACTGTCGGTCAGACACTCTGGTGGAAGTAGGCCAGCCTTGACCACGCTGACTTGAGCTCCCGTGTCGACCAACACGTCGAAAACCTTTTCCACTTCCCCGCATAGGGCACGGACCTTAAGATGCAACTGCCGCTCGCGACCGACACGGCGCACGGCGTGCAAACTCAGGATCTCCGGCCGTTCCAGAAGCTCCACAAGCGACTGGTGCAGGTCGTGGACAATGGGCTCAGGCTGCCCATCTCCAGCATCCAGCTGCGGTCCGGGTGATCCTCCGATACTCTCGGATAGATCCTGTAGTACATCAAACACATTCTTGGTCGCGAAGGACGGACGGGTGCAAGGCTTCGTGCCTTCACTTGCCCTCACCCCGCCTCCGCGACTGGGCGCCGGACCGGGCCTTCCACCCGCGGCAGTCCCCTTGTGCTTATCGACTCCCGACTGGGATGGTTCGGCGCTTCCCACGTCACCATCCTGCGACTGCCCTAGCTGGGGCCCTTGGGTGCAGGGGCTCCGCTAGGGGGCGTCGGTTGTGGAAGAGGGGGTGTTCTCCTCGGCCTCAACGTCGTTGATGCCCTTCTTCCTTCCCCCTTTCTTACCCTTGTTCTTGTCCTTGTCCTTGTTCTGGTCATTCTGGTTGTTCTCCTTGTTCTTGTTGTCCGATCTGGGGACCCAGTTCCGCTTGATCTCCTGGATCTCCTTGGCCAATTCGGTCCCCACCGACGACATTAGCTTGGCCAGCTCGTCCTTGTCTACCTCCATCTTGGCTTCCCGGATACCCGCGGGCGCACGCTTCTTAGACCCGTGCGCCTTCTTGTAAGCGTCTGTGTCGGCCTTGTGGATGGGGCATGTTCGGTGGTCATGGTTGAAGCCTCGCTTCCTCCCATAACACACGAAACAGCCCTGAGGGTGAGCTCGTATGAACTCCCCAAAGGACAGCGGAGGGTCGCCAATACGGCGAGGGTCCCTCTTCTCCTGCTTCCTCCAACCCTGCTGCAGGGGCTTCCAGTTTCCCGGTTTGCTCCCCGCGTTCAGGTTCTTGGCCACGAAGGCGCAAACAGCCACTTCGGCGGGCTCATCGTCGTCGTCATCGTCGACGAGAGTCTCATCGCCGCCGGCTCCCGCTGGGTCCATGGCATCTTCCCCGCCAGGTCCCTCGCCAACGTAGTTGACGTCGCGGTCGCCGGGCCTCAACCCGCGGGTGTGGTGGAGGTTTCGGTACTCCTTGAGTACTTCCTCGCCAACCCACTCCAGGATCTCGTCGCAGCTCATCCGCGCCGGGATGGGCTGCAGACGGATGGTCTGGCCGCTCAAATCACAATCGTCAAGGCGCCACATCGCGGTCTTCTCGCGATCGCCCGAGACGGTGATGAGAAGAGCGTTCCGCAGGGAGTGCCGTTTGACATCCCGGGCCACGTTTTTCTTCGCCCAAGCCACCACGTTCGTATGATACTCCTTGGGGAGCATCATCTTGACCGTGTGGTTGGACTTGGCCCTCTTGGATTCCTCCTTGGTGACCCTCTTGATCCATGCTTCCGGCAGCATGGAGAGCAGGCGAGCCTGCTCGTCACCCTCGTTCCTATTTCCCTCGGAAGTCCCGCCAATCTCGTAGGCGGATCTCCCGTCCATCATGCTCAAGCTTGATGGACTTCCAGCGCTTGGCAGCCACCTGCGGAGCGTCCACCCGCTCCTGCTCGTTGAGCCACTTCTTGGCTTCCTTGAGGGTCTTGATTCTCCCCTCCTTGGTCGCCACGAAGTATAGCTCGCCGAGCACTTCCGGCAGGCGGTACCTGAACCGTTTGAAGACGTATCTCTCCGCATCCGCGGGAATCAGGTCTTCAGTGACGGTCAGCCCCCAATCGTCCAGCTTCTCCAAGAAGCGGTCGAGGTTGAGGGGGTTGCCATCGTACATGGGGGGCTTGATGTCCTTCAAGTCTTCCCACACGGCGGCGTCCGCGGCCTTAGAGACCATGAACGCCGGCCGCGAGGTCGACCGAGGTTCCCATCGGCCTCGCCCACGGACTCCCACGGCCGCCACGTCCATCTCCTCCATGGAATCCCTGTGGCTACGCCGCGGTTCCTCCACGTACGCTGAACCAAAATGTTCACGCCGTACTCTTTCCATGTACGCATCTTCATCACGGCGCCGGCGGCTGAGTTCAGCGGCCTCCCGTCGTACACCACGCGGCGGGCTGATGTCGAACTCCTCCAGGTCCAGGTCCAGGTCCTCACCTTCGCCGACATCCCACTCCACGTCTCCTCTGGGAACCTCATCCCTGAGTCCACCATAACGTCCTCCAGCCATTGAGATTGGCACCGGGCCAGGTGGTGGTCCAGGTGGTGGTGCGGGGCGGTACTCCGCGCTGAGCCACTCATCACGCCATTCCTCACTGCCACTGCCGGGCGGCACGCGCTCGTTGCGGCGGCCCGCGCTGTGGTGAGAGGGGGCGGTGAGAGAGGGGGCACTGGCGCTGGGGCGACTCCTGGGGGCTCCGCCGGGGGCGTGGGGTCTGCCTGGACCTCGTCCGGGTCCCCAGCCGTCGTCCGACGAGCCAGACTCCAGGGGTGGGTGGTCGCTACCGACGCTCCCACGGGCTTCCAGCGCGTCCAGCCTCTCCTGCAGGCCGCTGACGACGTTGGTCAGCGACTTGGTCTCGGCCCTGGCGATGTCCAGCTCCTTCTGCGCGCGCGCGGCGACCCCGGAGATGCGAGCCATCTCGACCTTGCCCGTGTCTACCTCGCACTCGAGGGAAAAGACCCTCCTGCGGAGGTAGACAATCCACCGCCAGGTGGTATCCGGGTCGCCGTTCCCTGGTGGGTCGTCGGGGTCCCCAGGGGGTCCTCCAGGAGGGCCTCCGCCGGGTCCGCCCGGTCCAGGGGGTCCTCCCCCGCCCGGTGGTCCGCCTCCAGGGGGTCCACTCGGTGGGCGTCCTCCAGGGGGTCCTGATGGTCCTCCGCCAGGGGGTCCCGGTGGGTCTCCGCCGGGTCGCCTCGGTGGGTCCGAGGATGGGCGCTTCCTCGTGATGCCGAAGTCCATGTCGTCATCCTCGCCCATTTCGCCCCACCTGGGCGTCTCGGTCTCGGAGGACTCCGAGCTCCGGTAGGGAGGAGGGAGATCCTGATCCTCACCTTCCGGTTCCATGGGGACGTCTCCGCCGCCTCCGCCCGTCCAAGCCACCACTTGGCGATGTCGACGGCCTCGTTCATCCCCGTCACTGGCGGTGAAGAAGGGGTCACTGTCGTGGGGGTGCCCACCCGCTGGCCTCCGCGGCCTCTTGGGGGTCTTCCCCTTGCCCTTCCTCCGTCGACGGGCGGTGGTGCCACCGCTCCCACTGCTGCCCGTGTCGGCCTCATCCAGCGCCATCCTGGAGGAGGCGTCCCCTTCGAAAAGCTTTCGAAGGGTCTCCACTCGTGATGCTCCCGGGGGGGTCTCGCGGCGGAGTTTGGCCTCTGCCTCCTCCATTGCGGCGGCGGTGGCTGCGGCAGCTCGCGCTTCGGCTTCCTCCCGAGCACGAGCCGCCTCGGCTTCCCGGGCCTGCTGCAGCCGCACCTTCTGCGCTTCCGACGCTGCCAGCTCCGCCTCCGTCTTGGCCTTCTCCTCAGCGACCTTCCGTCGCGCGGCCTCGATGGCTTCCTTCTTGGCGGCGTCCTCCTGGGCCTTAGCCGTCGCTTCGGCGTGGGCCCTTTCCTCCGCCTCCTTCTTTGCCCTCTCTTGGGCAAGCGCCTCTTCCAGCGCCTTCACCTCGGCCTCCTTGCAGGCAATGGCCTCCTGCGTCAGGCGGGCTTCCTCGTCGGCTGCCGCCAACTCACCGTTGACCTGGGCAGTCGCTGCCCCATGGGCGGCTACGGCCGTGAGTCCGGCCGCAATGGCCACCACGGTCTGGGCGTGGATGGCCATGCCATGCGCCCACTCCGCAGCCTCCTCCTGGGCGATGCTGACGGCGCCCTCCACGGCAGCGCTGTACTGCCTGGCCCGTTGCCGGGCAACCCGACGGTTGCAGGGCACCCCACAGGCGCGCTCACAGGCGCGCGCCACGTCCCTTTCGGGAGCGACGCTGCTGCTGGAGCTGGCCTGGTCGGCCGGCATCCTCCCGTGGTGGGCCGACTCCACGTCGCTGCTGGGGCCTGCTGGGGCCTGCCGGGCCCTCAGGAGCAGCGGACGGGGCTTGGCCTGGGTCTACTTGGCGACTTGGATGTAGTCGCCAAGGGTGGTGGAGCCGGGGTGGTGACCACCATTGGCCCGTTGGGGACTGCGGGCTGGGGTTCCGCCCTTGGCGCCTTGGGCGGCTTCGGCGGCCAGGGACTCCTGGTACTCCCGCCACCTCCGGTCCCTCTTCTTGTCCCCGGCGGACCGCTTCTCCTTCCCCGGAGACGCGCTGCTGCTGCCCTGCAGCCTGCGCTCGCTCCCCGGTTCCGGGAAGTTCTTCTCGATCACGTCCCACAGGGAGACGTTGATCGAGGCGCCCGACGGGTAGGCGTTGGGCTCCTCGTCCTCCTCAGTCCTGTCGGGGCGCAGCCCTTCGCCGGGCCTGTCCGGCCGGGTCCACGTCCTCCAGCGCTTGCGGCGGAAGCGGTACTCGTACCCTTCCGCCCGCAGCCACTCCTCCACTGCCCGCAGGCGGTCCTCCCCCATGTCCTCGCGGAGCTCGAAGCTCCCGGGCATGCCGCCTTCGCACTGGGGATTGCTGTAGCGGTACTGCTGGTCCCACAGCAATCCGCGCAGCAGGCGCGCCACATGGGGGTGGGGCTGCGGCCACCTCCTACCCGCTTCTTGCCAATTCACCATGGCAGCGGGGGCGTAGTTGGTCTTGAGGTCCTTGATGTGCACTCGTTCAACTCAACGAACTGGTTGTGGTTGTTGAGGAGGGTGCTGCAGCACTGGATTGGAAGTGCGGCTGGTGCTGGTCAGCCGGTGGTTGTGGAGGTGGTTGACGCGGCCTTGCTGGTCGGCCGATGGGACTCCGGGTCGGCCGATGGGGCTGATGCAGGAGTCCTGGTCTGTGCACCTCTTTCACGGTTGCTGCGCGGTCGGGGCGATGCTCTGGACGGCGCTGCTGGCTCCGTGACGAACTCGGCGCCGTCGCTGGGTGGCGCTGCGAGCCGCTGCGCTGCGCTGCCAGACGCTGCGCTGCGCTGCGAGCTGCGAGCTGCGCCGCGCTGCTGCGACGCGCTGCTCGGGGTTGGTGGCCCCGAGTGGCACGCGAGGGTTGGGTAACCCCGCGGCGGTGAAACGCTTTTGACGCGTTCCCGTGGGGGGCCGGCCACGGGACGCTGCGGTGACACGCACAGGTGAGCAGGCAGGCAAGGCACTACGCTCACAAGGGCATCAATACGCCTGTGTCATGTGACAAAGCGTTTCAGAATCCTTGCCACTCTGCAAAGAGGGAACAAAAGTATGTACAACAACACATCAGGATATGTACACATGGGGTTAAGACTGGACTGGGGTAAGGGCATCACAGGACCATAGACACTCAGTCCCAACTCGTATCCTAATCCCAGGTCCGACCCTCTCAGTGGCTAGTGGGGGCGGGGGCTCAAACACAACCCATGCCCTGCTCAGTCCGGACCCTGAAACCCTGCCAATGGGAGAGGTGTCCCGCCCAGCCACAGGCGAGTTCCTGGAAACCAAGGAGCTCCAAGGTCAACCGACAGTCGCTCCCTATGCTCCTTTAACAGCAGGTCCCAACTCCCATCTGAGTCAGAGATATGGCCCCGCCATTATCACCCAGGAGTTGGTAGCTGAAAATGGGCTGTTTCAGCCCAAACTGATATTAGCTTGAAAAACTCCAAAATTGACCCCTCGTCCGGACCCGCCAGAGGTAGGGACGAGGCAACTGACCCTATGCCCTTCAAGTACGAACTCCCTGGAGCCCTCACCCAACCTGGTTCCCTCTGAGGTCCCGGCATCAGGGCAACACGGATGAGTCAAGTGGGGTCATGATGCCAAAATCACCAAAATTGGCGTCATTGTCACGCGTGGCTCGCCCGGCCAAGGTAAGGCCAATGGCTCAGAGGGTTGGAGGCAGGACCTAGGACTTATATCTGAGTGTACAAACTGAATTTAGGTCCGGGATCCCTATGGGCTTAGAGAAATGGGGCCGCCAATTGACCACACGGAAGGGGGAAATTGGGGTCCCAAAATTGGGTCATTTTAGCTGCTTGAAATAAGCCAAAATTCGGTGTGCTCCCAATAGTATATCTCCACGCCGGCTTGGAGATCAGATCCGCCATTCCATACACGATCCACCAGGAGTCCAACAGAGACTCCCATGCCCTTGGCTCTCAAAGATCTCCATGCTACTTGGCGTCGTGACGATCCCAATTGGGTCCACAAATGTCAAAATTGCAAAATTGCCCACACTCACTTTGGGCTAGCGCCTTAACGAAGGTGGCTTCGCCTCGCCCACGTGGTGTGCGGACCATGGGGACCATTACCCATAACACCCATGTCATATATGGTCCATTGGTCCATGCGTCCGGCGTGCACAAGGGTTAGAACATAGTGCACGGCGGGCAGCAAAAGTGGAAAATTGCTCAAAATGGCCAAAAATGCGCACACTCATGGTTGGGGCAAATGAGGCACATGCCCGACTTGGACCGGAGTGTGCCATAGGATTGATATCAAGTCATATGTGTCCAACATATCTTTGGGGCGTCGCCCAACTCCTCCGGTATTGGGAATGGCAGGGTCGCCAAGTGAGCCCATGATTTGGGATAGTCCCAAATCGCCAACATGGCGGCCACGGTATGCCAAGCCTAAGAGGAGTTATTCGCCGGGTCCAAGATATGTTGGCTACCGAAAGATGTACCCCCATAACATACTTGAGTCATGATGTCAATTGAGCGCAACGTTGAGATACACGGTCGCCACTTGACATCATGACGAGCCAAAAATGGCAAAATTGGCACAATGACACACAAAAGTGCCTTGAAAGGCGCACAATTATATTATAATATCTTCGGCTTGGATCGTGCAATCAACGAATCCTTCTAAACACCATGACTTGACACCAATGACCTTCGATCCCACATATGTGCTCCACTTGGGGCGCTTTGAAAGGTTACGAGCGCTGCCTTCCAAGTGGGCACATGAAAATATGGAAAATTGCAAAACACACACCTTGCTCCCTACGTATCGCTTCGGGATCACCACACAAGCTTCCCTTCACGAAGGTTAGGCTTTTAATTGATCGTGGGGAGTATGGGAAAGGGGCTTGCACAATATTAGGTCCATTGGCGGGTTCGGTTTGGAGCAATGGACCCGCCAAATGGGCACGCAACACAACACATGGCACATACCACATATTGCCCAAAAAGGTAGCTCCCACCACGATATGTCATGCCCCTCCAAGGGCATAACTTTGTGTCAATCGCTCATAGGAACTCAAGGGGAGTTCCTATGCAACACCAACACTTGCGCGCTACACTCGAGAGTTATCTTAACGCACGCAATATCATGGCCAAAGAGTTATAACGCAAACTTTACCCTCTTGACCATGATCCATTACACTAGCGCGCACGTGTGGAAACGCAAGGCATATAATGCTTCCTAAATTACGTCGGGAGTATTGTGAATACATCCCACGTTTCCTTATCGTCAATACTCGCAAGCGGCACGAGATATGACCTTCACAAGTGGCCTCGCGAATCAACTTTGTTTTGCCCATATCTTTAAGACAAATGGAGGGCAGGATAAAAGGAAAGTTGATTCGTGCATAGGGAAGCACGTAGGTCCACTCGAAAGAGGTCAAATCAAGTGCGGGGATGTCGAAATCGAAAATCCGATTTCGACATCCTGAAAAATTCGGATTAAGGTTGCGAGTGTAAGATGTGAAAATTGCGGAAGCGTCCATGCAGTTCCTGAAGGCTTTGGAGCCTTCGTGACGGATTGCGTTAAAATTTCCATTATAAACAGTTAAACTGGCGGTTGCGGTAAAGTCGCGATCCAACCGCCAGCAGTCAAAACAGTGAGTATCAGAACGGAAGCATAAAAATTGACGGAAACAATATGAAAATAAAACCCTGTTGATTCCTGATATTCTGATACGCAAATCCCCGCTGGCGGTGCATCGGTTGCCGATGCGGGGCTTTACGGCACGGAACGGAGCGTCTTCCCTTCCGTACATGGGGTTAGTGGACCGGAGACCGGTTGTATGCCGTAACCTAGCCATGGGGTTCTGGGTACCGCTTCAGTAGTCCCCTGCCCAGGTCTGGACCCTTGGTATCCTTTGCCATGACCTCCAGAACCTCCTCCTCCAGGACGGTAGTTGTTCAGGTGCTGGTCGCTCTCCTTCTCCAGCGCCAGCTCCAGGAGTAGCACGCATAGATCCTCGTAGCGGAGGGACCTAGCCTTGCGCTCCCCCGTCGAACGGCACTCGTCCCACAGCTCTCGAGGGAGCTTGGCCACCAACCAGAACAGCAGGTTGTCGCTGCTGTAGGAACCGGGCGTCAATCGTCCAGCCCAGTGATCCAGGTCAGCCAACAGCTCAGAGACCCTGCCAGGTTTGGGGTTGTTGGGCAGCACGGGCAGGTTTTGGATCTTGGCCCTGATGGAGAGGTGGGTTTCGTAGGTCGGGTACTGCCTCTCCAAGGCAACCAACACATCGGCAAAGGTGGCGGGGTTAGTCACGATCTGCCTGACCTGCTTCTCCAGGTACTTGGTCTTGCAGCACTGCAGGAGCAGATCGCACTTGACTCGTCCACTAGCGTGGGTTTGGCCGGTCAGTCGGAGAAACCGGCCAAAATTCTCAGCGGACTCGCTGAGGTCATTGCCTGTGAACTCAGGCAGGTTCACCACGATCTTGTGCAATAGCCTCAAGCTTAGCACTGAAATCGCACAGGTGCACACTTGTGAGTCTCATGCGCGATCTTCGATCGCTGTTGAATTTTGGGATTTCATGAGCGATCTTCGATTGCTAATCAATTTTCGGATTTCTGATTTCGACTTTTTCTTTCAATGGTGAACCAATCTTACAATCTCACATTATCAAATCTGAATTTCTGAAATTGACCCCCATCCCTCAAAAGCTCACATGTTTCATTTGTGCAATTGGTGTCAATTTGTGCTGTGTCTCCTTATCCTCTTTCACACTTCATTCAAAGTGTCCAACGAGAGTAGAACAAGGTTGGGTGTTTAACAAACCAAGAGTATTGGTTCCCCTCTTCCCTTCCTCTAACATAGAAAGGTTAAGGGTTAACAAACCACGGTCAAGAAGGTCAAAAGGTTTAAGGTAGAAAATGACATTGAACATTGTGTTTGTTTGTGCATGTGCATTTGATATATTTGTATATTAAATGATTGCTTATTTGTTTTTATTTAGGATGCTTCAAGACTAATTGAGTTTCAACTCGGAGTGTTGAACTTGTTTGAGATCTTTGTTACTTGCTCCGCGCGTGCCTATTGGGGTTTACGTGTCCCGTACCCGGTCCAATCGAAAGGGAGTGCAACGCTCTAGGGTTGCAAAACTCAATTTGAAGCACCCGAGCACACCGGGATGGCCGAAGTCCATGACGAGGCCATGGGGCACGAAGGTGTAGTTGATGAACAGCGGGAACAGGGCCAATATGATCAACACGTACGTAGCCAGGGGCAACCAAGAGCATCCCTTACGTACGTGAAACGTGGTCACGTGCGGGCTACCGCCGACCAATTCGACTTGAAGACTGGGGGTTCGAAGTCGGCTAGTACAACCAGGGACGATGGCATTACCTTTAACGAGATAGGTGACCTAGATCAAGGCCCGGAACCAGACAATTATGTACAACCCGTACGCAGCAAAGGGAAGCAGCCAGCATCCCTGTTGCACGTGGCATCTAGTCATGTGCATGCTGCCAACGACTCACCCGACTTGAAGACTGGGGGATCGTCATCGTCTAGGGCAACAGGTGGAGCAGCTTTCCCTCATGTTGCAGAATTTAAGGTTAGGCTAAGCGGGGAACACGCCAAGGTTCCGCGTCTTAGTCAACCGCAACCCCGGCACCGCAAACGTGGGCAGGTGACAATCGACATGAACGACATATATGAGGTGACCTTGTCCCGCATGCAGGAATTTCAGAGCAAGAACATCTCCGACATGAAGGAGTTTAAGAAAACCGTCACCAACAAGATCCGCACAATCTTAAGCGAGGATCAGATTAGTGAGTTAGTTACTGCGCAATTGCAGCCACTTCTCGCTCGCATTGCGGGTGCGGAGTCGGACTTGCAATCTTTTAAGACGAGTGCGCACGAGGCCAACGAGCGAGCAAAACGGGAACAAGCCTCCCATAATGCCCTAATGGAAGCCACGAAACAAGAGTTAGCGATGCAACCTGAATCCCAAAACCAAAAAATTCAAGTGGTGAAGCAAACCCAAAACACCCAAATGTCCAAGATGCGAGAGGATTTTTTTACCCTCCAAGCTTTTGAGCCTTCAACAGCCACCACTTCCACAACAGAATTGGGTTTGATCGTCAAACAAAAGATTGATGAATTGCTGAGGGTACAAAGTTCCAACGCATCGCTTCTCCAAACTCTTGAGCAACGTATAAATTCAATGGAAGCAGACACCCATGTGAAACAGAAACTTCAGGAACACGAAATGGGCATTATGGGAGTCAAAGGTCGAGTAGATGCAATTGAAAGCATGGGTGTGTCACACGGTGCTAGCTCCACAACCCCGCATCCCCCAGTGGATGTCTCCCCAATGATCAAAAAACTTCAAGCACAAGTGATGGAGCTAGGCGCCAAACACTCCCGTGCCAATTCCTCCCTCTCCACTCTTGATGGTAAGTTTGTTCGCATGGAGCAGGAATCCACCGCGGGTCATCAACACATGGTTTCTACTATTGATGACTTGATTCGGGCCCCGCGTCGTTTGACGTCATCCTGACGCCAACCTGACGCTAAATTATCCTGACGCCTTCCTGACGCCATCCTGACGCCTTCCTGACGCCTCCTGACGCATCCTGACGCACTCCTGACGCCTACACCTCTACCCTGACACACATGTGACGCTTGCCTGACGCCATCCTGACGCATCCTGACGCCATCCTGACGCCATCCTGACGCCATCGTGACGCATCCTGACGAATTCCTAACGCCATTGGACTATCCTGACGTTCCCTGACGCCATCCTGACGCCAACCTGAAGCCATCCTGATGCTGTCTTGACATTTTCCTGACGTCATCCTGACGCCATCCTGACGCATCCTGACGCAACCTGACGCCATCCGTGATACATTCCTGACGTCATCCTGACGCCATCCTGACGCCATCCTGACGCAATCCTGACTTCATCCTGACGCATCCTGACGCATCCTGACGCGCTCCTGACGCACCGTGCCGCCCTTGAAGCTCCAGGCCCAGTTGGAGTACCTGGGTGCCACCCTAACCGTAACCCTACCTACAATGTTTGCAAAAATTATCCATTTCAACAAAAAAAAACAGTTTTGCGCACCATTGCACCTACCCTTACCCAATATGGCAATGTAGCATGCAACCAAAACACTTCAAATCGTCAAACAGAATCTTTAGAGTAAATTGCAAACGATCATTGTTAGCAAAAATGGACATTTCTTATCTTTGCACTTTCCTTACGGTGCCATTCCGCAAAAACATGTTTTCTCCTCGAACGGCCGGCACCGGGCAATCATGTCGATTTGCTGCTCGGCATTGTGAAGTGCACATGCAAATATGAAGAGCTTCGCCACCATGTCGTTGTCATAAAGGCCTCCACGGCGCTTCCGCCGCTGAAAAAACCCGAATTTCTTGATGTTGGAGAAGCAATTCTCAACGATGATACGTTTCTGGGAAACAAGAATGAATATCCACGAACAGCGCTGACTCACAAACGACACACAGACAGCGCGCTCATCAATACCTTGGATAGCTTTTGCTCCGCTTCGCGCCTCAACTGCACTTCAGTCATATCCACCTCAGCAGCTCGACGTTGGTTGTGTGCCTTACTCATTTCGACGTCGCGCCTCCTTTGCTCTTCTTGCGTCAGCAAACGTTCTAAGTCACGTCGCATCTTTTTTCCAGTTTCCTGCCAGATTGAGGCTTGAGATTCTGCGGCTTGTCTCATTGCCTTTTCCCTGTCACGCTCCGCTTCGATCCTTCGACGGTACTGCTCCTCCTCCGTCAGTTGGGCCTGTAATGTCGCACAACAATACGGCAGGAGTGAACGAGGTTTCCGAGAGCTCCGGTGTACACCAATAGATATGATTCGCTCCTGGACTAACGCAGGACAATCTGATTACGGGTAAATTGTGACCTCATGCTCGACCTGAATGAACTTCTTCCCACTTTTTCGACTTCTTCACTCTTCCTCCTTCATGAAGTTCCTGACTGTAGCAATGATGGGCGTTGTGTATAAATGGCAGGGACATACTCTGTGAAAAGTTGTAAATTGCACACCTGTGAACAATTTTCTTGTAAACCATTTTCTTCTTTTCGGGATTCGCTGCCGTCATACCCGCTGACCGCTATTCACTTCAACCACCTTTATCTCACAAAGGAAAGATATTTTTCTCTTCAAAAAACAATTTTCGGCATTTCCTGCCATAAAGCCTTCTAAAAGATGTTCAAAATATCTCATTAGGTTTGTACCCTGTACAACATTTTGTCTTTTATGTGTAATCTATTTCTGGTAAGTATCAACCCCGGAGGCCTGATTGACACCCTGAGATGCCATCAGGTCCTGGTTGCGCCATCCTGACGCTATCCTGACGCTATCCTGACGCTATTCTGACGCCATCCTGACGCCACCATAATATCCTGAGCCACCCTGACGCCAGCCTGACGCCAGCCTGACGCTCCCTGACGCCATCCTGACGCTATTTTGGTGTTTTCCTGACGCCATCCTGACGCATCCTGACGCAACCTGACGCCATCCTGACGCCAAACTACCCATCATCCTGACGGCATCCTGACGGCCATCCTGACGCATCCTGACGCCATCCTGACGCCATCCTGACGCCATCCTGACGCCATCCTGACGCCATCCTGACGCCATCCTGACGCTATCCTGACGCCATCCTGACGCCATCCTGACGTCTTTACGTCGCAGGGCCCGAATCAAGTTAGAGGTGCGGGTCCAAATGCGCCTCACCAAATTGGAGTCGCAGCTGGGCTCGGCTGGGGATTGGATGACTAACATGGAAAAGGATAGGCGAGAAAAAATGGTCACACAAGATCAGGTTGTCGCCTCCCTCTCCCCCTTCGCCCAACGCTTCACAAAAATCGAGGCACAGTTGGGATCTCATGAAGAGCAATTAACGACCATGAACCGTGGAGTACGAGAAAAAATGGCAACCAAGGACCATGTCGCCTCCACACTCTCCCCCCTTGTCCAGCGAATTACCACAATGGAATCCCAATTGGGATCTCATGATGAATGGTTGACTTCCATGGAAAGGAGCACAAGAGAAAAAATGGCAACCGAGGAACAAGTAATAACCAGCATTCCCCCCCTTTCCAAACGGGTTGCCACCTTGGAAAGCTGTGCAGCCAAGGATAGGGAGCAAATGGTGAAACTGGAGAGAGCTGAAAAGGAAACACAGGCACGTGTTAGTGAGTTGAAGGTTTCTCTCCAATCCTTGTCTCCTTCCCTTGATTCCATCAAAGGTGACATAGCTAGTCTCACCAACGGTCTTGCCGATTGCAGCTCCAAGGTTGGTCAAGCTGCAACCCGGCAATCATATGATTCCGACATGTGTGCGTTGCGTTCTCAGCAGGTATCATTGAGTGACCGGGTAACGAGCCTTGGTATTAAACTCAGCTCTTACCAGGCAAAGGCTCAAGAAACAACCTGGTGCTCAACCGAGGACGCAGGTGCATTAAAGGCTCAGTATGACACGTTGCGTGATGAGGTGTCTAGAATGAAACAAACGCTACAAAAGTGTGAAGACCATATGGGTGAGCAAGCACGCAGTGGAAAGTCAGTTGCGGAGTTGGTGTCACAATTTCAGGACAAATTGAAAAGTAATGTCTCTCAAATAAAGGATAAAGTGGTTGCAGTGCAACAAGCACATGAGAAAGTCAAGGGCTTGGCCGAGCAGGTAGAAACAATGTTTGCTCGTCAAAATCACGGTCCCCACCCCACACCATGGGAAGCTTCGCATCAATCCAATTCATCACCTTCACCTTTGCTCCGGCCCTCCTCTGGCAGTGGCGATGCTTTTGGTGAGGGTGTTAAAGCTTCACATGAATCCAATGATCCGTCACCCTCACCCTTGCTCCGGCCCACCTCTGGTAGTGGTGTTGCTATGGGTGTGGGTGTTGCGGAGCACCAGCGAGACGAGAGGTACGGTCTTGGCGCACGTACTGCTTCCTCTCAGACGCACGGTGCTAGATCAACAGACCCGCCAGCACATGAATCTCAAAGCGATAGGATTCGGTTTACGGCATATCGAGCTCACAATCAGTTGATAGACCATCCACATACGCCAACTCCGCAGCCGGTCAACAACTTCGGTACAAGTCAACCACACCCCTCCTTCCCTTCTTCCTCTCCCTTTGAGCATGATGCATCTCCTTCCCCTGCTCCCTTCCCGCAAGACGCACGTGGTGGTTTAACTGGTACTCCACAAGGGTCGTCCGCTCCTTCTTCCCAAGAACCCCCGCCTCCCGGACCTTTTCATGGTGAGAATACGTCGTTTGTAGGTGGTGCCGTGTGTACCCACGGCAAAGGTAAAGGTAAGGGCAAAGGGAAGGGAATTCCTCCACCCCCTGCATACTGGTGGAGTGCCGAGCCACCTCAGGCGGCCCAGAAGTTTCTAAACGGGCCCTCACGGACAGAGTATTGGCAGGTGGGGCAGTCTGAGTATGCTGCCCAATCCATGGTGGCAAGGCACCCACAGCCGGTGCCAGTGTATGATGTACGGGGTGTGAGTGGCATGGGAGTCACCGGTGATGGCTTCCAGCAATGGTCGCCGTCGGCGCCACAGGACACAGGGGCGCCCGAATGGAGTGGTGGAGCAACAGATGCAAAGGCATGGGAGCAGATCCACTGGTGCCATGATGAGGATCAGTATTTTGTTCCCCGTCTTGCCCTTTACCCGCCGGCTTCTCTCCCGGAGATCCGGCCGACAGGCATTAGTTGGGGTTTCGCATTTTTAGAAGTGCGACCTGAAGGGGACATAGATGCCAAAATGCAACAGGCGGCGGTCGCCACCGCGGCTGGTGACACCCGCTCATATGCCAGCTACAAAGATCGGCACGATATTTTGGATCCAAAGTCACAGCTCCGGGTCCAAGCGATGAACAGGGTCCCCACGTACAAAAAGGGAGGTAGCTGGAGACTTTTCGAAAAGGCACTTTTTCGGTGGTCCAATTCCAAAGGTCGTCTGTTGCCTGCCGAGCTCCAACTTGATGCACTGGTTGCCACACAACCCGAGGCAGAGGAGGAGAAGTGGCAAGACACACGTGAAGAACTCAAGTGTGACTTCTTGAAACTTTTCCGCCTCATTGCGGCCGACGGCCGTAAAGACCAGCATTCGGGAGAAGCCCTTACTGAGTTTGAGGAGTGCCAAATCCCGGACGAGCAATTGACACCTCAGGGTTGGGTGGATTGGTACACCCGATGTAGTAAGGCCGGGTGTAGAGTCACAGGAGGCGTGACGTGTGCAATGGCACACAATTATATTATGCGTGCCTTGGTGCTCCATCGTGACTCGGGCAAGACTCCCGTGCTGCGGCATGTCGTTGATAAACTCTATCGGCGCATGGCCGAAACGGGGCTCCGATTCTCCTACGTGGAGGTGTTCCTCTTTGTCATGCCATTTTTGAAGGCCGAGGAAGATAAACAGCGCCACGAGCGTGAATATGGGCGGCAACGGCACCGTGTGCGTGCAATATCGTCCGAACGGGAGTCCTTTAGATCGCGAAGCCGGTCACCTCATGGCGGGCGCAGCAGCCCGTATCGTCCCCGCTCATGGTCACGTGACCGCAATGAGCCTCGATCAGGAGGTGACCGACATAGGGATCGTAGGGGATCCGGATCGGATCCGCGGCATCGAAGTCGAGACCGGAGTAACGAGAGGAGTAGCAAAACTGGTAACACTCCCAGCAGGCCATATGAACGGCGCCGCAGTCTGAGTGCCACCAATAGGGACACACACAATGATAAGCGTGGGGCCCCTGATAATGGCAACCGCACGGGGCACACGCCAGACCGGCGCCGTCACACGCCAGAGGGCAACCGTTATGGTTCTTCTGGTGGTAGGCGAAATAGCGCGTCCGAGGGACGCCGCAACACTGGCGGTACCCCCCGCCGGGAACAGGGAAGTACTCCCAGTCGCACACGCAGCCGATCTCCAAGTGCGTCAAAAGGGGATCGTCCAGTTGACCACTGCACGTATTGTGGTCGGTCTGGACATAGGGCCGAATTCTGTTGGGATAAGGGTGATAAAGGTAGGAATCCGCGGCCACCGCACTGGAGGAATCGGGAAGACCGTCCAGGTTCCCGTGACAAAAGGTCCACACCGCGTGAGCGAACTGGATCTACAGGTTCCAGGTCAGGGTCGCGAGACAAGCGCAGGTCGAATTCACCCCACCCCTCGAGCCGTCGGACCAACAACAATTAGGGTTACGCCACGGGAAAAGGCCTAAGCCGCTCCAAGAGTTTGCGGGCCGCCCCTTCGAATTCCCGAAAGGCAAATGCGGCACCATCACATGCAGTGGCAGGAAAATGGGCGCCGCGCAAGGTGTGGCCCGGTGGTCCAGTATGGCGAACGGCTGTATGCAGTGTGTTACATATAGGTTTTGATGGGCCGGTTACTGAGCGTCAGCCTGAGAAAGTACGCAAAACTAAGACGGAACAGCGTGAGCTGGTCACTCCGATGCGCTTGGAGTTCCCGTCGAGCAAAGGTGTGATACCCCCTGAACCCCCCAAAGATATTGAGGGTTTGGCTGATACCGGCAGCGGTGTTCCATTTTGTGCTGGTATTGGTCTGTTCCCAGAAGACCTCATCGTGGATGCCCCTTTTCCGTGTCATATGCTTGTGCTTGGGTGCATATAGAAAACCCATTTTCCTTGTCTTGCACTTAAAAACCAAATTGTTTCCAATGTTCTCCATTACAATTGATCTTGTTGGCAAGTACAGGACACAGGTGTAAGTGCGGCTAACCCCCATCTGCTCAGATTTTCGCAGATCTGCCCCAGATTGGCTACATTTTGGCCATTTTCTCTGCTTCGGCGGAATCGCCGCCCCGTAGCTCAGTCTCAGGATCAGACCTATATGTTTCTGATGTGCCGGATCTGATTCCGCGGTCCATTCATCGTAAATCCGCCGCGTTCCGATCATTTACCCGGAATCGCCATTTGCCGCTAACGCGCGTGCGCGAGCCAGATCGGCCAAATATTTTTTCACAATCGGATTTATATAAATCTTTTCAGACAGATATGGACACTCAGATGTACTTAGGATTATCCGCATCAATTTTCTTCATAGACTGGGATTTTTTGCCGGATAACAATCAGCATGGATCTTGCCTCCGTTGTCGCCGCTCTTGCCTCCGTTGGTGTCCGTGTATCCGGTTCTGCCCCCAACAGCAGCGTTCAGGTCGACTCCTCGCGTGCCTGCCCCCCCGGTCTTGCCGGCCCTGAGCCCTCCGGCACCATCCACGACCTAGGGCAGCACTTTCATGGTAGCAGAGGCTACCTGAATGCTGCTTCAGTGGTCTCTGCTCCACAGCCCGCTCCCCAGTACGGTCCCGTAGACCCCGCCGCTTCTGGAGAAGTAACGATTACGCTGCCTTGGTGCTGTGCGAACGAGGCCTTGAGAGGAATGCCTTGCGCAAGTCCAAGCTGCCCAAGAAGGGCGCACATCAGCAGCTGTGGGGACCCAGATTACCATAATCCCAGTCGAAACTGGCCATCGAGCAGCTGGAATCCGCCGGCCTACGACGATGGCAATGCTCCGGTGGAGCTTACGGAGCTGACAGGTACCAACATTCCTTACGGATGTCCAACATTTGAGACCACGGAAGCCGATCCGAACGACATTGAGATGGGCGGTCCAGGTGAGGTACCTAGCTATAATCGACCGGCCTCTTGGGCACACTGGGGCGACCATTTGTCCCCAGAAGTGACCCGTAACCTTGAGGCCCTTGAAGCCCTTTGTTACTTAGCCTCGTCTAAGCTGATCGAACAAGAAAGAATCGCCTCTGATTTTTTAACGGAATATTTTTTCCTCCTGCAGAACGAAATTAATACCAGGATGTGGTGGCGTTCTCAAGAAGATGACTCTTTTGCCATTTTTTTGCAGATCTGGGAGGCAAGCCCCTTCCCGAAGGGGAAGGTCCGGGCACCTGTTCCCGGGCCCTCCGCCCCTCATCCCCCTGTTTCCATCCGCGACGATCTAGCCGCCGCGGTTGAGGAGGGAATTTTAGAGGCGGCCAGGCAGGCAAGCCTGGAAATCAGGGCTGAAGGAGCTCCCCAAGTGGACTCCTGGCTGCGGAACAACGAGATCAGCGGTCCGACAGCCTGCTCAGGCCCTTCAGGACACGGCATGTACTGTCCTGCCGACTGCTCCTGCAGATTCCAGCGAGATGCTGAGCTCCAACAGCTCAAAGATCAAATGCACCTCATCATTCAAACGCTGGGAATAAAAAATCTTTTCAAGACGCACATGCGGTCTGAGGGCGCCTCATCCCCGGGACAAGCAACAGAGCCTTCGGAGGAGGCGACAGAAATTTTTTCACTTGCTCCTTCGGTGGACTCCAGGACCACCGATGCAAGGATCAGCAGGACCAAGCTAAAGGAAAGGGTTAAAATCTCTCGTTCTGAGAGTAGGACGGCGAAGGCTAGGACTGAGGCTCAGAATGCCAAGCGAACTGCCTCTCGTACTGCCCCTCCTGCTGCTGATTCCAATACCTTAGCACAGCTGTTGCTCGCCCAGACCCTCGCCGGAGCTGGTGTGGCGAATGATGCCGCCAAGGTGTCTGCCATTACGGCCGGTGTTGGGCTGGATTCGCTTCTTAATCCTACTTCCTTGCGACTTCGCAACCGAAGTATAATGGGAACCCCCGACGTTGGCCTCAGTTCCAACGGGAATTGAAACTGTGGGTTAAGACTCAAAAACTCCAAGATGATCAGTTCCTGATGGCCCTCTTGGATTGCCTTGAGGGAGCGCCGGCCAACACTTGGCTCAGGACTTGGAGTGATCGCGAGGATACAAGTCCCCCCCTTACCTTTGATGAGGTGTGGGAACAGTTGGAGGTACGTGGATCCCGGCTGCCAGAGGACCACTACCACCAAATGTTGAAGAATTTTCCTTCATTCTCGCGATTAATCTTGCACGAAGTGCAAGACAAAAAACAGCGCTTCTGGAATTTAGTGGAAGAAGCTGAACATTCCGGCGAAACATTTTCTAGTGCCGAGCTGAAAAGTCTGATTTTTGACAAGATCCCCTCAGAAACTGCCGCCACCCTTCGGAACAAACAGTCCGAAGAAAAGGTCAAGACCTGGTGGGCGGAGGTGGAAGGCTTCGATGCCTCTGCCAACAAGTTTTCCGTCAGGGAGGCACTTCAAAAGTGCTCCCCCACGTCCTTCTCCAAGGTGAAATTCACTGAGAAGACGTGGAAAATCAAGTTTCATGAACACGAGGATCGGGACTTGTTTGTCCAAGTCCTCAACAGGGGAGTCAGCTTCCATGGCCATCGCCTGAAGGCCAAGAACTGGGTGTTTTCGTACACCCCGAAGGAACTCTGGGAGGAGGTTGAGCGGCTCGCCGACGCCGCCAATCAGAATTTCCATGAGGGTCTTGGGGGAAACAAGAATACCCAGCAAAACACCCAAAATGGGGCCCAAAAGGGCAACAAAAAGGTGAATGAAACCCGGAATGTTCAGCAGCACTGTAGCATCTGCCTTCTTTTAGGTTCTACGAACCGAGCTAAGACGCATTCTACTGATAATCACCGATGGTCTCCTTACGATCACAAGGTGATTGGTGAAAATATCAGTAATTCGCAGAATTCAGACAGGAATGACAGACAGGTGCATGGTGGAAAGGCTGGAAAAGGGAATCCGACCCCCTCCGGTGGACACAAAAATCCTGGAGGCCCTGGCGGGTCCCAAGGCACAGGAAATCGGACTCCATCCGGCTCCGGTGGGCAGCCGAACGGCCAGAAAAATCCCAATAGCAACGCCGGAGGCGGAAATCGAAATCCAGGCCAAACCCCTCAATCCGGTGCAAACAAGGGAAATGCTCTAGGATTCCAGGGTAAAGGTAAGGGAAATCCTTCGGGAACCCCTTCCTCTGGTAAGGGCAGAGGGCGTGGCGAGGGTGGAGGTCCATCATCCAGCGGCCGTGGCCGTGGACGTGGAAAGGGCAACCATCGTGTGGATCAGGTCTCAGGTGCAGATCAGGTGTCCGATGCGGACCGAGATTATGAATTAAATGCCTTGAATCCAGCAGATGATCCGCTCCAAGATGAGTGGGTCGACAAATCAGGGTGTGTCCATAATGTTAACGCAGCCACTGGAGGTCAGAACGCCTAGGGGAGCCACGAAAATCGCCCCTCCCCAGGCGATTTCAGGCATGATCCCCAGATTCCTTCTCGACCACTACTTGATGTAGGGTCGCTTGTCTCCTCTCCCCTGGATCCGGCAGCGGATCCTTCTGTTGTAGTGGACGAGGTTGGTGTACAGTCCAAGCACAGGGCCCGTCAGTTTGTCACAAAGCTGTGGGTCTCTGATTGCAAAGGCAATTTCCACCTCGCCACTTGTTTGTGTGACAATGGATCGGAGGTAAATCTCCAATCCAATTCTTTTTTGCCTGACGACTGCGTGTTTGATTCGCCTCATCCTGTTACCCTCGAGGGAGTTTCTGGACATTCTCTCGCAGGTGGGCAACGCGGTTGTTATATATCAACTCATTTGGTCGCTCAAGACCTTTGGGAAGAAGGCAATGTGGAGGAAGTTATCCTTAAGGATGACTACTTCTATCGTGCCGACATAAAGTATGACCTTTACTTGGGCCATCCTTGGCTTCGCAAGAACAGGGTGGCGCCCGTAGGTCATCGGCGTTGTTTTTTGCTGGAGTCAGGTCCCTTGAAGCGTCCTGAATTTCATTTTTTGCACGCAGGGTTTAAAAGTGCAGAAGAATTTTTGAAGCAAAAGGTTACACCAAAGTTTGGCGAAGATGTCACCATTGCAGAGGTGAATGGGAGTGCCGATTACTCCCGAGAGTTAGAATGTCTTCGTAGGGACTCCCAGCCACGACGCCCTTCGCGCTGGCACTCTTCATCCTACAGAGTTGTCGACAAATGGCGCGATACAATTTGTGAATATTTTTATGAACACCATTCCTTTTGGCCACAGTATGATGCCTTTGCTAACCGCGAGAACAAGCGCTTTGACAAGCACTTTCGCGACGCTTGGACCCATAAATGGGACAAGAAGTTATGGATTAATCCTCCGTTTCACTTAATCCAGCAGGTCATCCACAAAATCAAGCAAGATAAAACCCAGGCGATTTTAGTTGTGCCCTTGTGGGACGACAAGCCTTGGTTTCAGGAATTGCAAGACATTTGTGTAGATTACATCGAACTTCCCAGGAAGATTAAGCTGTATGCCAGGGATGACACAGGTCCCCTGCCACAGCGGACCTGGAGTTCGCTTGCATTCCTGGTGGATGGAAAGCTTTCTGACTCTGATTCTGCTGATTCTAGTACTGATTCCTGTGTTGGGTCTGAATCTGAGGTTGAGCTTGGTACTGATGATGAATCTATTTTTTCTGATTTTTGTCCGTCAGATGCCCAAGGTGATCCAATGTCAAATGGATCCGCCTCGTCTCCCTCTTCCCCAATACGATCTACATCCAAAAGAATCTACGGTGCACGGACGACAAAAAAATTTTCTTCGCGCCGCAAATTCAGAGTTTTTTATGAAAAACCCCGTGTGGAAGCTTTCATAGATCCTTTCGAGGAGCTGGATCACGAAGAGAATCTCTGGAATGTCGACACTCGACCCACCTATCTTCAAGAGGCAGTTGATACGGACCTTTTTAGGGACATCCGTAAGAAGATTCTTCCTGCCAAGGCCGAAGAAATCGCCAAAGTTTTTTCGACAGTAATTCCTGGCGATCAGGTGGACACTGAGTTGTGTTCCAAGAAAAGAGACAAGATTTTTGAGGAACGGAAGGACACAACCCTTTCGGGGAAGTTGATCAAAAACCCCCCTGTCCGTGGGCAGTTCGGTGAAGCCTTCATCGAGCTTCGTGAAGGGTACAAGGCGAAGAAACAGCGTCCTTATGAGAACCATGGACAGAAACATGAGATACTCAGAAAAATAATCGAGAGAAATCTCAGGGAATTTGGTTGGCTTGAGGGTTGTATGAAGAAAGATGTCCTTGAATTATGCCCTAGGTCTTTTGATGTATTCCTGCAAGTTGGTTTTGTAGTGGTAAACCCCAAACCAAAGCAGCAAGTAGAGCAAGGACTGAATATGGATCGAATCAATGATTGGTTTTGGAATCCAGTGTAACACAGAAGGGCTGCAGATAGACAAAGCAGGTATATGCACATAGATTCAATCACAAATGGATAACGCAAAAGGTTTTATATGAAAATTGGTCAGACTCTAGCCTCAGAGGTTGCAATAGGCACTTCATGTGCACTCTTTTGGGTGAAATGGTGCTGGTTAGGACTGAGGGGCATAGATGTCAGGACCACACAGAAAATGACTTGGCCAAGCAACTGAATTCAGAAACAGTTACAAAGAAGGACCACAATAAGTGGTAGAATCAATTGAGTATAGGGGTCTTGGGGTGGGAGACCACTTAGGCTTAACCTCCAAGGCCCACAAGCATGGAATGCCTGATTTTTTTTGGTATGACCTCCATGAAGGAAGGTACCTCCGCTCAGTTGAGTGGTAGGGGTGAACTTCATGGGGGGGCTAGGGTCACAACCCTAGTTACTTTGAGAAAGTGTACTTTAGGCCACAAAAGAGAGATAAAAACACTTAAGTTTGTCTCAGCATCAACAAAGGGTTTTAAGGGGGGGCTTAGCCTGGATCAAGCCCTCCAAGAAAGACATGGCAGTGACTTTTTCTTACTCCCCCCTGGAGTACTAGTTGATCAAGCTAGTAGGACCAAGGAAAAAGGCTCAAATATTCCCAAAATTACCTCAAAAAAATGCATTAAACTTACCAAAAACATTCTCATCACTTCATAGAAGCCTATCACACTGTAGGGACCCTTGAAAAACAGTGTAATGTACCGTGAATGATGTCCCTTCGAAGGGGCATTCCTCAAAAGTCGCCGGCGTGAGGCGAAAACGTTTGGAAAAAAGTGTGGGGGCAGTGGGAATTGAACCCAGGACTCCCTGTCCAGAGCACATGTGTCTGTCCACTAGGGTACAGTCGAACGCTCTAATGCGGACGGTTATCGCCGTATAAACAACGTTTTATTAAATGTCCTGACCAAGGGCCAGGGCGGAGCAATACTCCCAATGGAGGACACAAACCCCCAGGAGCTGGAAAAAATAGAAAGTGGAACCAGCAGGGAGTGATTCCTGCGGTTTTGCGGAAGGGGCTGCGATTTAGCAAGTGAAATCGTTGAAAATCGACGAAACCACGCGGGAAATCGTCATTTTTACACATAACTTAAAGTCGCAGACAAGCGCAAACGAAGCGGACGCCAAGAAAAGGGTTGCGCAAGCGAAAACGGCTTTTGAAAAAGAAGGTATGAGCCGTAGTTTTTAAAGTTTTAAAGAAAATTTTTGCACAGTTGCATCAAAATTTTTATAAACTTCAGAGTAAAGCATTCAAAATCAGCCCACACCACAGAGCAGTTCAACAACCCGTCTCTCAGGTATGTCTGTGTCACTTCACACTCACGCATTGCGTTCGTGTTGGTTGCTCCGTCAAAACGTTAGGGTTGTTAACGCTGTGCTCGTTGGGGGGTCGGGTGTTCATCTCTCGTGCTCTGCACAGGTGAAAGCAGGAGTGAAAGGTATGTGATGCGAATGGAGCGCGCAGCGCGCACGTACGGTTAGAATATGCGCTGTGCTCGGGATGCATGTGCCTAATCTAGGCATCAACACGCTGTATCGCTTCACCTGTATCCCTAATCCACCCTTGTTTCCTTCTTCACAGGTAAGCGTTTGTTCGTGTGCGGCCGTAGCGTTCAAGTTGACTTGCTTAAAACGCTTAGGTTTGTTTTGTGTTCGTTTCAATGCGGCATTCACACGACGCATGGTGAGTAAGGTAGGTCAGCCCAGGAGGAGCTCACCTCCTGGTTGAGTCAATGGTTCAGCCTCCCTTCCCTGCGTGCACATGATGCATTAAAGGGTAGGCCACGCGAATTGCGCACGGTAAACCTTGTTTAGGTTACCCAGAGGCTCCTCGGTACTTTCTTTAAGAGAACCCGAGGAGTTTCTTAAAGCTTGCTTGCTTGACAGGGGTAGCTGCATCTGCAGCGTGTTTGCGAACAGCGTATTATAGGTCAGACTGAGAAGGGTATAATACCTGGAGTGTGGCTTGGTTCCACAGTCGCAAACGCCCCTTCATCTGCCTCTTTTGTACAGGTGGGAGAGGTTAGGGTGATTGGTGCACGCAGCAGCTGCCTTCGGCGGCTACCATTTTTCTGCCCCAGCAAAACAGGGGCGCTGATCACAAATCAAATCACTGTGCCTCAGCCAGTACTGGCGAGGACAGTTCGACCTCAACGACATCTGCGCTGTGCACGCAACGAGAGCACCCCTTCCCTCCAAGCCCTAGCAGGGGAAACGCGTTGTGGCGTCCCCTGTTAGGCCACAGCTGCTTAGGAGCGCTGTGTTCTCTCGTCCTTTTCACAGGAGGGTCGCTAGGACCCATGAGACCTTCACCTTCGCAACGCCAAGTAGAGTGTGCGTGTAGGAGTGGTAGTCCTGAGTGGGGGCTAGAGCCAGTTGCCCAGTGCTCGCCCACCAGGATGGTGCCACTGTAGGGTGTGTAGGACCTGTAGGGGGCGTGTCACTGTCCTACCCTTTTCCTGCAATTTTAGCTGGGTTGGTGGGCTGTGACAGTGGTTAGGTTAGTGTTTTGGCCACATAGCAAACAGGCGTTTTGCATGCCTTCATAGCTTTTGGCCACCCCTCCCTGTAGTAGACAGATAGGTAGGGAAAACAATACCTGGATTAACACTCTGGGTATTCCCCCAAGGTTTTGCGCCAGCACAGAAATTGGGCGCATAGGGGAGGAGAGACCCGGGGCGTACCCCGTGGCATCAATAAGCCAACCCTCCAGGTTTAGCAAGGGCGCAGACTTGGGTATAATTAGGACACCACTTCTGCGGCTTGCTCTCAGGACCTTAGGACTAGCACACTCACACATACGTTATGGCAGGTAAGGGTAAGGTAAACCCTGTAAGGAAGGGTAGAACCCCATGGGTCTGGACCAGTCAGGGGTCCTAACTGTGGGCTCGCTTGTCCCCAAGGAGGGAAGAGACACCTTGCCTCATAACACCTTGCTTGTCATTCCCCCCTGGTGTAGAAAGCCACCGTTCTTCGTTGGCTCACCAAGGTCATTACATTAGGGCAGTACCCATGCAACACATGGTCAACAAGGCAAACACTCGCTGGGTGGCTGCAATCTTGATAAGCGGCCTCCTGGCTCACGCTGGAAACCATAGGCATGGGTCTGCAGGGCACAGACAGGGTCAGTAGACTGACACAGGGTAATTAGTTTTGCTTCTTACGCTGGGACATAGTCTCAGCACGGGTTAGGAGCTGCCCCTCGTTGTTCTCAACGACGTAAGTGCGGAAGATGGGGTTGATACTCCCATCTGGTTGTATGAAGGCTGACATAGGTTCCCAGGTCGCCTCGGACAACCCATAGCCATCCCACAGGGTAAGGAATTTCCAGCCCTGTTTATACTCGTGGCGAGCAATACCTGCAACCACGTAGTAACCATCGACTGCCATCTCATCGGCAGTCATCTCTTCGAGTTCGTCTGCCTCCTCTGGACTGGCAGCGTTCTCTAGGTCTATACGTTCAATCTCACTGTCGCTGAGGCGCCACTCATCCCAAGACAAGTCGTCAGGGGAGTGATAGTGCCTCAACTGCTTAGGAGCACATAGCAGTTCACCACCTAGACGTGGACTGCACCTGACATGGATCCTGGATCCACCTATCCTGATGATACGATAGGGTCCAAACTAAGGGTCCTGTAGGCAGTTACGTGGCCAGGAGGGTAGGCGTGAATGGTGTACCAAAACAAGGTCACCAACCTTGAAGCTGGCAGGTCGCCGTAGGCGGTTCCGTCGGCTCTGTTCACGGTCACGAATGTGCCTCAGGTTAGTACCAGCCTGGTTAGCCAGAGACTGCTTGAGTTCTAGCCAATCTCCCACCGGGCTCTTGAAGTCCTCAGGAAAGGGGGTTTTGAAGAACCAAGCAGGTCGTCCTCCATGGAACAGTTCGTGGGGGGTGAAACCCGTAGAAGAGCTCCGCTGTGAGTTCATGGACAGAACTGCCCAGGGCACTAGGCGTACCCAGTCCTTGGTGCGCTCCTGTTTCATCAGGATTCTTAAGTTTTGGTCCACCACACGGTTCTGTCTCTCACAGAGAGGGTTAGACGTGTGAGTGTAGGGCACACCTGTGGTTACCTCCACGTTGAGGGCATTTAGCACTCGTTTGTACCACCCAGTGTCACTGCGGATGCGTACATCTTCATCAGAGTGCACCTGTTTAGGTGCTCCATAGGGTTTGAACCATTGTTCTACCAACATTTTTACAGTCTGCTCACCTGTGATTTTCTTATTGCAAGGGAACACACGGGTGAAGCGAGATAGACCACAGGTGACCACGAGGCAACTATCATAGCCGCCAAAGCGTGGTAAGCCGTGGATGTAATCCACGTAGAGAAGAGAGTTAGCACAATAGGGTATGGGTAAGCTGGAGATCAGACCCCTATCCCTACTGTCGCTCTGCTTGCTGGCATGACAGCCACAAGCATCTACAATGGTCTGCATACGCGACCTCAGTTCAGTCAGGGTTAGACTAGAGTAGAAACACTCACGGAAGAAGTCCACTGAGCGATTAGCGCCAGTGTGACCAGAACTGAGATGGGACCACTGTAGGTACCCATCCAGTCGTGCCTCAGGCACCACAATTCGGTCCTCGTAGAAGAGGTACTGATTGTTTTTATACCACTGGTGCCCGTCAATGACACGGGGTTCGAGACCAGTGTTGAGGGTTTGGAGAATTTCTTCATACTCTGACTGATAGTCGGTTAGACTCCAACCCTCCAGGATTCCAGCAGTGCGCATGGACAGGGCAAGCTGGACATCCATACGCTGGAAAGCCTCTTTGGCGAGCGCCTCAGAGCTCTCACCAATAAGCGCATCTAAGTTGTTGCGCGATATATAGTCAGACAGTTCATTCTTAATCCCGGGGATATGATGCACTGTCAGCCTGAACTGGCTCAGGTAAGTCCACCACCGTTTTAGCTTCGCTTTTTCTGGTGGTGGGCCCTGCTGAAAAGACTTCACAGGCTCCTGGTCACACAGCCAGACAATAGGGTTAGACCCCAGGAGTCGGGATTGTGAAGATAGCACCAACATACCGGCCAGGAGTTCCTGGTCATAGGTGCTGTAGTTGGAACGCGCTTGGTTCCACTTCCAATTCCAGTGTCCCAGTGGCACCAGTCGCCACTCACTGGCAGGATAGTCATGTTTCAACGAACCATCACGGTTCAGTCCAGTAGTACGATAATGGCAGTGGGTTAGCTCAGCGGGGTTAAGCTCCTGCCATTGATAGATCGTACCTCCCCCCCCTACATCACTGGCATCAGTGATCAGGACTATCTCGCCCTCAGGGCGGGGAACTCCCAGGCAGTTGGAGGAGGCAATCTTCTTCTTCAACTCCTGGAAACACTCTTCCTCTCTGGAGGTCCACCTCCAGGGAGTAGTTTTCTTGATTAGGTCAGTGAGGGGTGCAGAGGAGTAAGTAAAATTGTGGATGTGACGCCGATAGAAATTACAGGCGCCCACAAAACTCCTCACATTGTGTAGACCCTTCTTAGGGTCATCGCGAATCTGCATGTCCTGTGGGGGCTGCATCTTAGACGCGGCTGGTTTCCACCAGCCATACCCCACGTCGAAACCTAAATACTCCATCTCCTCTTTCATAAACTCGCATTTTTCGAGTTTGATTCGGAGATGGTTTTCTTGACAGACAGTGAAGAATTCACGGAGGAGAAGGACATGGTCCTCTTTGGTATTAGTACCCAAACTCACGTCGCCGATGTGAGCCTCCATTTCTGCACCCCGAGAAATCAACTCTTGTACTAGAGGCCTGCGCCTCAGTATGTACAAAAATTTGTTCATAAGCTCCTGGAAGAGCGCTGGGGCGTTAGCCACCCCGAAAGGCATAACCTTCCACTTGAAGACACGACCCTTAGGGGTTATAAAGGCAAGCAGCTCCTGAGCTGCGGCGGTTGGGTCAACCTGCCAGAAACCAGAGCGTTTGTCCATTTTGGTCTTATACCTGCATTTGGCAATACGCTCCAGGGTGTTTTCCATGTTAGGAATACTCCCTGAGTGGTTCTGGGTTTTCTTGTTGACCTCACCATAGTCTACAACAAGACGTAGAGCAGTCGACCCTGGTTTAGCAACAAGGAAACAGGGGCTGCAGTGATGGGGGTAGTCCCCATGTTTGTACTCTTCAACGAGGCCAGCATCAATGCATTCTTGGATCTGGCGCTCGATTTCTTCAACCTGTTCCTGTGGAGCGGGATAGGGACGACGCCTCACTCGCGTCTTTTCAAATTCTGGTTTCAATTTCAGGTCCATCTGGACCAGTTTTTTGCAAGATAGGGGAGGCGGCAAGGCGCCGAACACCTCCTCATAGGTTATAAGCAGTTTCTTCAGGCGGGGGTCAAGGTTAAGACTCTCGACTTTCTGAAGGAAATCCTCCTCAGCATGGAGGTTGCTTTTTCCATGTTCTTTCTTTTTATGCCGATCAGCAGTTTCGGCAGGTACAGTACCATCGTCCAACTCAGGGGGACATTGCTGCCCATAGTGTAGAGAGTACACTAGAGGTATCTCAGGATCAGGCAGCGTATAGGACTCATCGTCCTCCTCAGACCAGATGGAGTATTTCCAGGTCTGTCTGAGGTATTGCAGCCGCTCTTGGCGCTCAATACCTTCGGCCTTCAGGTACAACAGCCGTCGGAGTTCTTGAGTGTCATGCTCAGACAATGGCATGTTATTAGCAGCAGGCCGTGCCAGAGCATCAGTACTCCTGGCCACGGGTTCATCTGTGTGCACAGGCTGCATGTGTAGCACTGGTTTCCCAACAGAGGAAACGGGTTCAGAGGTGGACTCTAGATCTACCTCCTCTAGCAACAGCTGGGCCAGGAAAGCACTATGTTTTAGGTCAACACAGCTGGGATCAACAGAGGGAATAGTGCTGGCGATCTCAGACAGTTGGTCGTCAGCATCCTCTTTTACAGCTGCAGGTTCCAGATAGTCATCAGGAGACTCACACCCTGTAAGTGTGGCAGATAGGTGCTCAGGAGATCGATTTTTGAGATCATAAAGGGTCAGGCCACGATTTTCGGCCATGACTTCTTTTAGTAGCACCTGGTCCAGGTCACACAGGGGTACTGGATTGAGAGATCCATCGATGATGGACAGGAAACTGGCCCACTCAGGGGCCTGCATAGCTGTGTCTGAGTCCTCAGGCACATAGATAGGGCCGTCGGGGAGTTGCACTCTTCCCACGGTCATTCGGTCAAGCATACGGCGCCAGTAAGCATGTTCACCAGAGCAACCCCAGTCAGGGGTGCACATAACAACCCTTCCTCCCTCATAAGCCATCTTGGTTAGAACCTTCGCGAGCAGGGAGAAGGGAGGGTTAGCATACGCTAGGCCCATTGCTTTCCAGAAGAAACGGAAAGCATTGTTCATTTGTTTCGAGCAGTACAACTGCATGATGTGCTGTTGTTGGCTCGCAAACAATTCCACCTGGATCTCATCCAGGTTTACCTGAAGGGCCGCCAGTCCATTTTCGAGAACATGACGGGCCAGTTGGTAGTTTTCAGTACGATAGTTCGTCTTGGCTGCGTAGCGCAGCCCAGACTCTTTTCGTCCTGACAGCTCCAAAGGAACGGAGAATAGCCCACTGCCAAAGTCGCAGTGCAAAGAGTAAGGACGCTGTAGGGACAGCATTTTAACCTGGGGGTTTCTTCTTAGAAAGTCAGTGCCAATGACAATGTCAAAGGCGTCAGTGTCCAACACTCTGCAGTGTTGGGTCACGGTTTCGTCGCCCAGACATATGGTCACATCGACCCCCCCCAAGGAATGGATGGTACGCCCATCCCCAACTCTTATGGCCACAGTCTTAGTCTTCCTGAAAGTTTTAAGCAGGCGCCGGGCCACTATGGAAAGTGTTGCACCGGTATCAAGCACTGCTCGAAAAACCTGATCCCCGATTTTCACGAGGATCCAGAAAACCAAGTCCTCCTCTTCGCAGCCGCCCCCCTATTCCTCATCAGGGAATTTCACATCCACTCCTGCAGCCATGAGGGACTTGGCCATCCAGGCCAAGCGCCTCTTCTTAGAATTATTCCCCTCAGGGGTAGCGTTATCCCCTTGGGGTCGCTTCTGGGGGACACCTGCGGCAGGAGCGGGTGTGGCAGCAGGAGTAGGCGTAGCAACAGGCGCTGATGAGCGCCTCTGGGGGTTAGGGGGTCCAGTTTTGCCACCCCCCTTGCCACCTCCTTTACCTTTATCCCCATTCGGGGGATTCCTGGCGGGAGTCGGGGTCTTCTGGCGCTCCGCCTCCTGACGCTTGAGTTTGTCACTCTCGCGTTTCTTGATGTGGCATTCGTCCTCATAGTGACGACGTTTGCCACAGTAACCGCAGGTGATGGTACACCTGAAGTGGTCCTGATGGGTCACAGTTTTCCCATCTTTAGTATGCTGCTGACGTTTCATCTGCAGCATACACCCACTGCGGAGATCGCAGTCAGAGGCATGACAGGGTCCCCCCTTGTCATTGACAGGTCGGCAGTAAAACAGGGGAGGTGTGCCTGCATCAGTTGGAACCTCGTTCATGGCACGTAGGTTGCCCCTCCCTTTACCGCCTCCCTGGTTAGTGTTTGTGGGATTTTTATGCCCCTTCCCTTCGCCACGTTCGGGGGTAGGGGTACCACCTCGTCCCAAATGCTTCTTGAGGAACTTCTCCATGTGGGAGTCGTTCTCTCCCTCAATAGCTAGCTCAATCAGGAGATCCACCAGTGTATCATACGAGTGGGTCCTGCTCTTCCTCTCAGAGGTTGAGCGGCAATCATCCCACGTACGCTGGGGGATCTTACTCATGAGCCACAGGTGGGGCTCAGTGGCTCCGTAGGAGCCCACATCCATCCTCGAAAATAAGTACTCCATGTCGCACACATACTCAGAAATTCGCGCAGCGGATGGAAACTCCGGGAGCATAGGTAGCTCCTCGATTTGTGTGCGTACGCTGAGGTCAGTCTCATAGACTGGGAATGTTTTCTCTAACCTCAGGAGTACCTCCGCCCAAGTAGAACAGGTTTTCACAATCTGTTTGACCTGTTTTTGCAAAAATTTCTTTTTGCATGAGCGTTTTAGCAGTGAACAATCGGTGGCCACATCCACATGGGATTGGCCAGTCAACAAAAGGAACTCCGCAAATTCTTCTGCCCATTCAGGCAGGTTTTTAGGGTCGAACTCCGGTAGTTCCAGCTGGATGTTCGCCTGGGCAATTGGTCTGCCCATCTTCCCACCCCCCCGAGTTAGGCCTGAAGGCGACACGCCGGCAAGTGGGGCCAGGGCTGACAGCCCTCTTCTCTCACTCTCTGTGACAGGCAGGTCCTGTAGATCCGCCATAGGCACAGTCCTGGCACGGGGGTGAAAGGGGCTGGGGCAGGTAACCTTAGGCAACAGCCTTGAGACCCTCGATCTCTTGAGATCTTCGTCCAGGGTACTCAGCCCTGGAGAGAGAGAGAGGAACTCAGGCTTGGGTAAGGGTTCTGCAATACCCAGTTTAGCCTTAATGGCCTCTGATAAGGCCGTCACATCTGGATCTTCTGATCCAGACAGGAATTTGGCCAGTAGCTCGGCCGTTTGATCCAAGGCACCGTAGGTCGGCCTCGGATGGTGTTCTTCGACTCGTGTTGGGCCCACTTCAGGAGCCCTTGGGGTTGGGTACTCAGGTCGTAGTCGTCTTGGCAGGGATGCTGTGGACGGAGGACCAGAGTGTGCATAGGACCCTAGATCTGTACGTGGTCTAGATCCATGTACAGCTAAGGGCTCCTCTCCATCTTCCCCACGGATGGATTTGTAGTACTCTTCGTGCATGATGTACTCATCCATCTTCATCTTCAGCTTCTCATATTCCTCAGGTCCTTCAATGGCAGTTGAGGATGAAGCTGGACAATGGGATCGTGATACTGAAGCAGCCACACGTCTGTGGAGGTGACTGAAGCTGTCTCCACCGTGTGCTGCTAAGGCCTCGGTGGTAAGGCCTTTATTCTTCTCCGCCCTTCTGCGTTCTGGATCTCCTTGGGACCCAGATGCGCCACTGAGGTGATGTGTGTAACGTACCACGACTTGACGTTAACCCTGAGATCCCAAATCCCTCAGGCGGCACCATGCAGAACAACTCCGTAATCACAGCTGATTTAACAAACAGGACATTTGGTGCCTAAAACAAGCGATAATGTTTTATAATAAAACATGCGCTATTTACAACACAGTGCGATCTCGATTTATCTACAATGCGCATGCGCGACCTGCGATGCGGGCAGTGCACTGGTCTGCTGCACGCCCACCCAAGACAGTCCAAGGGGACCAGGGGCTGGCTGACACACACAAACAGTGGCAGCCAGTGCACTGCGTGCCAAAAACAGAGCAATAATGTACACAAAAAAAATAGGCACTCAGAAAAAAAATACCAAGCACACAAAAATTTCTAGAACACCCCGGTGCCCAGCGATGGAACCCCACCTGGTGTCAGGGGCTCTTTGTGTGTTTAGTATACAAACAAAATAGCTATTTGCATCCTGTGGCGTCAACCTAAAAAGGAGGCTTGCCAGGCCCCTCTGCCCATCCCCCAATGGTGGCCACCCATTGGTTAGGTGGGGCAGCGTTCCTATTTACCTGCTGACCCCATACAGGAAAAAAAAATTAGGAACTACTCACTGCCCATTGCCACTTTTCCTGCACCAAAAAGAAAACCCCTGCTCAGAAGTTTGGTTGTATAAAAAAAAACAACAACACAACACAAACAGACATAGCAGCAAATTGACAATAAAACTGCATGTGGACTGACCCACAGGGTACAAACCCTTACGCTAATGAACAAAGCTGCTGGTCCTCCAAGCGACTTAAGCCCCATGTATCAGACTTATCTTAAAACTTGTGCGCCAACTTAACTTCTGAGCATCTCGAAGGGGAATGGTGCTTGGCTGGGTCTTGAGGGGGGGATTGGCCTGCCTTGGTGGCTTGATGGCCCCCCGATTCTGATCTGCCGATCTGCAGAGAGTCAAAGGAAAGAAAACAGTGAACTATAAACATAATATAGACAACGTGCACGCAGCGCAACGTATGTAACAGCAGAGTGCAAAGTACACACACATTGCAAATCCCAGCCAACCCTGCACAGTAAGCTGCCGAAGCATGCAAGAAGCCGCAAGCAGAGCAATGCAGGGCAACAGCAAAATGCAAAGTATACCCTCGGAGCATAGCCCTCGGAGCGAAAAGGCTGTTGGCACCAACAAGCAGCAGCGAACAGCAAAAACTCGCTGAGCGCATACACAAACTACCTGCACAGTGGGACTCCAGAGCTGAGCTATTCCTGCTCCGTGCTCATAGTCGTCACCGCGCTGGCACCCTTGAAAAAGGGACTCTCAGATTCAGAATCTAAAAACACAAACAAGGCTGCATATCAGTGCATGCCTAAAAGCACAGCGACAGTTTTTTTTCAGAGCCACAGGTGCTTGGTGTCAAACGCAATTTTGTCATGCAACTTATTTGAGCCAGATTCAGGCCAAACCGGCGAAAACAAAAGAAACAATGGCGACGCACCCATGTTGGTCTCACAAACGACCGTGGTCGCTGACATGGCAAGTAGGGAGGCCGGGCTGGGTCTGAAAACAGTGTATGCAGTGGGAGACTGCCACCTACGTGGCCCTCCACTGTGCAAGCGCGCCCGAACGCACGCACTGCACAGACACAACCTTGAACTTGTGCAAAAGCACTGATGTTGACTGCTTCGCTCCTGGCGCTCCTCAGTTCGGACTCACGAAGTCGTTGACAGCGTCGTTGGCTGGCGCCATTTTCTGCCACCACGAGCTCGGCGTTTGGGCCTGCCAGCCGCCATAACAGCTGCAGCGGGTGCAATGGCAGCCGCGACAGCAAAATTGGTCCTCCCTGACGAACTTCGAAAGTCCTTGGCGACCTGGACTGATTTGCTTTGAAACTCCACCAGAGCTTGCTCCAAAATGCAGTCGAGGTTGATCACAGCGGGCACGTCCGCAGATGCCTGATTACCTTCAAGGTCGCCTGGACCGTCGTTCGTTGGGAACGCACTGCCTGAACACATCGTCACTGCCACCAGTTCGTCCTCCAGCATAGTGTCAGGCATGAACGAAGGAACACAAAATTCACGGCAGGGAGGCACAAACCCCACAGCCCTAGGCTCACCCTCAAGGCACCGAAGCACATTTTGCGGCTGCCACACGCGCAGTTTGCGTGCGTAGTCCTGACACTCCATGTCCCACTGCGCCGCACGACGAAGAACCTCACGAAGCGCTTCCTCCCGTCGCTCGGGCACTGACGAACTGCACAGCCGGCGCACACTGGAACTGTCCAAGCTCTTGATCTCGTCAACCGACTTGATCTTACAGCGGCGGCGCGGCATCTCCGTCCCGTGTCTCAATGCAGCCTAACGAAATCGTTCTGGTCAAGTTTGTTAAATTGTAACGTACCACGACTTGACGTTAACCCTGAGATCCCAAATCCCTCAGGCGGCACCATGCAGAACAACTCCGTAATCACAGCTGATTTAACAAACAGGACATTTGGTGCCTAAAACAAGCGATAATGTTTTATAATAAAACATGCGCTATTTACAACACAGTGCGATCTCGATTTATCTACAATGCGCATGCGCGACCTGCGATGCGGGCAGTGCACTGGTCTGCTGCAATGTGGTGCTCGGTGTGGTGGTTCACTCATTGGGTGGACCACACTGCCCATTTGTACTTGGACAGTTCGGATAGGCCAGGTCCTTACACTTGGTGTGGACATGTTGGACTTGTTGTTGAGCTTTTGTTTTGCACTTCTTCTCAGGGTCGGTTCAAAAGGTCACAAGGGACTGTCTCTGCTACCGGAAAGATGTCCTTGAATTATGCCCTAGGTCTTTTGATGTATTCCTGCAAGTTGGTTTTGTAGTGGTAAACCCCAAACCAAAGCAGCAAGTAGAGCAAGGACTGAATATGGATCGATTCAATGATTGGTTTTGGAATCCAGTGTAACACAGAAGGGCTGCAGATAGACAAAGCAGGTATATGCACATAGATTCAATCACAAATGGATAATGCAAAAGGTTTTATATGAAAATTGGTCAGACTCTAGCCTCAGAGGTTGCAATAGGCACTTCATGTGCACTCTTTTGGGTGAAATGGTGCTGGTTAGGACTGAGGGGCATAGATGTCAGGACCACACAGAAAATGACTTGGCCAAGCAACTGAATTCAGAAACAGTTACAAAGTAGGACCACAATAAGTGGTAGAATCAATTGAGTATAGGGGTCTTGGGGTGGGATACCACTTAGGCTTAACCTCCAAGGCCCACAAGCATGGAATGCCTGATTTATTTTGGTATGACCTCCATGAAGGAAGGTACCTCCGCTCAGTTGAGTGGTAGGGGTGAACTTCATGGGGGGGCTAGGGTCACAACCCTAGTTACTTTGAGAAAGTGTACTTTAGGCCACAAAAGAGAGATAAAAACACTTAAGTTTGTCTCAGCATCAACAAAGGGTTTTAAGAGGGGGCTTAGCCTGGATCAAGCCCTCCAAGAAAGACATGGCAGTGACTTTTTCTTACTTATGACCAGCGAGTGGTGCTGTGCACCCTTCACAGTCCCGAAGCCGCCGCCTGCAGACCAGAACACTATTGATGGTTGGCGAATGGTTGTTGATTTTCGCAACCTCAACGCCGAAACCAAGGCGGATTCACACCCCCTGCCCCTCATTGAGGAGGAAATCGCCAAGAGGGCAAGAGGTCGTTTGTTTTCTGTGCTGGATCTCCGTCACGGCTTTCACCAAATGCCGTTGAGGAAGGACAGCCGACCTCTCACCTGTATGTGCACGCCATGTGGCCCAGTCCAGTGGACGGTCATGCCCATGGGCCTGAAGAACGCCCCTTCGTTTTTTCAAAGAATGATGGAGGATGTGCTTTTTACAGCTCATCATGAGCTTCGTGCCTTCGTGAGTGTGTACATAGATGACATAATCATCGCGACAGAGGGGGAGGGACTGACCGAAGCCGAGCTGGTGGCCCTACATGAAAAGCAGCTGAACCAGGTTTTGGACATTCTTGATGCCAATCAGCTGATTTGTGGGCCAAAGAAGGGAAAACTATTTTTAAAATCAGTCGAATTTAGTGGTTCTCTCCTTGAGAATGGCACCCGACTACCCAGTCCAGGGAAGCTCGTCGCTATTCAGAAGTGGAAGCGCCCTGAGACGATCACGGAATTGAGAGGATTCCTGGGTTGTTGCAATTTTTACCACACTTTTGTGCCGAATTATGCCAAATTTGCTGCCCCCCTCACTGAACTATTGAAGGTAGGGAGAGATGCGGGCAAGGCAGGTTCAAAGGTTCGTGTCAAGTGGACTGACGAGTGCGAGGAGGCCTTCCATCACTTGAAGGCGGCCCTCTGCGAAGTCGCCACGTTGCATGTGCCGAAATTCGACCGACCCTTCTACATAAGAACCGACGCTTCTAGGTACGCGATCGGAGCTGTCCTTGAACAGGTTGATGAAGCCACAGGTGATCATTACCCTCTTGCATTTTGGTCGCGGAAGCTAGCTCCACGCCAGATGCAATGGTCACCGCGTGAGCAAGAGACGTATGCCATAATCTGCGCTCTGAAGAAGTACCAATCGTGGGTTGGCACCAATCGAGTGGAGGTCCTGACGGATCATCGATCTTTGGAGTATTGGGCCACCGAACACATTGATACTGTCGCGAGCCCAGCTGGTCGACGGGCCAGATGGCATGAATTTCTCAGTTTGTTTGACCTCCATGTGTCGTATTTGCCTGGAAAACACAACACGGTAGCGGATGCTCTGAGCCGATGGGCTTACCCCGCTTCAGAGGGGCTGCAAAGTACCAACATCCATGGTACGGAGCAGGACCGCCACGTCGTAATCGAGTGGGATCAAGAAGAAAAAAAGCTCATTCGACGTGAATGCATGCAATGCTCTGTTAAACAGCATGCATTACCGTGTAATGATATCACGGCCTTCTCAGATCCGGCGCATGCCCATGAGATTATTACCAAATCACTGAAAGTCGTGGAGAAAGTCACCGATCCCTCCTCAGGGAGTGTGAAACGGTTCGAGTATACCCGACCTGTAAGTGGATTTCGGTTGATTCAGGGCATTAAGCGTCGAGATCCGGCCAAAACTCCACCCGTGCCGAAAGATTCCCTTATCATCCGTGACTGGACGAATGATTATCTGCATGATTCCATGTTTAAAGAGGTCTTTGAGAATCTCAAATCCAAAGATGCTCACAAGGATGGAATTTTTTCTGAATATTCGTTGGATGGGGGGAAGCTGTGGATGGAGGGTAAATTGTGTGTACCAGACGCCCTGGCCCCCCGAGTGTTAAACTGGTGGCACAAATGGGAGTCCCCCCACGCACATGGCCGTAGATTATGGTCGATGATTAAACATAGGTTGTTTGGCTCAAGGCTATATACTCATTGTATGAAAGTAGCCGCCGGATGTGCCCAATGTGCTGTCTCGACGCCCCCCAGCGCGAAGAAGCACGGCCATCTGAGGCCACATCCTATTCCGGAGCGCCTCTTTAACAGAGTCACCAGTGATTTTTTCCATCTTGGTGAACTCGACGACGAAGAGTGCCATTGGACCAACAAAAAGGTCAATGGAGTGCTCCTTATTCAGTGCCGTCATTCCGGCTACATTCAGGTGTTGCCTTGTAACATCGAGTCGATGACTGGCAAGGCTGCCGCCAAATGGTGCGCGCAGACCTGGATGGGAGGTTGGGACGTCCCATCCGAGGTGGTTACGGACTCAGGCAAAGAGTACACCTCCGAATGGTGGAGAGAATTATGTGCTCGCCTTGGAATCCACCACCTGAGATGTGAAATCCACTCACATCGAGCGCTGCCTGGCGAAAGAGCCGGCCGCTCTATTATAAATATGCTTCGTAAGGAGCTCGCCAGTGAGAAAGACTTCCATTGGCTTGAAGTTCTCTTCGCATTGCTTCGCCGTTACCACAACACGCCATTGTACCATGGCCTTTCTCCAAATGAAATTGTCTTTGGACGAAAGAAGTGTTGGTGGAACATGCCGTTGAATAATCCTCGCCCTTGTAAAGATGCTTCGTTGTTTTCGGACGAAATCCAACAAGCAGAAAAAACTGTCTCGAAATTAATCGATAAGCATCAAGCTGACTGGCTTTGGGTCCAGAATCAAGGCCGAAAAAACCCCCACAATTTTGAAGTCGATGATCGAGTTTGGCTTCGAAAATCCGAAACCACCCTGGACGGAGATGATAAGCTTCTTCCCTTGTGGGAGGGGCCATTCGCTGTTACAGCGCGTCTAGGTGAGAACAGGTGGAGGATTCGTGTGGATGTCAGCAGGGAAATTGAAGTTTCGGGCGATCGCCTCAAGAGAGAGATCCCCTCCCCCAAGGATCCGGTTAAACCCCTTTTTTGGACTTCGAAATTTTTGTCCGATCGGGTCATCGAAGGGGGGAAGTACGAACTCAAGAGGATTTTAGAAGCAAGACATGACGAAAAGGGCGAATGGGAATTTCTATGTGAGTGGAGGGGCTTTGATTCCAGTCACAACAACTGGGAACCAGCCCATTCTTTTGTCCATGGGTACACCAAGGGGTTCATTGACTTCCTCAAGAAGCACCCCGAAATTGGCGTACTCCTGACAGACTGTCTGTCGAAACCAGACAGACAGGTGGAGAGCGACAGAAAAAAACCTGTGGTGAATCGAGATCCAGCCTTTTACGGCCCTCAGCAGCCACCTTCCAGGGCTGATCCGTCGATCCCCCCTCCTGCGGTCAGGCCAGCCCAGGAGCCAAATGAGGACCAAGCTTCGATTTTGGCCGCTGATTTGCAGCGCCCAAGCCGTACGAGGGCCCGACCAGACAGGTTGGTGGTCACATGTATTCGTGCTTGGCCGAATTGAGGGAGACCCGTCGTGACTTGAGTCGCCGACGCCAGAATCTGGGTAACAGTCGTCTAGTCCAGGGCGTCATGGCACTCGTCGCTAGGGCTCAAGGGTGTAGGTTCGAAACCCTTGCATGTCCAACTCCTACAAAAGCTCCAGCCTCGCCCCGTCGACCACTTATTCCAATGTGAGTGTTCTGACGACTTGAAAAAACCACATTCTGCTCAATCCACTGTTCATTCTTCCTGATTACGACATGATATGGAGAACTGCGAATGTTTGATAATTTGACGTCAATCAACCTTTCTTTGGTCTCCGTTCGGCAGACAAGGCGTAGATACGCTGCTGAAAGCCACGGAGTGTGCTGCCGTGTCCAGAAAAAACCAAACTCAGGCTTAATTCAGGCAGATTCGGGGTAATCTTGTCTCTGTTGGTCTGTGCATCTTTGGAATTTGGCTACTCGTGCAGATGGAAGCAAATGTACATAGTAAAAACGCTGGCCAGCGACATTCACACACACAGCACACAGCGACATTCACCCCTACAGGCACCCCCTGTAGTACTGGCGGCACTAGGTGCGACGCCAGGAACTCAGATCTTACCTTCATTTGCCGTGATGCTGAAGCCAAAGTCCAGATTCAGATCCAGATTCCTTGAATTTACCTTGAATTCCTCAGGTTTGTCCATCATTCTGCGCAACAGTGCAAAACCCCGACGTCAATTGTTCAGACAACCAAAATACACCGAAGCTACACCGAGTGTATTTTTGGCACACGCCAATGTGAGCTCAATCCGACCTGAAACTGTCGAAAATGGTGAATCCAAGTGTCTTGTGGGACTCAATCGAATTATGGGCCTTGTCCAAGTCGATTGACACCGCCGCCACTGTAAATAAAGGACTATTCGGTGTCTCTCAGTTACATACTGTCAGTAAAGCGCCTTCAGCGAACCTTCGGCGCGTTACATGCCAAGGATCCAGGGCCATCATGTCCCATCATGATGCATCATCACATGATCCACATTTTCATGGAATCTGTTGGATGCTCGCGAACCAACGTGCCGGAAAGCACAATTGAGCTGAATAAACGACAATATATATTAACTCTAGTCTAAACGAAGGTGTTAGTAGTTTCAGTTCTAGACATTCCGCTTCAATTCACCTTCATCTTAGGAAAATGAGCAAATTCCCCTCATTTTAGGACAGTTTAGGTTGATTTCCCTGTCATCTCCTCTCATTCAACGAAGTTAGGCAAGTTAGGCGAAGTTACTTCGTTGACGCTGATGTTTTTTTGTTCACTTAGGGCCTGCAGACTACATTTGTATTTGTTTTCCCTCTCTGTGATTGTTTCATCTCCTTCATCTCTGCTCAAATTGATTCTCAATCTTGCTGAATCTTGTGATCATCCACCAGATGCGCCAAATCTGAGTCACATGCTGCACTTTTCAGAACGAGAAAAGCGGGAGTAACACGATGTAGAGTACGTGGAGGACACCGTAGCGTGCCCGCGACAGCTCAACTGTGCCAGAGCGCCGAGATGTCACTCCATTTCTTGATTCTCCCACTCAATCCAGCATTAATCTACCTCATTCCCAACCAGGGCATGGTTTGGTATCGATTCTCGATACGTTTTCATGCTTTTTAGCCCCTGACCTAATGTTTTACTGCCCGGAGGACTGTTCGTCACTCCCCATTCTGTCTCATTTCAGGTTCATCCATCCTGATTCAGTGCTAATTCAGCCCAAATCAGGTCAGATCAAGCAGATTTCGCCCCATCGAGGCTACATTTCTATTTTTTTCTGGGACTTACCCGCACTACATTCTTCGTTGACGTAGAGGCACACCCCAGTGTGTTTTTGGAGGGGGAGTGTAAGTGCGGCTAACCCCCATCTGCTCAGATTTTCGCAGATCTGCCCCAGATTGGCTACATTTTGGCCATTTTCTCTGCTTCGGCGGAATCGCCGCCCCGCAGCTCAGTCTCAGGATCAGACCTATATATTTCTGATGTGCCGGATCTGATTCCGCGGTCCATTCATCGTAAATCCGCCGCGTTCCGATCATTTACCCGGAATCGCCATTTGCCGCTGACGCGCGTGCGCGAGCCAGATCGGCCAAATATTTTTTCACAATCGGATTTATATAAATCTTTTCAGACAGATATGGACACTCAGATGTACTTAGGATTATCCGCATCAATTTTCTTCATAGACTGGGATTTTTTGCCGGATAACAATCAGCATGGATCTTGCCTCCGTTGTCGCCGCTCTTGCCTCCGTTGGTGTCCGTGTATCCGGTTCTGCCCCCAACAGCAGCGTTCAGGTCGACTCCTTGCGTGCCTGCCCCCCCGGTCTTGCCGGCCCTGAGCCCTCCAGCACCATCCACGACCTAGGGCAGCACTTTCAACAGGCAACAGCAAGAAGACGAAGAACTTGACAAATATCAAGCTGGACCAACTGGCTGGTCCAGTAATACGGGTTCACATGCCTAAATAACAGGAAAATTAATGTAGCATTAAAATCTCATTAAAAAGGCAATAAAACCTATATTTTAACAACTTTCTGAGTAGTCTATCTTGTCACAGGCCTTGTCAATATCACGTAAATTGCCGTCGGCGACAGCAGGCGCCGACAATCGCGACAGGCCTTCTGAAGCTTCTAAATTGCTTCAAAATAGCTTCTAATACATTAGAACCTTCTAAAATGGCATAAAACATGATTAAATCACATTATAAGCATATGGGATGTGATTATTCATGTATGGCTACTAATGTAATCTAGATCTCTGCTCTGTGTGGTGTACCTAAGAGCAGTAGACTCTAGCAGTAAGCTATAGGCTTGAAATATGAGCCAAATATGAGTAAATATCCTAGTATCTTAGGATCTTGAAGCTCTATGAGGTCTTGTAGAGTTCCTCCAGAAACCTTCTGAGAGGCCCAAATGCCCCAACTTATTACACCCCCTTCCTAAGCTTCATGCACATTCACTAAGAATGTTCATGACAAGCTGATAATCTAACATAAGGAGGGGTATGGGCATAAAGAACGCTCATATTCAATGTTCTGAGTGTCTACTGTAGTGCCTTACTACCCCCTTCCTAGAGGTAAAGACGTATCTTCACCTAAGAGGGTAAAGTTCCTGAGTCTTAAGTACGTAAAGTAGGGCTCAAAATGAAACATGAAAAACACTAAGCAAAAAGCTAGCATACAAAGTATGAACAATGACGACCTAAATCCTCAGGCAAAATTTGAGGGTAAGAGTAATACACCTGGATGTAGATGTCTAGATTACAATGAGCTATACGGAAAATCAATAACAATTGAGAATGAAACGCAACATGTGGGGTTAAACCGGAAATTCAAGCTGTGCCCAAGCTGTCTATTGACATGACATGGTCTGCGTCATCCATAGAGAGGATATACCACCTTACTCAATGGGCGCTTGGCACCAACCCCGAATGCTCCGGCTGGATGCATTCGGGTACCTGCAATGGGTTTCTTGGCCTGCATTACATGGACAGCGAAAGCGAGGCAGCATCAGTAATGAGTAACTCTTGATTAGTTTAGCGGGACGGATTTGAAAAGGGTGGGGGGTGGCAGTCACGATGAGACACAACTCATCTGACCCGGATCTGCTCTTCCTTATCCTTGGGTCATTCAAGGATTGATCCGTAAGGGGGTATGGGGATTTATACTAACACTTCAACCAAAAAGGCGCTGAAAGATATAGTTCTTCATTACTGACCTTTTACTCATACCTTCTAGCTATCACTAAACAAAGCTGAAACATCAGTCACCTATCATGCCTAGAAATCATGTACAAAAGAATCAAAATTCCGTCACGGCAATATGCTTTGCACTCCAACCTATGCAACATATGCACCATGGCACACCAGGACATAGCACACAGCAATCTAATGAGATATGAAGCTAGCGGGAATACTGATTTTGTGTAGAAATATCCTAAATGACTTAAATCACCAATGCAAATAATTTGCACGAAAAGGCGAAAATGTAGAAGTGTGTTGATCATGTAAATTCAGAGAAAGAAGATGTATGGGTTGTGGGAGGTGCTAAAGATGACAAAGCCAATGAATTGTGTGTGAGTGTAGGGGATGGGTTTACGGGTAGGGGTGGGTTGGTCCCCTGGGGTTGTTCTAAAACGAAGTAGGTAAGTAGTCATGGCGTTGGAAAGGTCGGCTCTTTCCTAGATGGACCGTTTAGCTCGAAAGCAAGCCTACATCCTACCCAACTGGAGGGTCGCCACTGCCCCTATAAGCGAGATTGGAGGGTCGCTACTGCCTCATATAAGCGGAATGAATGGTTTGTTGTCTGAGACAAGTAGAAGTAGTAAATCTCCGAAAAATGCTTATCGTAGTCAAAGTGTGTTCTGTACCTTACCGGAAGACCAATCAACGGCGAGCCCCTTGCCCAGCAGATGGTTGTACAAGGCCATCCGTGCGGGGGCCTGTCTTCCTACATGATGAATGCATGCCGCTCAACTGAATTCCAGGATTCAGGCTATCCTCATGGAGCTTAACTCCGTCATCTATCTCTACCGCAAGAGAAGGGGTCTATCCAACTGCATGCACAGTAGCTATCGACCCGCGCGAGGGTAGAATCCTATACACCGTAGGCATTCGCCACCTTTCGATAATCCTTTTCAATGAGCCTACCGTAGTGCACTGCTTGGTCTCGGTGGCTACCGGCGTAGGACTCTTCACTAACACACCGCGGAATGCCAAGTCACAGGCTTAGTGACCAAACGTAAACCTGTTCACTTGTGTTACACAACAAAGATGTGGCGAGGTGAGACCAATGTCGGCTATAAGCGGACAGTGACTATCTGCACGAAGGAAGTGACCTACATGTTGGCTCGTAGACAAAAGCTGGATGGAAGTGGTACTACAGCAATTCCTCAGAGTGTGATATCCGCACAAATAAATGGAATAATCAAATGACTCATGGTAGGTGTTTGTGTGTATGTTGTTTGTGTAGTGTGATGAGGGAGGGAATGTGTGAAAAAAGAATCCAATTGGGTCTGCCATGCGTCTGATGGTTTGGTTGGGGGTGACAGAGATTGTGATGGAGACTGTAGTGTTGTAGACTGCGGACACTCAATTGAGCACTCTCAAACCCGGTACATGAGGCTGTACCAGGCGATCGAGCGAAAGTTAACGAAGCGGAACGTACCCGCAGTGGTTCGGTAGCAAATTTGAGGATAAACTAGCTCTTTAGACCAAATGACCTAGGTCAATGATCGCGAGGGTTGGAAAAAGAGATTCATTCCTCACAACTTGCAGTTAAGCAACAAAAGTTGAGGGGATACGAATTGATTGTTCGTCGGCGAACCAAAACTCGGGGTCTATTGAGCAAAGGTGCTCATAGAACCACGTAGGGCAGATCAATTACGGACCATATTGCATGTTGAGCGCTATGGGGAAACCCTTGCAATAAGGAAGTAATGAAATAAGTATGAAATGTAAGATTTGCAAAGTGGAATGCAAAGAATGAGTGACCTGCCGAGCGGAATGAATGAAATGCAATCCGAATGGAGAGTAGAATACGTCACTAGTCAAACGCTTGCCTTGACGGCCATGCAATGAAGGATGAGGTGCATGGTAGAGTGAAATGAGGACAAATCACTTCCTAGCTCAAATGCAATTGTGCTCAAATGAAACAATGGATGATGTAAAACACACAGCTTGCCAAAAATACCAAGACTGAGGCTCATAGGGCAACCGTAGGCCGTACAAGCTCAGCACACCCCAATGCGACACAGGGCAACCGTGGGCCGTGCGTCTACGTGGGAAGCCAATGCAACACAGGGCAACCGTAGGCCGTGTGTATGCGTAGGCCAGCAGTGGGTTGGTTAGGGCAACCGTAGGCCGTAACCAGTGCCCAGCACTCACTTCAGGTCAGAGGTAAAGGGATGAAAAGAAGTTAAATGGAATCGCACACTAACATTCCGGCCTGCACCTACTGGACTGGTTACCTCTATTACAGTACCAGCGCCTTGCGGCACTTCTCCTCACCACCCTGCCCTACAGGGGGAGGACCAGAGACATTAAGCTGAGTTGAACTCAACCATTAGCATTAGATTTATGATACCATAAAAGTCAATGCATCTCCTGTACTAGCTAGTTAGCTAGCTAGCTAGAGTAAGTAAGTAAAAGTAAGTAAGTGTTGCAAGCTTCTTCCGCGGCCATGTACCAACATCAACCTCTCTCATCGGAAAATGGTCACAAGGACCCCGAGAGAGGTTAATGCCAATGGTTTGGTCGAATTCGGTCGTTTAATGTTTCGCTTGGGTGCTCCTGCATTGAGTCTTCTCTTTCCGCCTTCCGCTCACACCCATCAATTGCCTCCCTACTCCCTGGTGGCAACAAGCCCCACGCCTTCTTTGTCCCTGGGACAACGGGCCAGCCGAACTGAGCCACTCAGCCTGGGGAGTCGAAGGGAAAGGCTTAGACGGTGAATGTGGCGGATGCAAACGGTCTGTTAATGGTTGTGGCCAAGCTTGTTTTGTGGCCGAAAAAGACAACAAAATGTTTCACTATTTACTGTGTGTCTAAAGTAATTCTAAGGTATCTACCTCTCTACCTAGGCTAAGCCTAGTTAGAGTGAATCAAAACTGATGCAAACAATCACAACATGCGATATCATACAATGATTCAAGGTTAGAAGACCAAAGACTCGCGAATGGTTTTGCAAAAGAATGATGTGAAAACCTGTTTTTTCTTGAAAATGCCCAAGTTCTGTAGCACTTTTCTATACTATGTTGCTGAGATGTCAGAAGAAGAATATCTGCACTGTATAGCGCATGTCTTCAGGTTTTCGAAACATATTTGATGTTCCCCCAACTCATCATAGGTTGAGAGAAATAGAAGTTGGGGGGAGACACATGAATCTCACATGCAACATATGCTGAAAAACCATCAAAGAAGCATAAGGAATTCGAACTTTTTCACTGGTATCTCACTTTTAATAAAATCCAGTGGTTGGATATCTGCAAACTAGACACCATTACCTTTCCAAAACAGCTTTGATGACTTTCCAACTCACCATAGGCTCTGCGAAAGGTATTTTTCTTGTACCCTCATGAACACAAACATTGAATACATGCTTTCATGCACTAAATTGACGACCATGGGAAAAATCCATTCTTGACCACAGAAATTCAAGGTAAACATGTTTTTGAAACTGCATGCTCCAGTGTTTGTAAAACACCTTGGTTCAGGTTCGAAGTCACCATGGTCCCAGAGAAATGATTAAAACTCCAAAACCATTTTGCATGATTTTTCACCAAGTGGTTTGGGTGGTAACTTGTGGCATTTTTACAATAGCCATCCTCATTTTTTGAAAATGAAAGCGACCCAGGGTGAAAAAGCACATACTTCAGTGTTGTTTAGAAAAATAATATGAAACCTCAAACCTTTTTTCTCTGGGAGATATGAAGAAAGCACAAAAGGCACTTTTGAGGGGTTTTCATGGGGTGGTTCATGGGTGAAGTTGTTGAGGATGCGGAAATTAGTACAAAAATTGATCTCAGGTAAGTGAAGTATGGAATAGAAGCGTTTTACTGTCTACTTTTCATATATGCTTAGTTAAAAAATTTTCAGCGCAATGGCGCGAAGATATGCGTAAAACACCAAAAGTCATTTTGGGGTGCTTGAGAGGGTTGGGCAAAAAGAGATTCATGGGTCATCTTGAAAGAATCACAGAAAATAGCCCTTGTTGAGTTGAAACAAGATGAAAACGTTTTTTGGGACTCAGCGCTCTCTAGTTTACGGTAGCGCTTTACTTGACGTGTTTCGAGCCGATGGCGCCAAGTTTTGCGTAAAATAGTGTAGGCCATTTTCGACATTTTTGGCCTTTTGGAACATCAAAAGTTAGTGAAAAACTTCAATGAAATCATAGCTCTGAAGGGGAAGGGAGGGTGGGAAATCGACAATCAAGCTACTGGCGACACGCTTCCAGCTAGAAAAGCGCGTCAAAGCGCGTGAATAGACGACACAGGGCAACCGGGGGCCGTCTGCAATGAAACAATGAAATGCAACAACACAAACATCAAAGGCATGCTATGTTACACTTCAAAATTGCAAAGCACAAGGCTGCAGCAGTCTGCAGCGCCTCGAAAACGCGTTGTCGAAGTCCTCCAGCGCTGGTTCACGTCGCTCAGCAGCGCGTAGGTCCAAGATCTCCACGATTTTCGACTTGTTTTGACCACTCTTAGGGTATTCTTGAGCAACTCAAAGTAGTCCTTAATGAAACTTCAATATCTTCAAGAAAATCAACTGTTCGAACTTGTAGGAGGCTCCAGGAAGTCCAAAGCGTCGCTTTTCCTGGTCTTTGTCGTCGTCGTCGTCGCTGCAGCGCGCTTGGAACTGCGCTCTCCCAGATTCAAAGTAATTTCAAGGGTTTTTGGAGGTATTTGGAAGGATACCTTCAATTATTCAAAGTTTCTCCGACTTTTCATTAAATTCAAGCAAGGAACTCACCATTATGGAACAGCGTACGCTGGCCCAGCTTCTGCGCGTCGTCCTCGTCGTCGTCGTCCTGCTCGAACTCAGATTACTGGACTGTCATATGCTTGTGCTTGGGTGCATATAGAAAACCCATTTTCCTTGTCTTGCACTTAAAAACCAAATTGTTTCCAATGTTCTCCATTACAATTGATCTTGTTGGCAAGTACAGGACACAGGCAACAGCAAGAAGACGAAGAACTTGACGAATATCAAGCTGGACCAACTGGCTGGTCCAGTAATACGGGTTCACATGCCTAAATAACAGGAAAATTAATGTAGCATTAAAATCTCATTAAAAAGGCAATAAAACCTATATTTTAACAACTTTCTGAGTAGTCTATCTTGTCACAGGCCTTGTCAATATCACGTAAATTGCCGTCGGCGACAGCAGGCGCCGACAATCGCGACAGGCCTTCTGAAGCTTCTAAATTGCTTCAAAATAGCTTCTAATACATTAGAACCTTCCAAAATGGCATAAAACATGATTAAATCACATTATAAGCATATGGGATGTGATTATTCATGTATGGCTACTAATGTAATCTAGATCTCTGCTCTGTGTGGTGTACCTAAGAGCAGTAGACTCTAGCAGTAAGCTATAGGCTTGAAATATGAGCCAAATATGAGTAAATATCCTAGTATCTTAGGATCTTGAAGCTCTATGAGGTCTTGTAGAGTTCCTCCAGAAACCTTCTGAGAGGCCCAAATGCCCCAACTTATTACATTCCGCTGCATGTGACAGGGGCAGACAAAAACACCATCCACGGTGGCCAAAAGGGGGTATGGGTGAACGTAGTGCTGCCAGCACATAGCAGCAACGGCCCACAACTGTTTCGTTGTAAACATGTATTTGTATACATATTGGATATAGGCTCCAAGTTTATCATCGGCTTTCCTTTTTTGTTACGATTTGGTTTCGCCTTGATACCTGGATTGCCGTACTTGGTGCCCACGGATTGTATTAAACTCCGCCCTTGGACTGGTCCCCTGAGAACTGTGGTCCAATGTCACCAATGTCAGCCCGAACAGGAGTGTCGTGTCCAATGTGTGGCATGCAATTACTTGAAACATTGTCCTCGGCATGGTGCACAGCCCATAGTATGTTTGCAGGCCATGGACAAACATGATAAGATGGGCCTTTTGTATGGGTGTTTAAAGCCAACAAGTGCAGATCCATGGCAGACTGACCCTGTACGAAAGGTCACATGGAATGGTCGCATGCTGATTCATGACATTGGATCTCATTTTGGGACTTATCACGACACAGATTTGGGACCTGACACGGTATATGAAACACATGGCAGTTTTTATAAAAGCCTTCGAGTGCAGCGATGTCATGTCGCTCTACCCGAACCTTTAGTCACCCCCCCTCCAACTTCAGGTGAGGAGCGATGTCCACGCATCGCTAGAACAGTGCATGACCCATATGAATTTGAGCCTGGTATCCAAGCTCATTTTACAACTAATGAGTACTCCGTGGCACTAAGCGGGCTCATGCCAGGTTTTGCACAGCCAGACCCCCCCTTGATGGTAAAGCTGTTGTGTGAGCATGCCAGATCACCGAGGCGTGGCACCCCAGGGTCTGCAGGACTCGACCTATTTGCCGCAGCCGAGGTCGTAGTTCCCCCCAAGGAACGGGTTAAAGTGCCAACTGACTTGGCCATGGCCATTCCAACAGGTTTGTATGGACAATTAGCTTCTAGGTCCAGTCTCGCAGTGAAGTATTGGCTGGATGTGGCCGGTGGCGTCATTGACAATGACTACAGGGACCACATACAAATCATCATTGCCAATGAGGGCTCCACTGAGTACCGGGTGGTGCCAGGTGACAAGCCAGTTGCGCAACTACTACTCAATCGGTATGCAGTATGTGATGTTGTTCAGACAGACAGTTTGGATGAAACAGACCGCAAGGGTGGGTTTGGTAGTACTGACCGTGTGTCTATGGCGGACAAGAATGAAACTACGCCGGGTGACGCACCGCGACCGACACTCCGGTCAGTCCGAACCGAGGCATGTTGTGCAGGTTACTTCCTCCGTGTACAGGAGGAACGAGCCTGGCAAGACTTGCTACTTTCCTATTCCCAATTGTTTTCTGACATGCAAGTCAATCAGCTTGCCGTGCGCATTTCACATTCGACAGCGGGGCGTAGTTCAGCCCAGCTTGAGTTTGAAGCTGTCTTGCATAGCGTGACGTGCCGTATGTTGTGTATTGTGGCATGTTTAGCCCATCATTATCAGTCTGTTCTGAGAGGGCCTGGGCACCTCTCCACTTGTGTTATGTTACAATGTTTTGCAATATCCTCCGGCGTACTCGGAAGGATCATTGCTAAGCCCAGCCTGTTTTTGGGGCTGCGGGCCACGGGAATCCCACGAGGATTGCCTGTGCGTTTAGAGCATATGGTAGACCATAGCCTAGACGTCGTCCTGGGTCAGGCTAACCCAGCAGACGAAGCAACGGTGGAGGTCTTGGACGCCACGTTACTGGCGTTGGGACTTCGATATCCGGAACAGTGTCGTGAGGTGAACAACGAGCTTGGCCAGCTCTCTGGCCGGAACCACAGAAAGGATTCAGATGATACAGCTTGGTGGGAAACAAATTCCGAGGCGGACTCAGAGGGAATGTCCTCTGAAGCGGTTACAGATGATGAGTGCGTGGGCAACTCCACAAACCGCTACAAGCCCCCTTGTGCACCAGACCACTTTATGGGTGGGACGGGCTACAGTCGCGCGGAACAGGCAAACCTTGCCTCTTCGCCTCCAGTGGCTGTAACCGACCCATCTAGTCTAATGTCCATCGAAGCCGATATTCTGAAGTCCTCTTCTCCGGCCAAACCAGTGCAGTGTGGTGCCACATCATCTGTAAAACGGCTGCAGGCCAAGGTGCGCCACAAGCCCAAGTGGCATGCCTTTGCGTCTGTGGCTAGGCGTGGTGATTTATGCCTAAGGCCAAATGTTGTACAATTGGTGCGTGATTGGTGTAGTGAGCGTGAAATCCATATAGATGTAGATGTATTTAGTAAGCATCCCCCCTTGGCCCTTGCTCCTAAAACATTTTCACGGGCTTTCAAGGGGCCTTTGTACAAGGAGTGGGTAGGCTCAACCTTGTGGGTGTTGCCACCCACAGGGATGTACCAAAGAGCTGTCCAAAAGATTTTTGGTGAAGGGTGTAAAGGGTTCATGTTGCTTCCTACCAGAAAGCAGCATGAGTGGTGGTGGATGATGGGGGAAATCACGATTGATTGGGTGGATATCCCCCCTACTTCTGAAATTTTTCAAACCAAGGACGGAAAACCCCTCCGCACACCCCCGGGCGAGCAGTATCGTTTGGTATATTTTGATGCAGTTGGGCAGCAACAAGCTGATATCGACCTCGATGAGGAAGAAGATCAGCAGTTTGGGGTTGGTGTGCCTGTTCATGAAACTCGTGTAGACCCCCACCCTATCAATCCTTACGGTAACCCTGAGAACGTTTCCTGTGGAAACGAACATAAAGATTGGGAACCCCTTGGTGCCTTCCCAGTCGACCAGACTATGGAAGAAATTCAGGCACAGGGAACGAAAGGGCCTTGTGAGAGGGGTGATCAAGTGCGTAATCCTCTTTACAGCAGGTCCATTAGGTCAGTAACCCAGGGTGATGAGCAATACCCTGGTACCGAAAAGTACCGCCAACGCATTGAAGAATATTTTCGGCAAAGCGTCTTTACCTCCAAGAAGCAAAGTGATGTCACTCCAGCTCAATTGAAAGCACGAGGTGAGTTTGGTACCGTACGCCTCAAAGAAAAGAAGGGTGCGGTCGCCAAATCTTGTAAGGCGGTACGTGCCGTAGGAGTTAGGGAGAAAATTTTACAGGAAATGGTGGACGAGTTCATCAATAGAGGGTTTGTTGTACCTTGTAGTGACAAAATGGACTGGGTGAGCAGGGCCTTTTTGGTCCCCAAGCCCAACGGCAAGTGGCGGTTGGTCATTGATTACCGATGGCTCAACAGCCAGTTAGAGGGTTACAATTTTTCGCAACCGGTAATTGAGGACCAAATCGCCAAACAGCGTGGGCGTTTCATTTTTACTTTGGTCGACCTCGAGGATGGCTTTCACCAAATGAGGCTAGCCGAGGAGTCGCAACCGCTCACCGCGTTCATCACCCCCTTTGGTACATACATGTGGACCGTCTTACCCATGGGGGTCAAGGTGGGACCACAGGTATTCCAACGTATGGTACAGCATGTACTCCGTAACTGTATGCCCGAATCAGGTCCATATATTGATGACGTCCTTTCCTCTACTGGAAAACCCCCCCCTGAGCAACGAGGAAAGGGCAAACTGATGGACAGCCATGCATATTGTGATTCAGACCCCCCACTCCCTCATAGTGTAGAAGAATGGGACGCTTGTTTTGAACACCACTACCAAATCTGTTTTCGCATGTTTAAGGCGTTTGCAGATGCTGGACTCACTGTTAAGCCCAGCAAATGCTTCTTGTTTATGCGCCAAGTAAAGTATGTCGGCCACATTTTGCGCAATGGGAAGCGCCTGCCAGACCCAGCCAAAACGCAAGCTGTGGCCAACTGGAAGCATGAGGATATCAAGACGCCAAAAGCACTCAAGGGCTTCCTTGGGTTGGCGAATTGGTATTCCATTTATATTCATAAGTATGCTGACTATGCAGCGCCTCTCATGGAGGCGCTGTCTCGTAAGTATCAGTATGAGCCAATCCCCCCCGACAAGAAAGGTACTTTGGACGGAAACGGCAAACCCGTGAAGAGAAAAAAAATCAAACTCCCCCCCAAACAGATGAAAATCACGTGGAATGCCCGAATGATTGAGGGCTTTGAGAAGCTCAAGGCGGAGATCGTACGAAATGCAGAGTTGTGTCTGCCAGACTTGTCGGGCAGTTGCATCATTGAGTCCGACGCGAGTGACTATGCAGTAGGTGGCATCTTAAAGCAGAAACAGCCCGATGGAAGGGACATGCCTGTTGCCTATTCTTCGCGTAAGCTGCAAGGTAGCCGACAAGGGGATAAGTTTTTGGGTCAAATGGGTTGGACGGTTAGGGAAAAGGAGACTTACGCATTGGTGTGTTGTCTTTTAAAATTCCAGTCCTGGATTGGATTCAATGAGGTTGTGGTCAGAACTGACCACAAAAGCATTGTCCAATGGTATAAGGAAGACTTGTGCACCATCTCCGGCCCGTTGGGACGCCGGGGTAGGTGGCATGAGTTCCTTAGCCGTTTCAATCTATTAATAGAGTACATCCCAGGCGATGACAACGCTGACGGTGACACTCTGTCAAGGTGGGCCTACCCTGCAGGGGCAGCACAGGATACCAAGTTCCATGGGTCTGATGAGGATGCTTTGGGATGGACGGAGGTTGAGCGTCAAGAAAAAACAGAACAGGAGAAAGTTTTGAGACAAAAATACCCCGATGCTTTTGGTGCCTTCACGGCAAGGACTGACATTGATGGTGCAGTCTCCATGGTCACTTTAGGTGACCATGAGGAGCAGGTACGCACACTACGGGCGTGTTATCAACAAGCTCGTGAGCAGTCTCCAGCGGCTACGCGAGCGCATTTTGTAATGCCAGATGCTGTGGTCACCAACAATTTTTCTGAGTTGGTCGCCAGCATACATGAAGACCTCTCCGTCCATTCAAGCTTTGAGTTGCCCGTCACGTTAAAAGAAGTCACTCGCAGTCTAAACAACCTAAGCTGGCATATGGCAGGGGCTGAGTGCCTAGCTGAAGCCTCTGTCCATGCAGTACACGAAGTACCTGTCCCCCCAGACATACATGTATTGTATCAAGATTGGTCTAAGCATTATGCTAAGGACAAGGTGTACAAGCAGCTGTGGGCGGAATTGCAAACCACTGAGTATGTGGATGATCCTAAGAATGACGCATATTTTCTCTTGCAGAAAGGGAAAATATTTCACCAAGGCAAAATTTGTGTCCCAAAAGCAATTTTGTCCAAAGTTTTAGCTGCAGTTCACTCGTATGCCCATCCGGGCATAGATAAAACTGAACAACTTTTCCGCCGACGGTTCAAGGTACTTGATGCTAGGTATAACCCTGTATCTGTATCTGATGCTTGTCACTCATTGGTGCATTCTTGTGCTGTACGTCAACAGACTAAGCCGCGTCGCGGCCGTCAACCTGATACATTGGATAGTAATCCCGTTCCTGAACACATCTTCCACAGTGTTTCTGTGGATTTTGTGGAATTGCCCAATTGTCCTGCCAAGAATGGCATTGTGTACGACTACGCTTTGTGTGTTGTATGTCGCCTAACCGGCTACGTTGTAGCCATTCCGTGTGTAATGAAGGGACTCACATCCTCGGATGTGGCCCAAATGTTTGTGGAGCGCGTATTTGTACACTTTGGTTTGCCTGCTGCCATTTACTCAGATTGGGACAAGTTGATTAATGCAGAGTTCTGCAAAGAATTTTTCAAGTTAACGGGCATTGACGAGTACAAGAGTCCAGTGTATCGGCCAAAATCCAATGGACGTGCGGAGAATGCCGTCCAAATGGTGGTCAACAGTCTTAGGAAACTGCTCAACCAAAAGCACAGCAAGGATTGGGTTCAGCTGTTGCCTTTGGCGTTATGGAGCCTAAATGACACTCCAGGTCCAATAACCGGATACTCGCCTTACCGCCTTGTTTTTGGACGCCATCCCATTGGCTTTGGCGATGGCCCCCCAATTTTGCCTCACAGTGAGTGCAAAGATGCTGTTGACTTCTTCAGGGAGTTAACGGCGGATCGGGAATGGGTCCAGAAGCGGTTGACTGCTATCCACAAGCGTGAGATGGAAGGTTTCCTTGCCAAGCACCCTCGGCAGGTGTTCAAGCCTGGTGAGAAGGTTTTGGTCAAGGTAAACCGACAGGGGCTTGACAAGGAGGCAACCAAACTTAGCCGCTTGTGGAAGGGTCCAGTAGAAATTCTGCAGCGTGTAGGGAAGGGCCGGTATCGCGTCCACACGGAAAAGGGTGAACGGGTGTAGCACACCTTGGACTTGAAGCCGTGTGTAGAGCCTGTGGACGGTGGCAGCCATTCGGTCCATTGGTACCAGGATGTCACAGGTGTGGTAGAGGATCCTACGTACGAGGCCGAGAAGATACTCGCTCACAGGGAAGTAAAAGATAAGAAAGGTAACACTCACATTAAGTGGCGTGTCAAGTATAAGGGTCATGACAAGCCTGAGTGGCAACCGGCATCGGCCTTTATGCATGACATCACGGACCAATGGTGTCAATACAATAAGGCCCAGGGTTTAGACATTAGCCTGAAGGATGTCCGTCCGGATATCTTTTGTAATGTGTTGACTTTGCCCCATTGGGTCCAGCGGTGCTACCCTGAGCTGTTTGAGGAGCTATCGACGACCTCGGAAAAAATATCTTAGCCCCCCCCCCCCCTCAATCCCTCACGTTTTCATTTTTCATAGTGTCATTTAGTTTGTGAGGGGAGCGATGTGTTATGTATGTTTAAGTATGTGTGTATAACAACGCTTGTACTTGTATCATCTACACACCCCCGACCCCATTTTCCTTTGTAGGAGTCTCATCACCAAGTGAATGTCGCCAACAACCAGGCTCTGGTCCACTCTATGAGTAGCGACATTGCTTGGGTGTGGGTGACGCAGGACAAAAAAAAAAACCACCGCAAAACTCCTCCCCTCTCCTCTTCTCTCCCTCCTTTACGTACTTGTGTTCCCTTCTCACAGGTGTTGGCTGGTGTTAGGATGGACCGCCCCCCCCCCCCCATCACTTAACAGGCATCCATCCAAGATACCCCGGACGCAAGGCAACGACCCCTCTTGGGTCGTGGCGCGTCATGGGGTGTCATCCAAGCCCCCCGCCCCCCCCCTCATTTCACCATAAGAGGGCATTTCATCGTTTTTTTTACCACAAAAGTCAAAAAATGGTAAAATGCGCGCCACGCGCGCACCATGTGAGCAATTTTCAATCTGAACGTTGCTATGTGTTCTTTGAGATCCCTTCTTTCAATCCCCGCGACAACATTTCTCATGAATCTTACCAGTTTTTCGCTATTTCAGTCACAAGATTGAAAAAGGCCATTTTTTTATGCATTTTTCGGCCTAACACCCCCCCAACAAAAAGGTGAAGCAGGTTTTGACATATCGCGGCAGCTCTGGGTGTCAAGCACGTAACCCCCCCTATTTCAAGGTGGCCGGACGCACCCGTGACATCCGTTTGCGATACATTTGCACCAGGGCGGCACTGTGGAATGTGTGTACGCTAGGGTTACACTTTAGGGTTTCGACCAATTTTCGCATATTTTCACAATTTCTATTCCAAAAACATGTCGGCACCTCAAAGGGAAGTAACACCCTATACCCCCCCTATTTTGAGGGTGCTGGTCGCACTGGTGTATGCGAATTTTGATGATGAGGTCAAAAACCCCCCACTCTTGAGCGCTCCCTCCGAAAAACATAGCAGATTTCCGGAGGGACCCAATAACAGTTATGCATGACAAGGACACACTGTGGCAATTTTGCTCAATGTTCGGAAGACCCCCCCTATTTTGAGGTTGCTTGACGCAACCGTGGCAGCCGTACGCAATACATTGACAATGTGTTGCGGATTCATAGCGCCTGCCCATTAGGGTAGGGTTAGGGTAGGGTTAGTAGGATTACAAACCCTAATTGGCTGCCATGCAAACATATCGTGGAGTTGGAAGAAACCGTCAGCATCCATAACCATGCAAAAGGGGTGCCCGACGCAACGATGACATCAGTTGCGTTCCAGCTCGCATCAGGGCCAAAAGAGCCGCTGAAAAAAAAAATTGGAGGACCCGTCGTCTTTGAAAAAATAAAGAAAAAAACAAAAAAAAAGTCAACCCCCTCCCCCCATTGTTTTGCATTGTGTCCCTCCACCCATCATTCTCCCTGCATTCTGCATCGTGTCTCTTCTCCCCTGCATTTGTCTTCTTTGCCTTTCACCTTGGGCGGTTTACTTCTCACGTGTGAGGGTACCTCTTTGTGCCAAGGCACTTGTATGACCTTCGTCATACCCACACCTTGCTCCGGCCCACCGCAACGCGGGTTGAGGCGTTGAAATAGGTGTGGGTGTGATTAGAATAGGAAAAACCCCTCCCGTAAGCTTAAGGCTATCAATTAATTTTTCAGCCATTGCTATTCGGTTGCAATAGCTTGTGAGGGGAGTGCAATAGCCTCAAGCTTAGCACTGAAATCGCACAGGTGCACACTTGTGAGTCTCATGCGCGATCTTCGATCGCTGTTGAATTTTGGGATTTCATGAGCGATCTTCGATTGCTAATCAATTTTCGGATTTCTGATTTCGACTTTTTCTTTCAATGGTGAACCAATCTTACAATCTCACATTATCAAATCTGAATTTCTGAAATTGACCCCCATCCCTCAAATGCTCACATGTTTCATTTGTGCAATTGGTGTCAATTTGTGCTTTGTCTCCTTATCCTCTTCCACACTTCATTCAAAGTGTCCAACGAGAGTAGAACAAGGTTGGGTGTTTAACAAACCAAGAGTATTGGTTCCCCTCTTCCCTTCCTCTAACATAGAAAGGTTAAGGGTTAACAAGCCACGGTCAAGAAGGTCAAAAGGTTTAAGGTAGGAAATGACATTGAACATTGTGTTTGTTTGTGCATGTGCATTTGATATATTTGTATATTAAATGATTGCTTATTTGTTTTTATTTAGGAAGCTTCAAGACTAATTGAGTTTCAACTCGGAGTGTTGAACTTGTTTGAGATCTTTGTTACTTGCTCCGCGCGTGCCTATTGGGGTTTACGTGTCCCGTACCCGGTCCAATCGAAAGCGAGTGCAACGCTCTAGGGTTGCATCTTGGAGGTGGCAATAGCCTTCGCCTCCTGAGACCTGCGTCCCTCAGGGCGTCGGGTCTTCTTCTTCTTCTTCTTCTTCTTTCCCCTTGGGTTCTCGGGGTCCTCCGGGTCATCGTCCTCCGAGGGCGAAGCAGAAGTCATAGACGGCGGCTCATCATCGGAGGGGTCTCCGCCTAGATCACTACAGGCATAAGGCTCCACGTCCACCATTGCCCTCAAGGCTGTCAGCCCCAGCCGGTCCAGCTAGGCCCTCGTAGAGTTCGTCACGTGGCTGTAGGGCGGCCGGGCGGTTCTCGGTACGAAAGGACTTCTCGGTATCGCTGCAGGGGTCGGCATCGGTCGGCTCCTCAGTCCCCCGAGGGTGTTTGTCAGCCCTTTTTCCAGTTGGTTGGCCTGTACTCGATGGGGTGACACTCCCACCGTGGTAGGTGACGCTTGGGGCGGTATCATCAGGGGCTCCAGTTTCTCTCGGATCTCTTGAGTGAGGTCGCCCACGATTTTAGAAGTGGCTCCTCGGAGCACCTCGTTCATCTCCAATCGCATCAGGGACCCGTTGGAGGAACTCCCCGATCCTCTACTCCTGCCTCCAAGAGACTCAGGTCCTCTCCTCAACCCACTCAAGGTCCCGTACCCAGGTGCATACCCAGGAACATCCACATAGGTTCCCGTAGCGGGTAGAGGATGGTGATAGTCAGCCGCGTACCATCGCGGCGCAGAACTGGAAGCCACTGGCTCACTGGCAGTAGTTGCCTCAGGAAACGCAGTGGTAGGTGGGCCCAAACCATAGGCAGGGTAGGCAGGCATGCCAGTAAAGCCTGTGCCTGAAGCGGTACCCAGAACCCCATGGCTAGGTTACGGCATACAACCGGCCTCCGGTCCACTAACCCCATGTACGGAAGGGAAGACCGGTCTCCGGTCCACTAACCCCATGTACGGAAGGCGCCCGTTGACGCCCGGTGCGAGCCCGGCGGGAGCGTGTTCCGTGCCGTAAAGTCCCGCATCGGCAACCGATGCACCGCCAGCGGAGATTTATATATCAGAACATCAGGAATCAACAGGGTTTTATTTTCACATTGTTTCCGTCAATTTTTACGCTTCCGTTCTGATATTCACTGTTTTGACAGCTGGCGGTTAGCTCGCGACTTTAGCATAACCGCCAGTTTAACTGTTAATAATGGAAATTCTAGCGCTATCCGTGACGAAGGCTCTAAAGTCTTCAGGAACTGCATTGATGCATCCGCAATTTTCACATTCTACACTCGCAACCTTAATCCGAATTTTTCAGGATGTCGAAATCGGATTTTCGACTTCGACATCCCCGCACTTGATTTGACCTCTTTCGAGTGGACCTACGTGCTTCCCTATGCACGAATCAACTTTCCCTTTGTCTTGCCCTCCATTTGTCTTAGAGATAGAAAAGTTTATAGTGTTTTCAGCACTGTGTTTTGCCTCTCCTGCTGCTTGCTGTTGGTGTAGGGATTCCTGCTGCTTGTTTTTGGAGATGAAAAGCTTTGGTTTTGAGGAAATACAGTCACTCCAAGTCACTCCAGGATAGCCCAAGCCAATAGTATGCAAAGAGAAGAGGATTCAGGATCAAAGCATGAAGGGCTGCAGTGTAGACAGTGAAGATGATTGGATATTCACAGAAACTGCAACTCAGGTCACATATGAATGCATATTCACAAAGATAGCTGAAATGTTTTGGGAAAAGAGTTAGAAAACTGCCTCAGGATCACTCTGTCTCTATAGTGCCATCTTAGGAGATGTGCACTCTTTGTTTTGGGTCCCATATGTGCTGAATTGGCATGGTATGTGGCGATGAGGTCACTGCCATGTCACATGGGATCTTCCTACTTAGCTAGGCTGACCAGGAATTGAACCCAGGACCTCTCAAAAAGAGGTGCCCAGCCCCCTAGGGTGCATACCACTAGGATAGCTAAGAATTCATGGAGGACATAGATAAATCCATAGGCTCTACCTTAGGTATGTCAGTGCTCAGTCAACTCAGGAAAAGATCTTTTACTTCACATTAAAAGGGGATTAAGGGGTCCACTCCATATCCTGATTGGGTGTTTGGTTCCATAGGTCAAAATGTGTTATCACCAGTTTTGGTTGGACCAATACTAAGATTAAAATGCATGGATGCTCAGTGCATCTCTAATACAACTAGAGTATGCCTCAAAGCAATGGAAAAGCACTTTTTCTTACTCCCGCCTTGTGCTGTGGTGGCCACCACTGTCACATTTTAGGAAAAAGGGAATTTTTCTTGGCCTTTCCTTGGTTTCCACATCTACTTCAAAATACCTACAGTTTCCCTCACACAGAAAAATGGGCGCTCACCATGGCTGGCGCTCTTTTGCTGCTTTGTATGTAACATATCCTACAGAAGACTCAGCGCTCATGGCGCTGCCGGGGCTCCTGTGGCTTGGTTGGGTTAGAATGGGAGCATGCCAAACATGTGCATATGCATCCCTCCCTCCAAGACGCAGCGTCGACACAACCCAAACGCAAGACACATTATACACACTCGCATGGGTTCTCGTAAACCTGCTGGCGACCTGTGACCTGTCTTAGGGCGAAGGAAGTCGAAAGAAAATTAAAATTGCCCCTTGGTGGGGTCTTGGTTCTGCTCAGTCTCTCCAGGCACCTGCGTTTCGGCCCGAACACGGCCTACTCAGCGAGGCTGCACGTGGGTATCTGCAGAGGCAGGAATGGGTGAATTATGGACAAATCCACGCAAAAACGAAGCGACGACACCAAAATCCGTCAAATGACGGCGTAGAATTTTTCTGAAACGACACACCTGAGCAGAATCCAATTGTGCATCAGAAGCACATTTTTATAGAAATTATAGTCATCTCTGGATTTTTTAAATCCAGAAATTCATACGCATAAAATGGCGGCGCGCAGGAGCGGCTCCTAGCGAAGCGCCGGAAAATGGAGAAATAATGGAATTATAAACGTATGTCTCACGTAGTCTTGAAAATGACGAGATACACATTAATAAATAAACATACAGATTCCACCCACACTAATAGAAGGTTCAAAAATTGAAGAATTCGAAAATGAACCAAAAGACTTCAATGAATCAGGTATAAACTACAGGTATGCTTGTTTCGTATGCCGCATACACATTGCTCGTCTCGTGTCTCCGTGAACGAGCCTTGTAGCAGCGCTAACAAAGATAGAACGCGATAGAGGGATTGATTAGAAAGATTGCAGATGATTAGCGGTCAGATCAGGGTGATTAGACATACACACAAGTGCATTGCAACGTTCTTCGCGTGCGCCCCTCACTTGCTCTCTCTCCCAGCGGTAGGTAAGGTGAGTAAGCCCAGGCGGGGCCACCCCCTGGTTGAGTCGTGATTGACGCGCAGATGGGCAGGTTTGCCCACGTTTCACGTGCATACTCGTGCATGCACACACGCATTAAAGGGTAGGCCACGCGAAGTGCGCACGGTAAACCTTGTTTAGGCTATTCAGGGGCTCCTCGGTACGTTCTTTAAGAGAACCTGAGGAGTCCCTTAAAGCTTGCTTGCTTGACAAGGGTAGCTGCTCCTGCAGCGTGTTTGCGAACAGTGTATTATAGGTCACACTGAGAAGGGTATAATACCTGGAGTGTGGCTTGGTTCCTCCGTCGCAAACGCCCTTCCATTTGCCTTTGTTTTACAGGTGGGCAGGTAGGGTGATTGGTGCAGCAGCCTTTTTTTATGCCCTGCTAAACAAGGGCGCAGATCACACAAACAAGTAACTCCGCTCCGCCTGTGGCAGAGCAGGGAGTCCGACTTCATCGACATCTGCGCCTTGCACGCGAGAGCACTCCTTCCCTCCAGTCCCTAGCAGGGGAAACGCGTTGTGGCGTCCCCTGTTAGGCCACAGTTGCTTAGTAGCGCTGTGTTCTCTTGTCATTTCACAGGAGGGTCGCTAGGACCCATGTGACCTTCATCTTCGCAACGCCCAGTAGAGGGTGCGTGTAGGAGTGGTAGTCCTGAGTGGGGGCTAGAGCCAGTTGCCCAGTGCTCGCCCACCAGGATGGTGCCACTGTAGGGTGTGTAGGACCTGTAGGGGGTGTGTCACTGTCCCACCCGTTTCCTGCAATTTTAGCAGGGTTGGTGGGCTGTGGCAGTGGTTAGGTCAGTGTTTTGGCCAGATAGCAAAACGGCGTTTTCATGCCTTCATAGCTTTTGGCCACCCCTCCCTGTAGTAGACAGATAGGTAGGGAAAACAATACCTGGATTAGCACGCTGGGTATTCCCCCAAGGTTTTGCGCCAGCACAGAAATTGGGCGCATAGGGGAGGGGAGACCCGGGGCGTACCCCGTGGCATCAATAAGCCAACCCTCCAGGTTTAGCAAGGGGGCAGACTTGGGTATAATTAGGACACCACTTCTGCGGCTTGCTCTCAGGACCTTAGGAATAGCACACTCACACATACGCTTTGGCAGGTAAGGGTAAGGTTCAGTGCCTAGCTTTAGTCTTGGAGGCAAGCGTCTCAGCGAGCCTCAGCAACTCACCAAGGTTGTTCTGGGACAAGTAGTCAACCAGAACTGAGTTTAGGCGTCCCTCAGGTAGAACAAATGCAGAGAAGGGCTCCCAGGTGGCCTCTTCGACTCCAAACCCTTCCCAGAGGGTGAGGAAGCGCCAACCCTGGCGATAGCGGTGGCGTAGGACAGACTTCACCAGGTAGAAGCCCTCCTTAGCCATCTCCTCGGCGTTCATGTCGGGGAGTTCACCTTCAACTTCCATAGGGCTGGCAGCCCCTTGTAGGTCCAGAGCGGCGATTTCCTCGTCGTTCAGCTCCCACTCCTCCCCACAGAGGTCTTCGGGGTCATGGTGGCGCTTCAAGTGTTGAGCAGCGCACACCAGGGTCCCCCCTAGACGGGGAGAACACCGCACAGTGATACGGTGACCATCCACAGATAGAATCTTGTATGGCCCGAAGTATGGGTCATCGCTGGTAGAGCGTGGCCAGGCGGGTAGTCGACTGTGGTGCACCAGCACCCAGTCCCCCTCTTGGTAGGTGGCCGGTACTCGGTGCTTGTTCTTCTTGTTCCAGTGACGCTCCCTCACTCTCTGGAGCATAGCCTTGGCCTTGTCCACCTTCGCTTGTTGCTCTTGGACCCATTCACCCACAGAAGAATGGGTGTCCTCTGGATAGGAAGCATGTAGGAACCATGCCGGGCGCCCCATGAATAGCTCATGTGGCGAGTAGCCAGTAGCTGAACTCTCTTGGGAGTTCATCATCAAGGATATGACGGGGAGTAGTCTCACCCAGTCCCTGGTGCGTTCAGTTTTGCACCATATCCTGACGTTCTCCTTCAGGACACGAATCTGTCGCTCACATAGGGGGTTGCTCGTGTGAGAGTAGGGAATCCCCGTAGACACCTGGACATTGAGGGATCTCAGGACCCTCTTGTACCAGCCAGTATCTGAGCGTACTCGTACGTCCTCATCGGAGTTGATCTCCTTGGGCGCCCCATAGACACAAAACCACTCCTCCAGGAGTATCTTGATAGTCTCCTCTCCGGTAATGTGCTTGGTACATGGGAACACCCTGGTAAACCTGGTCAACCCACAGGTTACCACGAGGGCGAAGTCATAGCCCCCGAACTTCGGCATCTCCGTGTAGTCCACGTATAGAACACTGTTGGCACAGTGTGGGATTGGCAGGGTCGAGTAGAGACCTCTGTCCCTGATATCCCCTGGTTTACAGGACCTGCACGGGCACTTGTCCACGATAGGCTGGAGGGTTTTCCGCAGTTGGTCGTCAGTCCACGTAGTGTGGAACCACTGCTTGAACAGCCTCAGGGTACGGTCAGCACCCAAATGACCACTGGACTCATTGGTCCACTTCAGCAGCGCTGGGACTCGGTCACTAGGCACCACGATGCGGTCCTCGTGCCAGAGGCAGCTCTTGTCCCGCTTCCACTGGTCTTGGATGACCAGGAGGGGTTCAAGGCGTTTCTCCAGGCGCCGGTAGATATCCCCAAACTCCTGTAGGTACTCCGATTGTTGGAGTCCATCCAGGGGGCGTATCATGGTCATGTTCAGGTCCAGATTAAGTCCATACGGCTGAACGCCTCCTTAGCCAGCGCTTCAGACCGGGCACCAATCAGGGCGTCGAAGTTGTTGCGGCTGATGTAGTCGGCGCACTCGTTCTTCACTCCCTGGATATGGTGTACCGTCAGCCGTAGTTGACTGAGGTAGGTCCACCAGCGACGTAGCTTGGCCTTCTCAGGTGGGGGACCCTTCTGGAAACTGCGGACCGGTTCTTGGTCGCATAGCCAGACCACAGGGTTACTCCCCAACAGTCGTGCTTGTGAGGATAGCACCAGCATACCCGCGAGCAGTTCCTGCTCATAGGTGGAGTAGTTCCCCCTGGCCTGGTTCCACTTCCAGTTCCAGTGGCCCAGAGGTACTAGGACCCACTTGTCGTCAGGGTAGCTGTGCTTGAGGGTTCCATCTCGGTTGAGACCTTCCGTCCCCCATTGGGAAATGGCCGAGTCGAACTCCTCCTTCTCTAGTGCTTGCCATTGGAACAACGTTCCACCACCGCCCACATTGCTGGCGTCGGTCACCAGGATAATCTCCCCTTGTGCCCTAGGCACGCCCAAGCACTTAGCGTTGGCTACCTTGTCTTTGAGCTCGTCAAACGCTTGTTGCTCTTGTGGGCCCCAGCGCCAAGTAGTACTCTTCTTGATCAAGTCAGTCAGTACAGCGCTGGTGTAGGTGAAGTTTTTGATGTGGCGGCGATAGAAGTTGCACGCCCCAATGAAACTGCGTACATCATGAAGTACTTTCTTGGGGTCTTCGTGTCGTACTTTGGCATCCATCAGGGGTTTGGCCTTAGAGGCCGCTGGGGTCCACCACCCATAGCCAACGTCAAACCCCAAGTACTGCATGGTCTCCTGCATGAACTCACACTTCTCCAGCTTGAGTCGAGTGTGGTTCTCCTGGCAGACCGCAAAGAACTCACCCAAGAGGATTAGGTGATCCTCCTGGGTATTGGTCCCGAGGCATACATCGTCGATGTGAGCCTCCATCTGGGCCCCACGGGATATGAGCTCCTGCACCTTAGGTCTCCTTCGTAGGATGGACAAGATCTTGTTCATCAGGTCTTGGAAAAGAGCGGGTGCGTTAGCCACGCCAAACGGCATGACCTTCCACTTGAACACCCTCCCCTGAGGGGTGATGAAGGCCAGTAGTTCCTGTGCGTTGGGCGTCAGGTCCACTTGCCAGAATCCGCTTCGCTTGTCCATCTTGGTCTTGTAGCGACAGGAGGCTATCTTCTCCAGGGTAGACTCCATATTGGGAATGGACCCTGAGTGGTTCAGCGTCTTCTTGTTCAGCTCTCCATAGTCCACTACCAGCCGTTTGGCTGTAGACCCAGGTTTAGCCACCAGGAAACAGGGGCTGCAGTGTAGGTGGTAGTCCCCGTCCTTGTACTCCAGGACTAGGCCAGCGTCGATACATTCTTGTATCTGTCGCTTGATCTCGTTGGCCTGCTCTTTAGGAGCTGGATAGGGTCTCCTCCGAATCTTATGAACCACGAACTCGGGTTTCAGCTTGAGGTCCATCTGTACCAGCTTGTCGCACGAGGCTGGAGGGGGTAGTTCTCCGAACACCTCCAGATAGGTCCTTATCAGCTTCTGTACCCGCGGGTCCAATACCTTGATCTTGTCCTCCATGTCCTCGTCGGAGTGTAAGTTGCTTGCCCCTTGAATAGACGTCGGGAGGTGGTCCTCCACCGACTCATCGCCCGCGGTAGCATCCTTCAGCCCTTGGTAGGCATACAGAAGGTCTTGCTCAACCATCTCCGGTGGACGATGGCAACATAGGCACGCTCGGAGGGGTTCACATACACACTCCTCCGAGAGGTCGTCCTCCTCTGGGGTCCTTACATGGGCACCCCATACGCTCTTCATGAGCTTGAGATCTACCTCCCTTTGCCAGGTGGTGATCTTCTGTTCGAGGTCCTCCTTCAATTGGGATAGGTCTCCCATACGTCCTTGCTTCAGTGGCCACGAGCTGCGGGTAGGCTTCGCGTAGCATAGCTTTTTCGCCACCAACTTCCTCTTGGAATCCACATACTCCCTGAGCCTGGATCGAGGGTCCAGCTCTTCATCCACGGGGTCTTCCACCCTCATGGAGAGTAGGGGTTTTAGTGGGGCGACGTACTCGGCGTTCTCCACTTCCTCCACCGCGGTCTGCACGAAGAAGGCGTCGTGCTCAGTTTCGTCGTCTGAGTGGATAGAGCTAGGTAGCTCAGATAGTCCACACTCAGAGACTCCATCAGGAACAGGTACATGACAGGGAGAGTTGGGGGCGTTGGTGTCAGTCACGACGTACTCATCTCCTCCGGGTGTAGTTTCAACAGCATCTTGAGGTCGTAGGCGATCCTTCAAGTCACCCAAGGCGAGTCCATCGCTTTCTCGTTGTATAGCCTGGACCAGAGCAGGGTCCAGGTCTTCCCAGGGGATGGTGGTAGGACTTCCGTCCACCACGCTTAGCATACTCCCCCATCCGGGCTTCCCAATGGGCGTCTTGCGTCCGAGAGGCACGTAGATTGCCTCATCAGGTAACCGCACCGAGCTGATAGTCAGCTTGTCAAGGAGGGTTCGCCATACTCGTTGCCCCCATGGGCTCCCCAATCGGGGGAACACAGGACCATACGGGAACGTTCCAAGGCCACCTTCGTCAGCACCTTCCCCAGTTCACTGAATCTGGGGTTCCCGTAGGCCATCCCGAAAGAGGGCCAGTAAAATTTGTAGCTGCAGTTCTTCCCCTTGCTGCAGTATAGGTCCAGTACATGCTGCTTGTCGCTGGCGAGCAGCTCCACACTTAGGTCTTCTCGAGAGTAACCCAACTCCTTCAGACCTTGGTCTAGGACTTCCCCCAATAGTTGATAGTCCTCAGCTTTGGAGGCCGCCATCATGTTCGAGGGCTCCTCCTTCGATAGTCTCAGGTAACTCGAGGTATGTTCCGACTGCTCCAGTGGCACAGACTCTCTGCCACTGCCGTGGTCCACGTACAGGAGGTAGGGCGCTTGCAGCGTCAGGGATTGTATCTGGGAGTGCTGCACGAAGAAGTCAGTACCCAGTACAAAGTCGAAGGCCTCAGTGTCCATCACATAGAACCGATGGGCGATAGTTCGAGAGCCCATAGGTACCTCCACTTCACAGTCCCCGCAGCTGTGCACCACATGTCCATCCCCCATGCGTATAGCGGCGGTGGTCATGGTGTTCTTCAGGCTCCCACAAGGTAAAATTTTCTTGGCCACTATAGATATTGTGGCGCCAGTATCCAGTACCCCCAGGTATTCACGTCCCCCTAGTCGGATACGTACCCAAAACACCAGGTCTTGGGTGCCACCAGAGCGTCCCCGTCAGAATTCTGCGGGACAGGTCACCTCGAACCCCTGTAAGTGCGGCTAACCCCCATCTGCTCAGATTTTCACAGATCTGCCCCAGATTGACTACATTTTGGTCATTTTCTCTGCGTCGGCGGAATCGCCGCCTCGCAGCTCAGTCTCAGGATCAGACCTAGTAGGAAAAAGTGCTTTTCCATTGCTTTGAGGCATACTCTAGTTGTATTAGAGATGCACTGAGCATCCATGCATTTTTATCTTAGTATTGGTCCAGCCAAAAGTGGTGAGAACACATTTTGACCTATGGAACCAAACACCCAATCAGGATATGGAGTGGACCCCTTTATCCCCTTTCAATCAGAAGTAAAACATCTTTTCCTGAGTTGACTGAGCACTGACATACCTAAGGTAGAGCCTATGAATTTATCTATGTTTTTCCATGAATACTTATCTGCCCTAGTGGTATGCACCATAGGGGGCTAGGCACCTCTTTTTGAGAGGTCCTGGGTTCAATTCCTGGTCAGCCTAGCTAAGTAGGAAGATCCCATGTGACATGGCAGTGACCTCATCGCCACATACCATGCCACCTCAGCACATATGGGACCCAAAACAAAGAGTGCACATCTCCTAAGATGGCACTATGGAGAGAGAGTGATCCTGAGGCAGTTTTTCAACTCTTTTCCCAAAACATTTCAGCTATCTCTGTGAATATGCATTCATTTGTATCCTGAGTTGCAGTTTCTGTGAATATCTAATCATCTTTCACTGTTTACACTGCAGCCCTTCATGCTTTGATCCTGAATTACCTTCTCCTTGCATACTATTGGCTTGGGCTATCCTGGATTGAGTTGGCTTTACTGTATTTCAATAAACAAAAGCTTTTCATCATCCAAAACCAGCAGCAGGACACCCTACAGCAACAACAAGCAGCAGGAGAAGCACAAACACAGTGCTGAAAACACTATAAACTTTTCTGGTAGCAGAGGCAGCCTGTCTCTGTGCACCGGCAGCGACCCCGCGCCGTACAACCAGTGCTCCGAGCAGGCAAACATAAGCAGAAGGGCGGATTAAGATGGATCCAGGAAGAGTGGACGCCGATGTGAACACAGCGCCAGCGCCTGAGGCACCGGCAAGGCCGGCGCCTGAAGCTGTACCTTCGGTGGAGCCCTTACATGGGCCAGTGGATACGGCGGAGGACTCCCTGGATGGCCTCCAGACGGCCTTCGGGGCCCTGACGGTCAAGGAAGTGGTCTCTCAACCTCAGCCTGTGAAGAGGAAGAGAGGGAACGAGAGCGAGAAGGATGCTGGAGAAGGAGCAGACGAAGGAGAGGAGCAAGGGCAAGACCCGACGGATGTCCCTACCTTCGAAGGCGCACCAAGCGCTTCTGGCCTCCATGCATCACCCTCTCCCATAACCACCACACTCCCAGCCGCCGCTACATCCACTTCCACAACCAACCCGCCTATGGCAGAGGGCACAGGCTTTACTGGCATGCCTCACTACCCCGCCTATGGCATGGGCCCACCTACCACTGCGCTCCTTGAGGCAACTACTGCCAGTGAGCCGGTGGCTTCCAGCTCTGCGCCGCGTTGGTATGCGGCTGACCATCCCCATCCACTCCACGCCACTGGAACCTACATGGAAGTTCCTGGGTATGCTCCTGGGTGTGCACCTGGGTATGCACCCCTGAGTGGGTTGAGGAGAGGACCAGAGTCTCTGGGAGGCAGGAGTAGAGGATCGGGAAGATCCTCCAACAGGTCCCTGACGCGGTCGGAGATCAATGAGGTGCTCCGAGGAGCCACTTCGCAAATCGTGAGCGACCTCACGCAAGAGATCAGGGAGAAACTGCAGCCCCTGATGATCCCGTCCCATGCGTCACCTACGACGGTGGGAATGTCACCCCACCGAGTACAGGCTAACCACCTGGCGGCAGGGTTGAGAAATACCCTGGGGAGCCTGAGGAGCCGACCGATGCCGACTCCTGCAGCAGTACCGAGAAGTCCATTCGTCCCGAGGACAGCCCAGCCGCCCTACAGTCACGTGACGAACTCGACGAGGGCCGAGCTGGACCAGCTGGGACTGACAGCCCTAAGGGCTATGGTGGACGTGGAGCCTTATGGCTCCAGTGATCTAGGCGGAGGCCCCTCCGATGATGGGCCGCCGTCGATGACTTCTTCTTCGCCATCGGATGACGAAGACCCTGAGGACCCCGAGGACCCCAAGGGTAAGAAGAAGAAGAAGAAGAAGAAGAAGACCCGACGCCCTGAAGGACGCCGAGCTCAGGAGGCGAAGGCTATTGCCACCTCCAAGATAGTGGTGAACCTGCCTGAGTTCACAGGCAAGGACCTCAGCGAGTTCGCTGAGAACTTTGGCCGGTTCTTACGACTGACCGGCCAAACCCACGCGAGTGGGCGAGTGAAGTGCGACCTGCTCCTGCAGTGCTGCAAGACGAAGTACCTGGAGAAGCAGGTCAGGCAGATCGTCACTAACTCCGCCACCGTTGCCGCCGTGTTGGTTGCCCTGGAGAGGCAGTACCCAACCTACGAGACCGACCTCTCCATCAGGGCCGAGATCCAGAACCTGCCCGTGCTGCCGAACAACCCCAAACCTGGCAGGGTCTCCGAGCTGTTGGCGGACTTGGATCACTGGGCTGGACGACTGACGCCCGGTTCCTACAGCTGCGACGACCTGCTGTTTTGGTTGTGCTCCAAGCTCCCCCGAGAGCTATGGGACGAGTGCCGTTTGACGGCTGAGCGCAAGGCTAGATGCGTGCTGCTCCTGGAGATGGCGTTGGAGAAGGAGAGCGACCAACACCTGAACCACTACCGTCCTGGTGGTGGAGGTTCTGGAGGCAAAGGGTACCAAGGGTCCCGACCTGGGCAGGGGACTACCCCCAAACACGCCCACGCCCGCCTAATGGAGAACGTGAAGGAGCTATTCTGGTGTGATGCCAGAGATGAGCAGGGCCACCTGCAGCACGCCTCCGACTGCGAGCAGCGAGACTGCTTTGTAGTCCAGGGGAAGCAGCAGGAAAAGGTCACCGGCGCCAAGGTGAAGCTGCCGGATCATTACCGCTGCACCATCACGTGTGCATTCTGCGGTAAGCGGAAGCACTATGAGGACGAGTGCTACCATAAGCAACGCCTATCGGCGAAGCTTAAGGGGGAAGATCCTGGCAAAGGCTCAGGCAAAGGTGGAGGCAAGGCCAAAGGCAACGACTCCGGCAAGGGCAAGTCGAAAGGACGTGGTCAAGGTGGTCAAGACAAGGGTCAAGGTGGACGAGGAGGAGGCGCTAACCGCCAGAACGACAACAAGAACAAGGACAAGAACGGAGGTAACCCCAACCCTAATCCAGGGGGGAACTCCGAGCCCTCTGGAGGGCAGTCTGGACCTACCACACGCTCACAGACGCAGGCCCAGCAAGAACAAGGAGCCAAGCGTGGGCATGAAGGTGGTGATGACGGCAACGCCAAGAAGAGAAGCCGTTTCATGAGGATGGCCCGCAAATTGCGGAACAAGGGGTTCGAGGTGACCTGTCCCGCGGAATTCTGACGGGGACGCTCTGGTGGCACCCAAGACCTGGTGTTTTGGGTACGTATCCGACTAGGGGGACGTGAATACCTGGGGGTACTGGATACTGGCGCCACAATATCGATAGTGGCCAAGAAAATTTTACCTTGTGGGAGCCTGAAGAACACCATGACCACCGCCGCTATACGCATGGGGGATGGACATGTGGTGCACAGCTGCAGGGACTGTGAAGTGGAGGTACCTATGGGCTCTCGAACTATCGCCCATCGGTTCTATGTGATGGACACTGAGGCCTTCGACTTTGTACTGGGTACTGACTTCTTCGTGCAGCACTCCCAGATACAATCCCTGACGCTGCAAGCGCCCTACCTCCTGTACGTGGACCACGGCAGTGGCAGAGAGTCTGTGCCACTGGAGCAGTCGGAACATACCTCGAGTTACCTGAGACTATCGAAGGAGGAGCCCTCGAACATGATGGCGGCCTCCAAAACTGAGGACTATCAACTATTGGGGGAAGTCCTAGACCAAGGTCTGAAGGAGTTGGGTTACTCTCGAGAAGACCTGAGTGTGGAGTTGTTCGCCAGCGACAAGCAGCATGTACTGGACCTATACTGCAGCAAGGGGAAGAACTGCAGCTACAAATTTTACTGGCCCTCTTTCGGGATGGCCTACGGGAACCCCAGATTCAGTGAACTGGGGAAGGTGCTGACCAAGGTAGCCTTGGAACGTTCCCGTATGGTCCTGTGTTCCCCCGATTGGGGAGCCCATGGGGGCAACGAGTACTGGCGAACCCTCCTTGACAAGCTGACTATCAGCTCTGTGCGGTTACCTGATGAGGCCATCTACGTGCCTCTGGGACGCAAGACGCCCATTGGGAAGCCCGGATGGGGGAGTATGCTCAGCGTGGTGGACGGAAGTCTTACCACCATCCCCTGGGAAGACCTGGACCCTGCTCTGGTCCAGTCTATACAACGAGAAAGCGATGGACTCGCCTTGGGTGACTTGAAGGATCGCCTACGACCTCAAGATGCTGTTGAAACTACACCCGGAGGAGATGAGTACGTCGTAACTGACACCAATGCCCCCAACTCTCCCTGTCATGTACCTGTACCTGATGGAGTCTCTGAGTGTGGACTATCTGAGCTACCTAGCTCTATCCACTCAGACGACGAAACTGAGCACGACGCCTTCTTCGTGCAGACTGCGGTGGAAGAAGTGGAGAACGCCGAGTACGTCGCCCCACTAAAACCCCTACTCTCCATGAGGGTGGAAGACCCCGTGGATGAAGAGCTGGACCCTCGATCCAGGCTCAGGGAGTATGTGGATTCCAAGAGGAAGTTGGTGGCGAAAAAACTATGCTACCCGAAGCCTACCCGCAGCTCGTGGCCACTGAAGCAAGGACGTATGGGAGACCTATCCCAATTGAAGGAGGACCTCGAACAAAAGATCACCACCTGGCAAAGGGAGGTAGATCTCAAGCTCATGAAGAGCGTATGGGGTGCCCATGTAAGGACCCCAGAGGAGGACGACCTCTCGGAGGAATGTGTATGTGAACCCCCTCGAGCGTGCCTATGTTGCCATCGTCCACCGGAGATGGTTGAGCAAGACCTTCTGTATGCCTACCAAGGGCTGAAGGATACTACCGCGGGCGAAGAGTCGGTGGAGGGGCAAGCAACTTACACTCCGACGAGGACATGGAGGACAAGATCAAGGTATTGGACCCGCGGGTACAGAAGCTGATAAGGACCTATCTGGAGGTGTTCGGAGAACTACCCCCTCCAGCCTCATGCGACAAGCTGGTACAGATGGACCTCAAGCTGAAACCCGAGTTCGTGGGTCATAAGATTCGGAGGAGACCCTATCCAGCTCCCAAAGAGCAGGCCGACGAGATTGAGCGACAGATACAAGAATGTATCGACGCTGGCCTAGTCCTGGAGTACAAGGACGGGGACTACCCCCTACACTGCAGCCCCTGTTTCCTGGTGGCTAAACCTCGGTCTACAGCCAAACGGCTGGTGGTGGACTATGGGGAGCTGAACAAGAAGACGCTGAACCACTCAGGGTCCATTCCCAATATGGAGTCTACCCTGGAGAAGATAGCCTCCTGTCGCTACAAGACCAAGATGGACAAGCGAAGTGGATTCTGGCAAGTGGACCTGACGCCCAACGCGCAGGAACTACTGGCCTTCGTCACCCCTCGGGGGAGGGTATTCAAGTGGAAGGTCATGCCATTCGGCGTGGCTAACGCACCCGCTCTGTTCCAAGTGCTGATGAACAAGATCTTGTCCATTCTACGAAGGAGACCTAAGGTGCAGGAGCTCATATCCCGTGGGGCCCAGATGGAGGCTCACATCGACGATGTATGCCTCGGGACCAATACCCAGGAGGATCACCTAATCCTCTTGGGTGAGTTCTTTGCGGTCTGCCAGGAGACCCACACTCGACTCAAGCTGGAGAAGTGTGAGTTCATGCAGGAGACCATGCAGTACTTGGGGTTTGACGTTGGCTATGGGTGGTGGACCCCAGCGGCCTCTAAGGCCAAACCCCTGATGGATGCCAAAGTACGACACGAAGACCCCAAGAAAGTACTTCATGATGTACGCAGTTTCATTGGGGCGTGCAACTTCTATCGCCGCCACATCAAGAACTTCACCTATACCAGCGCCGTTCTAACGGACTTGATCAAGAAGAGTACTACTTGGCGCTGGGGCCCACAAGAGCAACAAGCGTTTGACGAGCTCAAGGACAAGGTAGCCAGCGCTAAGTGCTTGGGCGTGCCTAGGGCACAAGGGGAGATTATCCTGGTGACCGACGCCAGCAATGTGGGCGGTGGTGGAACGTTGTTCCAATGGCAAGCACTAGAGAAGGAGGAGTTCGACTCGGCCATTTCCCAATGGGGGACGGAAGGTCTCAACCGAGATGGAACCCTCAAGCACAGCTACCCTGACGACAAGTGGGTCCTAGTACCTCTGGGCCACTGGAACTGGAAGTGGAACCAGGCCAGGGGGAACTACTCCACCTATGAGCAGGAACTGCTCGCGGGTATGCTGGTGCTATCCTCACAAGCACGACTGTTGGGGAGTAACCCTGTGGTCTGGCTATGCGACCAAGAACCGGTCCGCAGTTTCCAGAAGGGTCCCCCACCTGAGAAGGCCAAGCTACGTCGCTGGTGGACCTACCTCAGTCAACTACGGCTGACGGTACACCATATCCAGGGAGTGAAGAACGAGTGTGCCGACTACATCAGCCGCAACAACTTCGACGCCCTGATTGGTGCCCGGTCTGAAGCGCTGGCTAAGGAGGCGTTCAGCCGTATGGACTTAATCTGGACCTGAACATGACCATGATACGCCCCCTGGATGGACTCCAACAATCGGAGTACCTACAGGAGTTTGGGGATATCTACCGGCGCCTGGAGAAACGCCTTGAACCCCTCCTGGTCAACCAAGACCAGTGGAAGAGGGACAAGGGCTACCTCTGGCACGAGGACGGCATCGTTGTGCCTAGTGACCGAGTCCCAGCGCTGCTGAAGTGGACCCATGAGTCCAGTGGTGGTTCCACACTACGCGGACTGACGACCAGCTGCGGAAGACGCTCCTGCCTATCGTGGACAAGTGCCCGTGCAGGTCCTGTAAACCAGGGGATATCAGGGACAGAGGTCTCTACTCGAGCCTGCCCATCCCTCACTGTGCTAACAGTGTTCTATACGTGGACTACACGGAGATGCCGAAGTTCGGGGGCTATGACTTCGCCCTCGTGGTAACCTGTGGGTTGACCAGGTTTACCAGGGTGTTCCCATGTACCAAGCACATTACCGGAGAGGTGACTATCAAGATACTCCTGGAGGAGTGGTTTTGTGTCTATGGGGCGCCCAAGGAGATCAACTCCGATGAGGACGTACGAGTACGCTCAGATACTGGCTGGTGCAAGAGGGTCCTGAGGTCCCTCAATGTCCAGGTGTCTACAGGGATTCCCTACTCTCACACGAGCAACCCCCTATGTGAGCGACAGATTCGTGTCCTGAAGGAGAAAGTCAGGATATGGTGCAAAACTGAACGCACCAGAGACTGGGTGAGACTACTCCCCGTCATATCCTTGATGATGAACTCCCAAGAGAGTTCAGCTACTGGCTACTCGCCACATGAGCTATTCATGGGGCGCCCGGCGTGGTTCCTACATGCCCCCTATCCAGAGGACACCCATTCTTCTGTGGGTGAATGGGTCCAAGAGCAACAAGCGAAGGTGGACAAGGCCAAGGCTATGCTCCAGAGAGTGAGGGAGCGTCAGTGGAACAAGAAGAACAAGCACCGAGTACCGGCCACCTACCAAGAGGGGGACTGGGTGCTGGTGCACCACAGTCGACTACCCGCCTGGCCACGCTCTACCAGCGATGACCCATACTTCGGGCCGTACAAGATTCTATCTGTGGATGGTCACCGTATCACGGTGCGGTGTTCTCCCCGTCTAGGGGGGACCCTGGTGTGCGCCGCTCAACACCTGAAGCGCTACCATGATCCTGAAGACCTCTGTGGGGAGGAATGGGAGCTGAACGACGAGGAAATCGCCGCTCTGGACCTACAAGGGGCTGCCAGCCCTATGGAAGTTGAAGGTGAACTCCCCGACATGAACGCCGAGGAGATGGCTAAGGAGGGCTTCTACCTGGTGAAGTCTGTCCTACGCCACCGCTATCGCCAGGGTTGGCGCTTCCTCACCCTCTGGGAAGGGTTTGGAGTCGAAGAGGCCACCTGGGAGCCCTTCTCTGCATTTGTTCTACCTGAGGGACGCCTAAACTCAGTTCTGGTTGACTACTTGTCCCAGAACAACCTTGGTGAGTTGTTGAGGCTCGCTGAGACGCTTGCCTCCAAGAATAAAGCTAGGGACTGAACCTTACCCTTACCTGCCATAGCGTATGTGTGAGTGTGCTAGTCCTAAGGTCCTGAGAGCAAGCCGCAGAAGTGGTGTCCTAATTATACCCAAATCTGCGCCCTTGCTGAACCTGGAGGGTTGGCTTATTGATGCCACGGGGTACGCCCCGGGTCTCCCCTCCCCTATGCGCCCAATTTCTGTGCTGGCGCAAAACCTTTGGGGGAATACCCAGAGTGTTAATCCAGGTATTGTTTTCCCTACCTACCTGTCTACTACAGGGAGGGGTGGCCAAAAGCTATGAAGGCATGCAAAACGCCTGTTTGCTATGTGGCCAAAACACTGACCTAACCACTGTCACAGCCCACCAACCCAGCTAAAATTGCAGGAAAAGGGTGGGACAGTGACACGCCCCCTACAGGTCCTACACACCCTACAGTGGCACCATCCTGGTGGGCGAGCACTGGGCAACTGGCTCTAGCCCCCACTCAGGACTACCACTCCTACACGCACACTCTACTTGGCGTTGCGAAGAGGAAGGTCTCAAGGGTCCTAGCGACCCACCTGTGAAATGACAAGAGAACACAGCGCTGCTAAGCAACTGTGGCCTCACAGGGGACGCCACAACGCGTTTCCCCTGCAAGGGCTTGGAGGGAAGGAGTGCTCTCGTGTGCAAGGCGCAGATGTCGATGAAGTCGGACTCCCTGCTCTGCCACAGGCGGAGCGGAGTTACTTGTTTGTGTGATCTGCGCCCCTGTTTAGCAGGGCATAAAAAAATGCTGCTGCACCACTCACCCTACCTGCCCACCTGTAAAACAAAGGCAAATGAAAGGGCGTTTGCGGCGGAGGAACCAAGGCACACTCCAGGTATTATACCCTTCTCAGTGTGCCCTATAATACGCTGTCCGCAAACACGCTGCATGGAGCAGCTACCCTTGTCAAGCAAGCAAGCGTTAAGGGACTCCTCAGGTTCTCTTAAAGAACGTACCGAGGAGCCCCTGGGTAGCCTAAACAAGGTTTACCGTGCGCACTTCGCGTGGCCTACCCTTTAATGCGTGTGTGCATGCACGAGTATGCGACAAGAACGTGGGCAAACCTGCCCATCTGCGCGTCAATCACGACTCCACCAGGGGGTGGCCCCGCCTGGGCGTACCTACCTTACCTACCGCTGGGAAGTGAAGCAAGGTGAGAGTACAAAAGGGGCGCACGCGAAGAACGTTGCTATGCACTTGTGTGTATGTCTAATCACCCTGATCTGACCGCTAATCATCTGCAATCTTTCTAATCCATCCCTCTACCGCGTCCTATCGTGGTTATCGTTGTTAGCGCTGCTACAAGGCTCGTTCACGGAGACACGAAGCGAGCAATGTGTATGCGGCATACGAAACAAGCATACCTGTAGTTTATACCTGATTCATTGAAGTCTTTTCAATTGATATTCGAATTCTTGAATTTTTGAAGCTTCTATTAGTGTGGGTGGAATCCGTATGTTTGTTTATTAATGTGTGTCTCGTCATTTTCAAGACTACGTGATACATACGTTTATAATTCCATTATTCACCCATTTTCCGGCGCTTCGCTAGGAGCCGCTCCTGCGCGCCGCCATTTTATGCGTATGAATTTCTGGATTTAAAAAATCCAGAGATGACTATAATTTCTATAAAAATGTGCTTCTGATGCACAATTGGATTCTACTCAGGTGTGTCGTTTCAGAAAAATTCTACGCCGTCATTTGACGGATTTTGGTGTCGTCGCTTCGTTTTTGCGTGGATTCGTCCATAAATCTCCCATTCCTGCCTCTGCAGATACCCACGCGCAGCCTCGCTGAGTAGGGCGTGTTCGGGCCGAAACGCAGGTGCCTGGAGAGACTGAGCAGAACCAAGACCCCACCAAGGGGCAAATTTAATTTTCTTTCGACTCCCTTCGCCCTAAGACAGGTCACAGGTCGCCAGCAGGTTTACGAGAACCCATGCGAGTGTGTATAATGTGTCTTGCGTTTGGGTTGTGTCGACGCTGCGTCTTGGAGGGAGGGATACATATGCACATGTTTGGCAAGCTCCCAATCTAACCCAACCAAGCCACAGGAGCCCCGGCAGCGCCAAGAGCGCTGAGTCTTCTGTAGGAAACTGTACAATCAGAGCAGCAAAAGGACGCCAGCCATGGTGAGCGCCCATTTTTCAGTGTGAGGGAAACTGTAGGTATTTTAAAGTAGATGTGGAAACCAAGGAAAGGCCAAGAAAAATTCCCTTTTTCCTAAAATGCGACAGTGGTGGCCACCACAGCACAAGGGGGGAGTAAGAAAAAGTGCTTTTCCATTGCTTTGGGACATACTCTAGTTGTATTAGAGATGCACTGAGCATCCATGCATTTTTATCTTAGTATTGGTCCAGCCAAAAGTGGTGAGAACACATTTTGACCTATGGAACCAAACACCCAATCAGGATATGGAGTGGACCCCTTTATCCCCTTTCAATCAGAAGTAAAACATCTTTTCCTGAGTTGACTGAGCACTGACATACCTAAGGTAGAGCCTATGAATTTATCTATGTTTTTCCATGAATACTTATCTGCCCTAGTGGTATGCACCATAGGGGGCTAGGCACCTCTTTTTGAGAGGTCCTGGGTTCAATTCCTGGTCAGCCTAGCTAAGTAGGAAGATCCCATGTGACATGGCAGTGACCTCATCGCCACATACCATGCCACCTCAGCACATATGGGACCCAAAACAAAGAGTGCACATCTCCCAAGATGGCACTATGGAGAGAGAGTGATCCTGAGGCAGTTTTCTAACTCTTTTCCCAAAACATTTCAGCTATCTCTGTGAATATGCATTCATTTGTATCCTGAGTTGCAGTTTCTGTGAATATCTAATCATCTTTCACTGTTTACACTGCAGCCCTTCATGCTTTGATCCTGAATTACCTTCTCCTTGCATACTATTGGCTTGGGCTATCCTGGATTGAGTTGGCTTTACTGTATTACAATAAACAAAAGCTTTTCATCATCCAAAACCAGCAGCAGGACACCCTACAGCAACAGCAAGCAGCAGGAGAAGCAAAAACACAGTGCTGAAAACCCTATAAACTTTTCTGACCTATATATTTCTGATATGCCGGATCTGATTCCGCGGTCCATTCATCGTAAATCCGTCGCGTTCCGATCATTTACCTGGAATCGCCAATTGCCGCTGATGCGCGCCCGAAGCCAAATCAGCCAAATATTTTTTCACAATCGGATTTATATAAATCTTTTCAGACAGATATGGACACTCAGATGTACTTAGGATAATCCGCATCAATTTTCTTCATAGACTGGGATTTTCTGCCGGATAACAATCAGCATGGATCTTGCTTCCGTTGTTGCTGCTCTCGCCTCCGTTGGTGTCCGTGTATCCGGTTCTACCCCCAACAGCAGCGTTCAGGTCGACTCCTCGCGTGCCTGCCCCACTGGTCTTGCCGGCCCCGAGCCCTCCGGCACCTTCCACGACCCAGGGCAGCACTTTCATGGTAGCAGAGGCTACCTGGATGTTGCTTCAGTGGTCTCTGCTCCACAGCCCGCTCCCCAGTACGGCCCCGTAGTCCCCGCCGCTTCGGGAGAAGTAACGATTACGCTGCCATGGTGCTGCGCGAACGAGGCCTTGAGAGGAATGCCTTGCGCAAGCCCAAGCTGCCCAAGAAGGGCGCAAATCAGCAGCTGTGGAGACCCAGTTTACCCCAATCCCAGTCGAAATTGGCCATCGAGCAGCTGGAATCCGCCGGCCTACGACGATGGCAACGCTCCGGTAGACCTTACGGAGCTGGCAGGTACCAACATTCCTTACCAATGTCCAACATTTGAGACCACGGACGCCGATCTGAACGACATTGAGATGGGCGGTCCAGGTGAGGTACCTAGCTATAATCGACCAGCCTCTTGGGCACATTGGGACGACCATTTGTCCCCAGAAGTGACCCGTAACCTTGAGGCCCTTGAGGCCCTTTGTCTCTTAGCCACGTCTAAGCTGATCGGACAAGAAAGAATCGCCTCTGATTTTTTAATGGAATATTTTTTCCTCCTTCAGGACGAAATTAATACCAGGATGTGGTGGCGTTCTCAAGAAGATGACTCTTTTGCCATTTTTTTGCAGATCTGGAAGGCAAGCCCCTTCCCGAAGGAGAAGGGCACGGCACCTGTTCCCGGGCCTTCCGCCCCTCATCCCCCTGTTTCCATCCGCGACGATCTAGCCGCCGCGGTTGAGGAGGGAATTTTAGAGGCGGCCAGGCAGGCAAGTCTGGAAATCAGGGCTGAAGGAGCTCCCCAAGTGGACTCCTGGCTGCGGACCACCGAGATCAGCGGTCCGACAGCCTGCTCAGGCCCTTCAGGACACGGTATGTACTGTCCTGCCGACTGTTCCTGCAGATTCCAGCGAGATGCGGAGCTCCAATTGCTCAAAGATCAAATGCACCTCATCATTCAAACGCTGGGAATAAAAGATCTTTTCAAGACGCACATGCGGTCTGAGGGCGCCTCATCGGTGGAACAAGCAACAGAGCCGTCGGAGGAGGCGACAGAAATTTTTTCAATTGCTCCTTCGGTGGACTCCAGGACCACCGATGCAAGGATCAGCAGGACCAAGTTAAAGGAAAGGGTTAAAGTCTCTCGTTCTGAGAGTAGGACGGCGAAGGCTAGGACTGAGGCTCAGAATGCCAAGCGAACTGCCTCCCGTACTGCCCCTCCTGTTGCTGATTCCAATACCTTAGCCCAGCTGTTGCTCGCCCAGACCCTCGCCGGAGCTGGTGTGGCGAATGATGCCGCCAAGGTTTCAGCCATTACGGCCGGTGTTGGGCTGGATTCGCTTCTTAATCCTACTTCATTGCGACTTCGTCAGGTTGCCAAGTCGTCCATGACATCTGGACCACGAAAGGGGAACTCGCCACCCTGCTACGCCCCAGCACACCGGAGGCACGAGACCGGGACGCCCACCTCCGTGCGCTCCTCACCACCCGCCGCCACCAACTCCAGGAATGGCACGCCCACCGCATAGCGGCAGCAGCCCAGGAACGCGAAAGATACGGCAGAAACGACACGCCGTACAAGTCCCTACGGTACGTCAGCCGCATCCTGGAGGACACGGGGCGCCGTACCATCCACGCGGTCCGCACCCCCGAAGGAGGCCTCACCAATGACCCCGACGCCGTCCTCCAGGCAGTCCTGGACAGCTTCCAGGCGCAACACGGGGACGCCCTCCCCGAGCTCGACCCCCACACCAGAAACACCATCCGCGAGCATGTGCCCAGGGTCTTCAACCGGGAACAGCGGCGCGCCATCGAACACGACCCCTTCAGCATCTCAGAACTGCAGCGCGCCCTAGACCGCCTGAAGAAGGGGGTCGTACCCGGCGTCGAAGGTTTGCCGGCCGAAGCGTACCAACGTCTCACCCTGCCCATCAAACGCCGCCTGGCAGCCCGCCTGTGGGACATCGTCACGGGCGCCACGCCCATCCCCCCTGAGTGGGCCAACCTGGTCCACCCCCTCTACAAAAAGGGGGACTGGGCGCAGCCGGGGAACTGGCGGCCCATAGTATGCGCCACCACCGAGGTCAAGCTGGTGTGGACGCTCATCCTAGGCCGCATCGCGCCAGCGGTCTTCGCCCACGTGCCCGCCAGCATGTGGGGGGCCATGGCCGGCAGGTCCCCCCACGAGGCCATCTTCCTCCAGGACACCGCACTGGACATGAACCCCTACGAGATGATCATCGCCTCCCTCGATGTCCAAGGCGCGTTCCCCCACGCCCCACACCGGCTCCTCACGGAGGTATGGGATGCCATGGGCCTCCCATTCCTACCCTTCATGACCGGGTACATCAAAACCCGACTCTACGCCGTCATCACGGCCGCGGGCCTCACCCCCTGGACCGGCACAGACAGCGGGGTCCCCCAGGGAGGCGCCGAAGGCCCCTTCCTCTACCTCCTCGTCACCCTGCCACTGGCATTCGAGCTAGCACGGGTATACCCGGGGTACGCCCCATACCCGCTACGGTCCCCCCTCATCAACTTCGCAGATGACAACCTCCTCACTACGGCCACCCGCCACCGCGACCCTGAGAACGCAGGGCTACCAACGACCACCGAACAAGCGTCCGCCATTCTCCAACTCACCACAACCTACCTGGACGCCCACCAGCTCCTAGTGCACCCCCGCAAATCGGTCGGGCTGGCCGACGCCAAGACCCCCACCCCCCACATCCGGAAAGGCGAACCCCTACACCTGGAAGACACCACAGTCCACCTGGGAGTCACACAGGCCACGCAGCACCACCACATCACACTCCCAAGCAAGCTAGAAGAGCGCCTCGCCCGGCTAACCCAAATTGCCAGGGGGGACCTCCTGTCTACGCAGGGCCTGGCGTACTTCATGGAAGCAGTGCTCAACGCGGCCATCGGGTACCAAGCCCTGCACCTCCCGCGCCCCCAAGACGCACTACGCCACGCTCGACAACAAGTGACGAAGGCATGGGCGCAACACGGAGGCTGGCCCACGTCTTTCCCCAAGGAGGCCATGATGGCCCACTGGCGCTACTACAGAGACAATACAGGCGCCCTGGTCGACATGGCCTATGCCAAACACGCAGCACACCTCCTACACAGGGTAACACACAACCACCAACCAGCAGTTCGCGAGGCGGCGGCCATACGCATAAAAGAAGCGCAAATGGCCCGCAACACCTGCCCCCGGTGGATACTGGCGCAACACGGCGTCTCCACCCCCGTGGGCACTGGCATCTGGGCCCAGCTACAACTCCTCCTACCGCACCACACACACGCCATCCTGACAAACCACCACTGCGATCAACAGGGGCCACTCGTGGCCACACACACCGACATCCACCGACGCCCGGCAGGCGAGGTGGACACCCTGCGCCTCGTAGGGGCCACCATCACCATAGTGTATATCACCCCAACCCAGATGCAGATCATGGCCCGATGCGACGCCCACCACGCCCCGTTCCTTTCCGACCCACAATGGCCGGCACGCCACGTCTTCCAAGCGTACCTCCGCGCATGTGCTACGAAGGCAGGGCGCGACATGCCGGGGCCCAAGGACATCGACACGGCGTACACAGCCTTCCAGCGCCAGCACCCCCGGCCCCGCCTTAGCGAACACGAGACCCCCAACGACGGCGGCACAACGCAGGGGGAGCCCACCCCGTCAGCCGAAGGCTGGACACCACCCACCATCCTGCTACTAGCACCAAACGGCCACAAACATGTTACCCGCACCGTCCAGCGACACCATGCCCCCTGGTCCATCCCCAAACACAATGCACCGGAGACCGATGTACCACCAGTCAGACACAATGACCAGGGCATACCACGCACGTGCTGGCACTGCGGCCCGGCAGCCCTCGACACTCCGTGGCCCCTGCTGCACCTCATCTCCACCCACTACCACACCCCCACCGCCGCCGCCACCGCCGACCAGCAGGCATGGCTCTCCCCCTGGTTTCACACGGTACCCCCAGACCACCCGGCGCACGTAGCCTGGACCCGAACACCCACGGCGACATGGACGTTCACCAACGAACGGGCAGACCCGGACAGCGTAGCCATGGAGTACGACCGCTGCGACCCACACCGCGCAGGACCTCAGGAGGCACCCATGCGCCCCCTACAGCACAAATGCCCCACCCTCCGCGGCGACAAAGACGACACGGAGCGGCGACAGACCATCACGTGCCAGAAGTTCCACCCCAATACGGGATACCTCTTCCACCTGATGTACGCGTATATCACCCAGGGACGCCCAGACAGGGGCCTCCTCCGCCTCACCCCACGAGCCCAGGCCATCATCACCCAGGGAAGAGGCGTCTATGCAGCGCCACTACTGCAACCCACGCAAATCACCGCCAGAACCACCCAGGGGAACCCCATCTACGTCTATCACCCCACAGCAATCGCCCGCCTACCCATACCCAGCGACACCGACATCATCTACTTCACTGACGCATCCGGCAGCCAGCAACGCACCCCCACGGTCGGTTGCGCCTCCGTGCGCATCACCCGGCACGCGGACGGCCTCCACGTGGAACACCACACCGGGACCACCATCTTTGGGGCGTCCTCCCACGGCGAACTGCGCACCATGGCAGACGCCGTCATCGCCACACCGCCACCCACGACGGTCCGGCCCCGCAACATCTGGGTAGTCGTGGACGCCACGGTCGACATCCACCTCACCAGGCGCCTTGCGGACCTGCCCCTCCACAAAGCACTCGATTCCGGCCTCACCACACAAGCGTTAGGACTATGGATGGCCTTCAAGGGCATGCACCCCCAGGACGCCCTACACATCGTCAAGCAGGAGTCGCACCGCTACGCATACGGCAATGGACGCGCAGACACGCAGGCCAAACACCAGAACACCAACCACACCCCAGGGCTCGAACGCGTGCGACTGGACACCCCACACCACAGCCACCTGCAGCACCCGCCCCCGATACCCCTGGCCGCACAGCCCCCCCAATGGATGCCCGAGGACACGCCGTACACGGATCGAGACAAGCAGTACCACTACCCCACACCCATCCAGCAACTCGCCGCCACATTGGGCCACCCAGCAAACACCGAACTCCTCCGACGCCTCGAAAACTCCGTCCACACCCCCCTCTACTACTCCGCCCTACGCCCGGATAGCCTCCCAGCACACCTACAAAAGCCCCGACTCCAACTCGCCCTCGAACAACTTCCCCTCCTCACCCGATACCACCGATGGTATACGCGCCGCTCGATCCACGTCCCCGCAGGACACACCAAATGCATCTGCAGCCACGCGGAAGAAGAAACATGGGACCACTTCAAGGCGTGCCCCCTGTACAGGGGACTGGACACCCTCACAGACTGGAACCCAACCCACACCATCGCACAGCACGCCGGATGGCTGGCGCAGTCCCCGGCGACCCAGCAACTCACCACCGTCCTCAAGCAGACGGAGGTGCTCGAGGCAGTCCGCAGGGGACTCGTCCCCACTGCCGTCTACACCTTACTACGCACCCACGCGGAGGACCCCCAGGCCACGGCGGCACACATGCAGCGGACGGCCGTTGCCAAGACGGCGGAGCAGCTCACATACCGCACCCACAAATACCTGCAGCATGCGGCAACCCTGCCCCCAACAGACCAAGCCCACCTCCTCAAACTCCTGTTCTACCAACCATGAGAACCTACCCCGTGACATACCAACACCGAACCCCCACCACGTCTACACACCGTCCACCGAGCACAGCACTGGCACAGCACACACGGGCGCCACAGGCACCGCACACGCTCCCACCAGCATGCGCGCGCCACCAGCCCCCATCCCCCCACGCCGCCGTCCGTCCACAGGTACCACCAACCACCAGCCACCGCATGTCCCCTCTGCGTTCGCCAGCGGCTACCACAGACAGCCCTGCCCTGCAACCCAGACCACTGGGTCTGCCTGGGAGCCGCGCACCGCCTCACCCACTGCCCCCACTGCGGGGACCTCAACCCCCGCCACCGCGAACGGCCCGCGGCCCCAGCCGCACCCCCCCCCAACGGCCACCCCAGCTTCTTCGGGTACCTCACCGACACTCTCCGGGACCAACTGGGAGGGTACTACGTGGCGGACGCGGCGGACCACGCATGGGCCATAGCCGTGGCCGCGGGCAACACACCCCTGCCCCCCCACAGCCCACCCCTACGCCACAGCGAAGGCGGCTTGAACGTGGCGGCCCGCCACATCCTCCTCGCCCTATACCTCCACCACCGAGACCTACACCTCCCAGACCCACAACTCCCGGCCCCCCAAGCAGCAGCCCTGACGCCGGAAGCGTGGGCCGACACGGCACCAGAGGAGATAGCAGCCTACCTCCGAGCCACGTGCCGCCGGTTCGCAAACGCCCTCGGCCGACGGAAGAGAACACCTTACCCCCTCAGCGCACTCCTCTACCCGGCACACCACCCCCACCCCGCACAACAGACGCCCCCGGAGGGCTGGGCGTCTTTCCGGGACGCCCACCTGGCCGCCCCCGACGAGGCCACCGCCACGCGGATGAGCCTCACGGACCAGGAGGCCTACGTCAGAGGCCTCAAGACGAGCCTCCAAGAGGCACACCGCTGGCGCGCCCGCTCCCCGTCGCCCCCACGGGGACAAGGGGGTTCACCCGCCCCCGACACCCACCAGGCCAAGAAGACCAAGGGGCACCGGCACCAGGGGGCACGCCAACGCGCCCGCCAGCAGGGCGCGACGCCCCAACCAAGGCCCGGGTCCAGCCACACCGCACCGCCCCACGCCCAGACCCCCGGGGCACACCAACAACACCACCACCACCAACGCCCACCACCACCACCGTACCGCAGCACCCAAACCCTGCAGCCCAGTCAGCCACCACCGCCCACACACGTCCACACCATGCCAGGACCACCGTACGCGCAGAGCCAGGGGACATGGCACCACCAACACCACCACCGCGCCCCCGTCCCTCCCAACCCCTACCCCCTAATGCCCCCAAGCTACAGCGGCCCCCACCAGCTACATCCCCACCAGGCCCCAGCACAACCAGGCCCCGCGAACCACCCACCCCACATAGCGCACATCACCGCACCACACCATCACGTGTACCACCACCACCAGCCCCTGCCACCACACCCACCAACGCCGGGGTACGACACACAACTGACACACCCTCCACACCACCACCACGCGGTCCAGCACCACCCGCCGCCCCCGCTACACGGGCCCACGACATACGAGCCACGGTACACCCCCATGGACCCGCGAAGAGCCGCGCACGCACACCGGCAACACCAGGACCGAGTAGGGGCGCCCCACCACCACCAACAGCCCCCCCACCCACACCCCATACCAGCGAGCACCATCCACCAGCAGCCACCCATCACATACGGACCACAGCCCCACCCGGGGGCTCATGCGGTCGCCTCCCACCCGCACCCCGGCACCGCGACCAGTCAAGAACCGCAAGGGCCACACGGCGCACACACGCAACACCCACACGACCCACAGGGACGCCCGGACCCCCAGCCGGCACAACACCCACCCCCGCCCCCCCCACCCCACCACCACCAGCAGCCCCCCCACCCACACCCCATACCAGCGAGCACCATCCACCGGCAGCCACCCATTACATACGGACCACAGCCCCACCCGGACGCTCATGCGGCCGCCTCCCACCCACACCCCGGCACCACAACCAGTCAGGAACCGCAAGGGCCACACGGCGCACACACGCAACACCCACACGACCCACAGGGACGCCCAGACCCCCAGCCAGCACAACACCCACCCCCGCCCCCCCCACCACCAACAGCGCCACCCCCACACCACCCCCCCCCGCCCCCCCCCCGAGACCAGGCCACGGACACAACACGCGGCAGCCAGCACCAGCCAATCGATGTCGATGCCCCCGCCGACACATGCCACCGCGAATCCCCCCTCCCGCGACCGCCACAAGAGACCCCATCACCGGACCCCACGCGCGACAACGATGACCACCCCCCCCAACCCACACCACCCCCCCCATCACACCCCGCACCACCAGTCGCCGCACCGGCCGAACCCTACGCCCTGCACAACCCCGCAGCGGTACGGCAGCACCTCCGGGGGGTCGGGGAACAGGACGTCGTGCTGTACCTCCGCACCTCCGGCACCAGCACCCCCATCCGGGCGGCCACCCTGGTCCAGGCGGCCACCCTGGGGGAAGGCGTCAGAGACTTCCTCTTCGACGCCTTCCTCCACGTCGCCCGGCACGAGCGCCCCCCACGCGCCACCCCAGACGGCGAGAGCCCGCCCCCCACGGGGAGCCGGATCTGGGTACCCCCCATCGACTGGGGGCGACACCTGGTCGGCCACCCCGTGCCAGAGCGGGACAGCACCCAGGGCCGCACCCGCTACCGCGAGCCCAACATGGCCCACCCCCCACCCGACGCCACCCCCAACATCACCAAGGAGTGGGAGCGGGAAACATGGGTGGCCCGGATGGCCTCCCTAAGCAACTTCCGGCACCACGTCCCGGGGGACATCCCCACCCCCGGCGAGCAGCAGCCAGCCCCCTCCACGTACATGACCCTCATGTACAATCTGCACTACACCCTCTCCACCACCAGCTACCACGCACCCACAGACCACTGGGTGGTACACGGCACCGACTCCCTCCTCCCCGCCGACTACGCCCCCCCCACACACAACCCAGGCCCCGACACGTACGCCAGGGGGGACGACCCGGACGACCCCCACATCTGGGGCACGTGGGAACCCGAATCCCTGGACGCGCTGCTCTCCATCCGCAGCGGCAACCAGGGCCTTGGTAGGGCGATGTATTGCCTCGCCAAGTGGACCCAACGGACCTGGGGGATCCCCGCGGACCGATGGGTGTGGGTGGTCACGCTGCGCCCCCAGCAGATGGAAGCCCCCCCAACCCGCGGGGGACCCACCCCCCCACGCCCCACCACCCCACAACTATGCCCGTACATGGCGGCAGCCCGCCTCATGGCGCTGCTATGGCCGGGCCCCCACACCCCCACCCAAAACTACCCCCACCTCACAGAGGAGGAACATGCCCGGCATCCAGCGATGCTTCTTCGAGACCCTCGACTACCTCCAGCAGACACACCCCCGCGTCCTGGAGCAGATATGGCCACCCCCCGGGTAACCCACGTGCCCGCACAGCCGAGACAACACCGCCACGCCAGCACCAGCACGCACGGATCACCAGGGAAAACGCGCGCACACGCCCGATGCCCGAACCTGCACCCGCGTTCTCGCTACTTACAGGACCCAGCATCATACGCCCGCCCCCGAGGCCCGGGACCCTCCGCCGTCTCCCGCGGCCCTCTCCTCCGCCTCCGACTCCACAACCTCCACCACCACGACCACCTCATCCACCACCACCACCACCACGTCCTCATCCAGCACTCCACCCCCCAGGCCGCGGGGGACACCTCCCAAACGGGCCTCCAAACCCGCCCCCACCGCGAGCAGCCCCACCGCCGCCAAAGCCCACGCCCCGGCGAAGCCCATGCCCACGACCCAGCCGAAGCCCAAGGCCGCCGCCAAAGGGCGGCCCGCAGCCAAGCCCAAGCCCAGGCCCAAACCCGGCGCCACGACGGCAGCTCGGGCCCGGCCCCCCCAGGACGTACTCTACGACATCCGGCCCCAGCCGTCCCAGGCCCGAAGGCAGCAACGCCCAGCGCGGCGCCCCCCCACCGTCACCGACGCCACCGCCACCACCTTCATGGCGGAGCGCGCCGCGGCCGAAGCACGACGCGCCTCGTCCCACCACCTCCCAAAGCCCACACCCCAGGCCCACGGACCGCTCCAGGGTCCACCAGCAGCGCCCCCGCCCCCCTACCGGCCCCCGATGACAGCCCACATGCAACGCATGCCCCACTACCGCCGCCGCCGCGAATCCCCGCCCAACCCCGAGGCGGAGACCGTACGCGCACACCCGCGGGTCCACATCCGCGTGCACCCCCACTCCCCACGCACCCCCACGGAACAGGACTACGAGGAATCCCCCAGGCCCGCCACCGCCGCCGGCCCCAACGACCCCATCACACCCACCCACGCCCACTCCTCCGCCCAAGACCGCAGGCCCGCCCAGGAACAGTGGTGGCAGCGCTGGACCCACACGCAGCTCTGGGAGCTGCGGAAGTGGGCCCGGGGAGAGCCCTCCCTCGAGGGCCTGGTCCATCGGCCCCGCAAGGGGTCGGTGGAAAACTGCCGCCTCCGGCCGGCGGGGGGGTGGATGCCGCAGGCCGCATGGGAAGCCATGCTGGCCGATGCGCTCCACCCCCTGGGAGTCCACCCCTGCAACCTCCCCGCGCCCCAGGACCACCCGTACGTCCTCAGGCGCCTGCGGGAGACCCTCCAGGAAGCGCGGCGAGACGGCATCCGCCTGTGGGACATCACCCAAAGCCCAGCCCCGCACGCACACACCCCCTCACCACCCCACAAACGTCGGCGCACCGACACCGGCGACATCCACAACACCCCAGGAGCCCTGCGCGCCACACAACACGACGCGCCTGACCCCCCGGCCAGCGGCGCCGCCATCTAACCCCGTTATCCAGCACAGCACCACCACGGGGCGCCACGCCAGGCCCCGCCCAGAAGTCACCAAACAAACCGGACGCCGAAGGAAGCCAACGCACACGACAACGAGCACCACTACGCCCAAAGGCGCCGAACCCGGGCCCGATACCGTGGGCTCCTCTCCACCCTCAGCACGACACACACGTCACTGACGTCACTCCTCCGCCGTGCCCCCTCCCACGCCACCGCCCCGCCCCCCCCCCCTCCCGCCGCACGTCCCCACGCCGCCCAGCACCCAGCCCCACACACTGCGCCACAGCATCGCCCTAGTCCGGCTCCTCCACCATCGCGGCACTTGGCACCTCACAGTAGACCGCCGTCCTGTGGTCCCGCTCCCCCCAGCACCACTCCCGGGGCCGCACCCGACCCACGCCGTGTTCGCACCCACGTCGCGGGCCGCGGACATCTTCCCGCTCCCCGCCACCACCCCTCCCGGGCATCGCATACTACTTACCGCCAACCCCTCGGTCCTCAGTGAGGTCCCCATCGGGCACACCGACGCCCTGCACGTGCGCCCGCTGCTGCCCAACCTGCACGCTGTGTACGCCCCCGGCACGCCCGTCGACCCCTCCGTGTGGGACTCCCAGTGAGGCCACCGGCCAACGGCCGGCCCGCACGCACCACCCCACACCCGCCTCGGGCGCACGACTCCGTGGACGCCGCTACCCACACGCCCGGCCCCGCGCAACCGCCTAACCGAGCCAGAACACAAGCACAAATCAAACCCGAGCCACACCCCGAAACCGCTAACCCTTGACTCCTAACCAAACCCGCCGAGGGAACAACGCAACCACAGCCCACACCCACAGCCCACACAGCCGCCTAACCAGCCAGCACCAGAAGCAAAGAAACACCTCACCAAACCCACGCTGACCCAAGCCTAACCGGGCCGAAGCCCCAACACAAATCAAACCCGAGCCACATCCCGAAACCGTAAACCCTTGACTCCAAACCAGGCCCGCTGAGGGAAATGCGTAGACACAGCCCACAGCCACAGCCCACACAGCCGCCTAACCAGCCAGCACCAGAAGCAGAGAGACACCTAACCAAACCCACCCTGACCCATACCCATGTACATCAAGACACGCGAGCCGCACCCCTGGGGCGCGACCGCCGCCACAGCACCGGCGACACACGCCAGAGGACACAACGCTATAGCACCGCCGCACCAGCTGCCCATGCCTGTGCCTGCAGTGTACGCGCGCCTCTGTTTTCCTCTCTTTTGTTTTTTCTTTTTCTTTTTTCAAAAAAAAAAAAAAAAACAGAAAAGAAAAAAAAAACGAACATTAGGGGGGGAGGAAGAGGGACACATCCACCCAGGGCACACGCGCACCGCACACAGCACGCACACCGGTAAACAGGAGCCCAGGGGCCCAGGACACCGCACATGCAACACAACACACCGAGCGGGCACACCGGTGAACAGGAGCCAGCTGGCCCAGGACACCGCAGACGCACGACAGCAAACCGCGCGGGCACACCGGTGAACAGGAGCCCAACGGCCCAGGACGCTGCACACACGTAGGGCAGCCGAGGGACAGGAAAGAACCAATACCCCATGGGTCGGACGCACTGGGGCGACCCAGCCGACCCACCGGGCCAGTGGCAGGAGCGGTACTCCAAAGCCACTGGTCCGAGCCCGGCCAGGCTGCATCGAGGACCATGGCAAACGTCACCCGGAGCCATGGAAGCAACCGGTGACAGGCGAGCCGGTACACAGTCCAGGAGGGGGTCACCTGCCAAGCAGAGTGGCCCCGCAACTCAAGCCACAAGCGTGAGGCGGTCGTACCGTAGACAAGCGGGAGCAATACCCCTCGTGGTGAGAGATACTCCACACGGCTGGGCAGCCCCCCAGAGCTGCCGCCCAAAGGAGGGGGCATGTGGCCCTACCCATGGACACATGTGGGGACACCCTCCCACCTGGGACACATGGACCGGGTGGCCGCGACAATGCCTTCCCAAGCACATGCGGGAGCGGCTCAAGAGGCACCTGACATAGGGCAGTGGGAGGGACAGGACGTCCCCTTGGTAAGACCTTCTTCCTGCAAAATGTCAAAGGAGGCATCCCGAGCTCCCCAAGATACCTACCTACCTACCTCGCTTCTTAATCCTACTTCATTGCGACTTCGTCAGGTTGCCAAGCAACCGAAGTATAATGGGAACCCCCGACGTTGGCCTCAGTTCCAACGGGAATTTAAACTGTGGGTTAAGACTCAAAAACTCCAAGATGATCAGTTCCTGATGGCCCTCTTGGATTGCCTTGAGGGAGCGCCGGCCAACACTTGGCTCAGGACTTGGAGTGATCGCGAGGATACAAGTTCCCCCCTTACCTTTGATGAGGTGTGGGAACAGTTGGAGGTACGTGGATCCCGGCTGCCAGAGGACCATTACCACCAGATGTTGAAGAATTTTCCTTCATTCTCGCGATTTATCTTGCACGAAGTGCAAGACAAAAAACAGCGCTTCTGGAATTTAGTGGAAGAAGCTGAACATTCAGGCGAAAAATTTTCTAGTGCCGAGCTGAAAAATCTGATTTTTGACAAGATCCCCTCAGAAACTGCCGCCACCCTTCGGAACAAACAGTCCGAAGAAAAGGTCAAGACCTGGTGGGCGGAGGTGGAAGGCTTCGATGCCTCTGCCAACAGGTTCTCCGTCAGGGAGGCACTTCAAAAGTGCTCCCCCACGTCCTTCACCAAGGTGAAATTCACTGAGGAGACGTGGAAAATCAAGTTTAATGAACACGAGGATCGGGACTTGTTTGTCCAAGTCCTCAATAGGGGAGTAAGCTTCCATGGCCATCGCCTGAAGGCCAAAAACTGGGTGTTTTCGTTCACCCCGAAGGAACTCTGGGAAGAGGTTCAGCGGCTCGCCGACGCCGCCAATCAGAATTTCCATGAGGGTCTTGGGGGAAACAAGAATACCCAGCAAAACACCCAAACTGGGGCCCAAAAGGGCAACAAAAAGGTGAATGACGTAGCATCTGCCTTCTTTTAGGTTCTACGAACCGAGCTAAGACGCATTCCACTGCTAATCACCGATGGTCTGCTTACGATCACAAGGTGATTGGTGAAAATATCAGTAATCCGCAGAATTCAGACAGGAATGACAGACAGGTGCACGGTGGGAAGGCTGGAAAAGGGAATCCGACCCCCTCCGGTGGAAACAAAGATCCTGGAGGCCCTGGCGGGTCCCAAGGCACAGGAAATCGGACTCCATCCGGCTCCGGTGGGCAGCCGAACGGCCAGAGAAATCCCAATAGCAACGCCGGAGGCGGAAATCGAAATCCAGGCCAAACCCCTCAATCCGGTGCAAAGAAGGGAAATGCTCAAGGATCCCAGGGTAAAGGTAAGGGAAATCCTTCGGGAACCCCTTTCTCTGGTAAGGGCAGAGGGCGTGGCGACGGTGGAGGTCCATCATCCGGCGGCCGTGGCCGTGGACGTGGAAAGGGCAACCATCGTGTGGATCAGGTCTCAGGTGCAGATCAGGTGTCCGATACGGATCGAGATTATGTGGAAAATGCCTTGAATCCAGCAGATGATCCGCTCCAAGATGAGTGGGTCGACGAATCAGGGTGTGTCCATAATGTTAACGCAGCCACTGGAGGTCAGAACGCCTAGGGGAGCCACGAAAATCGCCCCTCCCCAGGCGATTTCAGGCATGATCCCCAGATTCCATCTCGACCACTACTTGATGTAGGGTCGCTTGTCTCCTCTCCCCTGGATCCGGCAGCGGATCCTTCTGTTGTAGTGGACGAGGTTGGTGTACAGTCCAAGCACAGGGCCCGTCAGTTTGTCACAAAGATGTGGGTCTCTGATCGCAAGGGCAATTTCCACCTCGCCACTTGTTTGTGTGACAATGGATCGGAGGTAAATCTCCAATCCAATTCCTTTTTGCCTGACGACTGCGTGTTTGATTCGCCTCTTCCTGTTACCCTCGAGGGAGTTTCTGGACATTCTCTCGCAGGTGGGCAACGCGGTTGTTATATATCAACTCATTTGGTCGCTCAAGACCTTTCGGAAGAAGGCAATGTGGAGGAAGTTATCCTTAAGGATGACTACTTCTATCGTGCCGACATAAAGTATGACCTTTACTTGGGCCATCCTTGGCTTAGCAAGAACAGGGTGGCGCCCGTAGGTCATCGGCGTTGTTTTTTGCTGGAGTCAGGTCCCTTGGAGCGTCCTGAATTTCGTTTTTTGCACGCAGGGTTTAAAAGTGCAGAAGAATTTTTGAAGCGAAAGGTTACACCAAAATTTGGCGAAGATGTCACCATTGCAGAGGTGAATGGGAGTGCCGATTACTCCCGAGAGTTAGAATGTCTTCGTAGGGACTCCCAGCCACGACGCCCTTCGCGCTGGCACTCTTCATCCTACAGAGTTGTCGACAAATGGCGCGATACAATTTGTGAATATTTTTATGAACACCATTCCTTTTGGCCACAGTATGATGCCTTTGCTAACCGCGAGAACAAGCGCTTTGACAAGCACTTTCGCGACGCTTGGACCCATAAATGGGACAAGAAGTTATGGATTAATCCTCCGTTTCACTTAATCCAGCAGGTCATCCACAAAATCAAGCAAGATAAAACCCAGGCGATTTTAGTTGTGCCCTTGTGGGACGACAAGCCTTGGTTTCAGGAATTACAAGACATTTGTGTAGATTACATCGAACTTCCCAGGAAGATTAAGCTGTATGCCAGGGACGACACAGGTCCCCTGCCACAGCGGTCCTGGAGTTCGCTTGCATTCCTGGTGGATGGAAAGCTTTCTGACTCTGATTCTGCTGATTCTAGTACTGATTCCTGTGTTGGGTCTGAATCTGAGGTTGAGCGTGGTACTGATGATGAATCTATTTTTTCTGATTTTTGTCCGTCAGATGCCCAAGGTGATCCAACGTCAAATGGATCCGCCTCGTCTCCCTCTTCCCCAATACGATCTACATCCAAAAGAATCTTCAGTGCACGGGCGAAGAAAAATTTTAAATCGCGCCGCAAATTCAGAGTTTTTTATGAAAAACCCCGTGTGGAAGCTTTCATAGATCCTTTCAAGGAGCTGGATCACGAAGAGAATCTCTGGAATGTCGACACTCGACCCACCTATCTTCAAGAGGCAGTTGATACGGACCTTTTTAGGGACATCCGTAAGAAGATTCTTCCTGCCAAGGCAGAAGAAGTCGCCAAAGTTTTTTCGACAGTAATTCCTGGCGATCAGGTGGACACTGAGTTGTGTTCCAAGAAAAGAGACAAGATTTTTGAGGAACGGAAGGACACAACCCTTTCGGGGAAGTTGATCAAAGACCCCCCTGTCCGTGGGCAGTTCGGTGAAGCCTTCATCGAGCTCCGTGAAGGTTACAAGGCGAAGAAACAGCGTCCTTATGAGAACCATGGACACAAACATGAGATACTCAGAAAAAAAATCGAGAGAAATCTCAGGGAATTTGGTTGGCTTGAAGGTTGTATGACCAGCGAATGGTGCTGTGCACCCTTCACAGTCCCGAAGCCGCCGCCTGCAGACCAGAACACTATTGATGGTTGGCGAATGGTTGTTGATTTTCGCAACCTAAACGCCGAAACCAAGGCGGATTCACACCTCCTGCCCCTCATTGAGGAGGAAATCGCCAAGAGGGCAAGAGGTCGTTTGTTTTCTGTGCTGGATCTCCGTCACGGCTTTCACCAAATGCCGTTGAGGAAGGACAGCCGACCTCTCACCTGTATGTGCACGCCATGTGACCCAGTCCAGTGGACGGTCATGCCCATGGGCCTGAAGAACGCCCCTTCGTTTTTTCAAAGCATGATGGAGGATGTGGTTTTTACAGCTCATCCTGAGCTTCGGGCCTTCGTGAGTGTGTACATAGATGACATAATCATCGCGACAGAGGGGGAGGGACTGACCGAAGCTGAGCTGGTGGCCCTACATGAAAAGCAGCTGAACCAGGTTTTGGACATTCTTGATGCCAATCAGCTGATTTGTGGGCCAAAGAAGGGAAAATTATTTTTAAAATCAGTCGAATTTTGTGGTTCTCTCCTTGAGAATGGCACCCGACGACCCAGTCCAGGGAAGCTCGTCGGTGGTCAGAAGTGGAAGCGCCCTGAGACGATCACGGAATTGAGAGGATTCCTGGGTTGTTGCAATTTTTACCACACTTTTGTGCCGAACTATGCCAAATTTGCTGCCCCCCTCACTGAATTATTGAAGGTAGGGAGAGATGCGGGCAAGGCAGGTTCAAAGGTTCGTGTCAAGTGGACTGACGAGTGCGAGGAGGCCTTCCATCAATTGAAGGCGGCCCTCTGCGAAGTCGCCACGTTGCATGTACCGAAATTCGACCGACCCTTCTACATAAGAACCGACGCTTCTAGGTACGCGATCGGAGCTGTCCTTGAACAGGTTGATGAAGCCACAGGTGATCATTACCCTCTTGCATTTTGGTCGCGGAAGCTAGCTCCACGCCAGATGCAATGGTCGCCGCGTGAGCAAGAAACCTACGCCATAATCTGTGCTTTGAAAAAGTACCAATCGTGGGTTGGCACCAATCGAGTCGAGGTCCTGACGGATCATCGATCTCTGGAGTATTGGGCCACTGAACACATGGATACTGTCGCGAGCCCAGCTGGTCGACGGGCCAGATGGCACGAATTTCCCAGTCTGTTTGACCTCCATGTGTCGTATTTGCCTGGAAAACACAACACGGTAGCGGATGCTCTGAGCCGATGGGCTTACCCCGCTTCAGAGGGGCTGCAAAGTACCAACATCCATGGTACGGAGCAGGACCGCCACGTCGTGATCGAGTGGGATCAAGAAGAAAAAAAGCTCATCCGACGTGAATGCATGCAATGCGCTGTTAAACAGCATGCATTACCGTGCCATGACATCACGGCCTTTTCAGATCCGGCGCATGCTCATGAGATTATAACCAAATCACTGAAAGTCGTGGAGAAAGTCACCGATCCCTCCTCAGGGAGTGTGAAACGGTTTGACTATACCCGACGTGTAAGTGGATTTCGGTTGATCCAGGGCATTAAGCGTCGAGATCCGGCCAAAACTCCACCCCTGCCGAAAGATTCCCTGATCATCCGTGACTGGACGTCCGATTATCTGCATGATTCCATGTTTAAAGAGGTCTTTGAGAATCTCAAATCCAAAGATGCTCACAAGGATGGAATTTTTTCAGAATATTCGTTGGATGGGGGGAAGCTGTGGATGGAGGGTAAATTGTGCGTACCAGACGCCCTGGCCCCCCGAGTGTTAAACTGGTGGCACAAATGGGAGTCCCCCCACGCACATGGCCGAAGATTATGGTCGATGATTAAACATAGGTTGTTTGGCTCAAGGCTATATACTCATTGCATGAAAGTAGCCGCCGGATGTGCCCAATGTGCTGTCGCGACGCCACCCAGCGCGAAGAAGCACGGCCATCTGAGGCCACATCCTATTCCGGAGCGCCTCTTTAACAGAGTCACCAGTGATTTCTTCTATCTCGGTGAACTCGATGACGAAGAGTGCCATTGGACCAATAAAAAGGTCAATGGTGTGCTCCTTATTCAGTGCCGTCATTCCGGCTACATTCAGGTGTTGCCTTGTAACATCGAGTCGATGACTGGCAAGGCTGCCGCCAAATGGTGCGCGCAGACCTGGATGGGAGGTTGGGACGTCCCATCCGAGGTGGTTACGGATTCAGGCAAAGAGTACACCTCCGAATGGTGGAAGGAATTATGTGCTCGCCTTGGAATCCACCACCTGCGATGTGAAATCCACTCGCATCGAGCGCTGCCTGGCGAAAGAGCCGGCCGCTCTATTATAAATATGCTTCGTAAGGAGCTCGCGAGTGAAAAGGATTTCCATTGGCTTGAAGTTCTCTTCGCATTGCTTCGCCGTTACCACAACACGCCTTTGTACCATGGCCTTTCTCCAAATGAAATTGTCTTTGGACGAAAGAAGTGTTGGTGGAACATGCCGTTAAATAATCCTCGCCCTTGTAAAGATGCTTCGTTGTTTTTGGACGAAATCCAACGAGCAGAAAAAACTGTCTCGAAATTAATCGATAAGCATCAAGCTGACTGGCTTTGGGTCCAGAATCAAGGCCGAAAAAACCCTCACAATTTTGAAGTCGATGATCGAGTTTGGCTTCCAAAATCCGAAACCACCCTGGACGGAGATGATAAGCTTCTTCCCTTGTGGGAGGGGCCATTCGCTGTTACAGCGCGTCTAGGTGAGAACAGGTGGAGGATTCGTGTGGATGTCAGCAGGGAAATTGACGTTTCGGGCGATCGCCTCAAGAGAGAGATCCCCTCCCCCAAGGATCGGGTTAAACCCCTTTTTTGGACTTCGAAATTTTTGTCCGATCGGGTCATCGAAGGGGGGAAGTACGAACTCAAGAGGATTTTAGAAGCAAGACGTGACGGAAAGGGCGAATGGGAATTTCTATGTGAGTGGAGGGGCTTTGATTCCAGTCACAACAACTGGGAACCAGCCCATTCTTTTGTCCATGGGTACACCAAGGGGTTCATCGACTTCCTCAAGAAGCACCCCGAAATTGGCGTACTCCTGACAGACTGTTTGTCGAAACCAGACAGACAGGTGGAGAGCGACGGAAAAAGACCTGTGGTGAATCGAGATCCAGCCTTTTACGGCCCTCAGCAGCCACATTCCAGGGCTGATCCGTCGATCCCCCCTCCTGCGGTCAGGCCAGCCCAGGAGCCAAATGAGGACCAAGCTTCGAGTTCGGCCGCTGATTTGCAGCGCCCAAGCCGTACGAGGGCCCGACCAGACAGGTTGGTGGTCACATGTATTCGTGCTTGGCCGAACTGAGGGAGATCCGTCGTGACTTGAGTCGCCGACGCCATAATCTGGGTAACAGTCGTCTAGTCCAGGGCGTCATGGCACTCGTCGCTAGGGCTCAAGGGTGTAGGTTCGAAACCCTTGCATGTCCAACTCCTACAAAAGCTCCAGCCTCGCCCCGTCGACCACTTATTCCAATGTGAGTGTTCTGACGACTTGAAAAAACCACATTCTGCTCAATCCACTGTTCATTTTTCCTGATTACTACATGATGTGGAGAACTGCGAATGTTTGATAATTTGACGTCAATCAACTTTTGTTTGGTCTCCGTTCGGCAGACAAGGCGTAGATACGCTGCCAAAAGCCACGGAGTGTGCTGCCGTGTTCAGAAAAAACCAAACTCAGGCTTAATTCAGGCAGATTCGGGGTAATCTTGTCTCTGTTGGTCTGTGCATCTTTGGAATTTGGCTACCCGTGCAGATGGAAGCAAATGTACATAGTAAAAACGCTGCGCAGCGACATTCACCCCTACAGGCACCCCCTGTAGTACTGGCGGCACTAGATGCGACGCCAGGAACACAGATCTTACCTTCATTTGCCGTGATGCTGAAGCCAAAGTCCAGATTCAGATCCAGATTCCTTGAATTTACCTTGAATTCCTCAGGTTTGTCCATCATTCTGCCACTGTTGCACAAAACCCAGACGTCAATTGTTCAGACCACCTTCACATAGGAGCTCTAGGGACTTCTAACAGCAACCTCAGAGGTCCGTAAGCTTCGTTGTATTTTTGGCACACGCCAATGTGAGCTCAATCCGACCTGAAACTGTCGAAAATGGTGAATCCAAGTGTCTTGTGGGACTCAATCGAAAGATGGGCCTTGTCCAAGTCGATTGACACCGTCGCCACTGTAAATAAAGAACTATTCGGTGTCTCTCAGTTATATACTGTCAGTAAAGCGCCTTCAGCGAACCTTCGGCGCGTTACATGCCAAGGATCCAGGGCTATCATGTCCCATCATGATGCATCATCACATGATCCACATTTTGATGGAATCTGTTGGATGCTCGCGAACCAACGTGCCGGAAAGCACAATTGAGCTGACTAAACGACAATATATATTAACTCTAGTCTAAACGAATGTGTTAGTAGTTTCAGTTCTAGACATTCCGCTTCATTTCACCTTCATCTTAGGGAATTTGCTGATTTTAGGACAGTTTAGGTTGATTTCCTTGTCATCTCCTCTCATTCCTCGAAGATCTGTTTACGGCTTGCCTAACTAAGTGAACAGAAGAACATCCCTACCTGCTGTGGTTCACTTAGGGCCTGCAGACTACATTTGTATTTGTTTTCCCTCTCTGTGATTGTTTCATCTCCTTCATCTCTGCCCAAATTGATTCTCAATCTTGCTGAATCTTGTGATCATCCACCTGATGCGCCAAATCTGAAGCACATGCTGCACTTTTCAGAACGAGAAAAGCGGGAATAACACGATGTAGAGTACGTGGAGGACACCGTAGCGTGCCCGCGACAGCTAAACTGTGCCAGAGCGCCGAGATGTCACTCCATTTCTTGATTCCCCCACTCAATCCACCAATAATCTACCTCATTCTCAACCAGTGCATGGTTTGGTATCGATTCTCGATACGTTTACATGCTTTTTAGCCCTTAACCTAATGTTTTACTGCACGGAGGACTGTTTGTCACTCCTCATTCTGTCTCATTTCAGGTTCATCCATCCTGATTCAATGCCAATTCAGCCCAAATCAGGTCAGATCAAGCAGATTTCGCCCCATCGAGGCTACATTTCTATTTTTTCTGGGACTTACCCGCACTACGTTCTTCGTTGACGTAGCGACACACCCCAGTGTGTTTTTGGAGGGGGAGTGTAAGTGCGGCTAACCCCCATCTGCTCAGATTTTCACAGATCTGCCCCGAATTGACTACATTTTGGTCATTTTCTCTGCTTCGGCGGAATCGCCGCCTCGCAGCTCAGTCTCAGGATCAGACCTATATATTTCTGATATGCCGGATCTGATTCCGCGGTCCATTCATCGTAAATCCGTCGCGTTCCGATCATTTACCTGGAATCGCCAATTGCCGCTGATACGCGCCCGAAGCCAAATCAGCCAAATATTTTTTCACAATCGGATTTATATAAATCTTTTCAGACAGATATGGACACTCAGATGTACTTAGGACAATCCGCATCAATTTTCTTCATAGACTGGGATTTTCTGCCGGATAACAATCAGCATTGATCTTGCTTCCGTTGTTGCTGCTCTCGCCTCCGTTGGTGTCCGTGTATCCGGTTCTACCCCCAACAGCAGCGTTCAGGTCGACTCCTCGCGTGCCTGCCCCACTGGTCTTGCCGGCCCCGAGCCCTCAGGCACCTTCCACGAACCAGGGCAGCACTTTCAACCCCTTGTTCCGCAATTTGCGGGCCATCCTCATGAAATGGCTTCTCTTCTTGGCGTTGCCGTCATCACCACCTTCATGCTCACGCTTGGCTCCTTGTTGTTGCTGGGCCTGCGTCTGTGAGCGTGTGGTAGGTCCAGACTGCCCTCCAGAGGGCTCGGAGTTCCCCCCTGGATTAGGGTTGGGGTTACCTCCGTTCTTGTCCTTGTTCTTGTTGTCGTTCTGGCGGTTAGCGCCTCCTCCTCGTCCACCTTGACCCTTGTCTTGACCACCTTGACCACGTCCTTTCGACTTGCCCTTGCCGGAGTCGTTGCCTTTGGCCTTGCCTCCACCTTTGCCTGAGCCTTTGCCAGGATCTTCCCCCTTAAGCTTCGCCGATAGGCGTTGCTTATGGTAGCACTCATCCTCGTAGTGCTTCCGCTTACCGCAGAATGCACAACTGATGGTGCAGCGGTAATGATCCGGCAGCTTCACTTTGGCGCCGGTGATCTTCTCCTGCTGCTTCCCCTGGACGACGAAGCAGTCTCGCTGCTCGCAGTCAGAGGCGTGCTGCAGGTGGCCCTGCTCGTCTCTGGCATCACACCAGAATAGCTCCTTCACGTTCTCCATTAGGCGGGCGTGGGCGTGTTTGGGGGTAGTCCCCTGCCCAGGTCGGGATCCTTGGTACCCTTTGCCTCCAGAACCTCCACCACCAGGACGGTAGTTGTTCAAGTGCTGGTCGCTCTCCTTCTCCAGCGCCATCTCCAGGAGCAGCACGCATAGATCCTCGTAGCGGAGGGATCTAGCCTTGCGCTCAGCCGTCAAACGGCACTCGTCCCATAGCTCTCGGGGGAGCTTGGCGCACAACCAGAACAGCAGGTCGTCGCTGCTGTAGGAACCGGGCGTCAGTCGTCCAGCCCAGTGATCCAGGTCAGCCAACAGCTCGGAGACCCTGCCAGGTTCGGGGTTGTTAGGCAGCACGGGGAGGTTCTGGATCTCGGCCCTGATGGAGAGGTCGGTCTCGTAGGTTGGGTACTGCCTCTCCAGGGCAACCAACACGTCGGCAAAGGTGGCGGAGTTAGTTACGATCTGCCTGACCTGCTTCTCCAGGTACTTGGTCTTGCAGCACTGCAGGAGCAGATCGCACTTCACTCGCCCACTCGCGTGGGTTTGGCCGGTCAGTCGTAGGAACCGGCCAAAGTTCTCAGCGAACTCGCTGAGGTCCTTGCCTGTGAACTCAGGCAGGTTCACCACTATCTTGGAGGTGGCAATAGCCTTCGCCTCCTGAGCTCGGCGTCCTTCGGGGCGTCGGGTCTTCTTCTTCTTCTTCTTCTTCTTCTTCTTACCCTTGGGATCCTCGGGGTCCTCAGGGTCCTCGTCATCTGAGGGCGAAGAAGAGTCCATCGACGGCGGCTCGTCATCGGAGGGGTCTCCGCCTAGATCACTGGAGCCATAAGGCTCCACGTCCACCATTGCCCTTAGGGCTGTCAGCCCCAGCTGGTCCAGCTCGGCCCTCGTCGAGTTTGTCACGTGGCTGTAGGGCGGCTGGGCCTTTCTCGGCACGAAGGGACTTCTCGGAATAGCTGCAGGCGTCGGCATCGGTCTGCTCCTCAGGCTCCCCAGGGTATTTGTCAACCCTGCCGCCAGGTGGTTAGCCTGTACTCGGTGGGGTGACATTCCCACCGTAGTAGGCGACGCGTGGGACGGGATCATCAGGGGCTCCAGCTTCTCACGGATTTCTTGTGTGAGGTCGCCCACGATTTTCGAAGTGGCTCCTCGGAGCACCTCGTTGATCTCCGACCGCGTCAGGGACCTGTTGGAGGATCTTCCCGATCCTCTACTCCTGCCACCCAGAGATTCGGGTCCTCTCCTCAACCCACTCAAGGGTGCATACCCAGGTGCATACCCAGGAGCATACCCAGGAACATCCACATAGGTTCCAGTAGCGTGGAGTGGATGGGGATAATCAGCTGCATACCATCGCGGCGCAGCGCTGGAAGCCACATGCTCACTGGCAGTAGTTGCCTCATGGAGCGCAGTGGTTGTTGGGCCCATACCATAGGCGGGGTAGTGAGGCATGCCAGTAAAGCCTGTGCCCTCTGCCATAGGCGGGTTGGTTGTGGAAGTGGATGTTGCTGCGGCTGGGAGTGTGGTGGTTATGGGAGAGGGTGATGCGTGGAGGCCAGAAGCGCTTGGTGCGCCTTCGAAGGTAGGGTCATGCGTCGGGTCTTGCCCTTGTTCCTCTCCTTCGTCTGCTCCTTCTCCAGCATCCTTCTCGCTCTCGTTCTCTCTCTTCCTCTTCACAGGCTGAGGCTGAGAGACCACTTCCTCGACCGTCAGGGCCCCGAAGGCCGTCTGGAGGCCATCCAGGGAGTCCTCCGCCGTATCCACTGGCCCATGTAAGGGCTCCACCGAAGGTACAGCGCCAGGCGCCGGCCTTGCCGGTGCCTCAGGCGCTGGCGCTGTCTTCATGTCGGCGTCCACTCTTCCTGGGTCCATCTTAATCCGCCCTTCTGCTTATATTTGCCTGCTCGGAGCACTGGTTGTACGGCGCGGGGTCGCTGCCGGTGCACAGTGACAGGCTGCCTCTTGCTACCAGAAAAGTTTCTAGTGTTTTCAGCACTGTGTTTTGCCTCTCCTGCTGCTTGCTGTTGGTGTAGGGATTCCTGCTGCTTGTTTTTGGAGATGAAAAGCTTTGGTTTTGAGGAAATACAGTCACTCCAAGTCACTCCAGGATAGCCCAAGCCAATAGTATGCAAAGAGAAGAGGATTCAGGATCAAAGCATGAAGGGCTGCAGTGTAGACAGTGAAGATGATTGGATATTCACAGAAACTGCAACTCAGGTCACATATGAATGCATATTCACAAAGATAGCTGAAATGTTTTGGGAAAAGAGTTAGAAAACTGCCTCAGGATCACTCTCTCTCTATAGTGCCATCTTAGGAGATGTGCACTCTTTGTTTTGGGTCCCATATGTGCTGAGGTGGCATGGTATGTGGCGATGAGGTCACTGCCATGTCACATGGGATCTTCCTACTTAGCTAGGCTGACCAGGAATTGAACCCAGGATCTCTCAAAAAGAGGTGCCCAGCCCCCTAGGGTGCATACCACTAGGATAGCTAAGAATTCATGGAAAAACATAGATAATTCCATAGGCTCTACCTTAGGTATGTCAGTGCTCAGTCAACTCAGGAAAAGATGTTTTACTTCACATTAAAAGGGGATTAAGGGGTCCACTCCATATCCTGATTGGGTGTTTGGTTCCATAGGTCAAAATGTGTTTTCACCAGTTTTGGTTGGACCAATACTAAGATTAAATTGCATGGATGCTCAGTGCATCTCTAATACAACTAGAGTATGCCTCAAAGCAATGGAAAAGCACTTTTTCTTACTGATATGGGCAAAATAAAGTTGATTCGTGAGGCCACTTGTGAGGGTCATATCTCGTGCCGCTTGCGAGGAATGACAATAAGGAAGCGTGGGATGTATTCACAATACTCCCGACGTAATTTAGGAAGCATTATATGCCTTGCGTCTCCACACGTGCGCGCTAGCGTAATGGATCATGGTCAAGAGGGTAGAGTTTGCGTTGTAACTCTTTGGCCATGATATTGCGTGCGTTAAGATAACTTTCGAGTGTAGCGCGCGAGTGTTGGTGTTGCATAGGAACTCTCCTTGAGTTCCTATGAGCGATTGACACAAAGTTATGCCCTTGGAGGGGCATGACATATCGTGGGGGGAGCTACCTTTTTGGGCAATATGTGGTATGTGCCATGTGTTGTGTTGCGTGCCCATTTGGCGGGTCCATTGCTCCAAGCCAAACCCGCCAATGGACCTCATATTGTGCAAGCCCCTTCTCCGTACTCCCCACGATCAATTGCAAGCCTAACCTTCGTGGAGGAAAGCTTGGGTGGCGATCCCAAAGCGATGCGTTGGGAGCAAGGTGTGTGTTTTGCAATTTTCCATATTTTCATGTGCCCACTTGGGAAGCAGCGCTCGTAACTTTTCAAAGTGCCCCAAGTGGAGCACATATGTGGAATCGAAGGTCATTGGTGTCAAGTCATTATGTTTAGAAGGATTAGTTGATTGCACGATCCAAGCCGAAGATATTATAATATAAGTGTGCGCCTTTCAAGGCACGTTTGTGTATCTTTGTGCCAATTTTGCCGTTTTTGGCCCGTCATGATGTCAAGTGGCGACCGTGTATTTCAACGTTGCGCTCAATTGACATCATGACGCAAGTATGATGAGGGGGTACATACTTCGGTGCCCATCATATCTTGAACCCGGCGAATAACTCCTCTTGGGCTTGGCACACCGTGGCCGCCATGTTGGCGATTTGGGACTATCCCAAATCATGGGCTTACTTGGCGACCCTGCCATTCCCAAAACTGGAGGAGTTGGGCGACGCCCAAAAGATATGTTGGACACACATGACTTGATACCAATCCTATGGCACACTCCGGTCTGAGTCGGGCATGTGCCTCATTTGCCCAAACCATGAGTGTGCGCATTTTTGGCCATTTTGAGCAATTTTCCACTTTTGCTGCCCGCCGTGCACTATGTTGAGCCCACCCGTGCACGCCGGACGCATGGACCAAGGGACCATATATGACATGGGTGTTATGCATATTGGTCCCCATGGTTCACACACCACGCGGGCGAAGCGGAGCAACCTTCGTTAAGGCGCTAGCCCAAAGTGAGTGTGGGCAATTTTGCCATTTTGGCATTTGTGGACCCAATTGGGATCGTCACCACGCCGAGTGGCATGGAGATCTTTGAGAGCCAAGTGCATGGGAGTCTCTGTTGGACTCCTGGTGGATCGCGTATGGAATGGCGAATCCGATCTCCAAGCCGGCGTGGAGATATACTATTGGGAGCACCCCGAATTTTGGCTCATTTCAGGCAGCCAAAATGACCCCTTTTTGGGACCCCAATTTCCCCCTTCCGTGTGGTCAATTGGCGGCCCCATTTCTGTATGCCCACACGGAGCCCGGACCTAAATTCAAGTTGTACACTCAGATATAAGTCCTAGGTCCTGCCTCCTAACCTGTGAGCCATTGGCCTTGCCCTGGCCGGGCGAGCCACGCGTGGGAATGATGCCAATTTTGGTGATTTTGGCCTCATGACCCCACTTGACGAATCCGTGTTGCCCTGATGCCGTGACCTCAGAGGGAACCAGGTTGGGTGAGGGCTCCAGGGAGTTTGTACTCGAAGGGCACAGGGTCAGCTGCCTCGTCCCTACCTCTGGCGGTTCCGGATGAGGGGTCAGTTTTGGGGATTTTTGAGTTAATATCAGTTTGGGCTGAAATAGCCCATTTTCAGCTACCAACTCCTAGGTGATAATGGCGGGGCCATATCTCTGGCTCAGAGTGGAGTTGGGACCTGCCGTTAAGGGAGCGTAGGGAGCCACTGTCGGTTGGCCTTGGAGCCTCTTGGTTCCCAGGAACTCGCCTGTGGCTGGGCGGGACACCCCCCCCTATTCGCAGGGTTTCAGGGTCCGGACTGAGCAGGGCATGGGTTGTGTTTGAGCCCCCGCCCCCACCAGCCACTGAGAGGGTCGGACCTGGGATTGGGATACGAGTTAGGACTGAGTGTCTATTGTCCTGTGATGCCCTTACCCCAGTCCAGTCTTAACCCCATGTGTACATATCCTGATGTGTTGCTGTACATACTTTCGTTCCCGTGTTGCAGAGTGGCAAGGATCCTGAAACGCTTTGTCACATGACACGAGCGTATTGATGCCCTTGTGAGCGTAGTGCTTTGCCTGCCTGCTCACCTGTGCGTGTCACCGCAGCGTCCCGTGGCCGGCCCCCCACGGGAACGCGTCAAAAGCGTTTCACCGCCGCGGGGTTACCCAGCCCTCGCGTGCCACTCGGGGCCACCAACCCCGAGCAGCGCGGCGCAGCTCGCAGCTCGCAGCGCAGCGCAGCGGCTCGCAGCGCAGCGCAGCGGCTCGCAGCGCCACCCAGCGACAGCGCCGAGTTCGTCACGGAGCCAGCAGCGCCGTCCAGAGCATCGCCCTGACCCCGCCGAGACCGTGAAGGAAGTGGACCGACCAGGACTCCTGCATCAGCGAGTCCCATCGGCCGACCAGCAAGGCCGCGTCAACCACCTCCACAACCACCGGCTGACCAGCACCAGCCGCACTCCCAGCCCAGTGCTGCAGCACCCGCCTCAACAACCACCACCAGGTTGTTGAGGGGAACGAGTGCACACCAAGGACCTCAAGACCAACTACGCCCCCGCTGCCATGGTAAACTGGCAAGAAGCGGGTAGGACGTGGCTGCGGCCCCACCCCGATGCAGCGCACCTACTGCGTGGGTTGGTTTGGGACCAGCACTACCGCCACAGCCACCCCCAGTGCGAAGGCGGCATGCCCCGGAGCTTCGAGCTCCGCACGGACATGGCCCCCGACCGCCTGCAGGCCGTGGAGGACTGGCTGCGGGCGGAAGGGTTTGCCTTCCGCTTCCAGCAGAGGCGCTGGAGGACCTGGACCTGGCCCGACAGGCCCGGCGAAGGGCTGCGCCCCGACGGGATTGAGGAGGACGAGGACCCCAACGCCTACCCGTCGGGCGCCTCGATCAATGTCTCCATGTGGGACATGCTCGAAAAGAACTTCCCGGAACCGGGGAGCGAGCGCAGGCTGCAGGGCAGCAGCAGCGCGTCTCCGGGGAAGGAGAAGCGGTCCGCCGGGGACAGGAAGCGGGACCGGAAGTGGCGGGAGTACCAGGAGTCCCTGGCCGCCGAAGCCGCCCAGGGCGCCAAGGGCGGAACCCCAGCCCCCAGTCCCCAACGGGCCAATGGCGGTCACCACCCCGGCTCCATCACCCTTGGCGACTACATCCAAGTCGCCAAGCAGACCAAGGCCAAGCCCCGTCCGCTGCTCCTGAGGCCCCAGCAGGCCCCAGCAGGCCCCAGCAGCGACGTGGAGTCGGCCCACCGCGGGAGGATGCCGGCCAACCAGGCCAGCTCCAGCAGCAGCGCCGCTCCCGCCCAAAGGGACGTGGCGCGCGCCTGTGAGCGCGCCTGTGGGGTGCCCTGCAACCTTCGGGTTGCCCGGTAACGGGCCACGCAGCAGAACGCTGCCGTGGAGGGCGCCGTCGGCATCGCCCATGAGGAGGCCACCGAGTGGGGCAGAGGCATGGGCTACCACGCCTCGAAAGTGGCAGCCATCGCGGCCGGTCTCACGGCTGCGGCCGCCCATGAGGCAGTGGCTGCCCGGATCAGGGCAACCGACGAGGAAGCCCGCCGGACGCAGGAGGCCATTGCCTGCAAGGAGGCCGAGGTGAAGGCGCTGGAAGAGGCACTTGCCCAAGAGAGGGCAAATAAGGAGGCGGAGGAAAGGGCCCATGCCGAAGCGACGGCTAAGGCCCAGGCGGACGCTGCCAAGAAGGACCCCATCGAGGCCGCGCGACGGAAGGTCGCTGAGGAGAAGGCCAAGACGGAGGCGGAGCTGGAGACGTTGGAAGCGGAGAAGGCTCGGCTGCAGCGGGCCCGGGAAGCCCAAGCGGCTCGTGCCCGGGAGGAAGCCGAAGCGCGAGCTGCCGCAGCCACAGCCGCCGCAATGGAGGAGGCAGAGGCCAAACTCCGCCGCGAGACTCCCCCGGGAGGATCACGAGTGGAGACCCTTCGAAAGCTTTTCGAAGGGGACGCCCCTTCCAAGATGACGCTGGACGAGGCCGACACGGGCAGCAGTGGGAGCAGTGGCCCCACCGCCCACCGACGGAGGAAGGGTAAGGGGAAGACCCCCGAGAGGCCACGGAGGCCAGCGGGCGGACACCCCCACGACAGTGACCCCTTCTTCACCGCCAGCGACGGTCCAGCGACAGGGGATGAACGAGGCCTCCGACATCGCCAAGTGGTGGCTTGGACGGGCGGAGGAGGCGGAGACGTCCCCATGGAGCCGGAAGGTGAGGATGAGGATCTCCCTCCTCCCTACCGGAGCTCGGAGTCTTCCGAGACCGAGACGCCCAGGTGGGGCGACATGGACGAGGATGACGACATGGACTTCGGCATCACGAAGAAGCGCCCATCCTCGGACCCACCGAGGCGACCCGGCGGAGACCCGCCGGGACCCCCTGGCGGAGGACCACCAGGACCCCCAGGAGGACGCCCACCAAGTGGACCCCCTGGAGGCGGACCACCGGGCGGGGGAGGACCCCCTGGACCGGGCGGACCCGGCGGAGGCCCTCCTGGAGGACCCCCTGGGGACCCCGACGACCCACCAGGGAACGGCGACCCGGATACCACCTGGCGGTGGATTGTCTACCTCCGCAGGAGGGTCCAGTTCCTCAAGCGCGAGGTAGACACGGGCAAGGGCGAGATGAAACGCATCGCCAGGGTCGCCGCGCGCGCGCAGAAAGAGCTGGACATCGCCAGGGCCGAGACCAGGTCGCTGAACACGGTTATCAGCGGTCTGCAGCAGAGGCTGGACGCGCTGGAAGCCCGTGGAAGCGTCGGCAGCGACCACCCACCCCCTGGAGTCTGGCTCGTGGGACGACGGCTGGGGACCCGGACCAGGTCCAGGCAGACCCCACGCCCCCGGCAGAGCCCCCAGGAGTCGCCCCAGCGCCAGCGCCCCCTCTCTCACCGACCCCTCTCACCACAGCGCGGGCCGCCGCAACGAGCGCGTGCCGCCCGGCAATGGCAGTGAGGATTGGCGTGATGAGTGGCTCAGCTCGGACTACCACAACCGCCGTGCTCCACCGCGGACGCCTGTACGCCCCCGACGCCCGGCACCAGCCCCGGTGCCAATCCCAATGGCTGGAGGACGTTATGGTGGACTCAGGGATGAGGTCCCCGGAGGAGACGTGGAGTGGGACGTCGGCGGAGGTGAGGACCTGGATCTGGACCTGGAGGAGTTCAACATCAGCCCGCCGCGTGGTGTACGACGGGAGGCCGCTGAACGCAGCCGCCCGCGCAGTGATGAGGAGGCATACATGGAAGGAGTACGGCGTGAACATCTGGGTTCAGCGTACCTGGAGGAACCGCGGCGTAGCCACAGGGATTCCATGGAGGAGATGGACGTGGCGGCCGTGGGAGTCCCTGGGAGAGGCCGATGGGAACCTCGGTTGACCTCGCGGCCGGCGTTCATGGTCTCTAAGGCCGCGGATGCCGCCGTGTGGGAAGACTTGAAGGACATCAAGCCCCCCATGTACGACGGCAACCCCCTCAACCTCGACCGCTTCTTGGAGAAGCTGGACGATTGGGGGGGTAACCGTTACTGAGGACTTGCATCCCGCTGATGCGGAGAAGTATGTCTTCAGACGGTTCAGGTACCGCCTGCCGGAAGTGCTCAGAGAGCTATACTTCGTGGCGACCAAGGAGGGGAAAATCAAGACCCTCAAGGAAGCCAAGAAGTGGCTCAACGAGCAGGAGCGGGTGGACGCTCCGCAGGTGGCTGCCAAGCGGTGGAAGTCCATCAAGCTTGAGCATGATGGACGGGAGATCCGCCTACGGGACTGGCGTGACTTCCGAGGGAAATACACCCTCTTCCGCCGCAACGTGGAGGATTGGAACGAGGGTGACGAGCAGGCTCGCCTGCTCTCCATGCTGCCGGAAGCATGGATCAAGAGGGTCACCAAGGAGGAATCCAAGAGGGCCAAGTCCAACCACACGGTCAAGATGATGCTCCCCAAAGAGTATCATACGAACGTGGTGGCTTGGACGAGGAAGAACGTGGCCCAGGATGTCAAACGGCACTCCCTGCGGAACGCTCTCCTCATCACCGTCTCGGGCGATCGCGAGAAGACCGCGATGTGGCGCCTTGACGAGTGTGAGTTGAGCGGCCAGACCATCCGTCTGCAGCCCATCCCGGCGCGGATGAGCTGCGACGAGATCCTGGAGTGGGTTGGCGAGGAAGTACTCAAGGAGTACCGAAACCTCCACCACACCCGCGGGTTGAGGCCCGGCGACCGCGACGTCAACTACGTTGGCGAGGGACCTGGCGGGGAAGCTGCCATGGACCCAGCGGGAGCCGGCGGCGATGAGACTCTCGTCGACGATGACGACGACGATGAGCCCGCCGAAGTGGCCGTTTGTGCCTTCGTGGCCAAAAACCTGAGCGCGGGGAGCAAACCGGGAAACTGGAAGCCCCTGCAGCAGGGTTGGAGGAAGCAGGAGAAGAGGGACCCTCGCCGCATTGGCGACCCTCCGCTGTCCTTTGGGGAGTTCATACGAGCTCACCCTCAGGGCTGTTTCGTGTGTTATGGGAGGAAGAAAGGCTTCAACCATGACCACCGAACATGCCCCACCCACAAGGCCGACACGGAGGCTTACAAGAAGGTGCACGGGTCGAAGAAGCGTGCGCCCGCGGGTATCCGGGAAGCCAAAGTGGAGGTCGACAAGGACGAGCTGGCCAAGCTGATGTCGTCGGTGGGGACCGAGTTGGCCAAGGAGATCCAGGAGATCAAGCGGAACTGGGTCCCCAGGTCGGACAACAAGAACAAGGAGAACAACCAGAACAACCAGAACAAGGACAAGAACAAGACGACTAGAAAGGACAGAAGGGAAAGGAAGAAGGGCGTCAACGAGGTTGATGCCGAGGAGACTTCCCCTACTTCCACAACCGACGCCCCCTAGCGGAGCCCCTGCAGCCAAGGGCCCCAGCTAGGGCGGTCGCAGGATGGTGACGTGGGAAGCGCCGAACCATCCCAGTCGGGAGTCGATAAGCACAAGGGGACTGCCGCGGGCGGAAGGCCCGGTCTGGCACCCAGTCGCGGAGGCGGGGTGAGGGCAAGCGAAGGCACGAACCCTTGCACCCGTCCGTCCTTCGCGACCAAGAATGTGTTTGATGTACTTCAAGATCTATCCGAGAGTATGGGAGGATCACCCGGACCGCAGCTGGATGCTGCAGATGGGCAGCCTGAGCCCATTGTCCACGACCTGCACCAGTCGCTTGTTGAGCTTCTGGAACGGCCGGAGATCCTGAGTTTGCACGCCGTGCGCCGTGTCGGTCGCGAGCGGCAGTTGCATCTTAAGGTCCGTGCCCTATGCGGGGAAGTGGAAAAGGTTTTCGACGTGTTGGTCGACACGGGCGCTCAGGTCAGCTTGGTCAAGGCTGGCCTACTTCCGCCAGAGTGTCTGACCGACAGTCGGAAACCTGTCAGGCTGAAGGTGGCGAACGGCCAGTACATGGTGGGAGGCACGAAGGAAGCGGCCATTGGGCTGCAGTTCGTGAACCATCGTGAGCTGAGCCGCCCAGACCTCGGCAAGGAAATCCTCCTGCACGGTCGCTTCTACGAGGCCGAGATGGACTGGGACATGATCGTCGGGTACGACTTCATGATGGACACGGACTCCGGCGTCCTCCCGGCCCAGGCCTCCATGACCCTGTACCAGGACGACCAGCTCTCGTGGCTTTCGTCACCTGAGCACCATGTGGAATGCCAATGGATCCACCCCGGACGCAATCAGCTCGAAGTGGCCGCGCTGGACACTGAGCCCACTGGGCGAGCAACCCAGGAGTACGGCGTAATGCCGGAAGTGGCGAACCGAGTGGTCGCGGACCTGGGAGCGTCGGATCTGGCCCTGGATGCGTTCTCTTCAGGAACCTCCGCCCATCTTCGGGTATGTGAGAAGTACTGGAGCGCACAGGACTCCGCGTGGAAGAAGCACTGGGGTCCGCATCAGGGCTTGATGTGGATCCATTGCCCTCGATGGGACATTCCAAGAGCGATAGCAAAGATTCGCAAGGACCGCTCCAAGGCAGTGCTGGTTGTTCCTATGGGATGCACCGAGGAGGAAAGTACCCGACATTGGGTGGCCTCATTGACCAACATGACCTTAAACAAGGTCGTCCTACCGGCTGGAGAGAGTGTCCATCAGGACGCTAAGGGACAGCCCATGCCACCCCAGAGATGGCCAACCGAATTCCACTATGTGGATGGGGGCCTTGATCAGGCCGACGCCACGGATTTCGTGTGTGTCAACCGCATCGTAGCGGAGCCTTGGAGGCAATGCTTTGCGGTTCTCCCTGTTGACATCGAAGAATCGGAATCGGAAGACCCCCTCACTGAAGAGGAGTGGGATCTGGTTCAGGGGTATATGGATCAGCCCTTTCACCACTGGGGAAACCAGCGTGAGGGCAAAGGCCAGGACAAAGCCTGGTGGGAAGTGGACTCGATCGTCTCTGGTTCCTATGACGGGAACACCTTCGTGCAGAGGGTGCTGGACCACCTATCCAGCCAGGACGAGCCAATCGGGGGTAACCCACCCACCTACGGCGATCTATTCCGAGGCAAGACCAGAGATGGCCCTTTGGGCCACCTGGGAAGACCGCCTGAGCCGAAGACGAGCGGAGTAGCTACCCCTCAAGTAAGCTCCGTGGTTCAAGTGCCCGGAAAAGCCAAGGCGGAGTCCGACGATTGCCCCAAGATTCAGGCATTGAGGGCCAGGCTGAAGCAGAAGTATGGGGATACCTTCTTCAGCGGAAAGCCTGTGTTTCCCCCACCGGTGCGTGGACCGTATGGCGAGGCCAAGATACGACTGAAGCAGGACCCCCGTGTGTATCGGCACCGGGAGTTTGCCCTGAGGGGCGAGAGGAAAGAGGCCATGGAGAAGATCCTCCGTGACTTCATCCAGAGAGGCTGGCTCGAGCCGTGCCACTCCGAATGGGCCTCTCCGTGCTTCGTCGTCCCCAAGAAGGTTGCCGGTGAGTGGCGGCTCGTGGTCGACTACCGCGGCCTGAACGCCCAAACGCAGCACGACAGCTATACGCTGCCCCTCATTGAGGACATGCTGCAAAAGCAACAACGGCGGAGGATCTTCACGGTGATTGACCTGAAACATGGTTATCATCAGATGCCTCTCGCCGAGGAGTCCCGTGCCTGCACAGCCATGAGCACCCCACTTGGACCTCTCCAGTGGAAGGTGATGCCCATGGGCGTTACCAACGGCAATGCGGCTTTTCAGCGGATGCTGGAGAACCTGCTTGAGCCGGTGCGTGACTGTGCGGACCCCTTCGTGGACGACGTGATCATCGCGTCCGGGGACCCCAGTATGAGCTACGAGGAGCTCCTGGAGGCACATGAGAGGGACGTCACTCGAGTGCTGGACCTCCTGGTTCGGCACAAACTCACGGGCAGCAGTGACAAGGCCACCATTGCGGTAAGCGAGGTGGTCTTCGCTGGCCACGTAGTCGGGAACGGGCAGCGAAAGCCCATACCTGGCAAGGTGGCTGCGATCGAGCACTGGGAAAAGCCCAAAACGGTCTCTGAGCTACGGGCGTATCTGGGGTTCTGCAACTACTACTCGGGGTATATCAAAATGTATGCCGAGTATGCAGCCCCCATGACGACCATGCTCAAGGGCAACCGAGAGGAGACCAAGAAGGGGTCCAAGAAGGCTCTGGTCTGGGATGCTGATTCCGACCGTGCCTTTGAGGGAATGAAGCAGGCGCTGCTATCCGCAGTGGGTCTGCACCTCGTGGATCCCGACCGAGGGTTCGTCCTGCGCACCAATGCTTCCGACTACGCCGTTGGCGCTGTCTTGGAGCAAGTGCTTGACAACGGGAGGCACGTGCCTGTGGCCTTCTGGAGCCGAGTCCTGGCGGAAGGCCAGAGACGGACGTGGACGCCCCGTGAAAAGGAGGCGTATGCCATCGTCGTGGCTCTCAGGAAATGGGCTGGGTACACAGCCCTCCATCCCGTCACCGTCTGCACCGACCATCAGAGTCTGCAGTCGTGGCACAAGGAGCACGTGGACACCCCCTCAGGTCCCGCCTCCCGACGGGCAAGATGGCATGAGACCTTGGCCAAGTTCGACCTCACGGTTGTGTATATTCCTGGAAAGGATGACACCGTGGCGGACTGTCTCAGTAGGTGGGCCTATCCCGCCAGTAAGGGCATGACGGACATCTCTGCCCATGGCGATGAGGCTGAGACCGCTGAAGCAAAGAGGATCATTGAAATGGAGCGCCTGATGGAGGAGGAGGGTGTAAAATGCTTCGTCATCATGGCTGCAGATGCCCCCCTCAGCACGAGGGTGAGCAGAGCGGTCAGAGTACTCGCCCCTGAGGGAGCTGAGTCCGACAAGCACCTCTTCCCTGAGTCTTGCCTCCAGGACGACTGGACCGACGACTACGCCAAGTCTGAGGCCTTTGCGGCCGAGTATAGGGCTGTGACCGACCCTGACGACGGGCAGAAGTGGCCAAAGGGGCTGATCGAGGAAGATGGCAAGCTCTACCGGAATGGTAAGCTGCTAGTACCGGAGTCCCGCGTGCTCGAGCTTTGTGAAGCTTGGCACCACCACATGCTGCACCCAGGGGTCAAGAAGCAAGCCCTTCCCATGCAGCGCCGGTTCGAGATCGACCATATCGTTCTCTACACCGCCATCAAGAAGGTCAGAAAGGGTTGTTCGGTCTGCCAGGCCTGCAATCCCGATAACAGGAACGTCAAGGGGGAAGCCCAATGGACCCCGGTTCCTGACCAGCCCATGGAGAGCGTGGCCATGGACGTCTTCTCCATGCCCGAAGTGCACATTGGCAAGGAGACCTTTGACTGTGTGGTTCTCTGTGTGGACCGCCAAAGCGGCTACGTTGTAGCCGTTCCGGCACGCAAAAAGGGGTTGCTTGCCAAGGAAGTGGCAGTCATGATGATTCGTCATTGGCTGACCGTCTTTGACATCCCCCGCACCATTTGCAGTGACCGAGGGCCCCAGTTTACTGGTGGCTGGTTCGAGGCTATGTGTTCCCTCATGGGAATACGTCACGCCAAGAGCGTCGCCTATCTCAGCCGGTCTAACGGCCGTGCTGAAGTGGCTGGACGGCAGCTGTTCGAGAAGGTGCGCAAGTTCCACATCACCAATCCACGTCGGAACTGGTTTGAGGAGATGTGGCCTGCTCTGAAGGCCCATCATGACACCCCCACTCCGGGCGGTTTGTCCCCTCACCAGATTCTGTTCGGCAGGGATCCCCTGGGTAGGGGACTTCCCTTGTCTGGTGATGGCATGGCTATGGATGCCAAGGAATTCTTCGCGCGGCAGGAGCAAACGGCGCGGGACATCCGCCAGCAGCTCGAGAAGGAGCATGCTGAGCGTCAGAAGTCCGCCCCGAGCTCGACAGCGCAGAAGTTCAGGGTGGGAGACCCGGTGTGGGTGATCAGACCCCGCCCTATGGGCACCCACCGCACCAAAACCTGGTTCACACCCGGAGAGGTGGTCCGCAGGATTGGTGAGGACACCTACCGCATCAAGGTGGGTCACAGACAGTTCCGGGAGCGCCACGAGAGTCAACTCCGTGTGCGGGAACCCGACCTCCGTGGCCAACATGTGTCCCTGAGCTATGCCGCACATGAGGCTGATTGGGATGATGACTATGCTGAGCAGGACGACTATACTGTCGAGAAGATCCTGGCTCAGCGTCCGAAAGCCTCGGCACCCGGAGGTCTGGAGTTCAAGGTTCGTTGGCGAGGCTATGGGCCGTCCCACGATACCTGGGAACCCGTCTCCTCGTTCGTGCCGCGGGTCAATACTCCCTTCATGGAGTACATCCGCAAGCACAAGACCAAGATCCACGTTTCGGACTTGGCAGCACTCACCCGGGCGATTGCAGCCAGGGGTGCCTGATCAGCGCCCTGGGCTCTCCCCTGATGCATTATGAGCGCTTGTGAGGCCGACGGATCGTCCCTTACTTGCTTGCTCTCTTCCATCTTCCGGTGACCTGCCATCGGAGTGGCCATATACCCCCCCCTGCTGAATCCAGAGGAGGATGGCCCCTCTCTTTTTCTATTCGTCACTCCCCCCCCTGCTGAATCCTTGGGAAACCAGGTAGGGCGACTGACCTTCATTTTTCTGAGCTCTTGGGGCTTTGAAGCCCATACAACGTTGCGCAACGGATGCCGCTGTCATCGGCATTGCGATTTTTTGGTGTGTGGTCTGGTTCCATGGCACTTGCGGAATCCAGACCAGTCGACGTGTGTCTCGAGACTATATATGGCCTGAACTCAGGCGTTTTCCTGTCCACCCTCCTGCATTTGCCTTATCCTGACCGTGGCGTGGTTTGGCGCTCTGTCCAGAGTGTGTTTACACGCCTATTTACCCCGCTTGTTTTGCTTTTCTGCCCCCCCCCAGGATATGTGCATCTGTATGTTGAGTTTGTCGGCCCATCACTGAGATGTGGACTGTTTCTCCCCCGAAGGGAAGCGAATCGTATACAGAGGCGCCTTGAGTCGCCGTGTACATGTTCTTACAACCTGGTCCGACCTGGACCAGTACCTAAGTACATATTCTTCTGTTTGAGTGCCCGTATTACTGTGTGCCCTATTCGCTGTGATGTGGAGATCCTGATGGCGCCAGGCGGGAAGCCCAGTTGCCTGACTACACTCCCAGCGGTCCGCCACTGTCAGTCCCAGTGTGAGCCTACCGACTCGCAGACGCACTTGCAGTCGGATGGCGGCCTCCGGTGCTCCTGACCTCGGTCAGTCTGCCTGGGAAACTGGTGGTTTGAGGAGTCGACGCCTCCGCCCACACTGCATGAGTCCTCCCTCATGTATGGCCTTCGTGGCAATAGGGCGAGGGAAAAGACGGCCTTGATGCCCGATCCCTTAAGGAGGAGCTCGCTCGGCCCCATGGCCAGGTTACGGCATACAACCGGCCTCCGGTCCACTAACTCCATGTACGGAAGAGAAGACCGGTCTCCGGTCCACTAACCCCATGTACGGAAGGCGCCCGTTGACGCCCGGTGCGAGCCCGGCGGGAGCGTGTTCCGTGCCGTAAAGTCCCGCATCGGCAACCGATGCACCGCCAGCGGAGATTTATATATCAGAACATCAGGAATCAACAGGGTTTTATTTTCACATTGTTTCCGTCAATTTTTACGCTTCCGTTCTGATATTCACTGTTTTGACAGCTGGCGGTTAGCTCGCGACTTTAGCGTAACCGCCAGTTTAACTATTAATAATGGAAATTCTAGCGCTATCCGTGACGAAGGCTCTAAAGTCTTCAGGAACTGCATTGATGCATCCGCAATTTTCACACTCTACACTCGCAACCTTAATCCGAATTTTTCAGGATGTCGAAATCGGATTTTCCACTTCGACATCCCCGCACTTGATTTGACCTCTTTCGAGTGGACCTACGTGCTTCCCTATGCACGAATCAACTTTCCCTTTGTCTTGCCCTCCATTTGTCTTAGAGATATGGGCAAAACAAAGTTGATTCGTGAGGCCACTTGTGAGGGTCATATCTCGTGCCGCTTGCGAGGAATGACAATAAGGAAACGTGGGATGTATTCACAATACTCCCGACGTAATTTAGGAAGCATTATATGCCTTGCGTCTCCACACGTGCGCGCTAGCGTAATGGATCATGGTCAAGAGGGTAGAGTTTGCGTTGTAACTCTTTGGCCATGATATTGCGTGCGTTAAGATAACTTTCGAGTGTAGCGCGCGAGTGTTGGTGTTGCATAGGAACTCTCCTTGAGTTCCTATGAGCGATTGACACAAAGTTATGCCCTTGGAGGGGCATGACATATCGTGGGGGGAGCTACCTTTTTGGGCAATATGTGGTATGTGCCATGTGTTGTGTTGCGTGCCCATTTGGCGGGTCCATTGCTCCAAGCCAAACCCGCCAATGGACCTCATATTGTGCAAGCCCCTTCTCCGTACTCCCCACGATCAATTGCAAGCCTAACCTTCGTGGAGGGAAGCTTGGGTGGCGATCCCAAAGCGATGCGTTGGGAGCAAGGTGTGTGTTTTGCAATTTTCCATATTTTCATGTGCCCACTTGGGAAGCAGCGCTCGTAACCTTTCAAAGCGCCCCAAGTGGAGCACATATGTGGAATCGAAGGTCATTGGTGTCAAGTCATTATGTTTCGAAGGATTAGTTGATTGCACGATCCAAGCGGAAGATATTATAATATAAATGTGCGCCTTTCAAGGCACTTTTGTGTATCTTTGTGCCAATTTTGCCGTTTTTGGCCCGTCATGATGTCAAGTGGCGACCGTGTATTTCAACGTTGCGCTCAATTGACATCATGACTCATGTATGATATGGGGGTACATACTTCGGTGCCAAACATATCTTGAACCCGGCGAATAACTCCTCTTGGGCTTCGCACACCGTGGCCGCCATGTTGGCGATTTGGGACTATCCCAAATCATGGGCTCACTTGGCGACCCTGCCATTCCCAAAACCGGAGGAGTTGGGCGACGCCCAAAAGATATGTTGGACACACATGACTTGATACCAATCCTATGGCACACTCCGGTCCGAGTCGGGCATGTGCCTCATTTGCCCAAACCATGAGTGTGCGCATTTTTGGCCATTTTGAGCAATTTTCCACTTTTGCTGCCCGCCGTGCACTATGTTGAGCCCACCCGTGCACGCCGGACGCATGGACCAAGGGACCATATATGACATGGGTGTTATGCATATTGGTCCCCATGGTTCACACACCACGTGGGCGAAGCGGAGCAACCTTCGTTAAGGCGCTAGCCCAAAGTGAGTGTGGGCAATTTTGCCATTTTGGCATTTGTGGACCCAATTGGGATCGTCACCACGCCAAGTGGCATGGAGATCTTTGAGAGCCAAGTGCATGGGAGTCTCTGTTGGACTCCCGGTGGATCGCGTATGGAATGGCGAATCCGATCTCCAAGCCGGCGTGGAGATATACTATTGGGAGCACACCAAATTTTGGCTCATTTCAAGCAGCCAAAATGACCCCATTTTGGGACCCCAATTTCCCCCTTCCGTGTGGTCAATTGGCGGCCCCATTTCTCTATGCCCACATGGAGCCCGGACCTAAATCCAAGTTGTACACTCAGATATAAGTCCTAGGTCCTGCCTCCTAACCTGTGAGCCATTGGCCTTGCCCTGGCCGGGCGAGCCACGCGTGGGAATGACGCCAATTTTGGTGATTTTGGCATCATGACCCCACTTGACGAATCCGTGTTGCCCTGATGCCGTGACCTCAGAGGGAACCAGGTTGGGTGAGGGCTCCAGGGAGTTTGTACTCGAAGGGCACAGGGTCAGCTGCCTCGTCCCTACCTCTGGCGGGTCCGGACGAGGGGTCAATTTTGGGGATTTTTGAGTTAATATCAGTTTGGGCTGAAACAGCCCATTTTCAACTACCAACTCCTAGGTGATAATGGCGGGGCCATATCTCTGGCTCAGAGAGGACTTGGGACCTGCCGTTAAGGGAGCGTAGGGAGCCACTGTCGGTTGGCCTTGGAGACCCTTGGTTCCCAGGAACTCGCCTGTGGCTGGGCGGGACACCCCCCCCTATTGGCAGGGTTTCAGGGTCCGGACTGAGCAGGGCATGGGTTGTGTTTGAGCCCCCGCCCCCACCAGCCACTGAGAGGGTCGGACCTGGGATTGGGATACGAGTTAGGACTGAGTGTCTATTGTCCTGTGATGCCCTTACCCCAGTCCAGTCTTAACCCCATGTGTACATATCCTGATGTGTTGCTGTACATACTTTCGTTCCCTTGTTGCAGAGTGGCAAGGATCCTGAAACGCTTTGTCACATGACACGAGCGTATTGATGCCCTTGTGAGCGTAGTGCTTTGCCTGCCTGCTCACCTGTGCGTGTCACCGCAGCGTCCCGTGGCCGGCCCCCCACGGGAACGCGTCATGCCCTCTGCCATAGGCGGGTTGGTTATGGGAGTGGATGTTGCAGCGGCTGGGTCTGGAATTGGGAGTGTGGTGGTTATAGGAGAGGGTGATGCGTGGAGGCCAGAAGCGCTTGGTGCGCCTTCGAAGGTAGGGTCATTCGTTAGGTCTTGCCCTTGGTCCTCTCCTTCGTCTGCTTCGTCTCCAGCATCCTTCTCGCTCTCTCTTATCCTCTTCACAGGCTGAGTGACCACCTCCTCGACTGAGAGGGCCCTGAAGGCCAACTGGAGTCCATCCAACGAGTCCTCAGCCACGTCCACTGGCCCATGTAAGGGCTCCGAAGGTACAGCGCTAGGTCCAGGTCCAGGTTCACCAGGTGCTGGCCTTGCTGGTGCCTCAGGCGCTGACTTCACGTCGGTGTCCTCCTTCTTTGTGTCCATCTTCGTTCGCCCTTCTGCTTATATGTGACTGATCTCGGCGCACTGGTTGTACGGCACGGGGTTGCTGCCGGTACGCAGAGACAGTCTGCCTCTGCTACCAGAAAAGTTTATAGTGATTTCAACACTGTGTTTGTGCCTCTCTTGCTGCTTGCTGCTGGTGTAGGGTTTCCTGCTGCTTGTTTTTGAAGATGAAAAGCTTTTGTTTGCTGAAATACAATCAATCCAGGATAGCCCAAGCCAGAGATATGCAAGTAGAAGAGAATCAGGATCAAAGCATGAAGGGCTGCAGTGTAAACAGTGAAAGATGAAAGGATATTCACAGAAACTGCAACTCAAGGCACATTTGATTGCATATTCACAAAGATAGCTGAAAGGTTTTGGAAAAGAGTTGGAAAACTGCCCCATGGTCACTCAATCTCCATAGTGCCATCTCAGGAGATGTGCACTCTTTGTTTTGGGTCCCATATATGCTGAGGTGGCAGGGCATGTGGCGATGAGGTCACTGCCATGTCACAAGGGATCTTCCTACTTAGCTGGGCTGACCGGGAATTGAACCCAGGACCTCTCAAAAAGAGGTGCCCAGCCCCCTAGGGTGCATACCACTAGGACAGCTAAGAATTCATAGAAAAACATTGATAAATTCATAGGCTCTGCCCTGGATATGTCAGTGCTCAGTCAACTCAGGAAAAGATGATTTGCCTCACATTGATAGGGGATTAAGGGGTCCACTCCATATCCTGATTGGGTGTTTGGTTCCATAGGTCAAAATGTGTTATCACCACTTTTGGTGGGGCCAATACTAAGATAGAAATGCCTGGATGCTCAGTGCATCTCTAATACAACTAGAGTATGCCTCAAAGCATTGGAAAAGCACTTTTTCTTACTCTGGATGGTTTTGCTGGGGTTCGGTGGGACCTTTTTCCACCGTTAACAACAACCCCCATGTACAGGAAATATTACTATCTGGAGCGTGTTCAAAGGGTACGGGGCATCTTTTGAGCATTTTTCGTACTGCAGGGCATGTTTCTATATCGCAAAGGGGTATGGCACAGAACCACGTGTCGTTGTATTTGATTTCGCTGTTGGCGTACCACCTATTCTAGAGCAATCATCTTTTCTCCAAATACACCTACATGGTATCAGAGTTGCAGTAACACTGTCACGGCATTCATCGTTGAGTTTTCACCATATCGTACTAAGTTGTAGCACATCACTTACATGTAGGGTGTTGTTGCTATCAACCGTGACAAGGCCCCAGATCTATGACCGTGTTTTGCAGGGGGCATGTTTTGGGCAAGGTGTCCCATTGGAAGCCATCTCTTTTCCACAGTGGGGGCATTCTATGCCTCGTCTTAAACCCTTTTTGAAAGCAAAGATCATGTGTGGTGGCGGGATTGGGAACAGGTTTTGGATTGTTAGGGTCTTTGTGGGTTGCAGCGACCTACAATTTTTCGTGGTCGGTAGGGCCAATGCTTGAGCGCAGGGACTTGGCATGGTGCACTCGACCTGGGACTCAGGGAGAAGCGCGAGAAGGGAGGCGGGAGGTAAAGAGGGAAGGTGAGGAAGATGAGGAGTAGGTGGCAGCATAGGTTGGTAGGGGTGGGTAGGGGATGGGATAGAAATATACATCGGTGCAACCAACCACAGTAACCATATCTCATGCGCCTACTAGTTTCGTGCTCTTCTTCATTAGTAGTGGGCTTTGAGGAGAAATCGTCGCAGCGCAAAGGGTGAACATGCGGCATGCACTCAGGGCTTTCTCACGCAATGCATACTTTCTCGGAACACTGAAACTTTGGACACGGGCCGTCTTCTTTTGGTGACAATTGTCACCTTCACGTAGAGTGTCGCTATGTCAATGGCAGCACCCTCAGAGCTTGCACGCTTCACGACGTGCCGGATCTCTTCCTTTTCCTCGTCCGGGAGGAGCTTGGCGTTGCCATAGGACCCAATAGTCTGTGCAGTCTTTTTGTTCTCAAGCCAAGAGTTCATAGTCTGCTTCGGCGGACACTGGTTGTTGTAGTGTAGCTTGCAGAGCAGGTAGAACCTTGGCTGTACATTCTTACGCACTCTCGGCCCCGCTCTTCCATCCACCCCAGGCACGGCCGGCTTGTACTGTCCGGCAACTAACGGGTCTTGTTGATGCTCTTGGTGTTGGGCGGACTCACGGCTGCCTCCAGGCCCTCGTCCAAAAAACGACATGACACTTTCCACAAATGTAACATGGTGGCACAATGTACAGCAAAGACAAAAAGATTTCTCAAGCAAGGAATGGTGAAAAAAATGGAAAATACAACAAAACATCCCAAGATACCGTGACATGTTAAATCAAATGAAATTACGCTGTAAAATGCTACTCGTTTCTTGTAAGGTAAAGTAGCCAATTACTGTACCAAATCAATGCTACAAAATTATAGGCTGCAATTAAAGCTGGCAGCTATAAATTGACAATGTTCTAGGTCAAATCCTAAAGTTTTGAAATGTTTTTGGTTCAATATGCAAAATCTAACTGGTACTGGAGAAATCGGTGCCAGACGGGGCCGCGCAGAGATCACGGGATCGCGGTCGCGCCTGTTTCTGTGCCAGCAAAGAAGAGAGAAGATCTCAGGTATTTTACGACAAAATTCATAATAAATTAGACAGAAATCTGCGAAATTAATTTTTCTCTGGATGGATGTGTTCAGATGCGTGACAGCAAAAGAGGGGGCACGCCAGTGGATTGCGGAGGTAACAAAAACGAAAACACGAAGCACAGGAAGCACGCGCAAGAAGACCGCGGTCCCGAAGCCTCCCTCCCAGGTCCTATACATCCTTCCACTAGGGGAAAAGCCGTCAGACATGGAACGCGTCGCCGTCGGCTGCCTTATCAAAACCAAGAGCGTTCGCAAGGGTGCGACTGAGTTGGGAGTCCACCGCCAGACCCTAACTGACGCGATGGGGCGAATGAGGTGTGCTGTGTTACTGTAGCGCAGTGTGAAAGGGAGCCGCGCATCCAACAGGACGCGACGCACAAGAGAAAACAAGCTGGCGCGCGTCGCGCTTTTTACTTTGTGCTCTTTGCTGCAGTCGCTACGAGCCGTGTGAGGCGAAGAGGGGCCCAAAGCCCTGTCTGATGGAGTCGCCCTTGACAACCTGGATGGATGAGTGTGCGGATCAAATGGTGTGCCCTACACTGTCCGAGGTGTTACACAATCGGATTCAGGTGCAACCAAACATACCCCAATGGTAAGGCACCCTTTAGTATTGCTAAATCCTACAATAAACACTAAGTTTTCATGTGGAAAGTGTGAAAAACTTATGGTGGTACAACAACTAGTGCCTGGTACAAAAACTGGCTCCTTTACCTTAATTCTTTTTTATTGCAAAAACTTCCTATTTCGAAGCGCATTACGTTCTGTGAATCCGCAGCTTGCAGCTGCGGAACATTTTGCCCGATTCACTTGTTAAGATCACAGGGGAACCATGATAGTCCGAACAAAATCCCGCACAAACTACGTATTTCTTCTGTATTACTGCTTCGAAAATTTCTGGACAACAAAAAGCAAAGCAATTAAACACATAGCCATGGTGGTATATTTTCAGAAAAAAGTTGGTGAAATGTTTTTGACTTTTGGTCATTTGAGAAAAGGAAATCAAAAATTATTTTAGCCTACCAAAGCCTTAAATAAGATTTCACAATTTCCAGCCTAGGTTGGTAAAAAATCACCTCCTTCCACAAAATTCCGAGCTCTACCCGGGCTCAATTCCCAGAAACATGTAAGGTTCTTGTGGTGAAATTTTTATATTATAAAACAAATGTGGTATGTATAGCATGATAGAAATACATAGAGGGTGCAAACCAAAAACCGGTGAGAAGAGCAAAGCTCGTGTGTCGGGATTGTGCCATGTGGAAACTGAGTGTGCGCTAGTAGAGGCGGGTAGGTGCAGAGCCCGCAACCATAATAATGATTCTTTGCGTGCCAGTAGGGGCGGGTGGGTGCAGAAAATTGGGACCATGAGACATATGGCAAGCATTAGACCAAAGTGCAAAACTTCTTGGTATGCAAACAGCGCGAAGCCCCAAGCTCTTGCTGTGAATGACATAGGACGGCCTCAATGTACCAACGACACAAATGTTCCATTGTGGAGGCGAGCATGCCTATGTCCAACATACGTGACAAGAACTGGTTGCAGGACAAGCATTTGATCACCTACTTGCAGGAGATAATGAACCTCCACATTGTGGTTGTGCCACTAGCATGGAAATACTTTGCGCGTGCTATTGTCCGGCGCAGAGACATAGAGGAGGCCAAAGCCAAGAAATCCAAGTCATGTTCTTGAATATAGAGGCCCGCATTGAGTCTCATTGCAGAGGGTGGTTCCCTGCACGGCACTCATTGGTTTGTGGCCACCTTTGACTGCCGTAAAGTTTGGCAGCCGGGTGTTATAATGTTTGTATGGGGTCCCAAAGCCTCTCATCCTTAAATGTCTGATGTCTTGTTCTCTTGTAAAGAGAAGAATATTGAAGTGCGAGCCAAAGCACTCGTGCACCAAACCAATGGACCTGTAAGCACCATTCCTTTGACTATATATGCCTCGCTACACAGTGAGTTGGGGACACACCTAGGAGCAGAGGTTCTACCATTGATGGCTAACGAATTCGTCGGCAGGTCCAGACATGCTTCAGACGGGAGGCAGTGACCAACTTTGATGCCATAGATGCAATGTTGTCTGAAGACACAAGTGTTGTTGCCTTGGTCCGGGTGAACACCCAATTGTGCCTTGCAGAAATGTATGGATTCCATGAAGCATTACATTGGGTAATCTTTTTTTTTAGATGCGCTACAATTTAAGAAAACTGCTAAAATTTCAGTCACAACAGCTAAAAAATGAGCAAAAACATCTCAAAAAAAATATTTTGCATCTAAAATAAAAGATTCTCTACTAAAAAATAAGATTCCAACAAAACCCAAAATCTAAAAAAAAAGTCATTCGCATGTTTAAAAACGTCAAAAAAGCAGAATCTTTTTTTTTAGATGGCCAGGTAAAAACTGAGATTTTGGTAAAACTAAAAGAACACAAAGCCGGGGGTGGGGAGGGGAGGCAGAAATGCAGTTCCTAGGGGCACCCGACCAGACGAATCATCCACATTCCTTGGCGAATCCTGAAAAACAAGGCACAAAGCAAAGAACGGTAAAGAATGCCAACAAGACCGGAGCAGATGGCTGAGCAGTTGCAGAACGTGCTGTTGCAGTACACACTACATTGCGCGAAGATGATGTAACCCACTTGATGGCGCCGGGACATGCCACTGTGGAAACGATGCACAAGACGCCTTCCTTGTGGAGAGGGGAATGCCGTGGATTTTTGGACATGCCAAACAAATACAGAACCAGCATCCCTCCCTGTGTGCACCTTGGTCCGTCCATGTTGACCGCCATCTGAAGATATTTGGAAAGAGCAAAACTTGAGCATGAAATTATGGGCAAAATTGTGCACCCACTGAGTAATGCTTGAAAACAACCTCTACGAGGCAATACCACTCGGCTTTGTGCACCGAATAATGCCTCTAAACAAAGTCTGAGCAAGGAATCTGAACGTTGGGACTGACTGGGCAGACAGGGATGCAAATGTCCCAGGAGTTGATGACCATGGCTGTCAGACACTGCAGCAATGCACAGGAAGGTGGGTGGCACGTTGCATTGCAGAAGAAATGAGCAGAAAAAACCTGGCTGGATCACTCTGCATCTGAAAAGACGTCCCCACTCAGCAACTACGACACACTGCTTGTGTGGACAGGCAAACAGTGGGGATCACTGTCATTCCTCTTCCATGTACTGACCACACACCCGCAGAAAGACACGCTGCTCTCTGGAAAACTTCTGGCCCGTCAATTTCTCAAAGGCCTCTGCGCGTGCCTGGTTCGTAGGTGAAAGGCGGATCTCAGAAGACTTGCGCCTGTCATCTACAATGACCTTTCACAACTCATCACATCTCCGTTGGTCGTCGCACAGGTTACCAGTGTACCCCACGGGCACCTCGAAACGTTTCCTGTTGATGTACAAGGCTTCAGGGCTTTGCGATGTCCCTGGCTGCTCCTCCTCTCCGTTGTGGAGTCCATCAGTGAAGTAAGTGCCCAAAGATTTGCACCGACAAAGCGCGTGATGTGTTCATGCACCACTTGCGTTAAGAGGACAAGGATTATGTGCATTGGGGTAAGGTGCTCGTGGTGGGGGGCTCTGAGTGCACAATCAAGAAGCAGACTGATGAGAAACCCATTTCTCATTCTATTACAGATATGTTTCTTGCTGAGGCAGCTGCATGGGCTGCTTTTGACAGCATTCCAAGTGCGGATATGGCCACTTTGTATCCAGAGACTGACCATGAGGCTACTGACCAAAAAATCCTCCGACGCTCAGCTCAGCTCAGCTCAGAAACCTTTCGACGCACCTTTCGACACACCTGAACTGAATGTTAAGGGTTAGGCTTTGGTTCAATGTTAACCCCCCCTGTGCTACGACCAAGCCTGAGCTTTGATGCCATGGATAATCATGTGGAAAACCAGAGCCAAATTGCGTCAGGTATGTTTCAGGGGGTGTGAAGCAGCCCCACGTGTGGTCTTTCCAGCCCCCATCTCGGGCCTTTCCAGGCCCCACCCCATCGCACCCAACCCACAGCAAAAGGGCTGGGTAGACAGGGTCAGGTGTATTCTGTGACCATTCGTTGGCAGTATTGAATGAATGGCAATAGCCACGTGCTTGCAAAGCAAGGTGTCAGGCAATGCAATGGGAGAGGTCCACGTGCTTGCAAAGCAAGGTGTCGCGCAATGCAATGGGAGAGAAATGCCATTGGATAGAATTGTCACAGCAGAGGCTTCGTTTGGAGGCCAACAACTACAGGGGCATTGTGTGTGGCGCAGCGGAGTTGGATGTTTTGGTCTCTGCATGGAGGTTTGTGTTGGAACGCTGAAACATCCTTACTGTGACGAGAAATGGGGTTGTGGGCAATACCCCCCCTTCCACTTTTGCATGTTTATCCGTCCTCAAAGATGTAGCTTGCAAGGCCAAACAGTTTTGCTACTGACGACTTCACATGTTGAACAGAGCAGCTCCAGGAAGGACGTGTTTTCACTCAGAAGCATTCAACCGTCAATTCCCCTCCTCTTCCCAAGTGGCTGTGACCTTGGTCCTGCATCAACAGGATCTGTGTGTGTGACCATCATCATTCGTCAGAAGTGCAAACAGGAGGCATCAAAGCCCATGAAGAAAATAAACATACTCGATAAAATCATGCAGCTCAGCGAGGCATTTGCTTGACGGCCAGCCGGCGGTAAGCGGTAAGCGGTAAGACCGGCCTTTTTGAATTCAGTAAGGGGTTCGGTAAGGCAATTCAGTGAAGCACAGCGCGAGGCACGTTACACAACCAGTGTGATTGACTGTGCAATTGGCGGTTTGACACATTGACTGTGCAGTTGGCTGCCACAGAAAATGGCCGCCGTCTGCCACAATCAGGGCACCACTGCCTACTGGCTGGCCGAGACAACCAGGCGAGACAGGTAACTGTACCAGTTTGTGCAAAGAAGGTGCCTGGTAGCATCGGCGATCTCGCCCAACCAGGTCGTTTGGGTACAGGCAGGTAGTACTGATGGCTGTTCAACGAGCGTTGTGCTGGCTCTCTCGCATGGAGTGTACCATTTCCAGCTGACACAAGACGCTTGCACACTCCCAGGTTACACCCACCCACAAGGGGTTCCCACAGGCCCCACAGGTGATATACACGACCGTTCTCCTGACCAATCCTTACATAAAATAGTCGCACTGTGGAATGAAGTGCAGTCCTATATACTGGACTTACGGGCTATGTGTACTGCTGCCAAAGCCCTGCATGTCCCTGGCCCAGCTTGCCAATCCACTGGTGTGACTCAGCCAGACGTGTAACTTGGGTGCATTTGCCCAGGTATGCCGAAACCCGTTTTCCGGCTGAGTAACTCCTTCGCTCAAAGTGTTGCCAACCCTGAAGCGATGACCTGTATTTCCTAGAGGGTATTGGTAGTCCTTGGAGTAGTCCTGATGGGCATTCGATACATTTGGGCTAGGTCACAATCGACAGGAAGAGTGCAAAACAAAAAAACAGCACTTGGACAAATATTTATACACGAGGCCTTTTGGAGAAGCATCTCGAACTGGCATCGAACTATACAGTTGGAACCAGCATTTAAGCACTAAAGCATTAAGGAGGGGGTTAGTTGGCAGAACGGAGGCATCTGTACCCTCCGGCAGGGGTTCACCAATGTCACCAATGCCAATCGTACCACTGGCCGTTGGCGTTCTCCAGCGAGACGGCGTCGGTTGCATTCGTATACCCCGCTTGAGTGCACTTTCCGGGCCCACCGTACGTCAAGTTCCAGCCATCAAGCGATCGCAACCGGCCCTCGCCACAAACGGCACCGTCGTAGCACCACACCCCAGGCCAAAAAGATTTCCTGCGATACCAGTGCCCAGCGTTGACGTCACTGGTTTCACCTGGGGCCGTAGTAGGCGCCGAAGTTGGGGCCCAAGTGGCCGAACTCGGGAGTTGAACTGACCTGTACAACACCCCACAGTCAGTCAAGTTTGCAGGCTTGTTCTGAGACGAACCCATGTGCGTCAAACTGTGAAAATAAGTGACATGGCTTTCGGGGCACGAGACCAGGCAAATTCGTCAACGGTGGTCTCAATTTACCACATGAATGGCAAACTCAAATAACGCGCACGAAGAAGGACGCAGTATGGAAACTTGAAGAGCTAAGACTCACCGTGGATTTTCATCCTTCCCAAGTTCTGCACGCGCATACAAACAACAAGGGGTTCATGCGGCAAGCGCCGCGCCATTTGTCCCTCCCCAACAGAAGATTCCCGCGATTGAACCAGATACCTCAGGTACCAGGTACCCGGTACCTCAGCCGTTTGTGTCAGGCGGAAATCTGAGTTTGAAGGCTGGTCACACACGTAACGCTGACGGCGTGGGAACTTGTTTTCACACTCCACTATACTTCCCAATCTGGGTTCATTTTGCCTCGCAGACGTTGAAAATACTGAAGCCTGCCTCCATCAGTGAAAGCCAGTTGTGCGCAGTTGGCTTGATAACGTTATTAATACCTAACTCGTCTTGATCATCAGCCAAAGTTGGGGTGTCATATCACCATGAGATGAGAACCATTGACTGCAAGCTACCAATTTGATTGCCCTGCTCATACGATCTAACACTGCATCACCCTCAACCCTGAAGGCCCGTTTGAGCAACTCTGCACTCGTTTGGTCCTCTCTCTTGTCTCACTGTTGCTTTGTACGTGTGCCCCCAGCTTGTAATGCATCACATGGCAAGCATGAACGAGCGTGAACACCCAAACCAGTAACCATGCGGCAGTGCATCTGTGCTACAGTTGAATGGAATGAGTGATTGTTGAGTGCACAGATGCACATGGGTGGGTATTGCACGAGAATAACCGCTTAAGATTCTTGCAAAGAAATAATATGTTATGAGGTGTCGCGCGAATGGTCTTGGCGCTGCATTTCCACCCTTGCGAAAAGGGGTGAGATGGAGATTTCTCGGGTGTCTCTGGTCATTTCTCTGATGTCCGCGGACTTTTCCCACGCCTCCACAGTCATTTCTTGGGTGTCTGCGGACCATTCCCTTGTGCGCGTGGACCGCAGCGCAGACATGTCCTGGGTGTCCAGGGACATCAGGAAAATCATTTCTTGTAATTTTCCTGATGTCCGCGGACAATTCCTTGGGTGAACACAGACATTTTCTGGTACATTTTCTTGGTGTTCGCGGAGTAGGCCTACAATTGCTGCATTGAGTGAAAACCCGCTAACTTAGGCCCTGGCACTCACCCACTCACCCACTCACCCACTCACCCACTCACCCGGTCACCCACTCACCCACTCACCCACTCACCCACTCACCCACTCACCCACTCACCCACTCACCCACTCACCCAATCACCCACTCACCCACTCACCCACTCACCCACTCACCCACTCACCCACTCACCCACTCACCCACTCACCCACTCACCCACTCACCCACTCACCCACTCACCCACTCACCCACTCACCCACTCACCCGGTCACCCACTCACCCACCCGCCCACTCCACCACTCCACCACTCCACCACTCCACCACTCCACCACTCCACCACTCCACCACTCCACCACTCCATCTGGTGACCTGGCACCAGTCTAAAAACCCTCCGGATGGTAGCTGTGGGACGGATTGCCCACACGCACTGCCACGCTCGAAGCTAGTCGTGATACGTCTCGATTTCTCGTGCGTCTTCCCTGTGTCAGGCCAGGCCCACCCCGCCCGCCAACCGTCCAGGACCCCTCCCTGGGCCAGACATGCAGTCCTGTGGGGGACAGATGCACATACGTGGCCTCCCCCCGACCGCCAGACGCCAACGTGGCGCCTGCCCCAACAGCTCTGCGCCGACATGGCGCGGGCTCAGTGGCAGGGCACCATCGTGGTGCCGCGAACGTACCCGTGCGCCGTCGTGGCGCGGCCTTCAGGGCAGAACGCCGTCGTGGCGCGGCCTTCTCGGCAGAGCGCCGCCACGGCGCCGCCCAAACAATCCAACGCCAACGTGGCGCCACTTCAGTGGCATCACACCACCGTGGTGCAGCCAACGTGCACGTGTGCCGCCGTGGCGCAGTGTTCGGGGCACGGCGCCGTCGTGGCACTGCCCAGACAGCCCTATGCCTCCGTGGCGCCAGTTCAGTGGCAGAGCGCCATCGTGGTGCCGCCAACGTACATGTGCGCCATCGTGGCGCAATCCTCAGGGCAGAACGCCACCGCGGCGCTGCCTAGACAGCCCTGCGCCGACGTGGCGCCAGTTCAGTGACGTGGCACCACCGTGGTGCAGTCAACGTACACGTGCGCCGTCGTGGCGCAACCTTCAGGGCAGAGCGCCACCGTGGCGCTGCCCAAACGGTCTTCGTGCGCCAGCCTGGCCATGGTGTGTCCTCCAGGCCAATACTCGAGGCACCATGGCGGGGTCTGCACCTGGCGCTCCGCCACCCTCCGTGACACCCCGTGCAGAGGTGACGAGTCATCGGCGGTACTCACCGCCTCACGTGCCATCGGCGAACGTCGCCGTCTCGCTCGGGCACCATCGTGGTGCCACTTTCTCGGTCACGTGCCGTCTCGGTGCACGTATCGTAGGGCTCGTCGTTTGGGCTCGGCCTTTGCGGCCGGGCGTCGTCGGTGACCTCCACGGCGGTGCACCACCGTGGTGCTATGGCTGTGACGCACGTCCCGCACTCACAGAACCCGGGGGTACCCAGGCCACCGGCGGTGCGCGTGATCGTGTAGCGTGACCGTACTCGCGACGCCGGCGGTACTCAGCCCGCCGGCAGTGCGCATAGTCGTGCTGGGCCGCGTTCTATTTAGCCCGGCGACGTTTTCAAGTCGGGGGTGATGCCCCGGGAGACCCACACCTTCCGTGCCCGTTGATCCTGGGACGCTACCTCGGGTGGACCCAGGACAGTTCGGAGCGGTCGGTGGCCGGGACCGGAGAGCAGATCGGACCATAGCGTTGTCGTACACCGGCGCTTTGACCCAGACGGCCTGCTGGGAGGGGCGTTCTCAGGTGTGCGACGAGATTCGTCTTACTCTAGCGGAGGTAAGACGGAGGACTCCCTCGGCTGTGCCTGCGTGGGGCCCCCGGGGGACGACGCCAAGGCTCACCGTACGTGGGACCGCGGCAGGCGCTCCTCCTCCTCCTCCTCCTCCTCCTCCTCCTCCTCCTCCTCCTCCTCCACCACTCCACCACTCCACCACACCACCACTCCACCACTCCACCACTCCACCACTCCACCACTCCACCACTCCACCACTCCGACACTCCGCCACTCCACCACTCCACCACTCCACCACTCCGGAGAGACCGAAAGAGCGGACTAACACGGACGGAGACTCGAATGCAATCGCCAAGGGCGCCACGAGGACGAGAAGGCGGCAGCAGGAAAAAGCAGGAGGGCAGACACGGAGAGCATGCACTAGTACAAGCGAGGATGAGGGAGGGGGATAGGAAGCATGCGAGGAGCACACAGCGAGCACGCGCACCGGTGACCAGGAGCCAGGAGGCCCAGGACGCCGCACATACAACACCGCACACAAAGCGTGCACACCGGTGAACAGGAGCCACGGGGCCCAGAACACCGTACACACGACACAGCGCACCGAGGCAGGCACACCGGTGAACAGGAGCCAAGCGGCCCAGGACACCGCGCACGCAACGACACACAACGAGCGTGCACACCGGAGAACAGGGACCAAGCGGCCCAGGACACAGCACCCGCAACACCACACACAGAGCGTGCACGCCGGTGAGCAGGAGCCAGGAGGCCCAGGAAACCGTGCACGCAACACCACACACAGGGCGTGCACAGCGGTGAACAGGAGCCAGGGGGCCCAGGACACGGAACACGCAACAGGCCGGGGCCGCGGCACTGGGGAAGGGGGCGGGAAGGGAGCGACCCGTGCTATTAATATATAGGCGCACGAAACGGTCCCCGGATGGAAGAGGATCCAGAGGGCCCGCGCCACAGGGTTGCTGGCGGCCCGGTGGGGTATAAACACGGGATGAGGGATGGGATGGGGCCGCAAGACAGCCCAGGGGATTAGGCCGGGAAGGGAGCGACCCGTGCTAAGCGCACGAAGCGGTCCCCGGAAGGAAGAGGCCCCAGTGGGCCAGCGCCACAGGGTATAGCAGGCGACCCGGTGGGGTATAAACACGGGATGAAGGGACAAGGGGACGGGGCGGGGAAGGGCGTTTGGCTAGGGCCGCACAATTTGTTAAACGGCCCGGCGGGGTAGGGAGACCATGGGACGCAGGGAACGGGCCGGTGCCGGGATGAGGCAAAGGGGAATGGGACATGGGAAGGGCAGGGAGGCCGAAAGCGCACAGCAACAGCCCCATGGGATTGGGAAACCGGTCGCCATGGAGTGGTGAACCATGGGCCAACCATGGGGAGCCTGGCCACGGGAAGTCGGGAAAATGCCCTGAACTCCGGGACGGCCGTGAGGTGTCCGCAGGGGTGAGGGTTGACCTTGAGATCCCCGGGTCAATGGCCTGATTCAGATCACACGTAGGTTCACGCGTGAGCGGGACCAGGGGGAACGTGGAAAGGGTCGCCCCCTGGCCTCCTAAGGGAGGGGACCGCGTGTTGGACAGATTAGGAAAGAGTGCAGAGGACTCCTTCTGGAACATCCCAGCCTGTTTTGTCGACCAGTACATCAACTGGGAGCTGTACCATAACACACTGTTTGTTTTAGGGTGTATGATATTGGAGCAGGGGAATGCCGGTGTCCCCATTGGAGGATGCCTGTCTGCACCCCAGTCTGAGATCTGGGCTGTTTGGCGTGAACACCAAGCTCTGCACGAACAGACGGCAGAGACACAAGCTGAATGGCAGCGCATAATTGACAGCCAGGCGATTGATGCCAGAGTAGTCATCCCAGGAGTCTCCCAGTTCCACCACCTACATCATGACCCCATGCATGAACGGTTTCAAAACGTTTGGGCCCACAGGCAGAGAGATCAGGCACCAGACAGACAGGCAACAGACAGTCTGGTGACCACTCATGCCCTGCAACTGCCTTCTGGGGCCCAATGGAGTCTTTAATTGCCTGGATTTCTGTGGATGGGGTCGAATACCCCATCGTGCACACCACCCTCTGGGATGCTGCCCCTGAAGGGCGATCCCAGGCCATAATCCAGGCCTCCCCCAAGCGGGACCACCACAGGCTCAAGAAGTACTTAGCGCAGTTTCAGCTCTCCGATTTCTTGCTGCACGAAGTATTTACACCACCCCCTCACGTGGCCCACCCCATCCCATGTTGCCTGGTCGCCAGGTTCAAGGACAATGTCCCCCTGGCGCTCATACACACCCCACAGACCGTCCATGACACACTTATGATTGTCCTGAGCGCCTTTCTTCAGGCAGTGTACAGAATTCCCCTGAAGTGGGAACCGCACACCACAGTGGCCCAGCTGTGTGAGACAGAGCTCGCGCCACAAACAGACGAATTTATGAGGCGCAAAGGTGTGGTCACTGAGCTGTCATGGCCCCTGCGCCACGACTTCGAGTGGCAGAGATGGCTCCCGGTGACCTCCCCCAATGCTAAAGATGTCCTCACTTCCTTCCTCCCCTCCCTCCTAAACAAGTGCCTTCTGTATGCATTAAACCCACTGGGTCTTAAACTGAACGTCCGGTCCCTTACGTGGGGGCTAGGCTGGCACAATTACCCGAGACACTGGTGGGAAAATGCAGTCAAAGGCTTCGTGAAGGACCTCCACCTGTATGACATCTTTCCCCTCTGTGACATCGACAGGTGGGAGAGGGAGGGAAAGGAGTTCGCCAGCAAACACAAGCCGTCCATGCTAGTCTGAATTGCCTGAAGTGCTGTCTTATAACACACACCGTGTGGGTAACGCAAGCAGGCAGGGGGGCGCCTGGACCCCTTTCGTCTCACACTGCGTCCTCCACAGGCAGTATGAGTATTTCTGTACGTTTGCCTGACTTTGTGGCCAGTGGGAGGGAGTCTGGGTGCCAGCAGTCGCAACAGTGCAGAGGCGCCCAGCGGGAATACTTTCTTTCTTTCTGTCCCTCATGAAGCTCTGTCGTGACTCTCCGTCTGCTCTGCTTGTATGTCATTTGATGAACATGATCCCCCAGGGTTTTGGAGCAGCATCACGAAAGGGTGGGGACTGAGCGGCACCGTGGGAGCAAAAACCATTTTCCGAGGGCAGGGCAGGTGAGGGATGTAATCCCAGCAACCATTTTCTACACTCTGCACTGTCGCACCCATGTTGCTCAGACCCTATTGCATGTGACTGAAGAGTTGGTGCTTTGCTGTGCCCTGTGACTTAGTTCTCCAGCCGTGGATGGACGATAACCAAGTGCATCCGGGAGCCGAGTGGGTACTCTAGCCCGTGAGGGATGGGGAGTGGTGGAATGTGGTTGACAGAGAGAAATGCTCCGCTGTCGGCGAGGGCTATCCACAGGAAACCGCCTGCAGGCGCCCAATAGGCTGTGCTAGGGGGGGGAGGCCGGGGGATCCTTCGAAGGGTGACCGGAAGGAGCTGAAACCGTGAGGGCAGCGACTGAAGGGAGCCTACCACCGGTCATGCCCCAAGGGAACCTGGTTGAAGTTCTCGGCCGTGAGGTGAGACAGGGGTCGCCAGGGGAACTGATGGTGGAGAGCACTCCTTCCCGCCAGAGGCGGCCACCATGTAAAACAAACAAGGAGATGTCAGATGAGGCTGCGGACGCGGCCGCCCTTACTTACTTACTTACTTACTTACTTACTTAGGCCCTGGCAACTTGGACGGAAGCGCGACGCGCAGAGTTTTGAGATTTTCTCGAAATTTTTGGCTGATGAAAGGTTGAGACGCTGGGAATATCTTTTTCAGGTATCTGTTTAACAGGTGCTCCATTTGTAATGTCGTCGAGTTGTCGATTTCGCAGTATAATTTGGTCAAACTTTCAGCGTTTGAAGTGGTGTTTTGGCATTGGACAGCTTGCAGCCGTCTAGTCATGTCCAAACTGTGGTTTCAGTTGTCTTTGGGTTGGTCCTCTGTTGTACTTGTTGGGGGTTTGTTCCCTTGAAGTGAAACTTTGGTCATTGGTCATGTGCCCTGGACATGCCATGTCCTTGAGACATGAAGGGTTGCATCTGGACATGTCCCATGTTTCGAGTTTAGAAGTTCGTTTTTGGGTGTGTGGTAGATTTTATGGGTTTAACTTGCGGTTAGGGTCCCTTTCCATAGGTCACAAGTTGATTGTTCGCCTGTTGGATTGTTTGCACCAATTCTGCACATGTTGGTTGGGAGGGAGATCTGCAATTTTGAAGATGGTTTGCTTTTGCCACCAAAATGTGGCTTGCACCTGCCTGCACAGGGTAAGTCTTGGTCAGTCAACACGTTTCTAAGTGCTTTTGACGTTTACATGGCTTGGGGATGTGTTGTAATTGTAGCATTTGTTGCTTGCCGGTCATCAAGGGTACGTATCAAGGGTAGCAAATTCGTGTGGTACAATCTTGGGGTGACCAACTTTTGCTGCAAAACCGGTAGAGGCAGAGAAACACACATTCTTCGTTGACATACGCTGTGGAGCAGTCTCACATCACTCTTGTGGTGCTTTAGTGGTGCTTCAGCTTTCCAAAGGTGCACAGTGTCCTTTCCTCATGTTCCCAAACACTTGTTGCAACCAAGAAGAAGCCACCCCAAAAAGTGTCACTTTTCTACCCCTCCACCCTTAGGCTAAGGTTTGACCATCCCTAGGGCCGTGACGGGTAGGGGGTGTTCTTTTTGTATTAAGAAGGTCTTCCTAACTCCAAAAAGTTCCAAGGAAAACTCACCGTTGGGGCAAAGTTTTGGCCCAAACACCTCTTCGGTCCCTCCCTTAACAATTGGGCTCAATGGTGGAAATGGGCCAACGATTGTGCACAATCTGACCAAAAGTGGTCAAGTTCGTAGCTAAACCGAGGTGCCCGAGGTGCCTAGGGGCCGTCGACAACCTCGACGCATGGCTGGGAAAAGCCAGCCGCCGCCGGCTACGGCCGGTGGCTTGGTTTTTTAAAAAAGTTTATTAGGAGGGAACAAATCTGGAAATAGTATTTTCCGTCGCATGGGCAAGCGGGGCCATGGCCTAATGGTTAAAGAAGAGTGCGCTACACGCAGAGGGGAGTATTGCGGGGGTTCGAATCCTACTGTACCCTTTTTATCCCGTTTGGGGGGACTGGCGCGCAGTCAGATTTCGGCGCGCATCGACGCGCGCCAGTCCAACAAGCGTTGTGGTTCTCGTGTCCTACTGCATGTTGTACAGTACGGCGCGGGGGGGGGGGGGGGTAAACAGCCTGTGCCGTCCGTGCCGTGCCGCCTAAAGGGAACGGGGGGGGGGTCGTAAATGGTCTGTGCCGCACCGTGCAGCAGTGTACGTACCTAATAAAGGAAGGCCAGTCATGGAAGTGAATAAGGATGGCATGTTGTGCAGTTGCTTCTTTTTGTGTGCTTGCCTAATCTGCACTTGCCTTTTGGTTTTTGGTGATTTACTATGAATGCAGGCTATGCTTAGTTTAAATGAATTGGTTCTTTCAAGTTTCCACACCATGTCATGGTTGAATTGTGCTACCTTTGTATGCATGTCTGATTTTCTTGAAATATATGTTCGGTGTTACCGGAATGTCATGCATCGTGTTGTGGTTCACGTTGAGCTTTTTGAAACGCTATCCCAAGCAAGGGTGCTTCGATGATCTCAACCCACGGGGTGTTCACTATGGTGACTGATGGATCCAAAGGCTGGTACGCAGGGGTACCTTCACATGCATGAAATTTGCATGGATCACGCCTTCCACCCCAACAACCACATTCCCCACTTCCCCTGGTAGTGCCTTGGCTCCATCGACACTTTCCCCATCTGTGTCCCCCGGGGTTGGTCTTGGTATCAGCCCAAGTATTCTGGGAACGTGGTCAAATTTCAGGCCATTGTCTCCCACTTGGGGCTATTCTGCTTCCTATCGGGTCCCCATCCTTGTGCCATGAGCGACACCACACTGGCACGCCGTTACCAGCCCCCATCCATCCATACGGAGACCTTCGGGAAATGCTACCATTGACGCGACATCAACCTAGAGAACGCGAGGCAATAATGGGCCCAAGGCAAAGGGTAAACGACAAAGAAAAATTATATCCGTTATCGGTGTCACAATTTCTCGACGAAGAAATGTGATCACCGACCCCACTTGCTGATAACGTTTCTTGGCCAAGAAATGTGACATGATAACATTTGTTGGCCAAGAAATGTAAGTAGATAACGTTTCTTGGCCAAGAAATGTTATCACTAGTTCGTTTCTCCCATCCTTTTTAGAGTACCACAATAATGTCCAAAAAAGATGCCAAAGTCTCAGAGGCACAATTGCCAATGCCACCGGCTGTAGAGGCATTCATTGGTGCTCTCGAAGAGTGGAAGGGCAAGAAGCCGGGTAAACGACAAAGAAAAATTACATCTGGCCCAAGGGGCTCGGTGTGTGTGTACAACACTTCATTTCGGTCGATTTTAAGGGCCGATTTTCAGTAGGGTCCGAGGGGGTACGGCTGGGGGGTGGGGGTGGGGGGCGTAAACGGCCTGTGCCGTGCCGTGCTGTGCCGCTAGGGGGGGGGAAGGGGGCGTCCAAGGGGTTGTGCCACGGAGGCCGTAGTGCACGTTGTCGCGTGCATGCATGAACATGTGACGCCCCCTTGGTTGAGTGTCCAAGATGATGTCGAACACGTGTGCAATTGTTGAAATCTTGCCTCTTGGTGTGAAATACCTTCGGTAATGCACAATGATGTGGACTATTTGTATGCTCAGATTTTGGAACAACGAAAGGCGATGGGCATGAGATTTTCAGTGTCACAGCGTCACAGCTACTCGTTTCACCCTTGCAGTCTAGAATGCATTTGTGAGCAGTTTTGTTGCCTGTGCTGCCCTAGTACCCCCGTTGGTCAGATATAGCTTGTACAGGTTCTTTGAATTTGCTTCCGGTTTTGGGATTTCCCAGCACACCTAATATTGTGTACTCTCAGCCTATTGATGCATTTGTGGTCAGTTGCTCTTTTGCACTGTCTCTGGCCATGCTTGCTCATTTGCAAGCATTGACAACAAGGAATTGCCGCGTTTCTAAAACGCTTCACTCGTTTTACATCACTTTTGGTGTGAGTGCATTGAAACGAACGTGTGTGTGTGCGCGCGCTTGTGTGTGTGTGTGTGTGTGTGCTGTGCAAATTGCCCACAAATTATCCATGCGGTGCGAGACCAACTTCCATTGTGCGAACGGCCATAATGCACAGGGGAAAATAATAACCAAAGAACACCAGCAACAAACTGCTTCCTTGTGTTTCAAGTTTTGTAACAACCTGATTGCCGGGGCTCTATTGTTTGTGCCACTGTGGATTTTTTGCCTCATGTGCTCGCACTTGACTAGTTGCAATGACAAAACCAGCCAAAACAATAAGCAAGAGGTTCCAGACATTTTTGGGAATGGCCACCTGGCCACTTTCCGAGGGCAATGTTCCAACTTGGGCTACATCCCTCCCATGTCCCCCCTTAACACCCAAAAGGTGTCTTATTGCCAATTTCTGCCCATTGCCAATGTTATGGGCCTCCACGCCCAGTGCCGTGCCCCCCCTGCGGACTCTTGTCCGCAGCCTTCTCCACCGGTCCCATAAACCGGGGGTCATGGTGCGTCCTTCAGTGCTGCCCGATGCGGGGATGGGGGTGTTCGCCGCGCGGCGCGTGATGCGTGGAACGGCACTCTGCTTGTACCCGGGCACATTCCTGCCACCAATCCCCGCAGGCTATGTGGCATTGACAGGGCACGATGACCTGGTCGGCGCAGCCGCACGCAGTACCAATGCATACATCTGCAACCTGGGGGCTGCGGCGGTGGCATGGGACGGTTCCACATTCAGGGATGGATGCACTGGCGCGGTAGTCGGAGGTAGCCTCGATGGCAGTGGTCCGGCGCTGGCGGGCCTCGCAGGAGATGCCCTTGCCAACCCCGCGGCTGTGGGGCACCTCGTGAACCACGCCTCTGGGGCGGTGCCCAACGCCACCCCCGTGAGCTTCCTCTGGCGGCACGTGCTCGACGCGGCAGACACCACCCCCGGTGTCACCGCCGGTGCCGCCGGAAGCGGCACTGGCGAGGGGACACGGTACCCGCTCCCCAACGTGTTCGTGGGTGGTGGCGCCCCGTGGTTTGTGGATGCGGAGACGGGGGAGGTGGTGCTGCACCCGCCGCCGCCGGCCACGGAAGAGGCGGCGCTGGCGCGGGGCTTGTGCGGCCTGGTCTTCATGGCGGACGAGGACCTGGAGCCCGGTGAGGAGGTGCTGATTGACTACGCCCTGGGCGCCCGCCGGGCATGGCCCCCGTGGGCCCTCCCTTGGTACACCCCCGCACTCCGGCAAGGCGCGGACCGCTGAGCCCTGCCCAAGACCGGTGTTGCGGTGCTGTGGCCCGGATCGAAGTGCGCCCATCATACCCATAGGTGGCCACAGCAACCCGCCAGCGCAGACATGACATATGCACATCCGGGAGGCAAGTGGGTTGCACAACCTGCACAGCTCGTGGCACACGGTTCCTCTGTCATCCCAGTTCTGGAGGGACACCGTGGCAGCCTCTGTCAGGGCCAGCTGGACATCATGGCGCTGGCAGCCACCCTCCGGCCTACTGCAAGGCTGACGCAGTGAATGGTTCCGCAGGCCGCCTTCGTTGCTCCCAGGAGCAGGCAGGCTCGCGGTCCTTCGTGGCCGATGGCGAGGCCGTACCGCCCAGGTCCCTGTGCCCCAAAGAACGGAGCTTGGGTGGACCCTGCGCTCTGCGTCATCTCAAGAGCTCTGGATCCGCGTCATGACCACCTGCAGCTGCTTCTACCCTGTTACCCTGCTGCTGCCGATCCAGCCACTGTTAAAAGGCCACCCCCCAACATTGTTTGCGAGTCCTGGCTCTCTCTAGCTGGCAGCAACCAGGGCCACTTTTGCAACCAACCTATCAGCACAAGATGGTGGCACCTCAGGAGGTTACATGGGCAGAGCAGGGGAGGGGGGGGGGTGGCACGAGGCCATGGTGGCAGGGGGGAGGTATGGAGTCACCCACGACAAACATGTGCTGGCCTTCATCATCAACTCTTTGGGGACTCTGGCCTCCCGGGGCTGCGCGGCCTTCTTGTTTGCCCTCGGTGCACACGGGCTGGCGAACAACGACCCGGCCGACTGTGCAGCGGGGCCAGCACCCGACACAGACACGGGGTGGCTGGTCAATGGGACAGGGAAGGTCCCGCGGCTTCCGGCTTCCGGCCGATCAAAAGTTTCCTCTGGTACCTTTGGCGCCAATTACTTAGACCAGAAATTTTCTTGGCGCCTTCGGCACCTCTCCACCGAGGTGCCCCCCCCCCCCCCTGGACCCACCCACCCACCACCCCTCCTTTAAAGGAGCCCTCCCCCGCTCCCGCCCCCCTTGAATGTTGCCTTGAGTTCGCCACTCGCTGATGCGTGACGAACGCAAGGCAACCTCCAGTCCCGTTGAAGTCGAACAGATTGAGTCTGGCATGAGGTCAGACTCAGGCGGGTTGTTTCAAAACCTGACGTCATGGCCTGCCCCCCTCGCCCTATCCCCCCCCCCCATTTACGCATCCGCAACGCCACACCCCTTACCACTGGGGCAGCCAGTGCCACCAAGACAACCAGAGTTCACCCTTGCCCCAACAACGGGGCGCTGTCACATGTATGCAGGTTCCGAGGATCGTCCGTTACGCTTGTCATGCAGACTTTGGCGACAGACGCCCAGGACCGGACTTTCTGGTTCGTGATCAGCGTTGATCTCTTGTTGGCTGTGCATGCTGTTGCTTGCGCAATTCTCTTGATCGCAATCATCGCTTGACACACCCACGTGTCACCGCAGGGGGGGGGGGGGCTGAGCGAAGGTTAATGCCGTATGGATCCTTAATGTCTTGACCACCACAACCCGCCGCCATGGAGAAACAGAAATGGTGGAGTCAAGACAACGGATTGGCTGACCTTCAGGACAAGATCGACACTGCATCGATAAGTACGTTCCAGATCTTTACTGAGCACATGTTTGGATGGTCTGGGAGCCTCGCCCTGGCCCCAGAATAGCTGGGCCAACACCACTCGTGCCTCAACCCCACAGAAGTGGTTGTCATCTAGTACCTGGATGACATTCTGCTGTTCTCCCGGTGACCCACATTGTGAGAGAGAAAGAAACCAACCGATTAGCAGCCCCTCTCTCGGCATCACGCTGGGTGATCAGGCCGAAGTCACAGTCGCAGCCCACCACTGAAATGGACTGGGTGGGTAATCGAATTAAAGGCACCCCACATGTCCTTTCCTCCTCCCCAGATTACCTGGCCACTGTAGTTGCGTTCTGGATCGGGCTCGCCAAGCGTTGGTATGACAGGCAGCGCCTGGCGGGACTCCTAGGCAAAATGTCGTGGGCCACGGAGGGCGCTCTTGCCACAGTGCGCACGCGGTGCGGGCACGGTGCAAACTTTGGGTATATCTGGGGACCTTCCTGAGGCTTCCAGGAATAAGCAAAAGCTACGCAGAAGCCTTTGGGGAATTATTGGCAAACATGCAAAAAAACCCCAGGAAGATAGGTGGTGTGCTTGCAGCTAAGGTTTTCTAGGGTTCTATGGGCTGCTTGGGTGGTGCATCTTTTTATGGTTCACCGGTGTTTGACGACTAATAGTTGCCACGGTGCGGACGCGGTGCACGCGCGGTTTGTGCAACAACTCCCACATGCGGCCTGGTCGCTCGGTGATGCTTTTTTCTTGCAGGCCCCCACGCTTGGTGCGTTTGGGGCCCGGAGACGCCGACACACGCCCGCCCAAGCGGTCTTGAGGGCAACGATGGTGGGCATCTCTAGGGCTGCCCGACGTTGGAACCCCGACCCCCCAGACCTGACGCCCTACTCCCCAGTGTTCACCGAAGCAACACCGAAGCAATCTAAGTCATCGAGGGGTGCTCAAGCATATGCAGATGCCCCTCGGGGCGTCACAAACCAACAGGCAACGAAATTGTCTGGCCTGGAGCGAGCGATCGGAAACACAGTGCACTCCCAGAAGCCGTTTGCCATGATTGTAGGTGACAACCACAGTACCCCCCGCCCCCCCTTGAAATCCCCTCCTTCTGCTTGTAACCCCCCCCCCCGTTGGGGGGGGGGGGGGCTGTCACTTGCCCCAAAAAGCACAGGAAATATTGAGGCGCTGATGGTGCCGAAGAAAATTTCTCTTTGGGTTGTATTGAAACTGCTGCAATTTTAGTGTTGCCATTGTGTGGTGCAATCCCCCCATCCCAGGGGGGGAGGGGCACTGTCACTTCATGACAATCCCCCTTCCCCCTTGGGGGGGACCGTCACGACACTTGGGGGGGGGGATTTCAAGGGACAGCGTACCCTCATCGAGGCCGTCAAGCGCAAAGCGCGGCTGCGAGCCGCGGTCCGACAGCGCCTCTTGCACCGAAGAGCACACGGCACCAGACATGCTGGCCACCAGGTACAAGCCCGCCGGATGGTGTGGGAATACAAACCAGCGGGTCGCTTCCCCAGGCATGGCCCAGGCTATTGCTTAAGGAGACGCCCCCTCCCCGGTTGGGTGGGTGCTTCAAAGGCCAAAAAAAAGTTTTTGCACCTAAAATCGGCCTCGTATTTCTGGCCCCTTTTTGTCAATTTCATGTTTTGCTAGGGGAAAACTTTTCTGATGTGGGTGGGTGGGTCGGCTGGGGCTGGCCATGGCCCCAAACTACCCCCCTCCCAGGGTCCTTAAGCAATAACCTGGTATGGCTAATGGCAAAGCACGCCTTCAGACTGGCCGCGCCCCGCGGGCACAATCAAGCATTGGACCTAACATTTGGTCCAAAGGAGCTAGCAACCGATCACCCCCCCCCCCCCCCCCGGAAGTTCGAGGATAGGGAGCAGCACATTGGGCAAATGGAACAATTACTGACCAGTTGCATACACAAGGGACTGAAAAGGCAATGAAGGCCATGTGAAGGCAGGCGCGGCTGGAGCAAAGTGGCAGGTCCTCTCCTGACCTTTTGAATCCCCCAAGTTCGTGAGAGTGCCAATACTACCGTTGACTGGGGAAGGGGGGGGAGGTCAGGGAGCCGGCGGCGATATGCACTGGCCCTTCCCCAAATGTTGGCATCCAGCTTCGGGGTAGGCTTAAGAACAGGTCAACATTTTTGGTGGGGGCTGGGGGGCTTTCGGCTTTGGGCTATTCTTCCCACTCCAAAGAGGGCCTTTGGGGCCCTTGAATTGCCTCTCCGGGGAAGCCAGGCTAAGGCGTACCTCACACACGCTGCAGCCACACGGTTGGCGGGCCCAGGGCACTGCTACAATGCCAAGGTAACCTTACTACCACTAGCTTTACAAGGGAAGAAGAGGGAAGGAATTGAACCCAGGTCCGCCACACGACAGCACATGGGGTTGCTCGCTCGCCCATACGGCCCGCGAACAGTTGCGGTGGTCTGGGTTATAGGGACATGGTCTATGGGCGCGATACAAGGTGAGGAGGGGCTTGGAAGGGACAAACACCCGCTGAGTACTTGCGGGGACCTGCTTCCCAGTACCAACAATGCCGTGTCCTCCCCTTGCACCAGGGGTAGGACTCCGCTGCTGCTTGGACCTAAAGGAGGTCGTGGAGGGCAGGGGCTGCAAAGTAAAATACTACCCCCCCCCCCCTTTGTCCTTGCTACGCCCTCGTCCAAGCTACAGTAGGGGTGGGTCATGGACACATTTGTTTGAGTGTTTGCCCACTTGAACCCACATAGCTCTGGTTTTGGAGATATTTGTGCACCATATCCCCCTTTCTTGCACTAGCTCATCATGCAATCTTCTCTTTTTTGGAACTGGGCGTCCAGTTATTTTCCAACGTTCCACCGGTGAGCGTGTGGATGCCACAATGAAGGGACCATCGGAGAAGGGGGATTCGTTTGCGGTGTTGGAGTGCATGAAGGGTGGGCAGGTGGTCACACACCCCTGTGCTCCTCTTCAAAAAATCGAATTCTTCATCCGATCCCCATCCCCCTCCGGGGCCAAGGTCACTATCGCCACCCCCCCCCGTTGCTGAAGTTCCTTGTGAACCAGAGGTGGTGTCCTAACCTTTTCCAAAGCCAAGGCACACCCTTGAAGGTACCCCAAAGGCCACTGCAGCGGGACATCTCACAATGAAAGACTTCTTCATTCGCCCCTACCCTGATGACCCCTCCACTAATACCGTGCACTCACTCACGTGTGTGTCGGTAGTTGTATGTGTCGCACGCAAGCTAAGCCCTTGTCCAAGCTACAGTAGGCGTGGGGACCGTATTAATTTGGGATTTTGCGTAGCTAGGACAAGGGAGGGGTGCATTACGCCTTATTATTGACTAAGGTAACCTTACTACCACTAGCTCTAGAAGGGAGGAAGAGGGTGGGAATCAATCCGAGGCTTGCCAAACAGCAGTGCATGGGGTTGCCCGCTCGGCCGGCGAATAGTAGTGGTGGCCTAGGGTGTAGGGACTGGGTCTGCGGGTGCGATGCAAGGTGTGGAAGGGCAAGGGAGGGAGAACCACCTGCCGGGTACCAGCGCAGTGCCGGTTCCCCGTGTCAGCCACGTCGACCCCTCCCCCTCGCCGGAGGGGAGGACTCTGCTGCACCTTGATTCTAATGGTGAGGGTGAAGAGCAGGGGCAGTAAAGTAAAATATTGCATTCCACTACATTACCAAGATAACCTTACTACCACTCGCTCTAGAAGGGAGGAAGTGGGTGGAAATTGAACCGAGGTTTGCTGAACGGCAGGGCATGGGGTTGCCCGCTCGACCACACGGCCGGCGAATGGCAGCGGCGGCCCGGGGTGTTGGGACTGGGTCAACCGGCACGAAGCAGTGGAAAGGCTGGGAAGGGAGAACCACCTGCCGGGTACCAGCAGGGTACCGGTTCTCCGAGTCGGCCATGTTGACCCCCCCCCCCCATATGACGGGGAGGAGTCCGCCGCAGCTTGGACCTAACTGAGCGGGTGGAGGGCAGATGCAACAAAATAAAGTACTTCATTGCTAAGGCAACCTTACTACCATTAGCTCTATGAGGGAGGAAGAGGGCGGGAATCGAACCCAGATCTGCCACACGGTTGGCGAATACTATTGGCGGCCTCGGGTGTAGGGACTGGGTCTACGGGCGCGAAGCAAGGTGTGGAAGGGCAAGGAAGGGAGTACCATCTGCCGGGTTCCTCGTCACGGCTATGTCGCCTCCTCCCCCCTTGCCGGAGGGAGTACTCTGTAGCAGCTCGGACCTAACGGAGGCACAGGAGGGCACGGGCAGCTAAGCTAATACCACTTTGCATCATAGTACTTACCCTTGGGGGGAAAGGAGGCTAGGGTCGGGAGAGGAGGGCTGCAACGCCGGAGTGCCAACTGTCGTGCTGGCGAGGGAGGTAGGTACCGCTGGAGTGCCGACTGTTGCACCGAGAAGGAGCTGAGGAAGGCATTGCACTGCTAGAGTGCCAACTGTTGTGCTAGTGAGGGAGGGAGGCACCGCCATATCACCGACTGGCATGCCAAAGACGAGGTGAGGGAAGGACAGCACCATCGGATCGCCGACAGGCGTGTGGCGAGGGGTGGAGGGACCACACCTGCCCTTGCTTGTGTTTGTGCACCCCTTCCCCCGAGGAACCCCTGGGGTTGGTATGCTATCTCAAAGGCGACCGGGCACTGCCTAGCAGAGCAAGCTTTAGTTGACAGGTGGTGGGGGGTGCCAGGGGCTCTGGCTATCTGTCACTCAGTGACAGATGGAGAGTGACAGATGGAGATGATGGCCAAGCACGTGCAACCGCAGCATGCTGCATGCCACAGTGCAGAGCATGTTTGTAATGGACAGACGACGACAGTGGCAATTATAGGCACAGTTGCAGTGGCAATTTGTTGCAAACTGTAATGTCTGTTTCAATGCTTTGTCTGCTGCTTTCCTGCTGCAGACCCCCCTTTGCTTCTTGGTTGTACACAATGCCTGTCAGGGTGGTTGGCAAGTGCGTTTCTGTTGCTGTTGCCATCCGCCACTCGTCACTGTGTAGGGGCTATGATAGTACCCACTCAGCCTGCTGACCAACATAAGGCATCCCAGCTGCTAAGACCGTTTAATAAATGTGCCCCCTGTCCCCTCCCTTACCCACTCTAAGCAATCCCCGGGCAGGGGTTGAGGCTAACTAATGCAGTTTGTGGGAGGATATGTGAGTGCTTGCAAGGGTGGGGACTTGCGCAAACAAGACGCTGGGAATGCAATCCTGAAAAGACAAAGGCAGGAAAATCAAACTGGTGGGGCATTGCCTTGAACCAAACAACACGAAAAAATGCCAACTTCGCATGGGATTAATGTCCCCGTGATTTCAGGGGGGAACCTCAGGGGTGGGGACTTAGAGCGTCGGCACAAAGCACCGTCGCCCCTCTCGCACCTCCTTTGTGCCTCTTTATATTCATATTTCTGCTTGCAAATATCCAGAATATTGTGTACCGTCTGATGTTAACTGCCACCACCTACCTCCTATCTCCAGAGGGGAATGAGCGGATGAATTTGCTCTTGACCGCCTGCCTCTGTTCGCTAGTGATACCTGTGGGGTCGCTCGGTGTGGCAGCCGGCACATGCACATATCTTCCTTCGGGCCACAATGACCCCCCCCCCCCCCCGAACGCCTCTGACGCTTGTATGGCTGCGTGCTGGGTGCCGCACGCCGGCAGGTCCATGCTGCAGATGTCCCACAACGCAAGCAGATGCTCGTCGAGCTTCCGCCGGTTCTCACACTCAGCGGCACGTGAGCTCTTGCGTAACCGGCACGTCCTCTTTGTCGGTGACTCACTGCTCCGATACCAGATGACTGCGCTCGCCTACTTCCTGCTTACGGGCGATAACCTGAGTCAATGGGACGATGCGGTGCATGGCCATCCAACGATTCTCTCTGAGGTACCATGGGGTGTGAAGCCTCCGCTTTCGCTCTCACAGAAGGCTGCCTGGGAACGATATTTCGCAGCGCTGCCCAAGATCTTTCGCGGAACACTCCTCTGCGACTGCTATCGCGACGTCTGCCACCCCAATTGCAGCCCGCAGAGCTTCGTGACAAACCTTCACTTTCGGCTGGCTTCGCACGGCATCCGCGTGACCTTCGTCTTCAGCGCGGGAAGCAAGATCCCGCCGCGATGGCACCCAATTGACGAGTCTGCGTGGGTGCTGCCGTGCGCTGACACTCTCCTCGGGCCCGCTGGTTGCAGCGGCGCGGCTGGCCTTGAGCGCGACCTTGACAATCGGTCAATTGTGGGTGTGCTCAAAGCCGGCAAGCGCCACCACAAGCGCCACCGCCACAGCAAGCAGGGCTATGCACCGAACAACGTTAATATCTTGGGTGAAGCACCAACGGACGTGGATGTCTTGCGTGCAGTTGAGGCGCGCTTTGCACCGAATGTGACTGTTGTGGGGCTTCATAATTTCTGGCCGACCACAGCACAGCCGTCGCTTTGTGAGCTTGCGCGCAAGTTTGATCGCGGGCTCTACGTAGATCTGGAACCGGGACAAGGGCCAGAGCCGCTGAGACTGTGGCGCTCCAACTCCGTGGCGCGCAACATGTATAACGTGACGCAGTGCAAAGGTGGACCGTATGGCCCACACTCGCGTCTTCTCGACAACGCTGCACTAACCTTGGCGCTTGTCAAGCTTCAGCAGGCATCGAAAGGCGCGCTGGAAAGTGTATTCATCGACCACCTACACTTTGTGCCCTGGGTTTATGGGGAGCTCAACCAGTACCTCCTCAACGTCCTCAGCGGCTGCGTACATGCAACTAAACCAGGCGGATGACAGGAAGGAAACAAATATACCCCCCCCCCCTTGCGCATGCACGGCCTTGTCTAAGCACGGGGTGGGCGTTGAACCGCCGTTTTGAGGAAATTTTGGGACCGCTGTTTTTGTGGTCCAGAATGGAGGATTGGGTGTTTGTAGAGCGTTTGTACAGGGAAAGAGGGGCTCAGTCATGTCTGTGATGGTGCATTCTGTTCATAACAACATTGTACTACACATTGGAACCCCATGCTGCTTGTTGTGATGTGATTTTCAGCCATGGCTAGCAATGTTATTCCCGGTCTGGCTGTCACATGCGTCACGCACATGCACGGCCTTGTCTAAGCACGGGGTGGGCGTTGAACCGCCGTTTTGGCCTGACCTCTGGGACCGCGGCTGTGCTTGCGCAGGGGGGGGGGGGGGGGTAGCATGATGCATAGTAGCAGTAGTAGTAGTGCAATGCAATCCCCTCAAACCAGCCTGGCACACGATTTTCGGTTGGTTGACAAAGTGATGCCCCCTGCCCCCTGGTGGGGGCACAGCATAGGCTGGGGGGAGTCAAGCTGCTCGCTTGGGGTACTTTGGACTGGAAATGGAAATGAGAGGGGGGAGGGGGGGCATTAAATCACCGAGCAATACACCAATGCGCACACCCCAGCTCAGATGTAACACGGTTTGAACTGGGAGTGGTTGGGAATTGGCTTGTTGGCGTGTTGGCATGCGTGCCTGGTCACCACTGACTGCCCCCCCGCCAAAATAGTTCCCCCAACATCATAGCAATCATAACAATCGCATGTGGCGATGTTACAGCAATTCACGCACCTCCATTGCCACCTCGCGTCGCCGTATCATCGCCTGGAGGCGCCAAGGGACTCTTCTCCTTGACTACTATGACACACTGATGCAAACGTGTCACACCAGGAAGGAAAAGTTTTGGCTTCAATCCCTACGTACCATGAGACATGGATCAATGCAGGCACTCACACACGTTGCCGCTCAGCTGCTATGGGAAAACTGGTCCGCTGCGGAGGACCTGGTCCGAGCTGCCGTTGCCACCGTACATCACCTCAAAAAGCGCTCCCAGTCCTATGACACTGCAAACCCCAACCCAAAACGGAACTACACGCCCCGCACTGCCCCACAGCCCTCTGAGTCCGAGTCGGTGTGGCCCAATCCCTGAAGACAGGGACCAACCCCTCTACAACCTTGACACCTGACACTGGATCCTTACACTTGGCGGTGGTGTCGGCTGCACGCCGATTACTATTTTTTCACCAACACATGGCAGGTTGGGCCTCCTGTGGCGTCCTCCCCTTGTCTATTTTTTCCCCCACAGGTGTGGAATGCCACTCCCCAGCGCGCCGTAACCCTGCCAGTGTTCTAACCCCCATCTTAGTCCTCTTCTGTGTGTCACCGACCACTCCACAGCAGTGCGCTCTACCCCAAGCGAATAGTGACCCATTGTGCCTGATTGACCAATCTTGCCTGAATGCCATCCCCCTCCCACTCTGATAGTGTATGATGCAACCTGCTGATTCACCTCGGCCTTCAATCTTCGCTCCGCTGTCTTCTTCAGCCTACAGTCATTGTGCCTCACGCACACTGGCCCCGGGTTTGTTGTGTTGGGAGGATCGCCCGGTAGTACCGCTGCGTGTGCCCCCCACCGCCGGGTCGTGCTCCCTGACCTCCGTCACTCGTCCTACAACCGCCGGCCGCGGTTGCTGGTGAGCACAGGCCTCCCACACCCATGCCATGTTCGAACCCGCATGTCTGCAATCACCGCGCGGCCCGAGAGTAAATTTGGACTGGGACCCTCGCCGACCTCGAATGTGATTCAGCATCTGCACCCACCAACCAAAGGCCATTTGGGTGTGGTATGCTGTGCACTGTGAGTCAGTGGTGGCATACAGTTCACATGCAGTGCAGACTATTTGTGGAACGCCGTTGTACATGATAGGCAAAAGGCTTCTGAGATCCGCCTTTCACCTGAGAACCAGGCACGCGCATCCTCCCTTGAGAAACAACAGGCAACATTTCTCTATGTATTACGCAGAACACTTGGCTCTACGCAGTTTCAGGTTGTTCCTGCACTGCTGTGAATTACATGCACGGCCATGGCTCTTTGGCATGCAACTGGCTGCGGTGTGCATGTCAAGGTGTGGGTCAGTTCATAGCATCTGCACCCACCAACCAAAGGCCATTTGGGTGTGGTATGCTGTGCACTGTGAGTCAGTGGTGGCATACAGTTCACATGCAGTGCAGACTATTTGTGGAACGCCGTTGTACATGATAGGCAAAAGGCTTCTGAGATCCGCCTTTCACCTGAGAACCAGGCACGCGCATCCTCCCTTGAGAAACAACAGGCAACATTTCTCTATGTATTACGCAGAACACTTGGCTCTACGCAGTTTCAGGTTGTTCCTGCACTGCTGTGAATTACATGCACGGCCATGGCTCTTTGGCATGCAACTGGCTGCGGTGTGCATGTCAAGGTGTGGGTCAGTTCATAGCATCTGCACCCACCAACCAAAGGCCATTTGGGTGTGGTATGCTGTGCACTGTGAGTCAGTGGTGGCATACAGTTCACATGCAGTGCAGACTATTTGTGGAAGGCCATTGTACATGATGGGCAAAAGGCTTCTGAGATCCGCCTTTCACCTGAGAACCAGGCACGCGCATCCTCCCTTGAGAAACAACAGGCAACATTTCTCTATGTATTACGCAGAACACTTCGTTTTACGCAGTTTCAGGTTGTTCCTGCACTGCTGTGAATTACATGCACGGCCATGGCTCTTTGGCATGCAACTGGCTGCGGTGTGCATGTCAAGGTGTGGGTCAGTTCATAGCATCTGCACCCACCAACCAAAGGCCATTTGGGTGTGGTATGCTGTACACTGTGAGTCAGTGGTGGCATACAGTTCACATGCAGTGCAGACTATTTGTGGAAGGCCGTTGTACATGATAGGCAAAAGGCTTCTGAGATCCGCCTTTCACCTGAGAACCAGGCACGCGCATCCTCCCTTGAGAAACAACAGGCAACATTTCTCTATGTATTACGCAGAACACTTCGTTTTACGCAGTTTCAGGTTGTTCCTGCACTGCTGTGAATTACATGCACGGCCATGGCTCTTTGGCATGCAACTGGCTGCGGTGTGCATGTCAAGGTGTGGGTCAGTTCATAGCATCTGCACCCACCAACCAAAGGCCATTTGGGTGTGGTATGCTGTGCACTGTGAGTCAGTGGTGGCATACAGTTCACATGCAGTGCAGACTATTTGTGGAAGGCCGTTGTACATGATAGGCAAAAGGCTTCTGAGATCCGCCTTTCACCTGAGAACCAGGCACGCGCATCCTCCCTTGAGAAACAACAGGCAACATTTCTCTATGTATTACGCAGAACACTTCGTTTTACGCAGTTTCAGGTTGTTCCTGCACTGCTGTGAATTACATGCACGGCCATGGCTCTTTGGCATGCAACTGGCTGCGGTGTGCATGTCAAGGTGTGGGTCAGTTCATAGCATCTGCACCCACCAACCAAAGGCCATTTGGGTGTGGTATGCTGTGCACTGTGAGTCAGTGGTGGCATACAGTTCACATGCAGTGCAGACTATTTGTGGAAGGCCGTTGTACATGATGGGCAAAAGGCTTCTGAGATCCGCCTTTCACCTGAGAACCAGGCACGCGCATCCTCCCTTGAGAAACAACAGGCAACATTTCTCTATGTATTACGCAGAACACTTCGTTTTACGCAGTTTCAGGTTGTTCCTGCACTGCTGTGAATTACATGCACGGCCATGGCTCTTTGGCATGCAACTGGCTGCGGTGTGCATGTCAAGGTGTGGGTCAGTTCATAGCATCTGCACCCACCAACCAAAGGCCATTTGGGTGTGGTATGCTGTACACTGTGAGTCAGTGGTGGCATACAGTTCACATGCAGTGCAGACTATTTGTGGAAGGCCATTGTACATGATAGGCAAAAGGCTTCTGAGATCCGCCTTTCACCTGAGAACCAGGCACGCGCATCCTCCCTTGAGAAACAACAGGCAACATTTCTCTATGTATTACGCAGAACACTTCGTTTTACGCAGTTTCAGGTTGTTCCTGCACTGCTGTGAATTACATGCACGGCCATGGCTCTTTGGCATGCAACTGGCTGCGGTGTGCATGTCAAGGTGTGGGTCAGTTCATAGCATCTGCACCCACCAACCAAAGGCCATTTGGGTGTGGTATGCTGTGCACTGTGAGTCAGTGGTGGCATACAGTTCACATGCAGTGCAGACTATTTGTGGAACGCCGTTGTACATGATAGGCAAAAGGCTTCTGAGATCCGCCTTTCACCTGAGAACCAGGCACGCGCATCCTCCCTTGAGAAACAACAGGCAACATTTCTCTATGTATTACGCAGAACACTTCGTTTTACGCAGTTTCAGGTTGTTCCTGCACTGCTGTGAATTGCATGCACGGCCATGGCTCTTTGGCATGCAACTGGCTGCGGTGTGCATGTCAAGGTGTGGGTCAGTTCATAGCATCTGCACCCACCAACCAAAGGCCATTTGGGTGTGGTATGCTGTGCACTGTGAGTCAGTGGTGGCATACAGTTCACATGCAGTGCAGACTATTTGTGGAAGGCCATTGTACATGATGGGCAAAAGGCTTCTGAGATCCGCCTTTCACCTGAGAACCAGGCACGCGCATCCTCCCTTGAGAAACAACAGGCAACATTTCTCTATGTATTACGCAGAACACTTCGTTTTACGCAGTTTCAGGTTGTTCCTGCACTGCTGTGAATTACATGCACGGCCATGGCTCTTTGGCATGCAACTGGCTGCGGTGTGCATGTCAAGGTGTGGGTCAGTTCATAGCATCTGCACCCACCAACCAAAGGCCATTTGGGTGTGGTATGCTGTGCACTGTGAGTCAGTGGTGGCGTACAGTTCACATGCAGTGCAGACTATTTGTGGAAGGCCATTGTACATGATAGGCAAAAGGCTTCTGAGATCCAGTGCCGTGCCCCCCCTGCGGACTCTTGTCCGCAGCCTTCTCCACCGGTCCCATAAACCGGGGGTCATGGTGCGTCCTTCAGTGCTGCCCGATGCGGGGATGGGGGTGTTCGCCGCGCGGCGCGTGATGCGTGGAACGGCACTCTGCTTGTACCCGGGCACCGTCCTGCCACCAATCCCCACAGGCTATGTGGCATTGACAGGGCACGATGACCTGCTCGGCGCAGCTGCACGCAGTACCAATGCATACATCTGCAACCTGGGGGCTGCGGCGGTGGCATGGGACGGTTCCACATTCAGGGATGGATGCACTGGCGCGGTAGTCGGAGGTAGCCTCGATGGCAGTGGTCCGGCGCTGGCGGGCCTCGCAGGAGATGCCCTTGCCAACCCCGCGGCTGTGGGGCACCTCGTGAACCACGCCTCTGGGGCGGTGCCCAACGCCACCCCCGTGAGCTTCCTCTGGCGGCACGTGCTCGACACGGCAGACACCACCCCCGGTGTCACCGCCGGTGCCGCCGGAAGCGGCACTGGCGAGGGGACACGGTACCCGCTCCCCAACGTGTTCGTGGGTGGCGGTGCCCCGTGGTTTGTGGATGCGGAGACGGGGGAGGTGGTGCTGCACCCGCCGCCGCCGGCCACGGAAGAGGCGGCGCTGGCGCGGGGCTTGTGCGGCCTGGTCTTCATGGCGGACGAGGACCTGGAGCCCGGTGAGGAGGTGCTGATTGACTACGCCCTGGGCGCCCGCCGGGCATGGCCCCCGTGGGCCCTCCCTTGGTACACCCCCGCACTCCGGCAAGGCGCGGACCGCTGAGCCCTGCCCAAGACCGGTGTTGCGGTGCTGTGGCCCGGATCGAAGTGCGCCCATTATACCTATAGGTGGCCACAGCAACCCGCCAGCGCAGACATGACATATGCACATCCGGGAGGCAAGTGGGTTGCACAACCTGCACAGCTCGTGGCACACGGTTCCTCTGTCATCCCAGTTCTGGAGGGACACCGTGGCAGCCTCTGTCAGGGCCAGCTGGACATCATGGCGCTGGCAGCCACCCTCCGGCCTACTGCAAGGCTGACGCAGTGAATGGTTCCGCAGGCCGGCTTCGTTGCTCCCAGGAGCAGGCAGGCTCGCGGTCCTTCGTGGCCGATGGCGAGGCCGTACCGCCCAGGTCCCTGTGCCCCAAAGAACGGAGCTGGGGTGGACCCTGCGCTCTGCGTCATCTCAAGAGCTCTGGATCCGCGTCATGACCACCTGCAACTGCTTCTACTCTGTTACCCTGCTGCTGCCACTCCAGCCACTGTTAAAAGGCCACCCCCCAACATTGTTTGCGAGTCCTGGCTCTCTCTAGCTGGCAGCAACCAGGGCCACTTTTGCAACCAACCTATCAGCACAAGATGGTGGCACCTCAGGAGGTTACATGGGCAGAGCAGGGGAGGGGGGGGGTGGCACGAGGCCATGGTGGCAGGGGGGAGGTATGGAGTCACCCACGACAAACATGTGCTGGCCTTCATCATCAACTCTTTGGGGACTCTGGCCTCCCGGGGCTGCGCGGCCTTCTTGTTTGCCCTCGGTGCACACGGGCTGGCGAACAACGGCCCGGCTGACTGTGCAGCGGGGCCAGTACCCGCCACAGACACGGCGTGGCTGGTCAATGGGACAGGGAAGGTCCCGCGGCAAACCCGGGGCAATCGGTACCTTACCAGGGATCACCCCCCCCCCGCCCCCCCCCCCCCGGGGCCCCTTTTATCAACTCGGCCCTGGGTCGGGGGGGAGTGGGGGGTGAGGGTCCCACACTACCCACCCACCCCCCCTAGACCCACCCACCCATTTCCTTTACAGGGCATTATGGCGTAAACTCCCGACGGGACAACGCCAAGCAAGAATGAACCCGGGACAGGCCAACTGCCCTATTGATGGGGTGCCTGAAACCCACAAGCATCTCTGCACGGACTGCCGCTTTTTGAAAATTGTTTTTGACTGCATCAACAAGGCGTATGCGCCCATTGTGATTGAAGGCAACCCCATCTCTTCTGTGTCCGCATTGGTCTGGGATACCCCCTCCCTTAGCTTGAGTACTGCGCCAGGACTTCTGGCCTGGTCGGCCATCGTGGTCAACTGGGGTCTGCGAACATCAGCCCGGATTAAGGGTTTCACCGTCACGTGGGAAAACACTAGTTGTGCCTCGTCTCAACTTTTGTTTGCGTCTCCAATGTTTAGGCAGTTTTCCTGTCTTTGTTTTTGTTAACCCATGGACGGGGTTGAGCAGCCTAATCAGAACCAACAAGAGTCAGCCGAGGAGCGGCTGGCGGCGCAAGCCAAAGAAATTCAAGAACTCAGAGAGCAACTCGCCCGGGTGGCAGTGAAGGAGGGGCCCCGCCTGCCCCCACTGAGCGTGCCAGAAGTAAACCGAGCCCTCGAGAAGCCCCAGTTGGCACAGTGGATGAGACTCATGCTGTCCAACATCAAGGCGTACGTACGCCTTAGAGCTGGTGAGGTGGGGGAGATCCCCCGACCAAGTGAGTTTGGCGGCCAGGTGACGGAGGCCGCAGTCGACCCAGGAGAGCAGCTTGCGTGGAGGGTCTGGGACTGCGTGTCCCAGTCCCAGGCGGCGTATGCCCGCAGGTATGCAGGGACGCACGGGAAATCCAGCTCCGAGTCCAACCAGTACACCACGCTGGAGGAGGCATGGAAGGAGCAAGGGTCGGCGTTCACGTGGCGGAGCGTGAAATTCAGGGAGGTGGGAGGAGTACTGCAGTGGCAGACGAGGCAGGGCGAGTGGATCCCTGTGGACTCGCCGCCGAGCGGAGGGTGCCAGAGGTGCGCGCAGCGGGGCTCCCCCGACGAACGCCACTGGCACTTTAGATGCCCACACTGGTCCTGACAGGACCGGCTGGAGCCCGGACCGGCCGCCCCGGGCTCCGGCGTTGGAGACACGGCGGCAGAGCTACGGGCGCTCGCCCGCCGGTGGGAGACAGCAGCCCGGTCAGAAGACCCCTGCTCACCGGAGGAAAGCGCCATGCAGTCCTGGAGACCGAGAACCCGCTCACAGTACGCGTCCCGACTCCGGGCCTTGGCGGCTTACGCGGGCCGCGCGGGCCCGCCTGATACAGCCGCGGCACTGGCAGGCCTCCTGGCAGAGCGGGCCCAAGCCGGCGCTACAGCGTCGGCCCTGCGGGGTATTACCTCCGCGGTCCGGGCCGTGGAGGACCTCCAGTGGCTGCCCCCAACAGTCACCACCTTGCACAAAAGGATTGCGGCGGGAGCCGCATCCTCGGGCTCTCAGCCCTATCTGTCTCCAGCAGGCTTGGTCCAGCTGGTCCAACAGGCAAGAGGCTCCAGACACGGAGCGGTGTTCAGCGCATTGGCCATCATCAGCTGGGTATGCTACCTGCGGGTGGGCGAAGCAGCTGGCATCAGGGTTACTGACCTGGCTATGCCAGGCTTTGTCCAGTTTTGGAACTCCAAGACAGGGGAGGAGGGGTATACCACCCGCCCCCTATACAGGTATGCGGACGGCGTCCGGGCGTGGCTTCATGGCCACATGGTTTCGCTGGGCCGATCCTCAGACATGCTCGTATGGCAGTCAGGGGAAGCGGGGTTGGAGGCAGGCATGGCCGAAACCCTGGCGAGCACCGCACACTCCCGAGCCAGGTGGCACGCCCTGCGCAGGGGAGGCGCCGCAGCGACTTGGGCCCGTAAACCAGACCTCGCCTACTACAAGTGGTGGGGCAGATGGCAGAGCACGGCCGTGGCGATGCAATACGGCACCAAATGGTCAGACCCGGGAGTCGTTGCCCCTACGGTGCTGCCCGCATGGTCCCGTGACCAGGGGCCTTTGCCGACTCCGGAACGCGTGGGCGTCCTAGCCCTGTGGGGATCCCCGATGTTCCCCAGTATCGCGAGCGCCCTCAACACCCCGACCAAGCGCAAGCCGAGACTTCCGCGAGGTCAGGAGCTGGAATCCACTGCGAGCGGCACGCTTGGGGGAGGAGGCGACGGAGACCAAACCGCAACCGAGCCGGAGGAATCCCCAGGGGACGGCTCTGCTGAGGTGGGCCCGGGGCCTGACACAGCTCCTACCCTCCCTCCACTTCCTCCTTTGGCCTCTGCCATTGAGCGCGGCGCCGTGTCTCGGGAAGGTGCGGGTCAGCTGTGCACGGTGGCGGGGCCTTTGGTTGCCGTGGGGGGGGGGGCGTGCGGGCCGGGGACGGCAGCCGGGCCCATCAATGTCGATTCCGACGTGGACACCGACGACAACAGTGAGGATTCCGGAAGCGAGCCCGCTGGCGAATTCGCAATCGGCAGCGCCAGGGGCTCCCCCGGGCGTCGACAGGCCGGAGTTGCCAGGTTCGTTGGGCGGGAGCGTAAGCCGTGGTCCTCCAGGGCGGCCGTTGGCCCTGTCAGAGGAGGACCCGCAGCGGGCTCGAAAGCTGGAGTGGTGGGCCGTGTCCACCGCACATACACGGGGCCGCGTCGCGCTAAGGTGGTCCTGGGTGGTACGCAGGCCGTGCGATCCCGAGCCCCCGCACGCCGTCAAGCTGGGAGACCTCGTTTGGCCCAGCAGATCGGAACGCCGCAGCCCAAGCGCATCAAGCTCGGGCCGGGCGGGCATGTCCGGACGCCGGAGGCGCAAGGCCCGGTGGAGGGTGCCTTCGTGGCTGCAGCTGAGCGTCTCAAGGCCAAGGCTTGGGGGCGGGCGGGCCCAGTGGCGTCGCCCCCCCCCCCTCTGTAAGGGTCCCGACAGGGGTGGGAGGGTGCAGGAACAGCCCCCCCTCTTCCTGGAGTTCATGCAGGCACTCACCCCCCATTTTCACTGGATAGCCGAGCGGGAACGTTGTGGCTTGTGGATGGTTGCGAAGAGGGTGGATTTGTGGTTGAATACAGTATTCGATACAGCCGAGGATTTCCGCTTGCAAGGGGCTTTACCCGCACTCCTGGGCGCCTTGCGCAAGCTCCACCCGGACGCCTGGGAGGCATGCCTCCATATCAACACCTCCCCCATTCCGCGGTTCATGGGGGGGGTCGAGGATGCCATTTTGGACCGGGGATTGGGGCCGATAGGCTCCCACCAGATCCCTGACGATCTGTGGGACGCTGTCGTACCGCCCTTCTACCGCGGAGGGCTCCAGGATTTTGACGTCGAGCGGGAGTGGCAGGACGGGGATAGGGTGCTCCGAGGGGCAACCAGATGGGTGTCACAGCAGGTCCAGAGGATAGTGCAGGCGTTGAGGGGGGCGGGGGTCTACGAGGAGACGGCTGACCCCCCCCCCCCCACGTGTTACCCCTTCCTCATCCCCAAATCCTCCGAGAAGGTATCCTTGATCTTGAGTTGCGTCAAGATCAACAAGAGTGACGGGGGCAAGCCCCCCACTTTTAGATTGGATTCCTGGGAGGATTTGGCTAGGTCCTTGTCGGCATTCCCGCCTGATGTGGACCTCTACGGCCTCCACATTGACCTCAAAAATGCGTTTTGGAGCTTTTGCTTGCCCAGGGTGCGCGCCAGGTTTTTCGCTTCCGGCCCGCCCCCGGGGCTCCGCCTGTGGCGCTGTCGCGCCTACCATTTGGCTGGAAATACAGCCCCTATTTGTGCCAAACGAGTTTGGCTCGCATTCTCCAGGGGGTACTGCCCCCCGAGATACTCCTTGTGCACTACCTTGATGACTTTTTGCTCGTCTTCACTGATAGGGAGGTGCTCAGGGAGGCGGGGCGAGTGGCAGTGCGTGCCCTGATCGAAGCTGGATTCCTCATAAGTCCTAAGAGTGTCCTGGACCCGGTGCATGTGGCGTCATTCCTGGGGAAGGAGCTCGACTTGCGGGCTAGGCAGGTCAGTAGCCATGAACAAGCACTGCTCCAGTTGTGGGCGGGATGGCTGAGGCTGGCGGTTGGCGCAGGCAACGACCGGCACCTCCAAAGCTTCCTGGGTTTACTGAATTGGCATGTGCGTCCGAGGGGATTGGGTTGCCCTTTCGCGGCGGGCGCCTACTGCTGGTTGCGCTGGGGTAGGACGGTGGGGGGGGTCAAGCAGCCGGCCCAGGGCTTCCCCCTGAAAATGCTGGGCAGCCTCGCAACATTGGTGGCGGTGGCGGCCGAGCCCTGGCAGGCACCGGGCGGGGAGGCCTGGAGGCAATTGAGGGCCCTCCAGTTTGGAACTGAGGATAGGCTTTCGCGATCCTCTCTGTGGTGCGGGGGCGTCGTCATCTGTGTTGATGGAGCGCGCGATGCGGGGTGCTGGAGGGTGGGGGCGCTCGTGCCGGGGGTGGGTGTGCGTACGCATGTGACACCTCCTGCCCGCTTCGCCAGCCAGCAAACCACGGAACTGAGGGGAGTGGCGTGGGCTGTCAGGTTTGCAGTCAGGACAGGACACCGATCTGTTACGGTCTGTAGCGACAGTGAGGCGGCCATTGCTCAGGTCCTCAGACTGCGGGCGACTAGCCACCTGACCCACCACCAAACGGTCCTTCGGTCGTTGGCTAGGGTCCTGTGGGTGTCGGGGATCGTGCTCCGCCTCGTGTGGGTGCCCTCGGCGCTTCAGCCGGGAGACCCTATGTCCAGGGTGACGTCAGTGTTCGGAGGCTCACAGGCCAGAGCGGAAGTCGAGGCTTGGTGCACGTGGGATGCATTGCTGGAAAATCTGGGCGAGGCTCGGGTGAGGGGGGTGGTGTGTCTCCGGAGATGCTAGCCCCCCCCCCCCCCCCCCCAGTAGGCCAGCGGCGGCAGTGTATGCGCCCTCCATGTAGCAACCTTTTTTTGCTATCCGCACCTATGACCAAGCGTCGGGGCTCGCGTGGCGCCCACAAGCGACGGGGTTCCCGTGGAGCCCGCCGAAAGGGTCGCCATGGCGGAAAGCGGCACCAGCGTTCCGCAGACGCGCAGCAGCGCCGGACGGCGAAGTGGAGCAGAGTGCTCCGCACCCGCCTTCGCGGCAGGTTGGCGCGCCTGCCCATCCGCCGGGTGCTGCTCGGCAACGGGGTGCGCCTGTGCCCCCAGTGCCCCCTCCCTGACGACAGGGAGGGGTTTTTGGAACGGGCGGTCCGGGACGTGGCCGCACGCGTGGGAGGCACGCCGCACCGCCGCACGACCCCCGACGGCCACAGCGTCAAACCCCCAGGGCGGCATGCCTGCTGCCAGGTCTGGGAGGTAAGGCTGCCGGAGGGGGTCGCAGTGGTCTCCCTAACGGACTGGAACCAGGGACGCAGGGTTGCTGTACCCTATATATGGATCCAAGCCCGGTATGGGCTGGTGTTGCAATTTGCCCGCCTCTTCAACCCGTGAGGTCTTCCGGGTGTCGTCGTCGTCTGTGCCTGCCCACTGCAGTGGGTGTCCCTGACGGCTTGGCCGCTGGGTGCTGATTTGGTTTTGTATTTTTGGGCCGCGTCGGTCCGCGTTCCGCTGGAGCTGACGGCCGGGTGCTGGGACTGGCCGCCTTTTACCGTCAGTGAGACTCCCCGACAGTCGTGTTCGCCTGTATCTGCCCTCTGCAGAGGTTGACTCCGGCGGCGTGGCCGCTGGGTGCGCCTGTCTTGTTGTCTTTTTGCTGGTTGGCGGCACGGCCGCTGGGTGCTTTATTTATTCACCTTTTTAGGCTAGCCTCACTCCGCATCCGGCTGGGACTGACGGCCGGTTGGTGCGATTTGCCCGCCTCTTTGTCCGCAGGGCACGGCGACCGTCGTGATCGCCTGTATCTGCCCGCGTGGTGGCTGTCCGGGGCGGCATGGCCGCTGGAGGAGTCCGCCGGACGTGGCGCTGCTGATTTAAGCTTGGTGCCCAACACGGCTTCTGCCTTCCCTCCGCCTCGGCCTGGGGACTGCCATTTGCTGGATTGCTACCTCGGTGCACATCCCTCTGGGGCTGGGGTTAGGTAGTGGACCAAGTGGTGGATACCTGGATACGGCGGAGACCTTTTTGGGCCTGCTTCACTCCGCGCCCGGCTGGGGCTGACGGCCGGTTGATGAGATTTACCCGCCTTATTTGTACGTGGGGCACGGCGACCGTCGTGACCACCTGTGTCTGTCCACTGTGGTGACGGTCCATGGCGGAGTGGCCGCTGGAGGAGTCCGCCGGGGGTGGCGCTGCTGATGTGGGCCCGGTGCCCGACACGATTCCAGCCCTCCCTCCGCTTCGGCCTCTGGCCTCTGCCATTGAGCGCGGCGCCGTGTCTCGGGAAGATGCGGGTCAGCAGTGCACGGTGGCGGGTCCCCTGGTTGTCGCGGGGGGGGGGGGGGTTGCTTCTGTTGCTTTGCCTTTTGCTTGATTACTACCTCAGTTCACATTCCTCTGGAGCTGGGATCCGGATGTGGGACCTGTGGTGTGGGAACTGGGTACAGCGGAGAATGAATACCCAAGTCCTGTGCAGTTTTCTTGTGCTCTGCTTGTGCAAACACTAGTTGTGCCTCGTCTCAACTTTTGTTTGCGTCTCCAATGTTTAGGCAGTTTTCCTGTCTTTGCCCGCCCACCCGCCCACTGACCGGCTGACCCCCTGAGAGCACCTGCCCTTTCCTTTCCCTTTTGAAACCGATTCCCTCGGGTAGAGTGGGGGATCTAACCGTGCTGCAGCGTGTGGACCAGGGTATAGGGTCAGGGTCCGTTTCAGAGTGGGGTCCCGCATCCAGCGGAGTGGTCCGCAGCGCACCCGTCCATACAACCGCCGGTATTCCGGCCTTGGTGATACTTCAGTACTGCCATCCCAAGTCCTGTGTAGTTTTCTTGTGCTCTGCTTGTGCAAACTTCCTGACTGGCTGGGTGAAAAAACTAGCCACTTGGCAACAATACCCTCTGAGGTGAAGGTATTGGGTGTGTGCCCATGCAGAAGTTATTACTTTGAGCAGAACTGAAGGTATTGGGCGTGTGCCCATGCAGAATTTATTGTTTTTGGCAGAACTGAAGGTATTGGGTGTGCGCCCATGCAGAATATATTACTTTTGTCAGAACTGAAGGTATTGGGCGTGTGCCCATGCAGAATTTATTGTTTTTGGCAGAACTGAAGGTGTTGGTCATGTGTCCATGCAGAATTTATTACTTTTGGCAGAACTGAAGGTATTGGGTGTGTACCCATGCAGAATATATTACTTTTGGCAGAACTGAAGGTATTGGGCATGTGTCCATGCAGAATTTATTACTATTGGCAGAACTGAAGGTATTGGGCGTGTGTCCATGCAGAAGTTATTACTTTTGGCAGAACTGAAGGTATTGGGTGTGTGCCCATGCAGAAGTTATTACTTTTGGCAGAACTGAAGGTATTGGGCGTGTGTCCATGCGGAATTTATTACTTTGGCAGAACTGAAGGTATTGGGTGTGTGCCCATGCAGAATTTATTACTTTTGGCAGAACTGAAGGTATTGGGTGTGTGCCCATGCAGAATTTATTGTTTTTGGCAGAACTGGGAGCATTGGACGTGTGCCCATGCAGAATTTATTACTTTTGGCAGAACTGGGGGAATTGGGCGTGTGTCCATGCAGAATTTATTACTATTGGCAGAACTGAAGGCATTGGGCGTGTGCCCATGCAGAATTTATTGTTTTTGGCAGCACTGGGAGCATTGGGCGTGTGCCCATGCAGGATTTATTACTTTTGGCAGAACTGAAGGCATTGGTCGTGTGTCCATGCAGAATTTATTGCTTTTGGCAGAACTGGGGGCATTGGGCGTGTGTCCATGCAGAATATATTACCATTGACAGAACTGGGGGCATTGGTCGTGTGACCATGCAGAATTTATTACTATTGGCAGAACTGAAGGCAGAGGGCGTGTGCCCATGCAGAATATATTACTTTTGGCAGAACTGGGAGCATTGGGCGTGTGCCCATGCAGAATATATTACTTTTGGCAAAACTGAAGGCATAGGCCGTGTGCCCATGCAGAATTTATTACTTTTGGCAGAACTGGGGGCATTGGGCGTGTGTCCATGCAGAATATATTACTTTTGGCAGAACTGAAGGCATAGGGCGTGTGCCCATGCGGATTGTATCAGCGGGGACCCAGGGCAAGGGGGGGGGGGAACGTGGGGGAGACGAGAGCGACGCGATGGACGCTGCGCCCACCGCGGTGTGGCGACGTCCAGCCTAGCCTGGCCGGGGCGGCCGTATCCGGTGCGTCCGGTGGAATCGGCTCCAGGCACTCAGACACCAGACACCAGACACCTCTGAGGTGGCTGCCCACTGCTGAGCTAAGTATATTTACGGACTGCGTCCTGCAGCTTTTGGAAGAGGGTAAGTTGGTTCACCCCAACCTCTCCTGTTCTGCTAATTTGCCGAGGCCACGACGCACGGGCAATAACGCCAAGATGGCCAGGAAACTGGCTACAAAGCAAGAGTTTGCCTCCCAACTGGAGGGAATCGTGGCACAGGGGCTGACCCAGATATATACGGACGGCTCATCAGAAAGGGTCCTGCCCATAGGGTATATTGGTGGATACGGAGTACATGTGCCGAACACACTGGATCTAGGGGCACCTATGCCTGCACACCTGCCTCAAACAAATAATGCTACTGAGGTGTACGCAGTGACACAGGGGCTAAAATCTTTCCCACAAGCAAACTTGGCCCTGATGACAGACTCTGCCTTGGTCTACCTGGGAGCCACCGGCGCAGCGCGAATCCGGAAAATCCGTGGCTGGCACGGATCACACGGCCCCATACTACACCCCGAGCTATGGGAAGAGTTGCTACAGCTCATCGCGGGCCACCAAGGTATACTGAGTTGGTACAAGGTCCCATCTCATGTGCAGATAGAGGGTAATGAACGTGCCAATGATTTGGCAGAATGGGGACGGCAACAAAACCCGCTATACCCTGAACCCCCCGGGGACAGAGAGGAGGGCAGGGCAAGCACGGAAGCGAACCACAGCAAAGTGATCATTTTTTCACACAAGCACCCATCCCCCCCCGAGCCCGCAGAACGTGCAGGTTCACCCCCACCCCCAGTGGTGCAAGAACCCTCGACACCGCCGTGTGCGACACCGTCCGCTCCCATGTCAGGCACACAGTCAGATACACACAACATGGTGACACCCCTCGTGACACCTATTAGAGTACCGGTCAGTGCCTCCCCATTGTGCAGAGATACACCCGCCCGCCTGCTTTTGAATGAGCTGGACCTATGTCTCATGGATGAACCTGTAAGTCATCAGAGTGGCTCTCTCTCTGAGACCACCGTGTCTTTCGCCTCCACAGAGGATTACATTCAGTCTCAGGCCTCGCAGGACAGTCTATTCACGGTATCAGGGAGTGAAAACCATTCGGCCCCGCGGCCAACCAAACGCAGGCATTTCAACACGCCTAGCCCGGTGCCATCAAGCCCCGCCTCAGTGGACATACACCCACACGGAACAACCATGTACTCACCCAGCATGCCGGCACGTTCCAACAGACAGCCTGTATACTCGCCGCGGCAACCAGCATCGCCTCTGGCGCCAGACACGCCCAATTTCTGGCACTGCTCGATTTGTGACACTGATTGCTCAGGGCACTCCCCACCAGAGTCACCTACCACCCCGGACTCTGGCTGTTTTGAGATGTAGGGGCCTTCTCCTATGTCTGAATGAACATGCAAGAAAGCACCTGATCCGCACTTGAATTCGTGGTGACGATAGGGTATGATGGCCTCTGTACCCCGTCACGCTAAACCCCTGATTGAGGTCCTCCCCATGCCCCCAAGAGGTCCCCCCCCGGGTGACCTTGAGCGCAGTCCAATTTGGCTCCGGTGCCAGTGGATGTTCTGCGGCACGGAGCCATAGGCCTGTACGACTATTGTGTCTAGTCACGATCATGTACGGGACGTCGAGTTCAGCTCAGACGTCAGCACAACCAGGTTGTGATTACTACATGCCCACGCTCACCCCCCCGCCAAGTGACGGCGCAGGACCACTGCCGCCGAGCTTGACTCGATTGTGCAAGTTTTGAACGTTTCCCCCCACATAGACAGTATGGGAGGCAGTGTGGTGTAGTGGTTAACATCGTCAACTGTCGTCACATAGATCGCCGGTTCGAACCCGGCCTGTAGCAGTGCTCCCCCCCACCGGCCTCGCCCGACCGGGGACTGGGGCCCCTCCCGTTGCTTTCTATTTTTTCTCACTGGCCTTAACTATTTTTTCCCCACTGAGCTGCTACAGCTCCCTTTTACAATCATCAATTAGAAAAATGTGCCCAGGCGCCTGCAGCAGTGCGCCCCGCCACCGCCCACGCCCCATGGGAGGCTGCCACCCCACCCGTTGCTTGCCTTTGCCCGAGCCGCCGCTCCGCTTGATCCGCTTCTGGCAGCCCGGGCAGCGGAATTCGAACCTGGGACCAGCGAAGCTGGAGTCCAGGGTGCTTCCACTGAAGCACGGGGCACCTCACCCGCGATGGGATACCCCATACACACAGCCACATGGCACACATGCGTTTGCCACGCCCCTTGATTTTTCTGGTAATGTACATAGATAGTGGAGCACCCCAACCAAGAAGGGGACACATGGAGCCTGTGTGATTGAACTGCACATGCATGCACTGACGTGAAGAACTTATGGTTGTACGACAGGCGGTGGTGGACGTCTGTACGTTTCAGCAAACCACCTTTATGGCCACCCACCCACCCCCGACCCCCAAAAGATCGGGCCCACTGCACGCCTCCCTGGCCCACTGCACGTCTCCTTGACCCAGTGCACGTCTCCTTGGCCCACTTTACGTCTCCTTGGCCCACTGCACGTCTCATTGGCCCAGTGCACTTCTCCTTGGCCCACTGCACGTCTCCCTGGCCCACTGCACGTCTCCTTGGCCCACTGCATGTCTCCTTGGCCCACTGCACGTCTCCTTGGCCCAATTTTCCTCCGGGCCTCCGGCCGATCAAAAGTTTCCTCTGGTGCCTTTGGCGCCAATTACTTAGACCAGTTGGCGCCTTCGGCACCTCTCCACCGGGGTGGGGGTGGGGGTGGGGGGGGGCTGGACCCCCCCCACCCCCCCCTGGACCCACCCACCCACCACCTCTCCTTTAAAGGAGCCCTCTCCCGCTCCCGCCCCCCTTGAATGTTGCCTTCAGTTCGCCACTCGCTGATGCGTGACGAACGCAAGGCAGCCTCCAGTCCCGTTGAAGTCGAACAGATTGAGTCGGGCATGAGGTCAGACTCAGGCGGGTTGTTTCAAAACCTGACGTCATGGCCTGCCCCCCTCGCCCTATCCCCCCCCCCCATTTACGCATCCGCAACACCACACCCCTTACCACTGGGGCAGCCAGTGCCACCAAAACAACCAGAGTTCACCCTTGCCCCAACAACGGGGCGCTGTCACATGTATGCAGGTTCCGAGGCTCGTCCGTTACGCTTGTCATGCAGACTTTGGCGACAGACGCCTGGGACCGGACATTTCCGGTCCGTGATCAGCGTTGATCTCTTGTTGGCTGTGCATGCTGTTGCTTGCGCAATTCTCTTGATCGCAATCATCACTTGACACACCCACATGTCACCGCAGGGGGGGGGGGGGGGCTGAGCGAAGGTTAATGCCGTATGGATCCTTAATGTCTTGACCACTACAACCCGCCGCCGATGGAGAAACAGAAATGGTGGAGTCAAGACAGCGGCTTGGCTGACCTTCACGACAAGATCGACACTGCATCGATAAGTACGTTCCAGATCTTTACTGAGCGCCTGTTTGGATGGTCTGGGAGCCTCGCCCTGGCCCCAGAATAGCTGGGCCAACACCACTCGTGCCTCAACCCCACAGAAGTGGTTGTCATCTAGTACCTGGATGACATTCTGCTGTTCTCCCAGTGACCCACGTTGTGAGAGAGAAAGAAACCAACCGATTAGCAGCCCCTCTCTCGGCATCACGCTGGGTGATCAGGCCGAAGTCACAGTCGCAGCCCAGCACTGAAATGGACTGGGTGGGTAATTAAATTAAAGGCACCCCAAATGTCCTTTCCTCCTCCCCAGATTACCTGGCCACCATAGTTGCGTTCTGGATCGGGCTCGCCAAGCGTTGGTATGACAGGCAGCGCCTGGCGGGACTCCTGGGCAAAATGTCGTGGGCGACGGAGGGCGCTCTTGCCACAGTGCGCACGCGGTGCGGGCACGGTGCAAACTTTGGGTATATCTGGGGACCTTCCTGAGGCTTCCAGGAATAAGCAAAAACTACGCAGAAGCCTTTGGGGAATTATTGGCAAACATGAAAAAAAAAACCAGGAAGACAGGTGGTGTGCTTGCAGCTAAGGTTTTCTAGGGTTCTATTGGCTGCTTGGGTGGTGCATCTTTTTATGGTTCACCGGTGTTTGACGACTAATAGTTGCCACGGTGCGGACGCGGTGCACGCGCGGTTTGTGCGCAGTGCAACAACTCCCACATGCGGCCTGGTCACTCGGTGATGCTTTTTTCTTGCAGGCCCCCACGCTTGGTGCGGTTGGGGCCCGGAGACGCCGACATACGCCCGCCCAAGCGGTCTTGAGGGCAACGATGGTGGGCATCTCTAGGGCTGCCCGACGTTGGAACCCCGACCCCCCAGACCTGACGCCCTACTCCCCAGTGTTCACCGAAGCAACACTGAAGCAATCTAAGTCATCGAGGGGTGCTCAAGCATATGCAGATGCCCCTCGGGGCGTCACAAACCAACAGGCAACGAAATTGTCTGGCCTGGAGCGAGCGATCGGAAACACAGTGCACTCCCAGAAGCCGTTTGCCATGATTGTAGGTGACAACCACAGTACCCCCCGCCCCCCCTTGAAATCCCCCCCTCTGCTTGTAACCCCCCCCCCCCCTGTTGGGGGGGGGGAACTGTCACTTGCCCCAAAAAGCACAGGAAATATTGAGGCGCTGATGGCGCCGAAGACAATTTCTCTTTGGGTTGTATTGAAACTGCTGCAATTTTAGTGTTGCCATTGTGTGGTGCAATCCCCCCATCCCAGGGGGGGAGGGGCACTGTCACTTCATGACAATCCCCCTTGCTTTTCTTCTGACTGTGCTTTCGGGGGGACTACAAGCATGCCAGGGGGTACATCGAATGGGTCATCGGACGCGGCTAGTGGGGAGAGCCGCGGGGCAAAGCGGGCCAGGCTGGCCTTCAACCGGGACGACATGGACCTGGACCCCGTCAAGACCCCCGAGTACGCACGCTGGGAGCGGTGGCGAGATCACGTAGCGGCTACCGCGTACGGGTTCCTGGACAGCGCGGACGCCGGCATCATGGCTGCCCGGTACCAGGAGCGGCTGATGGAGGATGGCCTGTCCGTGGCGGGCGTTGATCGGGCAGTGGAGTGGGCCGGCGGCGGGCTTGACGCCCCGACGGCCCTGATATACATGGCCCTCTTTGAGCGATCAACGGACCTGCGGCTCGACGTCGAGGCGGCTGCGTGGAAGGCGGTGCCGCAGCCCAGCCCGCCTGCCCGGGAGCAGGCAGAGGAGACGCCGCAAGACCAGCCGCGGGAGCCGCAGGAGTCCCCGGAGCAGGCGGAGATACGACGGCTGGAGGCTCGCATCCGGGAGCTCCAGCTACCAAAGGTACCACCCCTATCCGAGGGAGAGCTAGCCAAGATAGCCGCGGGGCAACTTCCCTGGCTCTGGCAGCAGGAGCTCGTCCAGGCCTTGAGCACCTGGCTCAAAACGGAAGACCCCGTTGGGAGGGGCAATGCGGTTGTGGAAACGCTGTGGAAGGTGGTCTACAGGGACTTCCAGCCTACGCCCACCCACCCTGCTGGGGCGGCGGCGCGGCCAGCGCCAGAGGGATGGTACGCCCAAGCCCAACAGCCTACGCCGAGTCAGACCCAGGCTCCGGCGCCGGCTCAGGCGCAGGCCCCGGCCCCTGCCCCCCCTGGGGCATGCTTCCGCTGTGGCTTGCACGGACACTGGGCCAGGGACTGTGCCAGTGGTACCCAGGGGCGGGCCCCCTCCGTCGCCGGTTCCGTCGCAGGCTCGTACCGGGGGGGGTTCAGTACCGTGGGTAGCCAGAGCCTGTACACAGCGCACAGCACGGGCCGCACCTATGACGCGACTGGACCCCCCCCCGTACCCATGTTTTCGGTGTGGCCGCAACCACTAGGCCGTGGGCGGCCGGTGCCCGGCGCCGCCTGCCCAGGCCCCCCAGCCCTTTCCGGCCGGGCCGGCCCCAGCGCCGGCCAGCTGCTGAAGAACCAGGCGCCAGCGCCAGGGATGGGCCCGCCGGCGACGGAAGCGCCGATGACGAGGGGGGCGGGGCACTCAACCTCCGATACGCGGGGTCGGCGGTGGACAGCCTATGGTGGGGCAACTACATGGAGGAGCCCCTCGCGCTGGCCATCCGGCGGTGGTCCCCTGGAACCGTGGAGCGGTGGACAGCAATCCTCAGGGATGTGGGCCGGTTCGCGGCGCACTGGCCCGAGCTGGACGCGGCGGGGGCACTGTCCCAGTACCTCGTCCGACGCGCCGCCATGGGCCAGCAGCCTGGGACGCTACGAGGCGTCATATCCGCCCTTCGCCTGGCGGAGAAGCTGGGATGCATACGACCCACGGTGCGGCCCGTGCACTGGCTCATGGCACGAGGTGCCGCCACCACCACTGCCGCGCCACGACCCACTCAAGTATGGGCCGAGCTGGTCACCCTCCGACTCATGGCGCGCAGCATCACGACCACCCTCGACTGGTTCTGCCTGGGCCTTGCCGTCATCTCCTTCGCCACTCTCCTCAGGGTGGGTGAAGCAGCCAGCGTACGGCCCGTGGACTTGCGGAAGCGGTGCGTGCTGGGGTTCTTCGATGACAAGAAGGACGGCGACTGGGTCACGGTACGGCTGGGAGCGTGGCCCGATGCATGGCGCGCGGCGATGGCAGCCCACCCGTGGGTGTCCAGCAGGCCCGCGTCAGTGCCGCTTATGGCTGCCGCGTTCGACCTCCAAGCGGCGATCCATGGCTTGCTGGCTGCCACGGGGTGGGAATCCATGGGGTGGCACGCGTGGAGGCGCGGAGGAGCTGCGGCCATGCGGGCGTTCGGGGCCGCCATCACCAGCATCGCGGTGGCTGGCCGATGGGACAACGAGGCGGAGGCGCACAGGTATGCCAGCGCGCCCCCTGGATGGGAGTTCTTCCTGCCCGACAATGTGCCCTGGCCCACGCCGGGATTCGGGGTCGAGATCCGGCCGGTCCACGCGTACCAGCTCTGGGCGCTCGGCACGCTTGGGCCCCGTGGCCCCGACGGGACGGGCGCCGCCCCTGCCCCACCCGATGTCCGCGCTGGGAACCATGGCGGCCAAGGGACCGGCCTGCGTGGCGATTCCGACATGCAGGAGACCATTGTACTGGGCTCCTCCAGTGACGAGTCGCCTGACACGGTGGCACGCAGGGCCGCCAGGCACCCCCGCGAAGGCCAGCGCAAGGCCTACGTGCACCGAGCCGTGGCCCGCGGCCGGTCGGCACCCGCAGCGCGGGCAACGCGGGCTGAGCCCGCCCCGAAGCCCCGAGCCAAGCAGGCCGCAGATGGAGCGGCCGACCGCCGAGCCGCAGCCCCCCGTCCCGCGGCTGTGCCCCGGATCACGCCGGCAAGGGCAAGCACCAGAGGCACCCAGGCACCCGGGGGGGCGCCGGCGAGACGGCGCAGCGGAGCGGCTGGGGATGCAGCTGGCGGTTGCCCGGTGCGCCAGGTGCGGCCTCGACTGGAACGACCACCTGGAGGCGGCGGCGCGCCACATGGGGCGCAGCCTGAGGGCCCCTGCTGACAATGTCCTGTCCCTCTTGCAGGCGTGGTGGGCGGAGTCCATCAAGTGGGCTGTGGATCGCCCCGCGTGGAAGGAGAGGGCAGCGGCCGCGGACCTGGCGCTGGCGGAGGAGGCACTACACCTCCTGGCGGGGGGCGAAATCCCGCTCGATGGGGGCTCCTCGACCCGCCTGAACGACCAGTCGCGCGTCACTGTGGAGCTCGCGGCGCGTGGGCTGGGGGACGCGGGCCGCGTACAAGTCCCGCCGCACGTCTGGAAGGACTGGGCTGACCCCGAGTTGGGCAGGGCGGGGGGGCGTGTCCATCCCCTCCCCCCTTCCCGCTGCCCACGGGTGGCAGCCCTCCTCTCCACCCTCGCGTCCCAGGGCCTGGTCAGCGTGGTGGGGGGGGATGCGAATGCGGAGGTGTTCGTCAAGTGGAAATCAGAGCGCAAATGCGCCCTGATTGTGAACATGAAGATGTTCAACCGGGGGTGCAAGTACAAGGCCCGCCCCTTCAAGCTGCCGTCGCTGGAGGGCCTGGCCATCCTTCTCAAGGACCTGGGGGGAAGGGTGGGTGGGGCAGGGGGGGGGGGCTGTGGGGCACCAAGCTGGACATAGCGAACTGCTATTGGAGTGTGGAGCTCCCCCCCCCCCCTGGCGAACACCATCCGGGTGGCGGCCCAGGGGCACACGTATGCTTTTCTGCGGGTGCCCTTTGGCTGGCCCCAGGCGCCTGGGCTGGTCCAGGCCCTTATTTCCGACCTGCTGCGGGACCTGGGGAATGGGGGGGTGGTGGTGGTACAGTACCTGGATGACGTCCTCTTTGTCGGTCATGATCCGGGGGAGGTGGCCACTGTCACCGACAGTGCGGCACGCCTCCTACGACAGGCGGGCTTCCTCATCAGTGAGAAGTCCGTCTTCACGCCGCAGCGCTCCTTGCGGTGGATGGGCAAGGATGTGGACCTGGCAGGGTGCAGGGTGGCGCCGGCGGCCTCGGCGGTGGCGGCGGTGGTGGCGGCGTGGGTGAAGCTGGCCCTCAGGCCATACACCTATGTCGCCCTGAGGCGGCTACTAGGGAAGATCGGGTGGTTGGGGCGCCCAGGGAACCTGGGGGGGTGCTTTCTGGCGGGTGCCCGGTCCTGGCTGCGCTGGGGCCCGCGCTGGGCCTGGCGCACACCGGCAGCGGTGGTGCGCGGTCTCTGCGAAGCCATAGCCCAGTGCTACCGGGGCTGGGAGCCGGACACTACCGGGGGGGGGCCGGCAGTGCGCGTGTTTGTGGACGCGGCCAGGTGTGCCCTTACCACGGGGACTGACCCCTCCTACTGCGTCGGCTCTTGGGGACCGGGGGGGGCGGATCTGTCGCTGTGCCCGGCGTGGGTGACCACCCAGCAGGCGGCTGAGCTGTGGGGGACGCTGGTGGCGCTGGACGATGCGCAGGCGCGACGAGCGCGGCGCCTGGTGCTCGTGGGGGACAACATGGGGGCGCTGGCCCAGCTCCTTTGGGGGAGGGCGGGGGCAGGCAAGGTCTAGCAGCAGCGCATCCTGCGGAGGATAGCCCACCGCCTCCGCTGGACGGGGCTGCAACCGACCCTCTGCTGGGTACAGTCCGCACTAAATCCAGCGGACTCCATCAGCCGAGCATGGGACGGGAGGGGGGGCAGGGCAGCAGTGATCGAGGCAGCGGCGAAAGAGCGCCTGTGGGTGAGCTCGCCGCAATGGGCAGCGTGGGGGGCTATTGCAGACCGCGACAAGGCGGTACGACCGTGCACGGTCCCCCTTCCTGTCTGGATGGGAGGATGACAGTCAAAATTTTTATCCCAGGGGGCCTGCAAATACAGTAGCTGGTTGGAGAGTCGATGTCCAGTGCGCAGTGCAGAGGGGTGCAGGGCAGTGCAGGGCGGTGCAGGGCAGGGCGTGCACATGCCAAAACCGAAGTTTTCCATAAAAACTGAGGTTTTGGGAGGGGGGGGGGTACAGTGGCAGAGGCAGAGACTGAGGCTGACCACCCCCCCCCCTGTACTTTTCAGTTGATGCTTTTCTTCTGACTGTGCTTTCGGGGGGACTACTCGCCCGGGAGGTGAGGAACAATGCACTATGTGGCGCTATACGCGCGGCCAAAGGCCATCATCGTGCCCCCAGGGGGCCTGCAAATACAGTAGCTGGTTGGAGAGTCGATGTCCAGTGCGCAGTGCAGAGGGGTGCAGGGCAGTGCAGGGCGGTGCAGGGCAGGGCGTGCACATGCCAAAACTTTACTGAGCGCCTGTTTGGATGGTCTGGGAGCCTCGCCCTGGCCCCAGAATAGCTGGGCCAACACCACTCGTGCCTCAACCCCACAGAAGTGGTTGTCATCTAGTACCTGGATGACATTCTGTTGTTCTCCCAGTGACCCACGTTGTGAGAGAGAAAGAAACCAACCGATTAGCAGCCCCTCTCTCGGCATCACGCTGGGTGATCAGGCCGAAGTCACAGTCGCAGCCCACCACTGAAATGGACTGGGTGGGTAATCAAATTAAAGGCACCCCAAATGTCCTTTCCTCCTCCCCAGATTACCTGGCCACCATAGTTGCGTTCTGGATCGGGCTCGCCAAGCGTTGGTATGACAGGCAGCGCCTGGCGGGACTCCTGGGCAAAATGTCGTGGGCGACGGAGGGCGCTCTTGCCACAGTGCGCACGCGGTGCGGGCACGGTGCAAACTTTGGGTATATCTGGGGACCTTCCTGAGGCTTCCAGAAATAAGCAAAAACTACGCAGAAGCCTTTGGGGAATTATTGGCAAACATGAAAAAAAAAACCAGGAAGACAGGTGGTGTGCTTGCAGCTAAGGTTTTCTAGGGTTCTATGGGCTGCTTGGGTGGTGCATCTTTTTATGGTTCACCGGTGTTTGACGACTAATAGTTGCCACGGTGCGGACGCGGTGCACGCGCGGTTTGTGCGCAGTGCAACAACTCCCACATGCGGCCTGGTCACTCGGTGATGCTTTTTTCTTGCAGGCCCCCACGCTTGGTGCGGTTGGGGCCCGGAGACGCCGACATACGCCCGCCCAAGCGGTCTTGAGGGCAACGATGGTGGGCATCTCTAGGGCTGCCCGACGTTGGAACCCCGACCCCCCAGACCTGACGCCCTACTCCCCAGTGTTCACCGAAGCAACACTGAAGCAATCTAAGTCATCGAGGGGTGCTCAAGCATATGCAGATGCCCCTCGGGGCGTCACAAACCAACAGGCAACGAAATTCTCTGGCCTGGAGCGAGCGATCGGAAACACAGTGCACTCCCAGAAGCCGTTTGCCATGATTGTAGGTGACAACCACAGTACCCCCCGCCCCCCCTTGAAATCCCCTCCTTCTGCTTGTAACCCCCCCCCCCCCCCGTTTGGGGGGGGGGGGAACTGTCACTTGCCCCAAAAAGCACAGGAAATATTGAGGCGCTGATGGCGCCGAAGACAATTTCTCTTTGGGTTGTATTGAAACTGCTGCAATTTTAGTGTTGCCATTGTGTGGTGCAATCCCCCCATCCCAGGGGGGGAGGGGCACTGTCACTTCATGACAATCCCCCTTCCCCCTTGGGGGGGACCGTCACGACACTTGGGGGGGGGGATTTCAAGGGACAGCGTACCCTCATCGAGGCCGTCAAGCGCAAAGCGCGGCTGCGAGCCGCGGTCCGACAGCGCCTCTTGCACCGAAGAGCACACGGCACCAGACATGCTGGCCACCAGGTACAAGCCCGCCGGATGGTGTGGGAATACAAACCAGCGGGTCGCTTCCCCAGGCATGGCCCAGGCTATTGCTTAAGGAGACGCCCCCTCCCCGGTTGGGTGGGTGCTTCAAAGGCCAAAAAAAAGTTTTTGTACCTCGTATTTCCGGCCCCTTTTTATCAATTTCATGTTTTGCTAGGGGAAAACTTTTCTGATGTGGGTGGGTGGGTCGGCTGGGGCTGGCCATGGCCCCAAACTACCCTCCTCCCAGGGTCCTTAAGCAATAACCTGGTATGGCTAATGGCAAAGCACGCCTTCAGACTGGCCGCGCCCCGCGGGCACAATCAAGCATTGGACCTAACATTTGGTCCAAAGGAGCTAGCAACCGATCACCCCCCCCCCCCCCCCCGGAAGTTCGAGGATAGGGAGCAGCACATTGGGCAAATGGAACAATTACTGGCCAGTCGCATACACAAGGGACTGAAAAGGCAATGAAGGCCATGTGAAGGCAGGCGCGGCTGGAGCAAAGTGGCAGGTCCTCTCCTGACCTTTTGAATCCCCCAAGTTCGTGAGAGTGCCAATACTACCGTTGACTGGGGAAGGGGGGGGAGGTCAGGGAGCCGGCGGCGATATGCACTGGCCCTTCCCCAAATGTTGGCATCCAGCTTCGGGGTAGGCTTAAGAACAGGTCAACATTTTTGGTGGGGGCTGGGGGGCTTTCGGCTTTGGGCTATTCTTCCCACTCCAAAGAGGGCCTTTGGGGCCCTTGAATTGCCTCTCCGGGGAAGCCAGGCTAAGGCGTACCTCACACACGCTGCAGCCACACGGTTGGCGGGCCCAGGGCACTGCTACAATGCCAAGGTAACCTTACTACCACTAGCTTTACAAGGGACGAAGAGGGAAGGAATTGAACCCAGGTCCGCCACACGACAGCACATGGGGTTGCTCGCTCGCCCATACGGCCCGCGAACAGTTGCGGTGGTCTGGGTTATAGGGACATGGTCTATGGGCGCGATACAAGGTGAGGAGGGGCTTGGAAGGGACAAACACCCGCTGAGTACTTGTGGGGACCTGCTTCCCAGTACCAACAATGCCGTGTCCTCCCCTTGCACCAGGGGTAGGACTCCGCTGCTGCTTGGACCTAAAGGAGGTCGTGGAGGGCAGGGGCTGCAAAGTAAAATACTACCCCCCCCCTTTGTCCTTGCTAAGCCCTCGTCCAAGCTACAGTAGGGGTGGGTCATGGACACATTTGTTTGAGTGTTTGCCCACTTGAACCCACATAGCTCTGGTTTTGGAGATATTTGTGCACCATATCCCCCTTTCTTGCACTAGCTCATCATGCAATCTTCTCTTTTTTTGAACTGGGCGTCCAATTATTTTCCAACGTTCCACCGGTGAGCGTGTGGATGCCACAATGAAGGGACCATCGGAGAAGGGGGATTCATTTGCGGTGTTGGAGTGCATGAAGGGTGGGCAGGTGGTCACACACCCCTGTGCTCCTCTTCAAAAAATCGAATTCTTCATCCGATCCCCATCCCCCTCCGGAGCCAAGGTCACTATCGCCACCCCTCCCCGTTGCTGAAGTTCCTTGTGAACCAGAGGTGGTGTCCTAACCTTTTCCAAAGCCAAGGCACACCCGGAAGGTACCCCCAAGGCCACTGCAGTGGGACATCTCACAATGAAAGACTTCTTCATTCACCCCTGCCCTGATGACCCCTCCACTAATACCGTGCACTCACTCACGGGTGTGTCGGTAGTTGTATGTGTCGCACGCAAGCTAAGCCCTTGTCCAAGCTACAGTAGGTGTGGGGACCGTATTAATTTGGGATTTTGCGTAGCTAGGACAAGGGAGGGGTGCATTATGCCTTATTACTGACTAAGGTAACCTTACTACCACTAGCTCTAGAAGGGAGGAAGAGGGTGGGAATCAATCCGAGGCTTGCCAAACATGCATGGGGTTGCCCGCTCGGCCACACGGCCGGCGAATAGTAGTGGTGGCCTAGGGTGTAGGGACTAGGTCTGCGGGTGCGATGCAAGGTGTGGAAGGGCAAGGGAGGGAGAACCACCTGCCGGGTACCAGCGCAGTGCCGGTTCCCCGTGTCAGCCACGTCAACCCCTCCCCCTCGCCGGAGGGGGGGACTCCGCTGCACCTTGATTCTAAAGGTGAGGGTGAAGAGCAGGGGCAGTAAGGTAAAATATTGCATTCCACTACATTACCAACATTACCAAGGTAACCTTACTACCACTAGCTCTAGAAGGGAGGAAGAGGGTGGGAATTGAACCGAGGTTTGCTGAACGGCATTGCATGGGGTTGCCCGCTCGACCACACGGCCGGCAAATGGTAGCGGCAGCCCGGGATGTTGGGACTGGGTCAACCAGCACGAAGCAGTGGAAAGGCTAGGGAGGGAGAACCACCTGCCGGGTACCAGCAGGGTACCGGTTCTCCGAGTCGGCCATGTTGACCCCCCATCGCGGCCGTGCACCGTCCAGAGGCGCTCCGTGACCCCAAGGGCTGGCCCCGGGTTTGTTGTGTTGGGAGGATCGCCCGGTAGTACCGCAGCGTGTGCCCCCCACTGCTGGGTCGTGCTCCCTGACCTCCGTCACTCGTCCTACGACCGCCGGCCGCAGTTGCTGGTGAGCACTGGCCTCCCACACCCATGCCATGTTCGAACCCGCATGTCTGCAATCACCGCGCGGCCCGAGAGTAAATTTGGACTGGGACCCTCGCCGACCTTGAGTGTGATTCATGACTTGATTCGCTGTGCCTGTGGCCAGGGCGAAGGGTGGCAAAGTATTAGACCGTGGGTTGCAAGTACACCTGCAGACGCCAAGGACGGGGGTGCGAGCTCGAGATTGGGCATCGATTACTGGGGCGCAAGGTGTACGGTAGTGTGTCGTCAAGCGGTTCTGCGACGTAGGACTCATGCCCCGTTCTCCCTCCAACCGCCGTCGGTTCCACTCCATTCGTGTCTCCACTTTGCCCTTGGGGAGAGATCAGTGGACCCCGTGAAACACCGCAGCGTTGGGGTGCCAAGGAGTGAGAATGGACGCCACATCTGTGAACAGTTCTGGCGTCTATGACACCCAGATGGTGGTTGTGGGCAGGTGAAGGTGGACCCTGGAACACCGGAAGCCGCCGGGCCCAGGGACGTGTTGCCACCCCCGACAGGACACGGATGTGCCGCTGCAGCCTGCCCCTCTGTCTACCTCATGGTTGGTGTTCTGTGGTTGTGCGTGGACCCTCGCCATGTTGACGGCGTATGCCCAGGAACGGGACCCCACGATTTGACTTGTATTTGATGGCCGAGTTTTGAGCCGCACTGCCCTCCTCTGATCCTGCGTCCACCGGACAGAAAAGGCCGCAGCAGGTCTGGCTGTGGGGTGGACCATGCGCGCCTGGTGCAGCTGTTTTCTGTGACACATCCCCAAGTGCCCCAGAAATAAATAGGTTACAACCGGTGCCATACTGGTCCGAACTACATTCCCCCAAACGTTTCTGAAATGGCATAATTCCAAAGTGTGAGGCAGAGCCAATGGTTGGCAGATCATCAGGTGGGGGAAAAACTCCCAAGCGGCAGTCCGCCCACAAATTGCAAGAAGCCCATCAAATTTTTTCTCCAGCATTTTTCACCATATTTGGGTATTTGGGCTGGGTCGGGGGTTTCTGAATGACTTCGTGACTAACTGACTCATCAACTCCCTCTTCGAGGTGCATTGCCGATAGGCAATAGATTTGGGGGGGGGGGGGGGGGTTGCAACAGGTGGCGGTTCACCCAGTGGAGGAGGGACGGTCGTTTTGCGGGCCTTGGGAACAGCAATTTTTTCGTTTTCTGCATTTCTCCCTTTTTTCTTACAATCCACGGAATTCGGGGGGGGGGGTATGGCGATGATCCACGGAAACCATGCATAGACACTAGGGCCATACCAACGACCCCGAAGCGATCCTTGCCTGACGCTTGTTGCATGTGTAATGCGGTGCTTTTTGTGTTATGCCACAGAGCTCCTCTTTCTTCTATTATAATGCCAGTATTCGGAAAGAAGAATTTAGCAAAAGTTGCTGATTTAGATCAGTATGACGAAGTGGATCTGAGTGTTGGTATGTCGTGCTCACGATTCAACCCGGGTACAACCACAATGAAGCCGATGTGGTTGCTGGGATTCTAGCCTCTGAGCCCCATGTCTCCTCTCTGTGTGCAAAGACGCCGGGTTGCATTCTACACCGGGCCTTGCCATCCTCTGCAAAGGGAGTGTCGGTGGGGCATGGGAACCTCGGGGGGGGGGGGGCGACTCTGCGGGTCCTGGGACGCCAGACCCCCCCCCCCCCCCATGTGGTGAGCACCTCCCAGCCTGGGGTGATCAGGCCGTCAGGGGAGGATGCCATGGGCAGAAGTTGCATTCTGGATTCCCACCCCGGCAGGTGGATGCCCCCGGCAGTGCGGATGCCCGTTTGTCATGTCAGAAGGTTCAAAGGCGAGAGGCCAATAGGCGCCGCCACAGGCTCACAGAGCCAACCACCAAGGCCTTGTGCACCCCCCCCCCCCCAGAACCACCCCACGCCCCCTAGGGGCCCTGGACGTACCATAATGTATTGACTGACCGCACAAGCCACAAACGCTGTACATGACTGTGTACATAGAATAGTGGAGCACCCCAACCAAGAAGGGGACACCTCATTGTACTGTGATTGCAATTGCACATTCGAACTAATGGCTGAATGTCTATGGCGGGGACATTCAGTCTATCAGAGCCGACCATTGAGCCCCAAGGGGGCCTCCGGCCAACGGTTAGTGGGGGGGGGGGTAGTTGGCGTCCAACCCCGAGGAGTCGCCTCCCCCCCCCCCCCCCCGGTGATGGGGACAGCCCCCTGGCCACACTCTGGTCTTGTTGGCCTCATCTGTGTTCCATCAACTGCCCTACTGCCCCCCGCCCGGGGTCCCTGGGCCCTGTGGCAATCCAATGCACTTTGCATGCGATGGTGCAGGGGTGTGGCTTCAAAAACGGTACCCCTGGCTCCGGTGGTGGCAGCCCCTGAGCATCCGACTGAAAAGCGTTGAAGCATCGGTATCAACAGGGGCTTAAGTGGGCAGGGCAGGGCGGGCACTCAGTCTAGTGTACTGTTGAGCGTGACAAGAATACGTGCGGAGGCGAAGCCAACTGTCCAATGGTACGTACCTGCACTGTACGTGGTGTTGCAGGGTCCATGTTGAGCCTGTGCTGGCATGCACTGCATTGTGTTGCAGGATTTTTTGAAGAAGGGCTCAAAGCGCAAGAGTTGCAACCTCTTTTTGAGGTGCTAAGGACCAACAAGACAGTCACCCGACTCAATCTCGCGGGTATTTCCCCCTCCAGACCCCCCTCTCCCCCTGTGTGACTGGGCGTGGGTCTGGGTGGGTCCTGCCATACTCGTACCCCCCCCCCTCCCCCTCGACGGCTTTGTTGCACACTCTCAGGGATTTGACGCCACCCAAATGACCGGCAGTACTCTATTCTGGGGGATAACAAGCAAAGCTGGCAACACAATGTCTGCACAAGCACATCCTTTGGGGTAACCCTGATCCCTTGCCATTTTTGCCAAAGGGGGAAACGCAACGCACGGTGTGCGCGGTGCATTGCGCGGTGCACTGTCATTTGAGCGTTGTGTTTCACGATTGTTCGGGTGGCACCCCTGCGTCTTCCCCTTGTGCTTTGTGTCAGCACCTCATCAGCGCTGTGACCCCCCACCCGTTGCCTGCTTCCGTGCCAAAAAATTGTACATTGTGGGTTGCCCCACATTTCCGGACTGTCCATTTTTTCTGCGTTCAGCTTCACTACCTCATGTAGTGCCCACTTCCACGAGGCAGTGGTATCCATGTCTTCGTCGTTGTGGCTTCAGAGATGTGGATCAGACGTGGCCAGCACCCTTGCAGGGCTGCAACAAAGTAGTACAATGCACAACCAGAAGCCCCCCCCCCCCTGTTTTAATACTTCCCGGTGAGCCCGTCCGGCGTCGCTGCGTCATGGCTCCCCAGCCCCAAAGAGTGTGGTACAGGGTAGCCCCCGTGCCCCAGGCCTCCCAAGCCTTCGTCAATGCACTGCGCCCTGCGGTTTGTGTTGTGTGGGTCTGGGCAGGGGCGCTGTGTTGTTGGATGTTGAGAGGGAGTGTGGGGGGGGAGGAGGCGGATGATGGTGTGGAATGTGATGGTTGTGGTCGGGCTTTGAAGCGGCACGAGTCATGCCGTTTTGGTGGTTTGTGATGATGCCGAGGAATGTGTCGTTCTGGTCCCGTTTGCAAAGGCCCCGCATAACCCTGGGTCTCATTTGTGTGGGACCGTTTCGCTGATAGACATGCGTCGGAACACTCCAGTGTCGCGGTTCAAGCATCGCCGCTGGGGACTGTAGGAGGACCCGGACGGGCCAAGGGGGATGGGATGACTGCGGGGATCAGCAGGTCCGGAGCCCCGGTCCACAGGGCTCCTCCTGTGCCTTGGGACGCCGGATGTACCATGCCCCCCCACTCCTCAGGTCCGGCCCCTTCAGACCCCATGTCCCCCCCCCCCGCCCGGAAGTGCCCCCCGCTTCATACGTGGGGACCAAGTGGCTCGACAGTGCGTGAAGGGCGGCAAAGGGGTCACGGGAGCCCATGTCACCCCCTCCGCCCCCCTCCCCCGAAACCCCCACCCCAACCCCCAGTCTTGGGCTGCCGTGGCTGGGCCATTTCAGTGGGGGGACCGTCCCTGCGAACCCGAAACGCACACGCCTTCAAAACACTGAACGGGAATCATCAGCCGGTCCCCCGTGTTCCCACTGCCACCCCCCCCCTGCCACACTGCGTGTGCAGACAATTGGATTGGTGATGCCGGATGCAAAGAGTTGGCGGAGGCGTTGAAGGAGAATCGCACACTGACATCAGTGGATCTTGAACGTATGTTTTGTGCCCAATCACAGACACTGGGACGAGTCACGTGCGCTCACTGCCACTCAGAGCCCTCCCCCCAAAAGGGGGCGCTGATAGACACAGACCTTCACGTGTTGCGCAGGAAGTGGCCAGGGACGGCGGGTGATTTGGAGTGTCCAGACAAAGGGCCGTGCCATGGGGTCACTCACCGCCCCAACGCACACCACCCCTTGCCCCCCATCGACGCGGTGCAATTGTTGTGGAAACGGTGAGACCCATTCATTCATTTGGACATGTGCGGCGGCCGATACGACCTTCCAAAAGCACTTTCGAAGGACCATTGCATAACTGCGTGAGGGCCTGCGGAGTAAAGAGCCTCAGGCCCAAGTGCCGCCCCCCCCCCCCCTCCCTCTGGGCCGTCCCCTTGAAACAGATTGTAGGCCTTTGACTTGAGCGCTACCTGAACGAAGCCTGATTTCGCGGGAGATCGAGGGATAGGGAGGGAGTCAGGGAGGGTGGATTGAAAGCGCAATTCCCATGCGGCAGGCTTTGTGTTATGTTTGATACTTTGTGGAGTGAGGCCTGGGTGTGGGTTGTCTGTGGCATGGGCTGTGGTCCCAAGGTCGTGAGAAGCCCCGTCCGCAGGGGAGGGCAGAGTTTTGCTGAACAACTCAGCATCTCCTGGGGAGGGGGGTTGGGGGGGTCCAACCCCCCCCCCCCCCCTTTGGAACCCCCCCCCCCCTGAAGTGATGGGGCCGAATTATCCATCGGGTAATGATGACGGTCAGGGATGGCAATAAATCGCGGGTGGAGATGGAAGATGGGAGTGGCTTCAGGCCTTAGTTCCCTGTCTGCCCTGTCCTGCCCCCCCCCCCCCCCCCATGTACGCACAGCACCTTGTGTACCTTGTGTACAACTGCACCATTCCCTGTTGTACTGTGGCAGTGTACCCAGCTATGTCTTCCGTGTTCTCCAAGTGGCGATCTCCAGGGCACGCGGCTCCTTGGTCTTCTGTTGATGTTTCAAACCGTACTTTTTGCCTTACAGATTTTCGAAAACGCATTGGAACCCCGATTCTGCAATGGAGTATGGCATTTGTTGGCTTACTGGCACCAGAGCGTTTCAGTCAGTTCTATTGTCACCCGTTCTATGTGAAAACAAGGCCTCACGAAAGCCCAGGGTCTCCGGAGGGGGGGGGGGGGGGCTTGGACCCCACTCTAGCCGCCCCCTCCTTAAGCAAAACTGTGGATGAGGGCACAAGGGCGTGCAGAGCGGAGGGTGTGGCATTCAAGTGCCTCGGCTGCACATAACACCGGGTGACCTCTGCATCGACAGGGGAGAAGCACACCCTGAAGCCCCTTCGCCCCTAAACACTTCTCTGCCGATTGGGGTGCACGAGGGCGGGGCTGTGTGTGTGCCGGGAGGGGGGGGGGATTGGTGACACGGCAGTGGGGGGCCGGGGGGGGCACACCCCCTCCGGCCGCTGCACCGGCCCCATCGTGCGGCGTTCTGCGCAGTCATGGGGTCGACCAGGACAATGCGGAGGAGAGGGCCGCTCTGCTGAAGGCCCTTTCCCGATTAGCGCCTGCACCGTCAGGGGGGGGGGCAGCTGCGGGGGCCGGTGCACCCCAGCGCTTGGGTGGGGCTGGCAATGGCGGAGACCTGGGCCCTGTGGCGTGGCACGGTCGTCAAAGTGGCGTGTTCTGTGACGTGTTTTGGGAGTAGTTGTGGAATGGACGAAGGGGGGGTGCGGGGGGTTGGGGGTGGGGGGGGAGCCGTGTTGGTGCACATTGTGGGTAAGCCCCTCTTGTTAGAGGGATGCGCCCTCTCCTCTGTGCAGGCCCTCCGCACTCCTGCAGCCCCAGAGTACGGGCTCAGACCCGATTCATTCCTCGTCCCCCGTGCGGGACCACATGCTGAGCCCCTCTTTCCATTGGCACAGTCCCCATGTCATCAGGATTTTGTTGTGAGGGAAGGTATGGCTCTGGGGCCCAATGGACTGAGGGGGGGGCATGGGTCGGTTGGGCAAAACTGCCGTTATTTTTCGATAGTGCATGGAGGGCGGCAAAGGGGTCACTGCAGCCAATGTCCCACCCTCCGCCCTCCCCCTCCCCAAGCCCCCACCCCCCACCCCCAGTCTTGGGCTGCCGTGGCTGGGCCATTTCAATGGGGGGACCGTCCCTGCGAACCCGAAACGTACATGTCTTCAAAACACTGAACGGGAATCAGCAGCCGGTCCCCCGTGTTGCCACTGCCACCCCCCCACTGCCACACTGCGTGTGCAGGCAATTCGATTGGTGATGCCGGATGCAAAGAGTTGGCTGAGGCGTTGAAGGTGAATCGCACACTGACATCAGTGAGTCTCTGGCGTGTGTTTTGTGCCCAATCACAGACACTGGGACGAGTCACGTGCGCTCACTGCCACTGAGCGCCCTCTCCCAAAAGGGAGGCGCTGATAGACACAGATCTTCACGTGTTCCGCAGGAAGTGCCCATGGACGGCGCGTGATTTGGCGTGTCCAGACAAAGGGCCGTGCCATGGGGTCACTCACCGCCCCAACGCACACCACCCCTTGCCCCCCATCGACGCGGTGCAATTGTTGTGGAAACGGTGAGATCCATTCATTCATTTGGATATGTGCGGCGGCCGATACGACCTTCCAAAAGCACTTTCGAAGGACCATTGCATAACTGCGTGAGGGCCTGCGGAGTAAAGAGCCTCAGGCCCAAGTGCCGCCCCCCTCCCGCCCTGGGCCGTCCCCTTGAAACAGATTGTAGGCCTCTGACTTGAATGACCCCTGAACGTCATGTGATCTCACGGGAGGTTGCGGGGAGGGAGTCAGGGAGGGTGGATTGAAAGCGGAATACCCTTGTGGCAGCCTTTGTGTTGTGTTGTGCTTTGTGGAGTGAGGCCTGGGTGTGTGTGTGTGTGTGTGTGTGTGTCGGGGGGGCTCTGTGGCATGGGCTGTGGTGCCGGGGTCGTGAGAAGCCCCGTCCGCAGGGGAGGGCAGAGTTTTGCTGAACAACTCAGCATCTCCTGGGGTGGGTGGTTGGGGGGGTCCAACCCCCCCCCCCTTTGGAACCCCCCCCCCCCCTGAAGTGATGGGGCGAATTATCCATCGGGTAATGATGACGGTCAGGGATGGCAATAAATCGCGGGTGGAGATGGAAGATGGGAGTGGCTTCAGGCCTTAGTTCCCTGTCTGCCCTGTCCTGCCCCCCCCCCCCCATGTACGCACAGCACCTTGTGTACCTTGTGTACAACTGCACCATTCCCTGTTGTACTGTGGCAGTGTACCCAGCTATGTCTTCCGTGTTCTCCAAGTGGCGATCTCCAGAGCGCGCGACTCCTTGTTTTTCTGTTGATGTTTCAAACCGTACTTTTTGCCTTACAGATTTTCGAAAACGCATTGGACCCCCATTCTGCAATGGAGTATGGCATTTGTTGGCTTACTGGCACCCTTGGCCCGTCCGGGTCCTCCTACAGTCCCCAGCGGCGATGATTGAACGGTGACACTGGAGTGTTCCGACGCATGTCTATCAGCGAAACGTCCCACACAAATGAGACACAGGGTTATGCGGGGCCTTTGCAAACGGGACCAGAACGACACATTCCTCGGCATCATCACAAACCACCAAAACGGCATGACTCGTGCCGCTTCAAAGGCCGACCACAACCATCACATTCCACACCATCATACGCCTCCTCCTCCCCACACTCCCTCTCAACATCCAACAACACAGCGCCCCTGCCCAGACCCACACAACACAAACCGCAGGGCGCAGTGCATTGACGAAGGGCCTTTGGGGCTTGGGCGGGAGGCACTGGAATGATCTGTGTACCAGACCAAATGCCCCCCGACAATGATCCGTTCTATGCTTCTGTGAAGGCCTGGGGGTCCGGATTCCCCACAAATGAATGACGCTTCAGCCCAACCAACCCATCCCCCCCCCCCCTCAGTCCATTGGGCCCCAGAGCCATCCCTTCCCTCATAATAAAATCCTGATGACGCGGGGACTGTGCCAATGGAAAGGGGGGCTCAGCATGTGGTCCCGCACGGGGGACGAGGAATGAATTGGGTCTGAGCCCGTACTCTGGGGCTGCAGGAGTGCGGAGGGCCTGCACAGAGGAGAGGGCGCATCCCTCTAAAAAGAGGGGCTTACCCACAATGTGCACCAACACGGCACCCCCCCGCACCCCCCATTCGTCCATTCCACAACTACTCCCAAAACGCGTCACAGAACACGCCACTTTGACGACGATGCCACGCCACAGGGCCCAGGTCTCCGCCATTGCCTGCCCACCCAAGCGCTGGGGTGCACCGGCCCCCGCAGCTGCTCCCCCCGTGACGGTGCAGGCGCTAATCGGAGAAGGGTAAAGGTAAAGGTAAAGTGCTCGGGTGATCTCTGAACTCCAGCGTAACCGTGATCCCTACCTGTCCCAAGGCACTGCACCCCACATAACACTACACCCATCAAAACAGTTGCAACTCCGGAACCGTGAAATCTCGGGACACATAAAGAGCCACTGTATCGTACAGAGCATAGAAGTCCCAGTGCGGAGCGTGTCCTCACTCACACGGACACACGACACATGCATTGTTGTACCCCGGTCCTGCCTCAACCGCTTGGCACCGCAAGACATCGCAGTACAGTACTTGCAACGTGTACGGGCCACCCTGCCCCAGCGCCCGAGGCGGCACGCGCACGGACAGATCCGTGACCCAGGGTAGCGTGGCACCAGGCACGACATGCAGGAGCCGAGCCACCAGTCGCTGAACTGAAACTGACACCTGGGTCCTCGCCCGTACCCCCACACTATACCCCTCGAAGCCTGCCCCATCGGTCCGCACCTTACAACCTTCCACGAACGGGGTCTGACGGGGAGCTTGCAGAAGCATTTCGTCACGAGGGACGTCACACAACGTCCGCACCAGAACCACAGCTGACAGCTCTGCTGAGCCGTCAGCAGAGCGGGCCCCTCCTCTGCATTGTCATGGTCGACCCCATGGCTGCGCAAAACCCCACACGATGGGGCCGGTGCAGCAGCCGGAGGAGGTGTGCCCCCCCAGCCCCTACACCGCCGGGTCAGCAACTCCTCGTTCAGCCCACCCCACACACAGCCCCTCCCTTGTCCACACCAAGCCGCAGAGAATGGATTGGGGGCAAACAGGCTTCAGTCCCCCCCGATGCAGGTCACCCGGTGTTATGTGCAGCCGAGGCACTTGGATGCCACACCCTCCGCTCTGCACGCCCTTGTGCCGTCCCCCAGAGTTTTGCTTAAGGGGGGGGAGGTCCAAAGGGGGGGGGGGGGGCTGTTGGGGGGACCCCCCATCAGGAGACCCTGGGCTTTCGTGAGGCCTTGTTTTCACATAGAACGGGTGACAACAAAACTGACTGAAACGCTCTGGTGGGATGGGATGACTGCAGGGATCAGCAGGTCCGGAGCCCCGGTCCACAGGGCTCCTCCTGTGCCTTGGGTTGCCGGGTGTACCATGCCCCCCCCCGCCGGCCCCACTCCTCAGGTCCGGCCCCTTCAGACCCCATGTCCCCCCCGCCGCACGGAAGTGCCCCCCGCTTCATACGTGGGGACCAAGTGGCTCGACAGTGCGTGAAGGGCGGCAAAGGGGTCACGGGAGCCAATGTCCCACCCTCCGCCCTCCCCCTACCCAAACCCCCACCCCAACCCCCAGTCTTGGGCTGCCGTGCCTGGGCCATTTCAGTGGGGGGACGGTCCCTGCGAACCCGAAACGCACATGCCTTCAAAACACTGAACGGGAATCAGCAGCCGGTCCCCCGTGTTCCCACTGCCACCCCCCCACTGCCACACTGCGTGTGCAGGGAATCAGATTGGTGATGCCGGATGCAAAGAGTTGGCGGAGGCGTTGAAGGAGAATCGCACACTGACATCAGTGAATCTCCGATGTATGTTTTGTGCCCAATCACAGACACTGGGACGAGTCACGTGCGCTCACTGCCACTGAGCGCCCTCCCCCAAAAAGGGGGCCTGATAGACACAGATCTTCACATGTTCCGCAGGAAGTGGCCAGGGACGGCGCGTGATTTGGAGTGTCCAGACAAAGGGCCGTGCCATGGGGTCACTCACCGCCCCAACGCACACCACCCCTTGCCCCCCATCGACGGAGTGCAATTGTTGTGGAAACGGTGAGATCCATTCATTCATTTGGATATGTGCGGCGGCCGATACGACCTTCCAAAAGCACTTTCGAAGGACCATTGCATAACTGCGTGAGGGCCTGCGGAGTCGAATACGCTAAGGCCCCAGTGCCGCTGCCGCTGGACGGTCCCCTTGAAATGGATTGTGGTCATTCGACTCGACTGGGGCGTGATTTCGCGGGGGATTGCGGGGAGCGAGTCAGGGAGGGTAGATTTAAAGCGGAATTCCGATGCCGCAGCCTTTGTGTTATGTTGTGCTTTGTGGAGTCAGGCCTGGGTGTGTGTGTTTGCGGGGGGGGGGGGGGGTCTGTGGTGCCGAGGTCGTGAGAAGCCCCCGTCCGCAGGGGAGGGCACAAGGGCGTGCAGAGGGTGTGGTTGTGGCATGCAAGTGCGTCGGTGGCACATAACACCGGGTGACCTCTGCATCGGGGGGGGGGATGTAGGGGAGAAATGCAATCTGAAGCCCCTTCGCCCCTAAACACTTCTCTGCCGATTGGGGTGCACGAGGGCGGGGCTGTGTGTGGCCGGTCGAGGGGGAGGGGATTGGTGACACGGCAGTGGTGGAGTGGGGTGGGAGGCACACCTCCTCCGGCCGCTGCACCGGCCCCATCGTGCGGCGTTCTGCGCAGTCATGGGGTCGACCAGGACAATGCGGAGGAGGGGGCCGCTCTGCTGAAGGCCCTTCTCCGAGTAGCGCCTGCACCGTCCAGGGGGGGGCAGCTGCGGGGGCCAGTGCACCCCAGCGCTTGGGTGGGGCTGGCAATGGCGGAGACCTGGGCCCTGTGGCGTGGCACGGTCGTCAAAGTGGCGTGTTCTGTGACGCGTTTTGGGAGTAGTTGTGGAATGGACGAATGGGGGGTGCGGGGGTGCGGGGGGGGGGGACTGCCGTGTTGGCGCACATTGTGGGTAAGCCCCTCTTTTTAGAGGGATGCGCCCTCTCCTCTGTCCAGGCCCTCCGCACTCCCGCAGCCCCAGAGTACGGGCTCAGACCCGATTCATTCCTCGTCCCCCGTGCGGGACCACATGCTGAGCCCCCCTTTCCATTGGCACAGTCCCCATGTCATCAGGATTTTGTTGTGAGCGACGGGACGGCTTTGGGGCCCAATGGACTGAGGGGGGGGGGGGGGGGGGCATGGGTCGGTTGGGCAAAGCTGACGTTTTTTTTTGGATAGTGCACGGAGGGCGGCAAGGGGTCACTGCAGCCCACGTCCCAAACTCCGCCCTCCCCAGCCCCAGTTTTGGGCTGCCGTGGCTGGGCCATTTCAGTGGGGGGACCGTCCCTGCGGACCCGAAACACACACGCCTTCAAAACACTGAACGGCAATCATCAGCCGGTCCCCCGTGTTGCCACTGCCACCCCCCACTGCCACACTGCGTGTGCAGACAATTGGATTGGTGATGCCGGATGCAAAGATTTGCGGAGGCATTGAAGGAGAATCGCACACTGACATCAGTGAGTCTCTGGAGTATGTTTTGTGCCCAATCACAGACACTGGGACGAGTCACGTGCGCTCACTGCCACTCAGAGCCCTCCCCCCAAAAGGGGGCGCTGATAGACACAGATCTTCACGTGTTCCGCAGGAAGTGGCCAGGGACGGCGCGTGATTTGGAGTGTCCAGACAAAGGGCCGTGCCATGGGGTCACTCACCGCCCCAACGCACACCACCCCTTGCCCCCCATCGACGCGCTGCAATTGTTGTGGAAACGGTGAGACCCATTCATTCATTTGGATATGTGCGGCGGCCGATACGACCTTCCAAAAGCACTTTCGAAGGACCATTGCATAACTGTGTGAGGGCCTGCGGAGTCGAATACGCTAAGGCCCCAGTGCCGCTGCCGCTGGACGGTCCCCTTGAAATGGACTGTGGTCCTTCAACTCGACCGGGGCGTGATTTCGCGGGAGATTGCGTGGAGGGAGTCAGGGAGGGTAGATTTAAAGCGGAATTCGCATTTGGCAGCCTTTGTGTTATGTTCTGCTTTGTGGAGTCAGGCCTGGGTTTGTGGGTTGGGGGGGGGGGTCTGTGGCATGGGCTGCGGTGCCGGGGTCGTGAGAAGCCCCGTCCGCAGGGGAGGGCACAAGGGCGTGCAGAGCGGAGGGTGTGGCATGCAAGTGCCTCGGCTGCACATAACACCGGGTGACCTCTGCATCGGGGGGGGGGTGTAGGGGAGAAATGCAATCTGAAGCCCCTTTGCCCCTAAACACTTCTCTGCCGATTGGCGTGCACAATGGCGGGGCTGTGTGTGGTCGGTCAAGGGGGACGGGATTAATGACACGGCAGTGGTGGACTGGGGTGGGAGGCACACCCCCTCCGGCCGCTGCACCGGCCCCATCGTGCGGCGTTCTGCGCAGTCATGGGGTCGACCAGGACAATGAGGGGGAGGGGGCCGCTCTGCTGACGGCCCTTCTCCGATTAGCGCCTGCACCGTCCAGGGGGGGGGGAGCAGCTGCGGGGGCCGGTGCACCCCAGCGCTGGGGTGGGGCTGGCAAGGGCGGAGACCTGGGCCCTGTGGCGTGGCATGGTCGTCAAAGTGGCGTGTTCTGTGACGCCTTTTGGGAGTAGTTGTGGCATGGACGAATGGGGGGTGCGGGGGTGCGGGGGGGGGGGAGCCGTGTTGGCGCACATTGTGGGTAAGCCCCTCTTTTTAGAGGGATGCGCCCTCTCCTCTGTCCAGGCCCTCCGCACTCCCGCAGCCCCAGAGTACGGGCTCAGACCCGATTCATTCCTCGTCCCCCGTGCAGGACCACATGCTGAGCCCCCCTTTCCATTGGCACAGTCCCCATGTCATCAGGATTTTGTTGTGAGGGACGGGACGGCTCTGGGGCCCAATGGACTGAGGGGGGGGGATGGGTCGGTTGCCCAAAGCTGCCGTTTTTTTATTCGATAGTGCACGGAGGGCGGCAAGGGGTCACTGCAGCCCACGTCCCAAACTCCGCCCTCCCCACCCCCAGTCTTGGGCTGCCGTGGCTGGGCCATTTCAGTGGGGGGACCGTCCCTGCGGACCCGAAACACACACGCCTTCAAATCACTGAATGGGAATGATCAGCCGGTCCCCCTTGTTCCCACTGCCACCCCCGCACTGCCACACTGCGTGTGCAGGGAATCAGATTGGTGATGCCGGATGCAAAGAGTTGGCGGAGGCGTTGAAGGAGAATCGCACACTGACATCAGTGGATCTCGCCGGTACGTTTTGTGCCCAATCACAGACACTGGGACGAGTCACGTGCGCTCACTGCCACTCAGAGCCCTCCCCCCAAAAGGGGGCGCTGATAGACACAGACCTTCACGTGTTGCGCAGGAAGTGGCCAGGGACGGCGCGTGATTTGGAGTGTCCAGACAAAGGGCCGTGCCATGGGGTCACTCACCGCCCCAACGCACACCACCCCTTGCCCCCCATCGACGCGGTGCAATTGTTGTGGAAACGGTGAGACCCATTCATTCATTTGGATATGTGCGGCGGCCGATACGACCTTCCAAAAGCACTTTCGAAGGACCATTGCATAAGTGCACGAGGGCCTGCGGAGTCGAATACGCTAAGGCCCCAGTGCCGCTGCCGCTGGACGGTCCCCTTGAAATGGACTGTGGTGCTTCAACTCAACCGGGACGTGATTTCGCGGGAGATTGCGTGGAGGGAGTCAGGGAGGGTAGATTGAAAGCGGAATTCGCATTTGGCAGCCTTTGTGTTATGTTGTGCTTTGCGGAGTGAGGCCTGGGTTTGTGGGTTGGGGGGGGGGGTCTGTGGCATGGGCTGCGGTGCCGGGGTCGTGAGAAGCCCCGTCCCCAGGCAGCGCGAGGGCACAAGGCCGTGCAGAGCGGAGGGTGTGGCATGCAAGTGCCTCGGCTGCACATAACGTCGGTGGCACATAACACTGGGTGACCTCTGCATCGGGGGGGGGGGGGTGTAGGGGAGAAATGCAATCTGAAGCCCCTTTGCCCCTAAACACTTCTCTGCCGATTGGCGTGCACAATGGCGGGGCTGTGTGTGGTCGGTCAAGGGGGACGGGATTGATGACACGGCAGTGGTGGAGTGGGGTGGGAGGCACACCTCCTCCGGCCGCTGCACCGGCCCCATCGTGCGGCGTTCTGCGCAGTCATGGGGTCGACCAGGACAATGCGGAGGAGGGGGCCGCTCTGCTGACGGCCCTTCTCCGATTAGCGCCTGCACCGTCCAGGGGGGGGGGAGCAGCTGCGGGGGGCGGTGCACCCCAGCGCTTGGGTGGGGCTGGCAAGGGCGGAGACCTGGGCCCTGTGGCGTGGCATGGTCGTCAAAGTGGCGTGTTCTGTGACGCCTTTTGGGCTGGGGGGGGAGAGTGCCGCGTTGGTACACATTGTGGGTAAGCCCCTCTTGTTAGAGGGATGCGCCCTCTCCTCTGTGCAGGCCCTCCGCACTCCTGCAGCCCCAGAGTACGGGCTCAGACCCAATTCATTCCTCGTCCCCCGTGCGGGACCACATGCTGAGCCCCCCTTTCCATTGGCACAGTCCCCATGTCATCAGGATTTTGTTGTGAGGGACGGGATGGCTCTGGGGCCCAATGGACTGAGGCGGGGGGGGGGGGAGATGGGTCGGTTGGGCAAAACTGTCATATGTTTTTATTTGGGGACCGCCCCCAGGCCTTCACAGAAGCAACGCACGCTCCGCACGGAGCATCAAGGGGGGGCAGATCGTACAACTGCAATGCACATTATTAAGCTAATCTGTGTACAAACTCGAGTTCATCTGGCGTTGTTCCAAGCAGCGCAGGCGACCACTCCTCTTCTCCTGCGTGTGTACAGTGAACGACAGCATAAGTCCAACTGCTCTGGAGAATGTGCAAGAGCTGCTCCGCCGCAACCAGTCAGCGAAAGAGACTGAAGGTGCATATCTTTGCATATGGGCCTCGTGCGCGCAACATCTCAGCCTTTCCCCGCTGCACAAAATCCCTCCAGCTGTTGTACAAGCTCTTTCCTGCGGCAGGCTGCATCCCAACACCGGCCCTCCGTTGGTGGTGGGGCGTTCCTGTGGTGGCTGGTGTGGGCAGTGCATGTTGTTGGGCCCCTCTGTGGTCTGGCCCCGGATGTTTTCAGTGACCACGTTGTTGCATGTGCAATTCACGGATTTCCCACCTGACATGACCGATTGCTGCCGGAGTTGCTGGTTCGATGATCCCGTTAATGGTTTGGCTCGGCGTTCGCCGGCCAGAAATCGGAAACAGGCTGCTGCACACAAGGCGGCAACGAAGGAGGCGACTTACGCTGTGGTAGACAGAGCGGCGGTAGACAAGGAAGCGGCCGACAGGGCAAATGCAGACAAGGCAGCTGCAGACATCTCTGCTGGAGACAAGGCCTGTGCAGACAAGGCCTGTGCAGACAAGGCCGCTTGAGACAAAGCGCAGCTGCACACGGCCAAGGCTTGTGCAAACAGGCGCCGTCCCTCTCCAGTTGCCTGGAGAGTGTCTAGGCTTTGGGGGGCGTGCGCACTACACTGTACTCCCCCCATTTGTCAAATCGAGTAACGAAGTTGGTGCATCTGCGGGGTCCCTTCTCCTCCCCTGTGTATAGCCTGTACATGTGTAGCCCCCCGGTTACGGGGTGCCTCGGGGTTGGAAGGACTGGTGTAGAAATAATATGCGCTGAGGCCAGTGTGACTACCGCTTTGTGTTGCCCTCCAAATTGTGTACTGATGAGGCTGACCAATGACCATAGGGTCACGGGCAGAAAGGGAGGCTCCGATGACATGGAATGGCTGTTCGTCCCCGTCTGTTCCTTGGCACAGACAGTCCCGTAGCCTGCATGGCCCACTCTTTGTCCTCCATGTTTTGTTCGGCCTGGCGAGAAGTATATCGCCCAGTGCACATGCCCTGCATTGCCAGCATCAGGGCTGTTGTGTTGGGTCATCACGTTGTGTGTGTGTGTGTGTGTGTGATATTTTCAAGACCTCAGATCTCCACATGTGTTTCTGTATTGCTTGCACGTGGGATCCCGGTTTTGCAGTCAATTGTGTGCAATGGGCAGTAGGAACCGTTCAGGTGAACATGCCGCCACTAGTGCTACATTGGTGTCGCCGCCGAGCCCATATCTGGCTGCAATGTCATTTGCAGCCTGGCTCAAGTGCTGTTCCTTGTAGAGGTTCCAACGCTTTGCCACAGGGAGTGTGGTGAGCTCTGCCAAGGCCGCGGAGGAGGCGGCTGCCAAGAAGGCTGCGGAGGAGGCGGCTGCCAAGAAGGCCTCGGAGGAGGCGGCTGCCAAGAAGGCAGCGGAGGAAGCGGCTGCCAAGAAGGCCGCGGAGGAAGCGGCTGCCAAGAAGGCCGCGGAGGAGGCGGCTGCCAAGAAGGCCGCGGAGGAGGCGGCTGCCAAGAAGGCCGCGGAGGAGGCGGCTGCAAATCAGGTACTATTTGGCCCCGCACCAGCGCCCAATTGGTCTATGGACAAGGAGCAAACTTTGCGGAATCAACGCTAGGGTGCATCTTCCGCTGAGCTGACCAGACCGTTGGTACTTTGGGTGCCGGTGGATGTGATGCGTCCTGCCGGCGAAGATCAACGCATGACTGTGTGGTATTCATAAACCGCACTACAGTAGTCTGCAGCAAACCCTGTGTTCATTCCACACCCCAACTCATTACCAGCGAGGGAAACCATCGCGGGGGGGGGGCTGGCCGCAGCCTGTGCCTGCGCACAGACCCGCCCGCCGCTCGTGTGCCAGTCCTGCGTTGCACTGCACGACAGCATTGCATCCGTTGCCCCGTATGTGGGCACTGAAGGCTCTCTGACCCACCCACCCAAACGCCCCCCGGGGGCCGTTGGGCATCGCTGAGCCCTGGCCCGCCGGTGAAGGTTTTAGGGGCGGGACCTGGGGAAAGGGGCACCAAGGCCCTCAGTCTTCCTCAGCCTTCCTCAGTCCGAGGGCCATAGAAGGCCCCCTGAGCAGCAGTCGCCCCCCGAGTGCTGTGGGAAAGGGCCCCAGGGCCCAGTCCCCCGGGGCACACACAGCGCCGGCGCGGCCCCGTTGGTCCTGCCGGGCCCAGTGGGAACCGACACGATCGGTGCACTGCGCGTTCCTCAGGCTGAGGCCAGCCCTCGCAGCCCCTTGACCCGCGCGGGGGGGGGGGTGGTCCTTAAGGGACCAGATTTTTTTTTTTGCTAAGGACCACCCTTAAGGACCGCCTCAAGGGACCACCAACCGCCAACCGCCAACTCCCATCAACCGCCAACCGCCACCAACCGCCAGTTGCCAACTGCCAACTGCCAACTGCCAACCGCCGCCAACCGCCAACCGCCAACCGCCACCCGCCACCAACCATGGTTGAGCACATGGAGTGCCCGTGGGCTTTTTTGGGAAAACTGATTCCAGAACACTTTTTTTTTCCGTTAAGGACCGTCCTGCGCGTGGGGGGGGTGGGTCCAGAAAGGGGGTTCCAAGGGCCCTCACGGAGGGGCTAGCCCTTGGGGCCCTGACCCGCAAGGGCCCTCCCGCCCCCTTCCTCGGGCCCTCTAATGGAGAGTGTCCGTGCTCAGTGGTGTCTCCGCAGCCACACTTTTGGGGTGGACTTCCCGGATGAGTGCGAGCCAAAGCGATGCGTGCCGTCCTCTACTGTTTTGCCGTGGCCGTGTGGGCCTGCGACGGGGGGCAGCCGAGGAGTTCCCCTGCACAGGCCCGCTGCCCATACGGCTGGGCGCCTCGCTTGATGCGGGAGTAGCCCCACACCACAAGACGGTATTCTCGGGCTTGAGGGTACAGGACTCCCGGTCGGGGATGGAGATGATTGGATTCCTCTTTGGGGTCCCCCAGGCGGCAGGGGTTTGCTGGGGCCTGCCCCCCCACCCCCCGACACAGCCCCCCCCCCCCCCCCCCTCTGAAGGCCCCAGGATAGTACAGACCACCTGCTGAGCAGGGATTCCCGTGGTCTGGACCGCCGCTGCCCCGCTGCTGATGCTCCCCCCGATCTTCAGGCTCGGCCTAAGCGATGGGCTGACGGTCTCGAGGCACCCGCCGCGGGGACGCGTAACTTCGTTCCGCATGGCTTCGTGGTGACCCTCGACGTGCCACAGGCCATCGCGCGCTTCGGACACGGAGACGCGCACATCGCACAGATCATGGGACACGGGTGTGCCAAGGCCGCCACATCGCATTATCCGATTTCGGAGGGCCACGCGGCGGTCCTCTTCGCGTACACCGAAGAGACCCCGCTCTATGGCACTCTAAACCGCGCGATGCGCACGCCCTCGACGCCCACCGATCCGACGGATGCCGAGCTCCGCCGCTACGCGGACTACATTGTGCATTTGCAGGGGGCGTTGAGTACTCTGCCCACGCATGTGAGCAGTGCTCAGGGCATGGTCTATCGAGGCATCAGGGCTTTGCTCCCCCCCACCCTCTATGCCCCCGGAATGCGGGTGACCTGGCAGGCCTTTGCCAGCTCCACAAAACAGATACTGAACACACTTATGTTCGTCGACCGTTTGCCCGGCCGTCGGTTGGCGGGGTCCATTTTCATAATTGAATCAATTACCGCGAAAGACATACGGCACTACTCCGCCATCCCCAGCGAAGAGGAGGTGCTCTTTCCACCGAACTCTCAATTTCTCGTTCAGAAGACCCTGCAGACCGAGCAGGAGAAACTGGATATGCTCGCAGGCCTTGCAGCATACGACATGTCGGACCTCGACGTGTATGTGCTGAAGCAGGTTGCATAGGCGTTTCAGGGTCACATGGTGGCATCCTTTGCAATTCCCCCTCAGCCCCCCCACAAATCATGATCCTACAAAAAGACCACCGTTTGAGACCTGGAGTCTCGACCGGCGGCAGTCGGTCTGCTTTTGTGGCAAGCCCCCTCACGTCCAGCGAGGGTTTCCGACACGGCATTGCTACAGTGAAGTGCATTGCTGCATGAAGTATCGTCCTCCGTTCCTGCGGTGCATTCCCCATGTTTGGCATTCGTTCTGTGACCTTCAGCAGGAGGCGATGGCATAGGGCTGCCCCGATCCGCCAGCCCCCTCCCTACACTACACTACACTGCACCACACTACACAACACCACACCACACCACACTACTGCACTACACCACGTACTCATAGAGTTGCCGCAGCACACGCGTCCCAGCAACAGCTAAGCTCCATGACAGGAATATTTACGGGTATTACAAGAACAAACTGCTTTGCTGAGTCCAGTCTCGAGAATCTTTAGAAAGCGAAGTCCAGGTAATCAGTGCAATACAGTGCAGCAGGGTTGGGTCCCTGCTTACCCTCCCGAACGTCGACTGCGTCAAAAAACCTACGATGCATGCACACCCAGTGAATGCGCCTCCGTGACATCCAGAATGCTCGATTTATTATTTTTTTGCGACATTGTCTCCAGAACCAGTCACTATCTCTTCAGCCGATACACACCCCATGTGGCAAGAACTTGGCCTGGTTGCCATGCAAGACACCGCCTCCGATGGAGGCCACAGCGACTGCAGGTGCTCCACTGAGTGCTCCTGCGATGGGCATCAGGATGAGCCCAGCATCAATGAATTCACACACCCACACACGTAGACCAATTAGGGCCTCAGCAACTGTTATAGCCGAAGGAGTGCCGGCTGTGAACCGACAGACACTGAGTAGTTCTGTAGTCCGCATGCAGACAGTGAGTATATTATTTTGGAAGCTGTCGCTTATCTCATGACCCCGGCAATCAGGAGCTATTATGTCGCTATCTACAGGTATATGTTACTGCTGTCCATAGTTGCATACACCCTGTACATAGCAAATCAATGGCACTTCAAACTGTTGCAGTGGAAATCATGATTGCGTTCGCCTGCTGGCCCGCATGCGCCTGAATGCTGGCCTGAACGATCGAATCCGATCACAGTAGTCCTCAGGATGCCCCACTCAAAACCCGTATGGCCCCTGGCTGCAGCCTCTTTGCCTGTACCCCTCTCCTGTACCCTGTATATTCGCACCCCTCAGGGTGTGTGGGAATGGTTCATTCTTGCGTCGCTTGCCAAACCAAATCTTGATACATTGTACTTCACCCACCGTCTCTAAACATGTTGATGGCACGACACACGAAATCCATGATGGGGACTCCTCATTGCTTCCATTTTGGTGGCAGCTTAGGCAGGTCAGTTGTGCTAACCTACAATGATACCGCACATGGAGCACGGGACATGGGTGGAATCACAACGGCAAGAGAGGGACAAGCTTACATCAGGTGGCAAAGGTGCGGAGCTGGCGAAGGTGAAATCACCCGGAAGAGGGTTGTTAGATCAAGCGCAGGAGCGGGCGCTGTGTACCCCCTTTTGGAGGTCATGTAGCATGAAGGTATGGTATTGGATGTCTGTCCCCCTTGTAAACTCATCGTTTTGGGAGACAAATTGATCACCCAATGATTTTTTCATTTTGAGCCCCGCCCCCCCCCCGTACCTGGACCGTACCCGGAACCAGAGTCAGACTTGGAAGAACCACTGCTGTGGACAGAGCTGGAGGGGGTCCAAGGGAGGGGGGGGGTGGCAACCCCAGGTCCACACCCCTCAATTAGTGGTGGACGCCGCCCCACCGCCTAAGCGCCACTGTCCGAGACCGGAGTATGTAACGCCCGTGCGGGCGCAACCACTTGTCGACATGGAAATCTGTCCGCCCCCTTCCAGGGCATTGTGCCCATCTTCTGCCACCGCCACCCCACCCTCTCAACGGCGCTCCAGGGCCCAATCACGGCCGCCGACCCAATACTCGCCGCCCGTTAGGTCCCCGGTGCAAATTGAGTTTACATCCCCCGACTCCTCGGCCAGTGACACTGCGTCCACGTGCAGCACTGAAGGGTCCAGGTGTGACACACCGACAAAGGCCCTTTTTCGAGCCAAGAACGGAGCCTACCCCCCCCCCCCCCCGCCTGCAACCCCCCCCCCCCCGTCACTTGGCCCAAAAAGTACAGGAAGTACGAGGCGCCGAAGGTGCCAAACAATTTTTTTATAAGGCGCCGAAGCTGATTTACACTGTGATACTACGGTACAGTTTGGTGGTGCCATCCCCCCCCCCCCATGTGCCGTTCCCCTCCCCGCGAACCGGCCTGACAAAAAAGGGGGGGGTTGCAAGTGGGGAGGGGGGGGGGGGTAGCTGAGATGACACACACAAACACACTGTATGTCCTGCTAACTTTGAATGTTCTCATGTACCCACTGGGTTTTTAGGCCCAAGGACCACATCATTGCAGGGGACGGCATGGCAGCATAGGGGGAAGCTGTTGAAAATGGGCAGAAATGGTTGACAATGCAAATATGCCACATCTCAAATGCATAGGAAGGTAAAAAAAACCGTGGTACGGAACCAAAAACGTGTCGAAAGGGGCCAAAAGTAGTGTCCGAGTATTTGCCGACATCCAAAACTTCGCACTGCGTGCACGGCATTTCTTTGAACACCGGACTGCATACATGCAATCCACTCGCATGTCGCTGATTCAGTTCCTCTTGCTCACCCTCCATCCAGTAGCACCACCATCTTCCCTGACTCCGCAAACGCTTTTCTTAGCCTGTCTGCTGTGACCCACCGACAACCCATTCCTCCTTCTGCTTCAGTTGATGTGGCAGGATTTCGGTTAATTCAGGTCTGCTGAAACCATGGCCGTAAATGTGGCTGGGTTTGGGGTTGGGTGTGGGTTTGGGGTTGGGATGGGGGTCGGTGCTTGTTTGTGGTTAGGCTTTGTGCCCGTTTCGCTGTGGCTTGGGCAGGGGCCCTGTTGCGCCCGTGGATGCAGATTGGATGGAGGCCCTGGCAGAATGGGACAAAAGCACAGAAAAAAAACCAAAATGGCCCAACAAATGCACATTTGCACAATGCTCTTAGGAGGCCTTAATTGCCCGGGGGGGTGGGGGGGGGTCTGTGAAATGAAGGCCATTCATGGGGTGAAAAAAATGGTGAATTACTACCCCCTAATTGCACACAGCGCACAACGAGTGAAGTCTTTGACTGAAATCATGCCCCATATTGTCCACTTTGCCCTTTTTGCCGGCAATTGAGGACACTTGTAAACCATCCAAAACACGCATCCAAATTCAAAGAAATAGCACTGAAGGACAAATTGCATTGTCCACCGAAGGGTTTCTGTTGTATACAAGTGACACTCCGTGAAACAGTACACTGATGCATGGTGAAATAGACCCCCATTTTCAGGGAATTTCAATGAGACGCGAAATTTGCCACATTCGCCGCATTTGGCAAAATGCAGGATAATGAGGTATAAAATAGTGTCAGCCCATTGCCTGCTTGCCAAACTACAATCAGGGACATACGATTAGAACCATCAGGAACTCTTTATAATCAATCAATACACAAACATACATCACGAGAACTACAAAATGTGGCCTACAAAAGGCAATTCCATGTGCCAAGACCCACAATGGGTGAGTCAGAATAACAATTCAAATAAAGTCGGACACAAACTAAAATTCAAGTCAACTTCTCAGAGGATGGTGGTTTTGCACTCACCAAAACCTAAATCACCGTAGTCGTTTGTTCCCCAAGCGCGTTCCTTTCTGAGTTTGCTGTTGTGGCTGGGCTGCTGGTGTAGTCCCACCACTGACCAAATTCGCAAAACTCTGCAATCCCTCTGGTGACGGTGACTGTCTTTTCGGCTCAAACACTGGATGCGCATTTCCTTTGTGTGGTGTGACCAACTGCTGACTCTGCTGTTGTGTCTGCTGCTCATCATCCTGCGCCGCTGGAGCCTCAACAGAGGGTGATCGAGCCCTTTTTGTACGCGTTGCTTGGGATTCGGTACTTGCGACTTGCACAAATTATTTTCGCTTACCCACCTTGATGGAGTTAGCCCCCTATCTCCGTACGGGCTTATGGTCGTGCAAGGTAGATTTGAAGGTGGCATACTTTCGCTGTCCCATTTCATCCACAGATCGTCTTTGGCTCTCCGTACAGCACCGTCACGAGTTCTTTCAATGGCAAGCTCTTCGTTTCAGCCTAAACATTGCCCCAAAAGAGGTAGGTAGGTAGGTATCTTCGGGAGCTCGGGATGCCTCCTTTGACAAAGCAGGAAGAAGGTCTTACCAAGGGTACGTCCTTTCCCTCCCACTGCCCTATGTCAGGTGCCTCTTGAGCCGCTCCCGCATGTGCTTGGGAAGGCATTGTCGCGGCCACCCGGTCCATTGCCCCAAAAGAATGGCAGAGGATGATGCCGGCAATTGTCAATTGGCTGCGACGCAGAGAAAAGACCCATTGGTGCTATCTCGGCGATTTCATAATGTTGGGACGATCTTGGCAGGAAACATTTTATCATACGCTAGAGTTGGTGCGTCTATTACTCAAACTAGGATTGGAAATGAATTATCCGAAGTTCGTTCTAAAACCAGCGCAACGTCTGGTGTGGATCAGTTTCGAGCTCAATTTCGTATTGGGCCTGTTTACAGGTTTCTCTGAACAAATCAAAGTCAGTAATGAAAGCGGAGGCTACTTCCCTACGTGCTCATTTGGATCAGGTACCCTTGAATTCTTTAAGTGAAACCGTGGTTCAACCGGGTTCAACCGCGCACTTTCATTACGGCTTCCCCACGGTTGATTCCCTATGGTGGTAAAGGAACAAATTGTTCAGTAGAAACCTCAAAACCGCTATTTTTCAGCCCTCCAAGGGATGCCACACCCCCTAAAGAAAATATGTTTGAAAACCACTTTACCGGATTGGTGCTAAACATTCGAGACCTCTTTCTCTTGGATCACTTTTCTAGGCGGCGGTGGCGGCGGCGCCAGTGGCGGCGGCTGTATTGGTGAAACCGCACGGCTTCACCATCCACTTTGCGCTAGGCGCGGTGACATACACCCCCGCGCCTTGTTTTGATTCTCTTTAGAACTTTTGACCGTTTTTAGTAAACAATAATTACATTCAAGCCTACACTTGATTGCCAGAAGCCTTTTTTAAGACGTCACAAATTTATCAACGCGAGTTCAGGAGTTTGGATCACTAAAACACAGAGTTATGAACAAGTTTTCTAAACTGGGGGGCTTCCCGGGGCACCAAGGGTGCCATACAGTCACGTAGAGGGACCTGAATGTAGCCGATGGGCTTTGGTGGCCTTGCTGTGCGTGTGGTTGTAAGTGTAGTAGTGCAATGTGAGTTGGTGTAAAAAGCAAAGGCTAAGTGTGGCTTTCACGAGGCCACTAGGTTACCTAGACGAACCAGGACATTCCTGTAAAAACAGAAAATTATTTTGAATGTGATATATCCAGTTCGAATGAATGAAAAGGAAAACGAAAATTCGAACTATGCTGTCATTGCGGCCATTTACACTCTGCTTTTGAAAACGCCCTGAGGTTTACCCCAAGGGGAAAACACCAGTAGCTTCCAAATCACCGACACAAGGCGTGCAAGGCACTGACATAATATGAACCAAAGTCGTTTATCCTTGTGACCAAGCAACACAAAGTGTACATACTTGAGTTCTGAATCAGAGACTGCATCAGTATTTACAGCTGTTGGTTACTACTCATATGTGAATACTATTGACTGTCTGAACTCTTGTGTGAGTTGTCTGAAGGGTGTGTAACATGTGCAGTGTGTTATTGGCAGTGGAGGTGGATGTGTGATGGACCTGTTTTTGCTACTTGACTTTTTCCGTGGGCTGCGCTGCCTGTACAAGTAGCTTAAGCTACATTATATAAAACTGAAGCAAAGGCATCTTGTAGTTGCATGCATATTCTATAAAGAGCAGAACGAAAGAGAACCGCAAGGTTGGCTACTCACCAACCCAGCGAAAGGTGTTGCGGCCACAGCGAATAGTCCTTGTGCATTTAGGAATTCATTTTCACTTACTACAAAAGGAATTGTATTTACTTCGTGGTCCGTAAGTCTTCGAGCAAGAGGAACAAGGAATTGTGCTTCTCTCTTCGTAATTGTTGTAATCAATACGTACATAGTAAGTACAATCAATACGTGCGCTTCATGCCAGTCGTTGTCAAGGTCTTCTTTGGGTCGAATTTGCACTTCGGCCCAAATATTGCCTCGATTGCGCGCGAAGAAAAATTGCTAGACGTCGCTAAGCAAGGATCTAGGCTCAAAGCCACTATAGGCGTCAAAGAGTAGAGACCAAAAGCCCTAACCTTTGCCCCTTAGTTGAACCAAAACCCCTCCGGATTTGAGAATGGCACCTGCGTCAACAAGGGTCATGGTGCCGGATGCCTCGAATTGGTGTTCCTTTTGGAGGGTCTACGGCGCCGCCATGGTCACCGTACCTTGACCCAAGTGCTTACATTCTATGCAACGGATTATGCAAACATCGTGTAAAAGTATGGCGGTTCAACTCATCATGGGCTTCTCAGTGCAGTATCGCCAATTGGGGTCACGAACGGCACCAGAACTGCACATACATGCAAAAACACACAAAAATGTCCGCAAACCTTGGGTATCCCCAATAATATAACTAAAGGACACGTTGCAAAACCAACCTTGCCCATCTAACACATATGTAAACATGTCCTCTAGTGTCAATATCTAGCTTGGCCGGCCCCAACTCCCTACATATGGGCACTTATAGGCCCAAAGATGGGAGCACACGACTTTTGACAAATCTCAATTTGGGAGCAAAGATAGCGTTGCCAAAGGTAGGGAATAATTCGTGAACCAACCAAGTGACCTAAAATGAAAAGTAAGGACCAATGTGCAATACATATCTTGGTTTTGGATCAATTTGACACCGTCCCTCCTTGGAATGAATTTTTCAAGTGAGCACACGAAATTTAAAAATTCATAAAGTCATCCCCTACTGGGGTGTGAACTCCAAACACATAGAGCTTGGACGGCCAAGGACCTAGGGTCCATTAGGGATAGTACCCATGGGTCACATATTGCCCAATGCTTCGATCCAACACCAACACACCACATGTGGACATCACAATATGTCATAAATCATGTGATAATGCCAAAATTGAGATATTTGCACAGAGATAATTATGGCAGAAATATGCATCGCGGGCCGAAGTCGTTAGAGTCAACATGGATGGCATAATATACACCCAATGGTGCCAACCATGTGTTCTAGAAGCCTACGAGTGCTCAAGAGACCGAGTAGATGCACGTATGGACGAAATATGGCTTATTGGAGAGCATACTTGTCCCATTTGGCACATATAGGGGCTATATGTGGGTATATGGGCATGTTTGGGCTATCGAGATCGCCCAACCAAGATGGCGCCGATGTTTTCTATTGAAAACATCGTCCTATGTGGCTTGGGACGCCAATTGCATGCCTTGGTACCCATCGGTTAGGGATATGACATTTTTCGATTTTTGCCTTCTTCCACCCATTTCTACGTCTTTGCACCCATTTTTCGTTATTTTCCACTACATTCACTCTTTTTCTTTTTCTTTTTCAGTTCTCCCTACATGGGGACCCCGGGAAGGCAAGGGTGATGTAGCCCATCTGCCCAATTGTGGGCCTCCAACCTTGCGTTCCTAATGAAGATTTAGACACTCTTCATGTGTTTTTCACCCTATTTAGTTGTTTACAAAACGGGCGGGGGGTCGCAAAAGGGTTCGGGCACAACGTGCTTATGCAGTTGTCCACCCTCGACGGATCAAAAATGGATATTTCCGAATTCGATCGTTTCGATATTCTGACCATTCACATGATCAACTATCCTATGTAAAGCATGTTTTCACCCTATTTGGGTGCTTGGATGGGGGGCAAAGGGCTGGGACACAACCGGCTTGTGTAGTTTCCACCCTCAGCAGCTCAAAAATGGAAATTTCCAAAACCGAATTTTTGGATATTTCAATCATATACTATGATCACATATCTTGTGTAAAGCATGTTTTAGACCCTCTTTATGTGTTCTACACCATGCATCAAAGCCTACTACCAAAGAACAATGATGCCCAAAATACAACAAAGTGTGGGTTTCTACTACGGCTAGACGCCCAAATAGTTGCACTGTGCATGCACTGCCCTTAAGGCGCCACCCGAACTCCCAAACGGCGGCGGGAATATGCAAAGAAGCCCCCCCGTCCCTCCGCAACAAAAAAGTACCCGGGCACGGGGGAGGGGGGGGGGGTACAGAAGTCAAAATCGAAAAATTTCTTGGGGATCATTTTCTGTCCCAAGCCGATGATTTTATAAAAAACTAGATGTTAGAAACCCTATCTTGGGGTATGCTCCGCAAAAGACCCCCAGAAAAGCGGGTATGCTATGCCTGCGCCGATGCTTGATCTACCTACCTCTCTTCGAAATGATTTTCTTTGGTGACTTTGGTGCCTCGCATTTCTTGTGCTTTTGTCAAAGTGATGGTCCTCCCTATGGGGGGGGGTTACAACGGGGAGGGTATAACCCGGGGGGGGGGGACCACAACAAAGAGTCAGAAATTGTACATTTCACCGGAAATGAGACACTACAACTTACTGCTGTAAATGATGTATCATTCTTTTTTTTTTTTGACTGACTCCACAAGTTCGAAGAATACTCAAGACTGTGCTAAGGAATATGGGCGACTCCAGCATATGATACAATGAACACCCGCAACGCGGGGCACATGGCAAAAACCTAGAGTTCATATGCATATACGAGAGGGCTCTCTAATGCGGTAAGCTCTGCTAGTGTCGCCTAGTGACCCAAGCCATGGCCTCCCAACGGGGAATGTTTGCCCGGCGCGTTACCTTTGTATTATGCATCTTATCTCTAGCCCCAAGTTTATCCACACTGCAAACCTGAAGCCAAAATATGAGAATTCAACAACACAAAATGTCACTCCCACCACTTCCAACCACCACCCTTGGCATCGTCATAAACTGCGTGCAAAGGATGGGCCAAATTCTTAGACTCGGTGAGAAAGTACTCCAAATTGTTTGATGAGGTGGGGGCAAGAACAGGCACGCGCCCGGCGCGCTAACGCTCCCCCGAATCGGCATTACTGTTTACTTCAGCACACCATGTCGCTACATCCCTAGATGGTTCTTCCGTGACTTGCCTGATTTTCATCGGTCGTGACACCTCCTCGGATGAGCAATATGCTCGGTTATTGTTTCCTAATGAGAGAAGTACACTTGCACAAATGAGTACTCCCTGACAGAATTGAATGTAATGTTGTACTTTGTTTGCTCTAAGATGATCTTGTGAGTCAAATTAGGATTTTGGCAGAGGGCATCGAACCAATCATTCTTTTTGTGTGCTCAAACGTAACTCCCACACACACCGTTTTCCCCCAATAGCAACAATCTTCGAACACCCCACCAAGCTGTGATGCCTTGCATTGGCAGGCACCACAATGCTCAAAGAGGTCCACATTGGCTGTCCTCCGAGCTTCCCACAGCACTTCCTCTTTAACATCACAATACATGAGGCCTCGTGGCATGTGCCTATCTTAAGCAATGACCTTAGGAATGGCACTGAGGATCTGCCCGATCCTGGCTCCCCTAACGCTCTACCCACAGCATTTTCCCACCTTCTCACTTTTGAGGAGCTATGGCTGGATGGTCTCCCCACGCCAATCCCACTCTCAGCGCGTGTTCATTGATGGAGGATCAAAAGAGCCTTGGGGCCCAGCAGAGAGTGTCGCTGATGCCTGTGGGGTAGGGGCCAGGTCTAGGGGGGATCAGCCATGGTTCACTATAGTGGCCACGAGAAACAATGTGTGGTAGGGGTTGGGGGTCTTATGGTGCCTCTGCGAATGCCATCCCCCACTGAGGGATGCATGCAGGGCGTAGTTTGGGCAGGGCCATCTCAAGATCCTCTTCGGGTGAAAATTCTATTGCCTTCGGCAGTGCACCTCGAAGAGAGGTTGACAGTCAGCCAATCAGTCCCTGAGCCAGCAAGCAGGCAGTCAGACAGATACACACAGTTTGGGTTTTTTGTCAGTGGCAGATGCGGGCCCAAGCAGCGGGGAGGCCCTTCACCTTAACCCAAGCAGTTGCCGAGTGGTAATGCAGCCGACCGGCGTCCCTCTGATCGGCGGTTCGAACCCCGGTCCGGCGACTTGGGCGCCGTTGCCGGCGCCAAAAGTCAGCAGACCAGGATTCGAACCCCCGACTGTAAACTGTACGTCGGCTGCGTTACCATTGGACCGCCGACTGTGTGATAAGCGGTATGCTTCCCCACTGCTTGTAGCCTTCAGAGCGAAAACTTTTGACCCCCCCCCCCACCCCACCCTCAAAAAAGTGATATCCAGTTTTAGGGGGTAGAGGCCTCCAAATCTAAAAATCCATTGGGGGATGGTCTTATTGGGCAAAATAATGATTTTACAAGGGTTGGACATCCAATATCATGCCTTGGGGTATGCTACGCGAATGACCCCAAAAAAGGGGGGTATACGACGCCCGCGCCTGCGCTTGATCTTACAACCTCTCTTCGAGGTGATTCCCCTGGGAATCGAAATGCTACAGATTCAGCATATGCACCTGGCGCTGCTCGGCGCTCTGGAGGGGGGTACACCATAGCAAGTGCCCAAATCTAGGGGGGAGTGTCTGGTATGTCTTGTACACTGTACTGCTGCTGTCGAAACATTCTACACCCCAGTTTACAGTTGCCACTGTGTCGGCGTCCGTGGCAGTGGCGATCCTCTGTGCGGTCAGCGTCCCGCTTGTGACGGCACCTACAAAATCCACAGTCGCAGACAAATGCCACTCAGTGCGTGACAGAAATACAAGAGCTGCCAAAATGCTGCCAAAAAGACTGCAGGAAAGAAGCATCCCATTCATCAATGCATAGTGTTGCACAGATGAACGATCATAGGCTGTTGAAGAGGCCACAGACTTCGGTGACAATTGGATGGCGAGGGTTCATTGAAAAGCCAATCTCTGCTACTCGGATGGTGTGATGACCACATATATCAATGACAGATACTGCAAAGCAACATGCAAACTGAACTTTTAAAGAAATGCAAAATTGTGTCACCAAAATGGGTACAATTGCAATTACAATCAGATGCCTCTCATCGTAGGAGTCAGAAGAGCAGTGGAAGGGAAGTTGCTCACGCCACAATGAGTTCAATCAGGCACCATGTACTCTCCACACAACAGCAGGAAAGCAAACTCATCTCTGTGTACATATCTCACAAGATGCAATCCACTTCACGTAGACAAAAGCATCATTCCTGCGGAATAATATGCCGATTGCAGCTACAAAGATGACAACCCCTTGTATGTGTGTGGGTGAGGTTGTGTGAGATACAGGGGTGGTTCATGGGTTAGAGGCTGGGCCTTGGCAAGTTGGCATGGAGAGCACGGGATGGTGGACTCTGGTAAAATTTTGAAATGGCACCCCAAGAAATGCACCAATTATTAACCCAGTGTCTGTAAAGTGATAACCGCTTTTGTTGCTAAAGAAAACCCTCCAAAGGGGTGATAACCCCCTACCCCAAATGGGCGGTCCCTGCCCCCCACTCGGGGTGAAAAAACCATATGCGGTCCAGAAGATGCAAAAAGACAGGACCGGGGAGGGGGGGGGGGTGGATAGCCACAACCCAATTGTGCAAAAAAAAATTGCTTAAGAAAATTACCTAAAAAAAAGGCATTCCTGCAGCAAATCGATCGTTGCCGCCCCCACACACCGCCCAAAGGGGGGGGGGGGTGGTAGAAGCACCACAAATGCTGGTTGGTACTTGCAATCAATACACTTGTTCGAGTTTTGGTCAGGAAACCCTCCACATGTTGAACAATCTTGTTAAGCAAACAAATGCATTGGACTATTTACTCGGCGGTCAGATCGGAGTCAGAATCAGAATCCACTTTCCAGAAGGTGGGGATTGTGGTTCGTGGCTTGCTTTCGTCGATGCATGTGGTGACCTCGGGGAAGGTGATGTTGGGGCGTGTGATGGTGAAGGGGTGAGGGGTAATGGAGAACGGATATCGAAACGGATCTTCTCCAACAATGCACAGTCATGTGATATAGTCTTCCCATCCCGCTCATACTGAATTGCGAAGTAATCCGCACCACTGGGAGAGGGCCAACTGACTTTCTGCACCAGTGGACCGTGTGTAGCACAACGGCCAACCGGGGTTTATACCAGACATGGTGTGCTATTCTGAAAACCAAGACGCAAAACACGCTACAAATGCCCTCTTGGCCAGCAGAGCTGCCTTGACACAAAACATGAACATCGTGCATCTCAATACCAACGTATCAGACAGCACACATGGCACACAGCAGAACGAATTGAAAAACTGACCGCCAAAATCAACGGTGCAAAAATTGACGGAACCAACGCTTAGTGTTGCTTGGACATAGGTGTTACTTGGACAAAAGGGGGGGGGGGGGGTAGAGCACATGAAGCACCAAACCTACCTAGTTGCCAAAAAAAAATTGCCATGCTCTCGTGGGACAATACTGAAGTCAAGCAATAGGATGTAGGAAATTCTACACATAAAAAAAATGCACGGTGCGCGCACAGCGCGTCCCGCTCCCCCCAAAAAACTCCAATTGGCGAGAACCATCTGGGGTCGTCAAGGGTGGGGCGCAAAGAGGAGGGGAAATGCAGGTTGTGCCCTCCTTGTGTTTATCATCACCAGAGTTGAAACCTCAACAAATGAACTGAACTTGTTTTCAGGCCAAGACACTCCCTTTTTCCAAGAGTATGAGGGCTGAGGTCTCGCCTCTCCAAGAACCAATCTGGATTGGAGTTGTGTAGTAAGGTTATTCGGCTGTTGGATAGGCTTTTCGGCTGTGGGATAAACTGACCGAAAATTACGCAAAACGGACAAGGATGATGACACAAGGTTCCGCATGAATGAGAGAAGGAAAATGAAAGAAGGTACCCCAAATTCAACATAAGTAGGACACTTCACTCCCTTTCACCGACAGCATGATCACCAGGCGACATAGCCTTAGAGCCTTTGCAGTGGCTGCAAATAACCCTCGAGAGCAGCCACCACATGTACCTGCTTGGATGACAGCGTCCGTCCATCCCCTGGCCCCCTGGTCGCTGTTCTACGATGTGCTGCTGCTGTGGTGAGCCTCCAATGAAGATGCGAGCCCTTGCATTCAGCGAGTTCTCTGGTTCTGTCGAAAATCTGGGCAGCGTGCATCATTTTGCTCACACTTCTTAATCACACACATTTCCATTTGGCAATTTATCCACTTAATGGAGCTGGGCAGGGTGTGATTCCACTTGTATCCCGCCCGATCAAACCACCGTTTTCGGGGCATGGGGAATGTATTTGTACGTGCATCAATTGATAGCAGCTGGTCAATCCACTCAGATATCACCCGAGCAATGGGTGAGTTTCGATCATCCGCAAAGGGTTCTCCCCTACCCAAAGAAAGGTCCTCAATAACATAGAGACCCCCTGGAACGAGCGCATCATGAAACAGTGTGTTGAATGAATTCAAAATTTGGGTGTTGCTGTGACCCCCATCATCAACAATGAGGTGAAATCCCCCTGTTGTTTGCCGGACCCATTCGTGAAGAGTAGCTTGATCGGCCTGATCACCTGTCACAACATTGATGTCCAGGGACTTCAACGTTGCAGCTTGCGCATGGACACAATCTTTATCATATTCCCCAAACCACAGCTGGGAAACAGGGAAAAGCTCCCTCCACATCTTGGCACTCGCACCCACACCCCATTTCATATTGCAGCCAAGGCCAATTTCCAACATTTTGAACCCCGTATCGAACCGGTGGTGGTGAATGAGAGGGTCAATGTGAACTGAGTACAACGCCTCATATTGATGGACTGTCACCTTGTCAGTCTGATACTTTCTGGCTACAGCCTCAAATTGCAGCATATCCGCCGGGGCTGTCTCACGCGGGACTGTGAAGGATCTTGACTGCGGCTGTGAAAAGACCATCAAAATCAGAAACAATGCCAATGCAGTGAAGATGTACCAGTATCGGTGGAAAATCTGAGGGACTAGTGAGGGCTTGCCCCCTCTCCGTCTCTCCGTGTCTCTACTGCCCCAGTGGCTATGCTCTGCAATCCCAACCCCACGTCCCAACAAAAATACAACTCCACAGACCACACCTGCAATCCAAACAGGGAACCCCTCTGAGGACACATGAAATTGCCCGTCATCCCTTTTGGGCAACATCCTGGACTTCGGACTTGGAGAAATCTGCATTTGCCTGGTGTGCGTCTCCTTGTCTGTGACCAAGGACTGTGCGGGGGAGGCCACCTGTGTCGGGGTTGCAGGCTTTGCAGGGGAGGGCACCTGTGTCGGGGTTGCAGGCTTTGCAGGGGAGGGCACCTGCGCCGGGGCTGCAGGCTTTGCAGGGGAGGGCACCTGTGTCGAGGCTGCAGGCTCTGCAATTGGCACATGCTGAAGAAGATCATGGAAATCACGTGTCCCACAATTATGACACATCGGGGTGGTGCAGATGCAGGGGGTGCACATGGTGGCATTCAGAATGTACTGGCCCATGGTCCTCTTGTCGACGCCTTGAAAATGGATTGCATATGTTTGGAGCACCTCTTCATTCCGGACAATGTATGGAAGGCAATCAGCCTTCCATTGGATCTCCTTGATCTTGCCTAAGCTGTCCTGAACCCAGTTATAAGCTGCATCATGGCCCAAATGCATATTCTCCTTCACAAGGCTATTGTCCCAAGGTCGACAAAGGTTCGCCATCCGAAACTGCGGGGGATGGGCTTTTGGCCTCACAGGAGGGCTCACACATGGAGGGACCTTTTTGCAGACACATTGCCCAGGTTTCTTTAAATTCCGGTGTCCCGAACAGTCAATCTCATTTGTGGAGGTGTTGGCCGATGCATAGCTGTAAATGGCATGCATGTCTGTCTCCACCCCGAGGGGAAAGCCAGCCTCAGTGAAGCGCAAAAAGTCTGAAAATCCTTCTGCTGTGAAAAAGCTGGCAATCAGGTTCCCAACAGGCCACTGAACACAGGAAGCAATAGAGTATTCAGAGAAGGTTTGTGCCAGCACCTTCGTAGATCTGTACATAAGCACATCACTCTCTGCATAAACAAATGACTGGATGCCCAGCTGTTGAACTGTGTATTCAACCATCCAAAAACGGATCCATGCCCATAGAAAATTGTGTGGCCGCACAGCCCGAATATAGCGGGGTTCGATCCACCTGCCTTCCACAAATGTGCGAATCCTGAGCAATTCCTTGGGACTGAAACGGATGAATTCAATCCCATTCTGTTCACAGAATTGCTTGCAGACTGTGCCCCCTTCAATGAGAATCACTCGCGGGTTCAAGTACCTCGCTTGGGCCAAGGACAGCTTCTGGTATGTCGGGCAATCATCAAAATTGTCCTCAAAGTTGTTCCATTTTTTGTTGAAGCCTGAGGATGCCTCACGGGACCATTCCACAAGAGTGAAAATTGCAGGAATCTCCGACAAGGGGCTGGCACAAGCTACTAAGCAACACTGGGGGAAGAAGAACAAGGCAGCAAATAAGATCATCTCAGCATTGTGCCTCCACAGCAGATCTGCAAGAGAATGGAGAACGCGAGAGAAAAGCCAATCATGTTGGTGCTGCAACCATGCCCATACCATATCTTGCAAGCAAGATATAGAGGCAGGCATGTACTTGGCACACTGTGTGGGGTAGCAACACATGTACGAAAAGTCTACAATCACCAAGAGTGCACATCATGAGTCCACAAGGGATGGCTACAATGAGTCAAGGCATGGGGGAGCTACAGCACAGGTAAGGCTGCAGCGGTGCGGAGATTTTTTTTGCAATCAAACACAGTGTTCTCAAGTCCAAAAGCATAGTGTACTATACCTGTGCCAGAGGCGGGCACCGTAAGGTGGTGTCAACTAGTTCAAGGATAATGGTGGTGGTCATCGGACAACAGCTGATTGTCGTGCCCCCCTTCACCAGTTGGCACATGACCTGCCTCCACACTACCACACCGCATCCGGTAGGTTGTCCATCTCCATCTCATACTGATGAGTCAGTTTTGCCTTCTTCCTAGGGTGTAGGGTTGGATGAGGCCGCCCAGGGTCGGTCAGCATGACGTGTTCCGGTTGGTCCCATCCTAGGGTACCGTGCTAGGCCAATGTGCTATAGGACTGAGGTGTACATTTGGGTGGCCACATTGGACATGCGCTGGGACACCACATTGCTACAGACATACAGGTGGATGAACGGTTGGCATACAGAGGAATGACACTGATCACAATCACGTAGTCCGCAGTGTTGGCTAAGTTGTGTATATGCTCTCGGGTCCTATGTACCAACTGCCTCATTTGTGTGTGCTCTAAAGCCCGTTCTTGGGTTACTCTGTTCCATTCTTGTGTCTTGGCGTCTTCCCAGGTCATAAAACCCACCAGACAGACCCTGCCCTCTCGTCATCCACCGTTTGTACGCTGCTATTTGTTGGCAGCCTACCATGAGACCCTGCCCTCTCACCATCCACCGTTTGTATGCGGCTATTTGTTGGCGCATCACTTGGACTAAGGATTGGAGCAGCCCATCTACCGCCACGGAGAATACGCTGTATGTTGCCGCCATGTCGTCTAGCTAGGTGCAAAACTTCCATTGGAGCTTTAGTGCACGCTTCCTAGATTGGTAGGAACCCTGGGTGGATGGTCCCTGCTCATGGTCTTGCCGTCTAGTGATTCATGCTAACGCCCCCCAGTCGGCGTTACATTTTGCCTTTGCGCACCACTCTGTCCCGTCCTGCCGCTACCAGCATTGTGTCAGTGCACTCGGGAGAACCCTAGAAAGTAGAAGGTCCATTTATGCACCCAAAAACTGGGCGCACCTGAGTTCCAAGCAACATACAATTAAAACACATGTCCACTAGCGTTTCTTTGAGCTTCCGCCTGGGGGGCTGTGTGTGCACTTGGGCTTCTGTTAACGTTGGTTGGAACCGAGTGAGCCAGAGGGGCGATACCGTGGGTGGTGGGGAGTAAGGGATGAACTCCTTCCACAGCTTTCACACACCTGCTAGTGCTTTGTATTGATGTTTTCCGGACGAGCACCATGGATTGCTGTTGAATTGCTGTTTATGCACTGAGTCATGGGGGAGGATATGCGACGTGTAGGTGTATCCTACCGCAATGGCGCCACCGGATCGAGATGCTACAAGCGCCAAAATCAGCAATAGGGGGGAACTGCGGGGCATAGGCTACACCTTACAACCGCTGCCGAGGCTTGGTGGGAGTGCTGCCAATGCTGTGGGCAACAACACTACAACATGCACGGTGTAAAGAAATTGTCTGCTAACCCTTGTGTGGTGACACAAAATGGGGGGGGGGGGGGGGACAACGTCAACACGCACATTGCCAATCAAAAAAGTGTCCATACCACGATGCTCAAGTGAGTTTCCTGAATGGCATGTGCACAAAGTGGAGCCTTGCCATCTTCCAACGGTCCCACCTGAACATAAATGCTGTCATGCCTCTCTTGGGCCCAAACGGCCCCTACCGCCGTCCCGTCACTCGTTCCACTCTCTCTGGGGTCAAACCCATGGCAGCCACCCGTACCACAACCGCCAAAGCCTTCAAGATCCCAGGTGTGGTCTTGACTGTCGTATATCTTGTATGTATCTTGTACAAGTCAAACATCTTGCCAATTCAAGTCACCGTTGAGCAGAGCTCTGGTTGACTTTCGACACTAATCAGCAAATTGTCCTTCCACGACCTCGCATCACCCTCTAGCACGGGGAGGAGGGGGACTCCTTAGGTTTGGACACCATCTACCACCCCCTACTAACCATTGGCCGGAGGCCCCCTAGGGAAGGGAGGGGGGGGCTGGGAGGGGGGGTTCTAGGAGGGCGGTGGGGGTTCCGGGAGGGGCTTTTGCCGGGGGATCAATGGTCGGTTCTGGTAGATTGCATGTCCCCGCCATAGACAATTCCAGCCATTAGTCCAGCAGTACTGCAAAGTTCATTCAATGCACGTGTCCCCTTCTTGGTTGGGGTGCTCCACTATGTAATGTACAGTGAGGCGTTTTTGCGGTTAGCTCTGTGGGTCACAGATGTGCTTGTTCTTTCTGCCGACACTATTGAACAACCAGGATCAATAAAAAAAGCTGTCGTCCATCAGGTGTGGACTGCATGAACCTCGCACACTGTGCCAGGGCCGCAAAGCGTGGCACTCCTTCGGCCTAACCTTGGTACAGCGAAAGGTTGTTGTTTCAGACATACAATATGGAAGTGTAGGCAAGACAAATGGTGTGCAGTTTAGTTACAACTGCAGTCTGTGTAGCGGAGCAGGAGCGGTCACTGCTGCCAGTTGAAAGCTGGTAGTGTGAATCACGGATTTTACCGGGGGGGCACGTGTGATCCGATAGTTCACACCGCCCCTTGCCCCAATAGAGTGTAGGGTATCACCGGCTTTGGTATTCCCAGCCACACTGGGAACCTCGGCGGGAGGGCTCCTGAGGCAGTCATGGGATTAGAGTTTCACGATGGCACAATACATGCATACAAAAATTTTTGGCGATAGTATGCTTTCTGCCCCCACCCCCTGCCCCCTACCCACCCCCGGTCTTAGAAATAGCCCATCCCTACCTTTTAACCCCCCTATACCATGGAAGTCCGAATCATTTTCCATCCTTTTGTTCATTTTCATCACTCAAGGTCACTTTTATGGGAAAATAATGGCTCATGTCACCAATTTTGTCCCTAAGTTGCCTATTTTTAGCTGTTTGGGGAGCAATTTATCATCAGTGATGTTATCACCTATTTCTGGCCCTTCCAACCCCTTTGTAGGCCCCAAAATAAATGCCTTCCAAAACATGAGTTCCCCACCCTCAAAATAGGGGGGTGGTGTCCTTATTTCCCATTGAGGAACCACCCAATAGTAGGGGCTGGGTGGTGGTGGTGGGGGGATATTGCCACATTTCTATATACATATGGCATATGTGGAGCAGTGCACCCACTTGCGTGTGGGGGTACCGGGTGGGCCGTGGGAGTAGGACCCCCGCCCCCTATTTTTTTTTGTTCCTGGCGCTCAAGGTGTCATTGAGTGTACCGAAGAGAACCCCGGAAAGCTGAAGGTCCATTTATGTACAGCATAGGCGTACTTGGAAACTGAGCAGACCAGGGGTCCATGAATCATGCTGGCATAACATGTGTGATTCCTTCATGCAGTAGCGCAGACATTCTGCCACGCCCTATAGGCAACGATTCAAGTGGATGTGACGTGTGGACGTAGGACCCCAGCCCCCTATTTTGGGGTTGGGAAACATATGTTAGAAGGGAATTGGATGGTCTTTGGTAAGTATTTGCCCCTATAAAGGGCTTGCGATGGCTAAAAATAGAGTATGACATCTCTCCGAGTAGGATCCTAACCAAAGTACTAAAAATAGGTAAAATTGTGGTCCAAACCCCTGATACTAGCCCTTTCCACCCCAAACAAAAATTTGAGGGGCATCAAAGTGGACAAGCGTGCGTTTAAAAAACCCCATCATTATGTTATTGGATACATATAGGGGTGGTGTGGGTTATCTTTTTTTTGTTACTCTGGTTAGGATCCTACCAGGAGTGATGTCATACCCTAGTTTTAGCCATCGCAAGTCCTTGATAGGGGGGGGGGACTAACTAAAAACATCCAATTCACTTCTAAAACATGCTTTTTTTGTGTTTCCTGACCCCAAAGTAGGGCAAGGGATCCCTACTTCCCTCCAACAGCCCACCCGGTACCCCCACACGCAGGTGGGTACACTACTCCACATATGCGATACACACACACACATACACACATAGGGGTTGGAAGGCAAGTGCAGATTTGTGGCCATAGCAACTCGGGCCGATGGCCCGCACAACATGCCATGACAGTACATCACCCCTTCATGCCTACACCACACTTGCACAATCTTTCTCCCCAAACGTCGCGAGAAAGGGAAGGAAAGGGCCTATAACCTATTGTAGTTGTTGCAAAGACAGACGCCTTTCTAGGGAAGGACCTAAGATCAAGAGTAGCTACTTGGAACACTGTTATCTGGAGGGGGGGGTCGGTGTCCTAGGACCTTTTTTTTTTTAACCCGAAACGATTGTTCCACCAAGTGTCCACTATGCGTACACAGAGCAGTGCAAAAGTTCGTTGGCAGGCCTGGTTAAGGGTCAATCCCTCGGGCGCCCCTGTCCCTTTACCCAGTTAAGGTTGGCTGGCGGTTGGAACGCGGCGTCCTAAGACCTGCGGAGTCGCACCCCCCCCCCACCAACCTATGGTGAACACTTGCCGGTCATCCTTGTCACGGCCAAATAGGAGTGTATCATCCTGGTTGTGAAACGTCACTACACGTAAGTTTGGAAAATGTGCCATCCGCCGCTTCACAAGGTCCCCAAGGGACTCTTGAGTAATGTGGGCTCAAAAATCCCACCGAAAGGGCAACGGGTGAAACTCTAAGTCTCCGTTCCAAAAACGGACCAATACCGTTCACGCAACGGTAACGACCAACAAAATTTTGTGAGGTCTATGATGGTTCCATACAATGGGCCATGGTCCTCATCCGTTCTATGGTCTCAGAAATCTTCGAGATTTTGGGGGGTGGGTATCACCGAGGCTTGATATCAATGTTGGCGATGAGGCTTCTCAAATCTACAATGAATGCGCACTTCCGAGAAAATTTGGTCTGGTTCGGCCTAAACAGATTTTATGTTCTTTGCTAGATAGTGTGTGTAGTAGCCTGTCCAATACACCGGGTGAGCCGGGCACTTCGAGGTCTCTGTGTTCCATGAGCGTGGCTGCCAACTCACTTCGTTCTGTCATACCAAAATTGTCCTTCACATGATGAACAACAAACAGCGATGTGGGGCACAACAAACGCCGTTGGCCACTCTCACCACCAGCTTGTTAGATAAAACAATTTGGGGGCGAGCCGGAGCTCAACGCGCTCCTACCAAAAAGGCGGCCACGCCACCATGAAGTCACAGTTCCCAGTCCAACTTCCCGAACAACATCCGCATGCACTTCACATGTACATCACCCTCTACAAAGCATTGCAGCCACAAGGCAACAACACTGGCTAGAAGGCCTATTTTATTGGTTACTTTCTTGCGTTGCATAGCCACCACCTTACAATGACCTTTCTAGGGTCTGCAACACTCTTTCTGCTGATGAGGAAACCAACCCTTGAACTTGGCACGCAAAATGATGTTGCCTATCAATGCCGCTCTAACAAGGGCACCAACTAGTGACTGGCAATAACTGGTGCCGAAGCCCAACCGAAGGGCGGGCAAGTCTAGCGATAACAGCAACCTCCAACCTGCACCCGAAAATTGTGTCACCAAAGGGGCCAGAGAAGCAAAGACCAAAAGTAGCTAGAAATATCCGCCTTCGCCATATATACCGGGTTTGGCCGGCAAAAACCTCAAAAAATATCCTCACCCACAGCAAGTGAAAACCCTTTGGTCTGCGTGCATCCGCGGAGTTCACGAGGCTTCCATTAAAAATCATAGAGCACTTTTCATGTGATTGGGGGATATCACGTGCCATTCTTGTGGGCTTACCTTGTGACAACAGGGCCAACCCGCCTCCCTCAAGGATTGGAACATGGGTGACACCCCAACTCCATCCGAAACCCGGATCCCCATCTGATTCTGGTCCCATTCTTGAAACCCCAGGGGGAAGGTTTGCCCGGCGCATGACCGGCGCGCTACCTTTGTATGAAGTATCTTATCTCAAGCCCCAAGCTTATCCTCACCCAGGTGAGTCCCCCGTAGACCGCACTAAATTGCAAACCTCCCGTGCAAAGCACCTTGCATAAGCCAAAATATGAGAATTCAACAACACAAAATGTCACTCCCACCACTTCCAACCACCACCCTTGCCATCGTCATAAACTGGGTGCAAAGGATGGGCCAAATTCTCAGACACGGTGAGAAGGTACTCCAGATTGTTTGGTGAGCTGGGGGCAAAAACAGGTAGGGGTGGGGAATGGTAAAAAAAAGATGCCCGGCGTGCGCCCGGTACGCTAACGCTACCCCCCAGATGGCTAAATCCTCTGTCACCTCTTACTCCTCTTCTTCCGAGCTTTAGTAGGTCTCCTCCCCACAAGCCCGCAAGCCCTCTTCTCAGACTCTGTCCACTACCACATAACCACCACCACCACCATGTCTACACTACCTACTTCTAAAGTGGCCGCCCCCCTCTACCCTCCTACTACTCCACTGAGCAAGCTCTGGGTGTTTCCAAAGAAGAGGAACGGAAGACAGTGCATCTAGTGCATCTGTGGATAGGCAACCACAGGCCCCATGATGCAGTGCCCATGGCTCGTCCTTCTGGCGTATCTGGTCCTCCTGCTCCATTTGCTTAGCGCGCTCGCCTTTGAGGCTACCATGCTGCATGGCCTCCACCTGATGGCTCCCCACGGTATGTCCGGCGCCGCTTCCTCGAGGCAACATCCTTCCCCACGACCTGTCCTTCTTGGAGTTGTGGGCCTCACCACATCACCACAGAAGATTGCTTTTGCTTTCTTTCTCACCAACCCGCCCCAGTTTTTCACATTACGCGAAGAATGCCCCTTCCTTTACTTGGTTTCCACTCCCCATTTCCCCCCCATTTGCCCCAATTTTCCCCCATTCCCACCAATTTTTCCTCTTGACATTGGTGACCCCCCCCCTACCCCAATCTACTTGCCAAAGATGGCATTCTTTGGGTCTTCACACTGACCTTTTCCCATTTTTCCACAAAAACCATGAAAATCTCAATACAACCCCCATTTTCTTCCCGTTTTCATACATTGGCACCCCGTTGATATAATGTCCCGGAAAAGTCCCGAGAGCGGGATATTCACGGCCCTGCACAAGGCTCCGACTAGCAGCTCGCAAATAGAATTCCACCAGCATACCTCCCAATGGCCCCGCCCACAAGAGGCGGAGCATCCACGCCCTCTCCAACACTCAGATGAAATCTCTCCTACTTTTCGAGGGCTAGTCCAATAGCAGTACTACAACCCTTGCCTCCCGGGTTGAAAGGGGGCACCCCCACCCCCCCCTCTATCAGGACCGTGCACCTACAGTGCAAGAACCTTATGGGCCCTGCTGTGGTACCCCACTCATTGATGTTGAATGTGTCTTGCGGCCCCCTTCCCCCGCCGTGAAGAGGAGGGTCACCAGAGGGACTTGTGGCCGCCATGCAACCAGCTTGCACCGATGCGGAAGACGCTCCATGCACAGGAGTCAACATTCCACAGGACAAGGCCACACAGGCACAAGTGGGTCAGCCATTCTGCATCACGGCCCAGTGCCAGTTCGTGAGAGGCTGTTAGTAGGGATACCGTTGTGCCTCCGCTCCTGGCTGTCTGGCCTTTGACACACTGGAGGTTGCCTGCCCTGCCAACTGGCCAATGTGGACGTACCGCCGCCAAGTGGTGCACCCCTGTTCCCCCTCCTCATGCATGCACACACGGCTTCACGACAGCCCATGCCAGTTCCAGAGGGTGGACACACCAACACCGATGCTTCCCTCTGCACCTGCTCATCCGGTACCGTCTCTCAGCCTCCACGCGACAACGGAGACGCGATTCAAACCCAAGAAGATGTTCAAACCCGTGGTCGTTGTGGGGCGGGCGGCCGGGGCCTGCCTCTTCTTGTGTGTGGTCTGTGGGGATACCAAGTGAAAAAACAAGCCACTTTCTTGGGGAAAACGAAGAGGACATCACTACCGTCATTACCGAGATTTATCCCTTTGGACAGGCTTCAACACATCGATGGTGGCACACGCAGGTCCCGGGACCCGTCGGTGCGTGGGGACAGAGGTTTGAGCAAGAATCTGGCGGCAATCCCCTCCTTTGAGCGCCTACGACATGGAGAAACAAGTTTCTCAGGGGGAAATGGAGGGCGAGGGTCATCAAGGGGGAGAGGGGGGGGGGGGGGTGGATCGCCTGTGGGCCAGTCGAACTCCGACCGTCAGCTCGTGCCACAGTGCTGTCTGTATAGACTGTGAATCTGCTGGGGGGGAGGAGTACTGTTGCCCCACGCCTGCCATGCCTCCGGCCTCTGGCGAGGCTCTTCTGTGTGAGTGCCATGAGCTACCTCAGCATCGTGCAGCAGTTCCAGTGCGGCCAGAATGTGGGTTTAGACTCATCAGGGGTTGCTGGGCGTGGTATGGGGTGGGCTCTCAATAGATGTACGCCCGCCTGGTAGACCGGCGCCCATGTGCAGGGGAGTGCACCCCCCCCACCCCCGCCCCCCTCCAGTACCTCCAGGTGTGCGCCAGTGAAAACGCCCTGTCGGATCAATGATGGGGAAGGGGGGGGGGGAGGGGTGCGGATCGCCTGTGGCAGGAACCCAACGCATCCCACAGCGTGCCGATTCACTACCACCTGAACAAAAGCTTTGATCGGGGGGGAAGCTGCATGGATCTCATGGCGGGCATGACAGACAGAGGGCGCTGAAACATGTCAAAGACTGGGTCAGTTTCGGGGGCGTTGGGGGAAACAAATTACTCGCATTCGAAATCACGCGCGTCTTCGCAAAGCAAGTACTGTTACTCCAGCTGCAGCGAAAAAAAAACACTCAACGTACAACATACACAACCATGCGGCTTCATGGCAACGCCATTGACCACAGCGATTGTACATGACCGTCTGTGCGTGGTCAGAGGAACTCATTTCACACCATTTCAAGACTGCCATGTGAATGTCGATTCTGTTCGAACGAACTTCCCAATCCCGTGCAGCCTGGATCAGGCGGACATGCCTCACGGGCCTGGACCTGCTGAACAGACAGGCCGGCACTGCTGAAAGGGCATCCAATTGCAGTCAAACAAAAGAGCCTTGAACCACAAATACCATCCATTCTTGCATCAGACAAAGGCTGCGGGCAAAATTTGGAGGCGGGGCTGGATTAGGAGGTGGAAGTGTCGCTGTTGCGGACCCTAATGCTGCTAGTTTCGGTCATCACCCCCAAGTGCCGTTGCAGTGTACATATCTGTCAGCCGTCGGTAGTATGGGAGCCATGGCTCCCTAAATGCGCTGCAGTGGCGCTGCGCTCGGAACGCATTGTGCACCACAAGCCCCGTCCCAACGATGGCACTCTTAAGCTTCTTTGCCTCAGGGAGATGGACCGTGAACAGAGGTTCCTCATTCAAGGTGTTCAGCAGCTCCCCCTTGTGCTTAGGCATATCTCTGCTCAGCATTGCAAAAAAATTGATGGTCCAACGCGAGTAGCCCTTGGGGCTGCAGTCCCAAGTCATATGGTTCTTGTGCCTGTGCCCGGACGGTGCTTTGCAGGGGCAGTCGGTGAGCCCAAAGATGTCGAAGTGGTAATCCTTCAGCGCCGACGTATTCAACGTCTGAATTCGCTCCAATGGAATGGTGCGGTTTGCGAAGTAAGACGCGACGTCCCCAGCGTCCCCCAGGAAATCCTGCCCCGTGAGCTTTGTCAAAAGCGTGTAATGCTCCACTGCGCCAAGAACGCTATGCCGACACTCGTCGGGCCCATCATGCCACATCGCCGTGAGCTGCTGTTGTGTCAGCAGCCCCTGTGTCACCAGCAGATCCTTGCGGTCAAAGCCGATAGTGTTACTGTTCACTACGTTGGCACTGTAGATCTGGTACTCAGTGCGGAAGAGCACAGCCTCCACCAGAGTCTCCACGGTGCCGTCCTCGATAAAGAGGACATCGTCGTCGATGCGCACGATCACGGCCTCTTGCGCCGCCAAATCGAACCAGCACTGCCAGACCGCGATCATCCAGTGCTTCCAGTACCCACGCTTCCGCATCAGCGCTCGATCCAACGGAGGTTTGATTATCTGGATCTGTTGGGGGTATCGCTGCCGAAAGGCGTCTGCATTGGGGACCTCCGTTTCTGCATCGTCCAGCGGAGGAAGCAGGCACACCCTAACTTCATCCAAAAGCCCCCCATTGACCCGCAGGTTGCGGTAGACATACGGGATTAAGATACTGGTGTACCTGAGCAAAGGCAGGCACGAGGTCACAAAACAGGGCACCTCCTGAAAGGCCATCCTGATTTACGCGATGTGTCAGGAGCCAGCCCCCCCCCCCCCAAAATCACTCTCCAAACCTCCCAACAATGCCTGCAATGTCATGGCCTCTTCACATATTGACCGCACTCACCGTTTTCTTTGGTGTGCCAGCAAGGCCAACCTTCTGCTCCGAGAGAGTACGTCAGCGCGCCGGGCACGCCGGGCAAAGTCCTCCCACACTTCGACGTGGCCTCTCGAGTTGGGGTTGAGGACTCCCACGAATCGGTGTGGCCCCTTGAGTGGTCCGCCACGCACAAGAGGGGAATTCTTTGATTTTGAGATGGGTGACCATGATGGGGCCTATGCCGTGGTGCACAGGGGAGGGGAACCCAGACCCTCCACCCAGAGCAGATGTGCCCAAGGGTGGGGACCCAGTCCCGCCGCCCTATGCTGAAGAGCGCCGGGGCGGGGCGCCAGTCCCTCCAGCCTGTGCTTGCCCCCCCCCCCCCCGCGCGCTACAAGGGTAAGGTGCATGTGATAGTCCCATTTGTTGGGCGAAAAAATGGGAATTTGATTGATCGCCAACAGTCATACAATGTGCTTGTGCTTAGGGTTCCTGGGCTAGAGGAGGGAGTGATGTTTGGGGGTAAAGTATCAGGATAGATGGCCGGAACATTGGCTTGGATGCCGGGCGCGCCGGGCACGTGCCGGGCGCGCACCGGGCAAACGTACCCTCAGAGCCCGTACTGTTTGAGCTCTGCAACAAGATTGTGCAGCAGGTTCCCGTTAAAGGGGCGCTGGCCCCTGGCAACCGCCATGGGACCACAGGTGGTGTTCAGCACTCCAGCGGGGAAGAGCACCATAAGCGAGGCAGTGATGTGGGCAGCCAACAGGCCTACAGACCTCTGGGTGTACGCAGCAGCCCTAGCCATGCGCCTGAACTACGGGGGGAGGGAGGCAGGTTGTGTTTCGTGCGGGTGACACTGGGCATCCGCTTCTGCTCAACACAGCGGATACATCTCCTCAGAAGAAAGAGGGGGGTCGCAGCCGACACCTACGCCTGGCGGACCTCCTCTCCCTGACCCCGACCCCTTCAAATATTATCACCCCAAACAAAACACCGTCACCCCACATGAACGCCTCACCCCCGAAGAAGCGAGGCACACTGAGATCAAGCACACCACTCCCTGTGCAACACTGCAGTGAAGAGAGACTGACATGCGGTACACACGAGTACAAATTCAAACAAAGGAGCATTCGCTCCTCCGAATCACTCTCCGCCCCCCTTCGTTTGTGTTCCCAAACCGACAGCACAAAACGCGTCTGTCACGGCTCTACGTTGCGTCCACCTACTGGCGTGGCGCCCCCACCAGACACATCTTTAACAGCGGCCACCTGCACAAATCTGTTGCAGAGCTCACTGGCAGGCCAAAGAAACGGTGAGCGCTGCCCTGGCCGCCACTGACGACCGATTGCCATCGGCCAACCACCCAATCACCGTCGGTCGACACCGACTGCCCGGCAGGAGGGGGTCGTCATCCCGCATTGCACATGGACCCGGTTCTGGGGGTTACGCCGGGCGGCGGTACGTACCGCGTTGTCATAAGCACCGGGTCGTCAGCATCCTGTGGCAGACTGATCCATCCGACCCCGAGCCTGTGCATGAAGGTGGGCATCCATGACGCGCGCAACCCAACGGAGTGGTGGTCCAGAGATCGCCCAAACCCCCACTGAATGGGTCATTGGGCTCACCAGGCAGACTCCTCGGGTGCATCCCCATCAACTATGGAGCCGCAGGTGAGAGGGGAACCCAGGGAAGCGTGCCACAGCAATGGCCTGTTGGGCGAAGAGCCAACGCGGTTGGTCCGGGGAGCGCTGCACAGTGCCGTGCCCCAATGCCACGGACGGTGTCCCATGTTCGGGCTGGGGCTGTTTCCGAGGCGAATGCCAGTGCCCGGACGGCCTGTGCGGGCCTGCCTGCAGCCTCTACGCAGGCGAGTGCAAGGCCTGCCCGGAGGGCTTTTACGGCGCCGGGTGCCAAAGCGAGTGCCCTCGGAGTAGAGGAGAGTTGCACGGAGGCGGGCGGGACACAGACCTCTCGCGGCCCCAAGGAATACTGGCAATCACCTTCAGGCCTTTCGCTTGCAATTCTTGTATGACGCGATGCCGCCGCTCAGCCACAGTCATCGAGCTCTCCGCTGTCTGGAGCCGCTTGAGGCTTTGTTGCACACATTCTTGATTCCGTTCGCTGCGGGTACGTCGGTCAAGGGTGTCGAGGTTCTCCCAGAACCGTGCGGACTGCCGCCCCTTCACGTGAGGGAACACGAGGACCAGTAGCAAGAAGGAGCCGACGGGAAACACCATTGCATCACAACGACCTGTGCACGAGACGCACCACGTAGTCAGGCTGTGGTTGGCGGCAAAAAGGGAATCAGTCGCATGGTATCTGTGTCGTGTAGAATGTACACTGCAGGACTGCAGGCAAGACGAGGGGGCAGCAGCCAGGATCACTTCTGCTGCGACATCCCCCCAGCCCCCCGCAAAATCCAAAAAAATCGGTTTCGCACTGGGGGGAAAGCTGGCAGCAGTGGCAAAAGCATAGCCCGAATACCAGTGATCCTAGGAGCAGGTCACATGAATGCTCCCCACAATTGCGTCCCCAAGAGGCGCCAGTTGCGATTGGTTTGCCTTGGGTGCCGCATAGTACACTTTCTTACACCTTATGGTCCTTGGCACACATGCCTGGCATGTGTGGGCTGATGCACACGAGGAGATGTGTGTTGATAGTGGGGGCAACGATGGTGTCATTTTTCTTTCACATTGCAGGGAGGAAAGCTCCCTTTGGTGGGTACCAGTGTGTACAACATATGCTTGCAACCATGTGTCTGGGATGGTACAAAGACAGGTAAAAGCATTTCTCTCGGGGACATTCAGAATATGCCAACTTTGTGGGTTTTGGCACTTTTCGGAATTTTCTACAAGTTTTGCTTCCATGTGCAAACATGTCGTCACCTAGGGGGGGGGGGGGGGGTATGTGTATACTTTTTGAAATCTGCAAGAAAACGCCATTTCAGAAATGTATGGTTTGGGGGGGGGGGGGGGGTCACATTATTCAGCGGAGCACAACACACTGGACGGTGCACACAAACATGGCACTGCACCGTTCATCCATTTTTACTCTGAATCACTGTGATCGTCAGCATTCCCTTTTTCAGGCAGGGCTGGGACCCCATTACGGCAGACATCCCCCTGTTTGTGGACAGGGACATATTTCTTCAATGCATATGGCCAAAAATTCATGTTGCGAAGCCTTGGTGGGGTGTGTCTTTCCATCCCAAAACTGGGCAGCAAAAGCGGTGGCCTCAGCGGTCGTCAGAATGCCATGCTCCTTGTGGGTGCATGCAGGTGGCTCTGAGCGGGAGGTAAGGGGCTTTTATGCCTGGCTACCAGGCTCATGCCGAGTCACCTGCACCCACTCTGCACCCCCAGAGCGAGCCCTTTTGCACATCAACGGCTTTTGTGGTGCATCTGGGGAAGCAACAGCCCGTGGCGTGAATTTGTATGAAGACATGGCAGCTGCCTGTAGAAAAGAAGAGGCAGCAAGCAACACATGCACCGTCCGAAACGGACAAAAATCTCAAACATGTTGTCAGTAGAGCATGCAGACCCAGGGTGTTCCAAATAGCCCTTTTCAAGGGCTTTCCGAATATACCCCACATACCCCTACCTCCGGAACACTCAGTGGGCACAAATGAGGCAACAATGGCACCGACCCCTGAAAACCCACAAAGTTGGCATAATTGGCAACGTCCCCGAGAGATTTTGCGACTGCATTGCTTTTGCCATGCTTGTGGAAAGATGGCAGGCATACACACGCTTTGTGTCTTTGGTGTTTGATGGGTTTTTGGCGTCTTTTTGTGGATGAGGAAATAATCTGGCCGTCACTCGGGTAATCACCTCCAAGAAGCACACTGCCCATGCAATAAGAGACATAGCGACTCAAGGAACTGGGGTAGCCAAGGTGCACATGGAGGAATGATGCTCCAAAGTGAGTACAACAGCCGCCCCTGCCTCCCTTTGGCTGTGTTGACCCCTGGAAATCCATATTGTTTCTTGCAGCAGACACCCGGGGCCAACTCCTGCAACTTATCCTATCCAAAACACATGCAATATTTTTGGGAAATGATGCTTCAGAGTGGGTACGACGATCCGCCCTTGGCTCCCTACGGCTGCGTCAACCATGAAAAATACACACTGTTCTTTGCAGTAACCACTTGAGGGCACCTTGTCTAAGTCCCATGCAATACTTTAAGAAATGATGCTCCAAAATGAGTGCGACTATCCGCCATTGTCTCTCTGTGGCTGTGTTGACCCTTGGAAATTGCCCGGTCCCTCTGTGGCTGTGTCACCCCTTTTAATTTTTTGTTAATCCACAAAGTGGGTTTTACTATTCAATTGATGCAAGAGGTGGTTGGTCATGTCGTTGGTGGAGAATCCCTTCTGGGCATTCGCCACCGCTTGGCAGACCGATACACATCTCGTCTCAGAAAATTGGAGAACCAAAGTGGTACTGCAAGGCACCGTGTTCTGGAACCATGGGTTCCCACCCCGGGATATACGGATTGGTTGCGTACTGCTTGGCCCTCCCATGATCTATGTCAAATTTAAAGCATGTTCAAAAAGTATTTTTCCATGCATCAGCGGTATATATCAGGTTGTATGGCGTCCATCGGCGTATAATGCAGAAAAAGGTGGGCGAACCGGATTTTTACCTGTGGCCCCATGAGTGTCCAAACCCTAACCACATGGACACCACAAACGAGATATTTGGTGTGCCCCCAAATCATGTTGCCGACCCCATTGAGGTTGACGAAGACATCTTGGTGGAGGTTTGGGATGCTATATGCCAGGCGGATGCCTGCGTACGGGATGACATTAATGACCTTTTCCTGCAACATCCCAACATGCGCGTCCTAGATGGTTTTGGAAAGGACGCGTGGACCGTGAAACGCATTCGCGTGCCTGGTGATGGCTTTTGCTTGTACCATGCATTGCAGGTTGCCTTGCAACGCGACGGTACCATTGAGGGGTTGACCTGGGAAGATGTGCGGACGGCTGTTTTGAGGTAATTCCGGGCACGGCCCACACGGTATCGCCACTTTGTCCCCGGGGCTGAGTGGCTGCAACAAGTTCAGGATTTTGAGAATGCAGGTGCAAGAGGTTGGAACACCGTCCCTATGGCGGCTGCGAATGCATACGGCGTTGTGTTGGTTATTCATCGGCCTGGGCGAGAACCCACGGTTGTACTGCCGGATGCCATTGTCCTACCGGACCCCATCCATTTACACTGGCAAGGAGATCACTATGAACCTCTAGTGGCAAACAAAGAAAATGTGCCATTTAAAGTGTCAACCCCGTTGGAGAGGTAGGATCACAAGCGGAGGATGATGCAGCCCTCTCGCCTCCGAACATAGAGGATGTATAGGAATCCGAACCCGAACCCTAATCAAGACTGAATATTGGGATCGAGCTGGTGGGGGAGGGAACATCAGCTATGACTGGTGAGGGACATCAAGAATGATTCACACATTGATGGCTCTTGACCAAGTGAAATCAGCTTGCAAGTGAACCCCATCACCACGAAGCCCACTTTCAAGGCTTTTTGGACTTCTGAGGGGCCAAAATGCCCCAAAATGGGCTCAAAATGGGCTCATTTCACCCGTTTGTGCACCTCAAATGGTTTGGGATGATATTTGCAAAAATGCGTTTTCGACCCATTTTTGACCCATTTTTGGTCCCAAAACAGCCCATTTTCAAGGCATTTTGGGATTTTCAGAGGACCAAAATGGGCCACCACAACCTCAAAACGGTCCAAAAACACTTGTTTTAGCTTCGCACATGGTCTGGGATCATTTTTGAGAAAGGTCATCTTTTTGCCCCTACTGTTGACCCATTTGGGCACCCACCTGTTTGGGCTTGAGCTTGCAGCTTGCCGCAGCCTAGTGGGCCTAGGTATTGGGGTGTAGGCGTCCGTTTGGGCAATTCTGAGGGGCGGAAACCACAAAAAGTGGGGGGTTGCAGGTGGATTAGGTGCCCTCGGAATCGCATTTTGAGCCCAAGATATGGCCTATTCTTGGTTTGTGGCTGTCGGCATTTGGAGCTTCTGGAGGCCTTTTTGGGCCGTTTCCGGGACATATCATGGAGTTAGAGGGCCGCAAAGAGCTCGTTGACACGGTGAAGTCAAGCCGCACGTAAAACATACCCACCCTGTCCCTTCGTTTGGCCGTTTTGAATGTGTTCCAGGGCTTTTTCGGCCCAAAAATGACGGTTTTTGGCCCTAAACTGCACTTTTTGAAACTGAGGTCCGCCACTTGCGGATCCCGTTCACGGCCGCCACCGTCGAGTTTCCTGCTCAAACTTTGTGTGATTGTACTTCACACCCATAGGTATCATCCACCAAAATTTCACTCGAATCCAAAGCACCACGACGGAGATCTGATTTTGGCCCATTTCGCGCGTGCTGCTTGCTTGCTGCTTGCTTGCTTGCTGCTTGCTTGCTGCTAAACCTGGTAGGTCCACCCTAGACACTAAAAAGGGTTATAAAACCAAGACTGGTTCCACCAGCTCGGTGACCCTAACCCTAACCCGAACCCGAACCCGCATCTAACCCTGCGTTACCTGATGTACAGATCGCAGATGATGCCGCAGCAGGTGATGGGGCATCCACAGTCGATGATAGTGCAGATGATAGTGCATCTGTTTTATTAGTGGCTGCAACGCACCCTGAAAGCCTGCGTGACCCTATGCAGTCGAGTGATAGTGAGGCTGACCATTTTCAATCGGACCCGGAACCAAAACCGCTGTTGAAACGGTCCAAGCTATTTTCGCGTGCGAAGGACACGGCACAACGTAGGAAAGCCCGTGCACCAAATACCCCCCAAGTTGCACCGTTGGGTGCCACAAACAGTGCCCAATATCTGCAACGGCAACGCTCACAAAAAAACAAACCCAAACTTTACCCCCGCAGAGGCGATTCTGTTTCGGTGTTTGTATGAAGAGCTCAGCAGGAGCAAGCAGAGGCACAAACAAAATAATATCATCAAAGCAATCAACAGTGGAAGCCTGTTTTAACTTTCTCCTGAATGTAGATTTTAAAGCTGTGTTTCAGTGTTATGCGCATCTCATTCCTGTACATTCATTCAATGCTCATTATCAGCAATGTTCCGTGTCATACGTGCTTAGCTTCGGTATCGGTTAAGCATACGAGTGGAATGGTTTGGTCGAAGCATGCATTCTTTTATTCATGCATGTTCTCGACACATGCATACAAATAGTACATGCATGGTATGGGTGTGCGTATCCCGATTGGTATATGCTTCTCTTTGTTTGCTGCCTGTATCTCTTTATAGTCATGTAGGCTAAGGTGAGCCTATCCCATGCATGGGACGACACAATGGATATGAGGCACGGGGGCCTCTTGGTGTTCATACGAGGTTCAAAAAGGTACGGCATGGAGAATAAAGACGCACTTATGCCGAGCTGAGGAGTTCATTGCCTCAACGTGGGATTGTTGCCCTTGATTGTTGCTTCGCTTTGTTTGTGGTCTGTTTGATCGTTTGTTATAACATTTTTGGCGAAACTTATTTTGCTCGTATGGTACCGAATTCACTCCCAAAATATATGAATACATGTTTACATATAGACACGATAGACGTGCAAAGAAGACACTCGTTTTGACACCCTTTTTCCTTTTGGGGGAAATGCCAATTCATTTTAGATTGGTAGCAAGTTACAAAAAGAGTCGTATACCTTTTTAGCTTTCTTGACGAACCCGTGTACCCTACAAAAGCCAGCAGTGCGACGTCTACGATGAGCCGCCAGGCCGCGGCACATGTGGGATGCAGCCGCAGAGGACGAGTTGTGCAGCACACGCCTCTTTTGAAGCTCCTGAAGGGAAACTCGTTGAGATAAGTTCCATGGACCCCGACAAGGCACCGTAAGGCCGTACAACCCTTGGACATGGGACAAGGTTGCTGGAGAAGAGTGAGACCATAGTTTGGCGCGCCAGTGTACAAAGTGGCGGCGACGCTGATGAAGGTAGACGGACCCTCAAGTGATTGAACTACACCGGATATCCCGACGGTGACTGTCCAGTGGTTGAAATAGGACAGATATCCCGACCGTGACAGGCTAGACCTGGTAAAGATACTACGTTGTGTTGACCATGCTACATGACGATGTCCTTTGCCTCTGTGTCACTGTATCCGGCGGCTAACCTCGATTGTTGGTAACTATAGATGGGGCCGTCTGTTGGACATGAGCTTTGTCCGAATGTTGCAACATGAAAAGATTCAGCACCAACATGTGTTGGGAGGGCGGTGGGGTTTACACTGATGCCGTGTATGGACGACAAATTATATGTCGTGATGTCCCGTAAATATCGCAACGTAGCGGGTTGCTGTTTGAACGTGTTTGTGTTAGTGGCATTGACGGGTAACCATCCGACCCCAGGCAGAGCGGCAGACAAATCCAGGCATGGAACACGCACACACAAGGCCCCAATCACGTGTGCATAGCGGTGACAAGTCACAAGGAATGGTTTTACGAACAAAGCAAAACACAATTCAGGCATATTGTGGTTCCTCGCTGTACCATACACCACAAAGGCGCTATGACGCCATAGATACACATGTTGTTCACGGGAGGGAGGGCGGGCCTCCTGTTATTCCGGGCGGGCGGGCGGGCTTCCCCAGGCAAATTTTACAAAAACAATCTGGAACAAATAAGACAGACACATAAAACCCCAGTTAGCAAAGCTAACAGTCGTTTTACGAACAAAGCAAAACACAATTCAGGCACATTGTGGTTCCTCGCTGCTTATTTTTGTTTACCACCTCACAGGCATAACCAGAGCACCTCATATGGCCCAGTCCCCAAAAAAAATCAGGATAGAGGGTCAGCCGAACCCAGTGCCACTGCATCCAGGTTACAGGCCGCCCCCCGACGTCCTTTAGGGAAACCCAAAACCCACACAGGGGAGGGAACCCCAGGGAAGGACTGTAAAGCCATGTGGCGGTCTGCAGCCCCTGCACAGGCATCCTGCATCCGCCCCTTGCACTCCAAGTCTATCCTGGAGAGGCTGTCAGCCGGGTTCAGGTCCCCCGGTACAAATTCCACATATACCGAGCCCTCCAGGCGCCGGATCAAATAAAACAGCCTGCACAGGTGCCTGTTTTGGCGTCGCAGGCCTGCACTGGCCCAAAGGGAAGCGACCTGCTCCAAAGCGGAGGAATTATCCCCTATCAGACGCCACACAGGCCAGCCCACCCTGATGCAGAGCCGGACCCCACGCACCACGGCTTCGAGCTCAGCCTCCTGCTGGGTCCGGACCCCCGGGGAGCAGGGGAAAACTCGGCCACCCAAGGTCGGGCCCCAGACACCAACTTTAAACCTGTCCACATCAAAGGCGGCATCCACATAAAGGACCCCCCTCCCACAAATGTTAAGGGGGGGCAATACCTGCGGTTTCCACGCTCTATAAGAAAGCAAGAGGCAGTGCAGGAGGCTTTGGACCAAGGACAGGGGGCAATTCTGAAGCCAGTTTGGCCCCCACTGACAGTGGGCCCACCAGCCACTCAAAAAAGGGGCGAACCCAATCGCTGGGCGCAGGCTCCAAATAAAACGCCCCAGGATACGACGGGCGTGCTTGCGCGTAAGGGGCAGCACCGCAGCTCGAATCCAGAGACCAAGCAAAGCAGCCCCCCCCTGCCCTTTTGGGAAAATCCCCGCCCCGTCCCCGGAAAGCACCAGCCACTTACCCAACCACTGAATCTCAGGGACCGGTTCAAGGACACTCTTGGTGCTAATGACAGCCCCTGCCTTGCGCAGAGCATCGCACATGCGCTGCGACACTGATCCCACCTTGGCCTTTCCATAACCTATGACCAAAAAATCGTCTAAATAGTACAGCACCAGGACACCATTGGTGTCTACTGATCCCGTCACAAAAGCCAGCACATATTGGCAAATCACGGGCGAAAAACGCCAACCAAAATGTAGGCAGGAAAAGGCGTAGGATTTTCCGTCGATGCGCACCCTAAAGCTGTTTTTATAAGGCTCTGGCAAAGTCAACGACCAAAAGGCATTGGTGAGGTCGATGTGACAGGCCAAGAGGGGGGCACCCGGTTCCGCCGAAAGACGTAAACTCTCAAGCTCACTCCAGAAGGGGTCGTTCAGGTGGCCCAGACAGTGGGACCCCAGCGAAAGCCTCGAAAGGCCCATGCTGTGGGCCTGTATAAGGAAGGCAAGGTCCTCAACCCAAGGCAAACTAAAACGAGGCGGGCGAAATTGGTGGCACTTATTGAGGCACACCAAATGCACAATCATGGATGCCTTCACTGCATTTTTGGGGATGGGGAACAGGTAGCCATTAGGCCCCTGGGCCATGAGGCAACGGAAACTGGGTTCGCATACGCCCCCGTGTCACAGGCGCATGGTCATAACCACATTGTTCAATGTCATGCTTGCTGCACTGCAGCGTAGACGAGTTCTGTACCACACCAGGTGGTTGCTGACTGTGCATTGGCTCTGTTCCTCTGAACAGTGAGGTCAGCTCGCACCCACCACCCACCCACAGTGCCGGTTAGACTCTAACCCTTAGGCCCCTGGGACCCCCCCCCCTTCAGCACACTGCCTGAGGACCCCATCCCTGACCAAAGCACGTGCCATAATGAGGCCCTCAGGGGAGATCTCTGGCATCTCCCCCAAATCACGATCGGTTACTTCCTGAAAATCGAGCGGGGCAAGGAAATCCCACAAAAATTCGGGAATGGGAATATTCCCCACCTGTCCTAACCCCCTATCCAACACAGAAGGGTCGAGGCTCAGGAGGAGAGTGACCGGGGAGGTAGAATCCCGCAGCACACAGGACCACACATCCCCCCGAAGGGAGTCTAAGGCTGCGATTAGCTGTTCATCTACGTCTACCATACCCAAGTCCCTGGCTACTCTCCCCCCCTGGATGAATAAAAAACGGATTCGCCGGTGCAACAGGTCTCGCAGGCCCCCACTCAGTCTCAGGCCGGTGGAAATTTCGTCCAGCCACCCCTGTCCTCGTTCCGACCGAATCAGCCTTTCCACTGCCCTCTCTCGGGGGCATTCATCGTTTACCGGCGCCGCCGGCTGCACGTCGATGCCAGGTGCCTGGCTCCAAGACCCGCTGTGGTTCGGGGCCGTGTCCTCCATGTTGTGAAACCTCGGGGTCGTCCTTGGAACCGTCCACCGCCTCGAGGCTGTCCTGGGCTTTGTGCCCCTCCACCGGTGTCATGATGTCGCGCTGGACCGATCTCCACGTCCTGTTCCTCGTCGACGTCGATGGGACTCTCCTTAGAAGCATCCGGGGCTGCTGGCTGTTGGCTGTCAACCCTACCCCGCGTCGGCATCGGGTCCACGGACCTCGTGCCCCCGGGAGGCTCGACTTCTGGTGGGGCCCCCGCTCATGTGACTCCTTTTGAAATCGTACGCCTGGATTTGCGGCTTGCTCGCTCTCGGCGTCGTTCGTCGACCGCCTGCACCGCCGGGGCTCTCTCCGTTTCGGTCCTGTCGTCCCCACCTGCGGGTCGTGTCCGCTTGGTCTCCGCCTGGGATGTGCGGACTTTCTCGTCATTTTCGAAGAGCTCCACGAGGCTGGCTGGCCAGAGGTCCCTGGTGTCGGTCCTTCTCCAGCGGATTCCTTTAGTGGCTGGCCAAGGCAGTCGCGTAGTCTGCAAGCATTCAAATTCGTCTGGCGGAGAGGCGTACAGGTGGGCAATTTTGATGCTATGCCACCGGCCCCACCACAGGAGGTGTCTCCACGGAAGCCCCAACCAACGGAGGTAGGTTGCGCCCGCCCGTCTCCAGGCATGCCACCTGGCCTCTGCCCTGTCGATCCCCTGCAAGAGCTTGGCCATACCCATTTCGAGATCTGCAGCCCGTCCCAATGCTGGCGCCTCACCGGGGGCAATCCTGCAGAGCCACGTAGCCCAGGCCTGCGAGTACGGTCCCAGTCGTTGTGTGATCTGGCGATGGTCCCGCTTGATCCCCTGGTACGTAATTCCCACCTTGGAGATGTTCGACCGGCGGAGGGATGATAGTTCACCCACCCTGCCCAGCGTGGCGAAGGATAGGACCACTGCGGCATAGACTTTCCACTCCCCCGCCCTGGAGCATGATTCGGCCATGAGCTGGAGCAAGTCGGGCCCTCCAAACTGTCGTTGTCCCGGGGAATCCACTGCCGCCTTGGAAATTCTCCACAGCCTGTCCCACTGCAGGGGGGGGATCCACCCCAAGGTAGCCACTGCTTTGAGGGCGGATATGCATCCCCTGGCCGCCGCTGCCTTCTGGCCCTGTGCAAACATGGAGAGCAGGACCTTTTCCGCCAACGCCTGCATGTCCTTCGGCTGGACGGTGCTCCCGAACTGGGCGAATCGTCAAACGTGGCTCGTATAGGTTCTCCGGGTCGCTGGCCGCCATGTTGAAACCAAACAGGCCGCTGGACACTCCGTGGGGTCGGTCTCTCCCAGGATCTGCCATGCCTCCACCAAAGCCGGCCATTCCATGACGTCCTGGGAAGCCACAGGGGTGGATGCCAGCGCCCCCCCCCCCCCCCCCCGAAGCAGTCTAGCCGTTGTAGCATTGATGCCGCGTCCACCCGCTGGGCCGCCAAGTCCCGTCACTCCAGCCTGGGGCAGTTCCAAACCCAGTGCCTTTCGATGAGTCCATAGCCTTTGCACGTTTTACAGGGTCCCGCTGGGGCAGAATCCGACCGCACCCACTCTCCTTTATGGACCTCAAAGTACTCAGTCCCATCCACCATTTTGAAACGACGTCGCAAGACCTTTTTAAGGCGTGCCCCCGCTGTACTCAGGCCTAAGGTGAAGTCCGGATGTGCGGAGGCCTCCTTGGATGAAATGGAGTCCGCTTCATATCCCTCTTTGTAACAGTGGACGGAGGACTACACCAGCAACCACAAAGACTCCACCATGAGGACCGCAGAGCTGTTCAAGGATAACACCGGGGGGGGGGGGGGTGTGCCTGAGTTGTCGTCCATGCGGGCGTCCCCTGCCGAATCTCCAGTCCCCACCACCTCAGTCCATACCGTGGTGTCTTTCTTCTAGTCGTCCGAGAGGCTGAAAAGGAGGGGCTTATGCGCCTCATCATCCCACTTGGGGGTCATTCTCATGGCATCCAGCGGCAGGGCCTCCTTCAGGATCGCGCATTTGAGGTAGTATAGGACCCTGGTGACCCACTGTGGGTGGTTCCACACCAATGCCAACTCATGTAGCTCCTTGAGGCACAGGGGTGGCACAGACCTTTCCGACCTCGTGGGGGCCTCCGACAGACTGTTGACCTTCTCCGTCGGGGACTTGATCAGGGCAGCCTGCCCCTCCAACAAGCTCATCAGGGCAGGCTCCGAACCCCTGTTGACAGTGTCTGGCTGCACTTTGATTTTCTCAAAAGCCCCTGTGGTCATGTTTATTTGGACCTGCTCTGTCAACGTATAGCCAATCAGATTTTCAATGAGTGCTTCTTCTGTCCCTCCAAATCCTGAGGCACTGGCAAATGTCTGGAGCCATTGCGAACGTGAATCCCCCAGATGGCGAAGGGACTTGGTTAACCGCATTTTTGCCTTTGCCCAGGACGCTGCTGGGGTTCCCTCTCGCACAGAGTCGTGCACTCCGGCCTGGAGGTAATCCTGAAATTCCATGCATTCTGCCATCTTCCCCAGGCAAATTTTACAAAAACAATCTGGAACAAATAAGACAGACACATAAAACCCCAGTTAGCAAAGCTAACAGTCGTTATTGCTAATTTATTGCTGTTCTATCCTTTTGTATGAAATTCATTGTTCGATGTGCTATTCTGTTTTCTAGGTTGTTATGAAATATTTGAATGAGGTGGCGATTCCCCAGCTCTGCATTGCAGGGCCAACACTCAGCCAAGCGAGGTTGTCAAAGACACAATGACAAGCAATGAAAGGTTCTGGTGTCCAATGATTTTGTGGTGCCTGCTCTGTCTTAGCCAACGCAAACTGCACCCCCTTTTTTAACCGAAGCACCAAATTTTTGTCATTGAAAAAAATAGTTTTTTTTGCCATTTTGAAGGTACTGCTTTCCACACCCTCCCAAAAAAATCATTTTTCATCAAGTCTGCCCATTTTTTTGCTGTTTTCAGGGGGGTCAAAGAATGATGAGTGCTCGAGGCCTCGCGCACTCAGCCACGTGGAGTGAGATTTTCAGGCCCATTTGAGATGAGCTTTTGACATCGGAAGTGGCATGAAGCAAGAATGGAGCAACAGCAAAACTGCAACATTCAATGTGGGTTAAAGACTTGCACAGCAGAACACTCAGTGCGCGAGGCCTCGCGCACTCAACATGATAAAAAAATAGTTTTTTTTGATACCCCTTACTACTTGCTTTCTGCCGATAGCCTCAAAAAGGCCCTTTGACATTCCTCCCTTTTGGAATCCCGTGAAAACAGTGAGCTCAAGAGTGGCGTTTAGACACTCCTCCTGTAGGGCGACTTGTTTCATACGTCCTGTGACCCAGCGCTTGTGAGAACTGTTATACAGCCCCGAAGATAGGACGCTGGGCACCTCGTTTGTTGGTAAATCAACTGAAAAACGCGTCCTTACCGAGGACTGAGGGCAACCCACTATTGAAATCCATTGCACCTTACATAGCGCATGGTGTGAACAACAAATCCATTGATTAACCACTCTTGCTGCTGACATGACCCGAACGGTACAACATGAGGCACCCATTGAGACATCAGAGCCTCATTTGGCATGGAAACCTCTTTGTTCAGGACCATTGGGAAACACACATTCTACATAATTGAGTGCGCGAAGCCTCGCGCACTCAACATGCTAAAAAAAATAGTTTTTTTGATACCCCTGACTACTTGCATTCTGCCGATAGCCTCAAAAAGGCTTTTTGAGATTCGTCCGTTTTCGAATCCTCGGTTTTCAGGTGGAAACACAGCGAAATTGCGCGTCATTTTTTTGCACACAAATGCCGCCCTTGAGGTGCAAAACAGGGTGCAGTTTGCGTGGGCTAAGTCTGTGTACGGAACAATGCCCATTTGCCCAAGAGTGAAACAGTTTTGGTGCTGACGCTGACAGCAAAAGCTGAAAGACTTCTATGTGCTGGAGGTTGAGATGCAGAGCACAGTGAAAATCATCATGACCAGAAATACCTCACCAGCAACACATGGAAACCACTAGAATTCGTTCATCTTTAGAATGGTACGCACGCAGCCTAAGTGCTGATGGAAGTACAGAGGTTGCCCGAGGTCTTTGTGGCCAAACGCCAAATGCTGTTCCCACCACATGGCTTGGTGCTGAGAGCAAGGGAGAGGACAACGTTTTGCAATCACACAGTTGCATCAGTTGCTGCAGTTCGGTTGCGAAGGAATCGGACTGTTGATATTTTGTTCGGTGCTGCAAAAAGATGCCCCCTTCCCTTGCTATTTTTTCTCTCAATCAGTGTTATTGGTCTATCCAAAATGCTGAGCAGAAAGGCACTAGCTCATGTTGCATGGCAGCACAAGGTTTGCACTGCAAAGGGTGTCAGCTCTGAGCATTCTTATGTTACCGACCCCTAAAGGAGCTTTTCTTGCCTAGAAGCAACCTTCTAGCAGTGCAATCATTGATACAGGGGCCCTGGACAAACCTAGTTCCCCCCGCTTGCTACTAGTGTTACTGGCATTATGGACCACAAATATGGATACCCACAGCAGTAAACACATGCCATAATACCACCCCACCAGAGCATGCTCTTTTCCGAACTACTTCTGTGGTGCATCTGGCGAAGCAACAGCACGTGGCGTAAACTTGTATGCAGTAGACATCGTGGCTGCCTGACAAAAATAGGCTGCAAAAACAAACACAGGCATCGGCAAAAAATGGACAAAGCTCTTGATTTTGTCATTAGTAAGGCATGCAGACCCAGCATGTTCTGAATAGCCCTCTTCAAGGGCTTTCCGAATATACCCCACATACCCCCACTTGCGGAAAACTCAGCAGGCAAAAACGAGGGAACAATGGCACCGACCCCCAGAAACCCACCGAGTGTGCGCAGTTCTGCGCGTCCCCATGAGTATAACAATCAGGAAAGCACAGGCAAGAGCACTGGATGGTCCGTGTCAAATAACGGCAGAGTGTATACACTTGGGATGCCTACACACCCTTCATTGATGCAAAGAGTGCACTATTCGCAACTTTGACCCCGAATACACCCTCCCCTAACCACAAATGTTGCTGCTGAACGCTTGGGAAACCGCAAACAAATGTTCAGGGTGGCTTTGAGGCTTCACAGTACTGCCAAGCGTATGGAAAAAATCCCCTGGATTGATGCAGAGGCGAGAGGACGTCCAGCCATGCCCATGTGCAGTAGGGGCCCAGTAGGGGCCCAGCAAGCCTAATCTCATTGGCCCATCGGTGCCCTGCTCAATCCTTTGACGGACCGTTTTTTGACCCTCAGCACATGGGGCGTTTTCAGTCCCGCCCACCCCTCCCCTCCCACAGAACACGATCACCAAGCTTCAAGGCGTCCTTTGAGGGTGCAGGGGAGGGGGGGGGGGGGGATGTGGGACCCAAAGTTTTGTGTGGCATGGGGGGTCCATTGGCATGGGGGGGGGGGGGGACTTTGTTGTCCTGCACACCTGAATAGCTGTCCTACATCCACCAGAACCATCAAAAACCCATTACCCTGGAAAAAGAAGGTGATGTGGAAATGACCCCAGGCCTGGTTCAAAATTTTTCAGCACCATATACTTTATGTGGCAGTCAATGAAGCTGACGAGCGTGGCCTGCATTGGATCGCAACATACCACTGGATCCAGATGTGGCACTGATCAGGGAAGCATTGTGGAAACCAGACACACAACAGAGCTGAAAGTGGTGGCCCCAGGCCTGCTTGAAAAAATTCAGCTCTGTGAAGTGCGCAATAATAATGTTTTCAAATAGACATGAATCCCATGCAACTGCAATTGGCTGAATGACAGAATGAATCACGGCACTTTGACCTGAGCGAAACATGCTGAAATCTCTGGCCCCACGCCTGCTTGAAAAAATTTCAGCACTGTGAACCTGGCTGGATCAATCTGCGTTGCAAAGCTCCCAGAAGTTGATCACTATGGCTGTCAAATGCTGCAGCAAAGCAGGGGCAGCTGGGTGGCACAATGCACTCCAGAAGAAATGAGCAGAAACAACCTGGCTGGATGTAGTCCCTTCCTCAAACCCGAGACCTTGGTTCCCCGGAAACATGCAATTGTGCACATGGGCTCTGGCCAACATGGCCAAGTGCTCGGCTTTACAAAATGCAGGCATGACCTACCAGACAATCTCAGTCTGCTCCATAGGGGACTTGGAACATTTTGAGAAATGAAAATCTACATTGAAAACCAAACACATGACACCAAGGATGGTGCCCATCACATGCCATTGCACACTCAGGAAACTAGGCAAAAAAGGGCAACGAAAAATTTTGGGTTGACCAAGTGACGGTCCCCCAGCCCCCCCCCGGGGAACGACAAGGGGTGGGGAACGACAAGGGGGGGGGGGGGGGGAGGAAAGGGGGGCAGGGGGGTAGGAGTGAGACATTTGTTCCAGCTACCAGCATGTAGTCCCTTCCTCGATCTTGAGACGTCGGTTCCGCTGAGACTTGAAATTGTGCCCCTGGGCTCTGGCCAACATGGTTGAGTGCCCTACTTCACAAAATCCAAGCATTACCTATGATCCGTTCAAGTAGTCCCTTCCTCAAACCCGAGACCTTGGTTCCCCGGAAACATGCAATTGTGCACATGGGCTCTGGCCAACATGGCCAAGTGCTCGGCTTTACAAAATGCAGGCATGACCTACCAGACAATCTCAGTCTGCTCCATAGGGGACTTGGAACATTTTGAGAAATGAAAATCTACATTGAAAACCAAACACATGACACCAAGGATGGTGCCCATCACATGCCATTGCACACTCAGGAAACTAGGCAAAAAAGGGCAACGAAAATTTTTGGGTTGACCAAGTGACGGTCCCCCAGCCCCCCCCGGGGAACGACAAGGGGTGGGGAACGACAAGGGGGGGGGGGGGGGGAGGAAAGGGGGGCAGGGGGGTAGGAGTGAGACATTTGTTCCAGCTACCAGCATGTAGTCCCTTCCTCGATCTTGAGACGTCGGTTCCGCTGAGACTTGAAATTGTGCCCCTGGGCTCTGGCCAACATGGTTGAGTGCCCTACTTCACAAAATCCAAGCATTACCTATGATCCGTTCAAGTAGTCGCTTCCTCAAACCCGAGACCTTGGTTCCCCGGAAACATGCAATTGTGCACATGGGCTCTGGCCAACATGGCCAAGTGCTCGGCTTTACAAAATGCAGGCATGACCTACCAGACAATCTCAGTCTGCTCCATAGGGGACTTGGAACATTTTGAGAAATGAAAATCTACATTGAAAACCAAACACATGACACCAAGGATGGTGCCCATCACATGCCATTGCACACTCAGGAAACTAGGCAAAAAAGGGCAATTTGTGTGCGATTTGGTGAAAAAAACTCGGGGGGGGGGGATGTTTCTTCCTTTGAGAGGGGGTAGCTAGGGGGGCCATGTTTCTTCTTTCGAGACGGGGGGGGGCATTGGCATGGCGGGTCCATTGGCATGGGGGGTCCATTGGCATGGGGGGGGGGGGACTTTGTTGTCCTGCACACCTGAATAGCTGTCCTACATCCACCAGAACCATCAAAAACCCATTACCCTGGAAAAAGAAGGTGATGTGGAAATGACCCCAGGCCTGGTTCAAAATTTTTCAGCACCATATACTTTATGTGGCAGTCAATGAAGCTGACGAGCGTGGCCTGCATTGGATCGCAACATACCACTGGATCCAGATGTGGCACTGATCAGGGAAGCATTGTGGAAACCAGACACACAACAGAGCTGAAAGTGGTGGCCCCAGGCCTGCTTGAAAAAATTCAGCTCTGTGAAGTGCGCAATAATAATGTTTTCAAATAGACATGAATCCCATGCAACTGCAATTGGCTGAATGACAGAATGAATCACGGCACTTTGACCTGAGCGAAACATGCTGAAATCTCTGGCCCCACGCCTGCTTGAAAAAATTTCAGCACTGTGAACCTGGCTGGATCAATCTGCGTTGCAAAGCTCCCAGAAGTTGATCACTATGGCTGTCAAATGCTGCAGCAAAGCAGGGGCAGCTGGGTGGCACAATGCACTCCAGAAGAAATGAGCAGAAACAACCTGGCTGGATGTAGTCCCTTCCTCAAACCCGAGACCTTGGTTCCCCGGAAACATGCAATTGTGCACATGGGCTCTGGCCAACATGGCCAAGTGCTCGGCTTTACAAAATGCAGGCATGACCTACCAGACAATCTCAGTCTGCTCCATAGGGGACTTGGAACATTTTGAGAAATGAAAATCTACATTGAAAACCAAACACATGACACCAAGGATGGTGCCCATCACATGCCATTGCACACTCAGGAAACTAGGCAAAAAAGGGCAACGAAAAATTTTGGGTTGACCAAGTGACGGTCCCCCAGCCCCCCCCGGGGAACGACAAGGGGTGGGGAACGACAAGGGGGGGGGGGGGGGAGGAAAGGGGGGCAGGGGGGTAGGAGTGAGACATTTGTTCCAGCTACCAGCATGTAGTCCCTTCCTCGATCTTGAGACGTCGGTTCCGCTGAGACTTGAAATTGTGCCCCTGGGCTCTGGCCAACATGGTTGAGTGCCCTACTTCACAAAATCCAAGCATTACCTATGATCCGTTCAAGTAGTCCCTTCCTCAAACCCGAGACCTTGGTTCCCCGGAAACATGCAATTGTGCACATGGGCTCTGGCCAACATGGCCAAGTGCTCGGCTTTACAAAATGCAGGCATGACCTACCAGACAATCTCAGTCTGCTCCATAGGGGACTTGGAACATTTTGAGAAATGAAAATCTACATTGAAAACCAAACACATGACACCAAGGATGGTGCCCATCACATGCCATTGCACACTCAGGAAACTAGGCAAAAAAGGGCAATTTGTGTGCGATTTGGTGAAAAAAACTCGGGGGGGGGGGATGTTTCTTCCTTTGAGAGGGGGTAGCTAGGGGGGCCATGTTTCTTCTTTCGAGACGGGGGGGGGCATTGGCATGGCGGGTCCATTGGCATGGGGGGTCCATTGGCATGGGGGGGGGGGGGACTTTGTTGTCCTGCACACCTGAATAGCTGTCCTACATCCACCAGAACCATCAAAAACCCATTACCCTGGAAAAAGAAGGTGATGTGGAAATGACCCCAGGCCTGGTTCAAAATTTTTCAGCACCATATACTTTATGTGGCAGTCAATGAAGCTGACGAGCGTGGCCTGCATTGGATCGCAACATACCACTGGATCCAGATGTGGCACTGATCAGGGAAGCATTGTGGAAACCAGACACACAACAGAGCTGAAAGTGGTGGCCCCAGGCCTGCTTGAAAAAATTCAGCTCTGTGAAGTGCGCAATAATAATGTTTTCAAATAGACATGAATCCCATGCAACTGCAATTGGCTGAATGACAGAATGAATCACGGCACTTTGACCTGAGCGAAACATGCTGAAATCTCTGGCCCCACGCCTGCTTGAAAAAATTTCAGCACTGTGAACCTGGCTGGATCAATCTGCGTTGCAAAGCTCCCAGAAGTTGATCACTATGGCTGTCAAATGCTGCAGCAAAGCAGGGGCAGCTGGGTGGCACAATGCACTCCAGAAGAAATGAGCAGAAACAACCTGGCTGGATGTAGTCCCTTCCTCAAACCCGAGACCTTGGTTCCCCGGAAACATGCAATTGTGCACATGGGCTCTGGCCAACATGGCCAAGTGCTCGGCTTTACAAAATGCAGGCATGACCTACCAGACAATCTCAGTCTGCTCCATAGGGGACTTGGAACATTTTGAGAAATGAAAATCTACATTGAAAACCAAACACATGACACCAAGGATGGTGCCCATCACATGCCATTGCACACTCAGGAAACTAGGCAAAAAAGGGCAACGAAAAATTTTGGGTTGACCAAGTGACGGTCCCCCAGCCCCCCCCGGGGAACGACAAGGGGTGGGGAACGACAAGGGGGGGGGGGGGGGGAGGAAAGGGGGGCAGGGGGGTAGGAGTGAGACATTTGTTCCAGCTACCAGCATGTAGTCCCTTCCTCGATCTTGAGACGTCGGTTCCGCTGAGACTTGAAATTGTGCCCCTGGGCTCTGGCCAACATGGTTGAGTGCCCTACTTCACAAAATCCAAGCATTACCTATGATCCGTTCAAGTAGTCCCTTCCTCAAACCCGAGACCTTGGTTCCCCGGAAACATGCAATTGTGCACATGGGCTCTGGCCAACATGGCCAAGTGCTCGGCTTTACAAAATGCAGGCATGACCTACCAGACAATCTCAGTCTGCTCCATAGGGGACTTGGAACATTTTGAGAAATGAAAATCTACATTGAAAACCAAACACATGACACCAAGGATGGTGCCCATCACATGCCATTGCACACTCAGGAAACTAGGCAAAAAAGGGCAATTTGTGTGCGATTTGGTGAAAAAATCTCGGGGGGGGGGATGTTTCTTCCTTTGAGAGGGGGTAGCTAGGGGGGCCATGTTTCTTCTTTCGAGACGGGGGGGGGCATTGGCATGGCGGGTCCATTGGCATGGGGGGTCCATTGGCATGGGGGGGGGGGGGGGACTTTGTTGTCCTGCACACCTGAATAGCTGTCCTACATCCACCAGAACCATCAAAAACCCATTACCCTGGAAAAAGAAGGTGATGTGGAAATGACCCCAGGCCTGGTTCAAAATTTTTCAGCACCATATACTTTATGTGGCAGTCAATGAAGCTGACGAGCGTGGCCTGCATTGGATCGCAACATACCACTGGATCCAGATGTGGCACTGATCAGGGAAGCATTGTGGAAACCAGACACACAACAGAGCTGAAAGTGGTGGCCCCAGGCCTGCTTGAAAAAATTCAGCTCTGTGAAGTGCGCAATAATAATGTTTTCAAATAGACATGAATCCCATGCAACTGCAATTGGCTGAATGACAGAATGAATCACGGCACTTTGACCTGAGCGAAACATGCTGAAATCTCTGGCCCCACGCCTGCTTGAAAAAATTTCAGCACTGTGAACCTGGCTGGATCAATCTGCGTTGCAAAGCTCCCAGAAGTTGATCACTATGGCTGTCAAATGCTGCAGCAAAGCAGGGGCAGCTGGGTGGCACAATGCACTCCAGAAGAAATGAGCAGAAACAACCTGGCTGGATGTAGTCCCTTCCTCAAACCCGAGACCTTGGTTCCCCGGAAACATGCAATTGTGCACATGGGCTCTGGCCAACATGGCCAAGTGCTCGGCTTTACAAAATGCAGGCATGACCTACCAGACAATCTCAGTCTGCTCCATAGGGGACTTGGAACATTTTGAGAAATGAAAATCTACATTGAAAACCAAACACATGACACCAAGGATGGTGCCCATCACATGCCATTGCACACTCAGGAAACTAGGCAAAAAAGGGCAACGAAAAATTTTGGGTTGACCAAGTGACGGTCCCCCAGCCCCCCCCCGGGGAACGACAAGGGGTGGGGAACGACAAGGGGGGGGGGGGGGGGAGGAAAGGGGGGCAGGGGGGTAGGAGTGAGACATTTGTTCCAGCTACCAGCATGTAGTCCCTTCCTCGATCTTGAGACGTCGGTTCCGCTGAGACTTGAAATTGTGCCCCTGGGCTCTGGCCAACATGGTTGAGTGCCCTACTTCACAAAATCCAAGCATTACCTATGATCCGTTCAAGTAGTCCCTTCCTCAAACCCGAGACCTTGGTTCCCCGGAAACATGCAATTGTGCACATGGGCTCTGGCCAACATGGCCAAGTGCTCGGCTTTACAAAATGCAGGCATGACCTACCAGACAATCTCAGTCTGCTCCATAGGGGACTTGGAACATTTTGAGAAATGAAAATCTACATTGAAAACCAAACACATGACACCAAGGATGGTGCCCATCACATGCCATTGCACACTCAGGAAACTAGGCAAAAAAGGGCAACGAAAATTTTTGGGTTGACCAAGTGACGGTCCCCCAGCCCCCCCCGGGGAACGACAAGGGGTGGGGAACGACAAGGGGGGGGGGGGGGGGAGGAAAGGGGGGCAGGGGGGTAGGAGTGAGACATTTGTTCCAGCTACCAGCATGTAGTCCCTTCCTCGATCTTGAGACGTCGGTTCCGCTGAGACTTGAAATTGTGCCCCTGGGCTCTGGCCAACATGGTTGAGTGCCCTACTTCACAAAATCCAAGCATTACCTATGATCCGTTCAAGTAGTCCCTTCCTCAAACCCGAGACCTTGGTTCCCCGGAAACATGCAATTGTGCACATGGGCTCTGGCCAACATGGCCAAGTGCTCGGCTTTACAAAATGCAGGCATGACCTACCAGACAATCTCAGTCTGCTCCATAGGGGACTTGGAACATTTTGAGAAATGAAAATCTACATTGAAAACCAAACACATGACACCAAGGATGGTGCCCATCACATGCCATTGCACACTCAGGAAACTAGGCAAAAAAGGGCAATTTGTGTGCGATTTGGTGAAAAAATCTCGGGGGGGGGGATGTTTCTTCCTTTGAGAGGGGGTAGCTAGGGGGGCCATGTTTCTTCTTTCGAGACGGGGGGGGGGCATTGGCATGGCGGGTCCATTGGCATGGGGGGTCCATTGGCATGGGGGGGGGGGGGGACTTTGTTGTCCTGCACACCTGAATAGCTGTCCTACATCCACCAGAACCATCAAAAACCCATTACCCTGGAAAAAGAAGGTGATGTGGAAATGACCCCAGGCCTGGTTCAAAATTTTTCAGCACCATATACTTTATGTGGCAGTCAATGAAGCTGACGAGCGTGGCCTGCATTGGATCGCAACATACCACTGGATCCAGATGTGGCACTGATCAGGGAAGCATTGTGGAAACCAGACACACAACAGAGCTGAAAGTGGTGGCCCCAGGCCTGCTTGAAAAAATTCAGCTCTGTGAAGTGCGCAATAATAATGTTTTCAAATAGACATGAATCCCATGCAACTGCAATTGGCTGAATGACAGAATGAATCACGGCACTTTGACCTGAGCGAAACATGCTGAAATCTCTGGCCCCACGCCTGCTTGAAAAAATTTCAGCACTGTGAACCTGGCTGGATCAATCTGCGTTGCAAAGCTCCCAGAAGTTGATCACTATGGCTGTCAAATGCTGCAGCAAAGCAGGGGCAGCTGGGTGGCACAATGCACTCCAGAAGAAATGAGCAGAAACAACCTGGCTGGATGTAGTCCCTTCCTCAAACCCGAGACCTTGGTTCCCCGGAAACATGCAATTGTGCACATGGGCTCTGGCCAACATGGCCAAGTGCTCGGCTTTACAAAATGCAGGCATGACCTACCAGACAATCTCAGTCTGCTCCATAGGGGACTTGGAACATTTTGAGAAATGAAAATCTACATTGAAAACCAAACACATGACACCAAGGATGGTGCCCATCACATGCCATTGCACACTCAGGAAACTAGGCAAAAAAGGGCAACGAAAAATTTTGGGTTGACCAAGTGACGGTCCCCCAGCCCCCCCCGGGGAACGACAAGGGGTGGGGAACGACAAGGGGGGGGGGGGGGAGGAAAGGGGGGCAGGGGGGTAGGAGTGAGACATTTGTTCCAGCTACCAGCATGTAGTCCCTTCCTCGATCTTGAGACGTCGGTTCCGCTGAGACTTGAAATTGTGCCCCTGGGCTCTGGCCAACATGGTTGAGTGCCCTACTTCACAAAATCCAAGCATTACCTATGATCCGTTCAAGTAGTCCCTTCCTCAAACCCGAGACCTTGGTTCCCCGGAAACATGCAATTGTGCACATGGGCTCTGGCCAACATGGCCAAGTGCTCGGCTTTACAAAATGCAGGCATGACCTACCAGACAATCTCAGTCTGCTCCATAGGGGACTTGGAACATTTTGAGAAATGAAAATCTACATTGAAAACCAAACACATGACACCAAGGATGGTGCCCATCACATGCCATTGCACACTCAGGAAACTAGGCAAAAAAGGGCAACGAAAAATTTTGGGTTGACCAAGTGACGGTCCCCTAGCCCCCCCCGGGGAACGACAAGGGGTGGGGAACGACAAGGGGGGGGGGGGAGGAAAGGGGGGCAGGGGGGTAGGAGTGAGACATTTGTTCCAGCTACCAGCATGTAGTCCCTTCCTCGATCTTGAGACGTCGGTTCCGCTGAGACTTGAAATTGTGCCCCTGGGCTCTGGCCAACATGGTTGAGTGCCCTACTTCACAAAATCCAAGCATTACCTATGATCCGTTCAAGTAGTCCCTTCCTCAAACCCGAGACCTTGGTTCCCCGGAAACATGCAATTGTGCACATGGGCTCTGGCCAACATGGCCAAGTGCTCGGCTTTACAAAATGCAGGCATGACCTACCAGACAATCTCAGTCTGCTCCATAGGGGACTTGGAACATTTTGAGAAATGAAAATCTACATTGAAAACCAAACACATGACACCAAGGATGGTGCCCATCACATGCCATTGCACACTCAGGAAACTAGGCAAAAAAGGGCAATTTGTGTGCGATTTGGTGAAAAAATCTCGGGGGGGGGGGATGTTTCTTCCTTTGAGAGGGGGTAGCTAGGGGGGCCATGTTTCTTCTTTCGAGACGGGGGGGGGCATTGGCATGGCGGGTCCATTGGCATGGGGGGTCCATTGGCATGGGGGGGGGGGGGGACTTTGTTGTCCTGCACACCTGAATAGCTGTCCTACATCCACCAGAACCATCAAAAACCCATTACCCTGGAAAAAGAAGGTGATGTGGAAATGACCCCAGGCCTGGTTCAAAATTTTTCAGCACCATATACTTTATGTGGCAGTCAATGAAGCTGACGAGCGTGGCCTGCATTGGATCGCAACATACCACTGGATCCAGATGTGGCACTGATCAGGGAAGCATTGTGGAAACCAGACACACAACAGAGCTGAAGGTGGTGGCCCCAGGCCTGCTTGAAAAAATTCAGCTCTGTGAAGTGCGCAATAATAATGTTTTCAAATAGACATGAATCCCATGCAACTGCAATTGGCTGAATGACAGAATGAATCACGGCACTTTGACCTGAGCGAAACATGCTGAAATCTCTGGCCCCACGCCTGCTTGAAAAAATTTCAGCACTGTGAACCTGGCTGGATCAATCTGCGTTGCAAAGCTCCCAGAAGTTGATCACTATGGCTGTCAAATGCTGCAGCAAAGCAGGGGCAGCTGGGTGGCACAATGCACTCCAGAAGAAATGAGCAGAAACAACCTGGCTGGATGTAGTCCCTTCCTCAAACCCGAGACCTTGGTTCCCCGGAAACATGCAATTGTGCACATGGGCTCTGGCCAACATGGCCAAGTGCTCGGCTTTACAAAATGCAGGCATGACCTACCAGACAATCTCAGTCTGCTCCATAGGGGACTTGGAACATTTTGAGAAATGAAAATCTACATTGAAAACCAAACACATGACACCAAGGATGGTGCCCATCACATGCCATTGCACACTCAGGAAACTAGGCAAAAAAGGGCAACGAAAAATTTTGGGTTGACCAAGTGACGGTCCCCCAGCCCCCCCCGGGGAACGACAAGGGGTGGGGAACGACAAGGGGGGGGGGGGGGGGAGGAAAGGGGGGCAGGGGGGTAGGAGTGAGACATTTGTTCCAGCTACCAGCATGTAGTCCCTTCCTCGATCTTGAGACGTCGGTTCCGCTGAGACTTGAAATTGTGCCCCTGGGCTCTGGCCAACATGGTTGAGTGCCCTACTTCACAAAATCCAAGCATTACCTATGATCCGTTCAAGTAGTCCCTTCCTCAAACCCGAGACCTTGGTTCCCCGGAAACATGCAATTGTGCACATGGGCTCTGGCCAACATGGCCAAGTGCTCGGCTTTACAAAATGCAGGCATGACCTACCAGACAATCTCAGTCTGCTCCATAGGGGACTTGGAACATTTTGAGAAATGAAAATCTACATTGAAAACCAAACACATGACACCAAGGATGGTGCCCATCACATGCCATTGCACACTCAGGAAACTAGGCAAAAAAGGGCAATTTGTGTGCGATTTGGTGAAAAAATCTCGGGGGGGGGGATGTTTCTTCCTTTGAGAGGGGGTAGCTAGGGGGGCCATGTTTCTTCTTTCGAGACGGGGGGGGGGCATTGGCATGGCGGGTCCATTGGCATGGGGGGTCCATTGGCATGGGGGGGGGGGGACTTTGTTGTCCTGCACACCTGAATAGCTGTCCTACATCCACCAGAACCATCAAAAACCCATTACCCTGGAAAAAGAAGGTGATGTGGAAATGACCCCAGGCCTGGTTCAAAATTTTTCAGCACCATATACTTTATGTGGCAGTCAATGAAGCTGACGAGCGTGGCCTGCATTGGATCGCAACATACCACTGGATCCAGATGTGGCACTGATCAGGGAAGCATTGTGGAAACCAGACACACAACAGAGCTGAAAGTGGTGGCCCCAGGCCTGCTTGAAAAAATTCAGCTCTGTGAAGTGCGCAATAATAATGTTTTCAAATAGACATGAATCCCATGCAACTGCAATTGGCTGAATGACAGAATGAATCACGGCACTTTGACCTGAGCGAAACATGCTGAAATCTCTGGCCCCACGCCTGCTTGAAAAAATTTCAGCACTGTGAACCTGGCTGGATCAATCTGCGTTGCAAAGCTCCCAGAAGTTGATCACTATGGCTGTCAAATGCTGCAGCAAAGCAGGGGCAGCTGGGTGGCACAATGCACTCCAGAAGAAATGAGCAGAAACAACCTGGCTGGATGTAGTCCCTTCCTCAAACCCGAGACCTTGGTTCCCCGGAAACATGCAATTGTGCACATGGGCTCTGGCCAACATGGCCAAGTGCTCGGCTTTACAAAATGCAGGCATGACCTACCAGACAATCTCAGTCTGCTCCATAGGGGACTTGGAACATTTTGAGAAATGAAAATCTACATTGAAAACCAAACACATGACACCAAGGATGGTGCCCATCACATGCCATTGCACACTCAGGAAACTAGGCAAAAAAGGGCAACGAAAAATTTTGGGTTGACCAAGTGACGGTCCCCCAGCCCCCCCCCGGGGAACGACAAGGGGTGGGGAACGACAAGGGGGGGGGGGGGGGAGGAAAGGGGGGCAGGGGGGTAGGAGTGAGACATTTGTTCCAGCTACCAGCATGTAGTCCCTTCCTCGATCTTGAGACGTCGGTTCCGCTGAGACTTGAAATTGTGCCCCTGGGCTCTGGCCAACATGGTTGAGTGCCCTACTTCACAAAATCCAAGCATTACCTATGATCCGTTCAAATGACCTCTCTGCATAGGTCCCCCGGCGAAGGGAAACCCCTGTTCTCTGAGCAGATGAAATTGTGCACCTGGGCTCTGGCGTGCCAAACTGGGCCAGCGAGACTTTCCCTGCTGTAGTTTTTGCAGGTCTCCAGGATTATCACTTTGGTCTTGTCGTTGGGCAGGTTCGGGGGAGGGGTCACCTACTCCCTCCCCACTTAAGTGCTCGGCTTTACAAAATGCAGGCATGACCTACCAGACAATCTCAGTCTCACTCAGTCTCACTCATTCCTCCGTCTACGTGGCCGCCACCATTTCTGTAGTCGGCAGGTCAAGTGCAGCTGAGGGGCTGGGTTTTGAGAAGCTTTTCATTGACCGGAAAGATCTTCTGTGTACCTTAGGCGCGTGCCATACACTGTTCACTTTTTTATCTGCGCTCTACGTTTTTTGTCTTGCAAATTATCCTGACCAAACGATCGTTGTCGGTGCAGTTCTGCTCTTCGGTCCAAGAAGGGGGGCAGCACCTCAGATGGACTGTCGAACATGTGAACATGGAACGTCGATAGTCTCCCACTCAAGGTAACGGGGACGGAGCTGTATCATAACGGAACGGGTACTTCCACTTACTGCCACAATACTCCTGACCATGACAGTTTATCTTGTAGTGGCAATTTGTGTGCAGTCCTAGCTTACCCATCGTGATGGGCTGCAGCTGATGATATGGCGCCCGAATGGCACCCCAGCAGACCTGCGCCTCCATTGCAGCAAACGGCGTTAGGCAAAGAGCATCGGGGTAGACTACCATGCTGGCTGGTAGCGACCCCATTGCAGCTTGAAACATGGGCGGCAGGTACTCACCTTTGTCGCGGACATGCCATCCACCGTGGTCTGTCACACAGCCTGATGAGGCCTTCTTGAGGATGAGGTGGACATACATGCGGCGAATAGATGGTGGCAGCTCTGCATAGGCTGACATTGAGAGCACGATATCATACTTGTCCGCCGGCCGGACGCTCGGTAGCTTCCGGTCGTGAGATGTGCAGGGGGCTGCGTCCAGATAGCGAACCTTGCGAGCAACATCAGCAGGCAACGCTGCAACCAGGAAGCGGTGCGCAAGGTTTAGGACCTCAGGCAAGTCCACAAGGGTGTAGGTGGCAATTTCCGGATGCAGACTGAGGAACACCGCTGCAAAGCCACCGTAGCCAACACCAATTTCGATGATGTCTTTATTGACCACCGTTGAGTTCCCCAAAATGTGCTCCACCTCGGCTGCCTTTGCCGCATACCGCAGGAGTGTGCCACTCACCTGATGCGTGCCAGAGGGAAGGACAAGCGGGGATATCTTTGACGGGCGGCTGATGAGGTCAATCTTCATGAGATGTGGTGCCGCGCGCTCCAAAAACGAAGTCATGCCTACAGTAGCAAGTGCATCAGCAACACTCTTGACATAATCGTCTTGGTTTTTGTCAAACTCGAGTCCTGCAGTCAGCTCAATGCCCGCAAACCTTTTGATGTACATTTCTTTCCGGAAGTTGTCGAACAAAGTGGCGTTTTGCGAAGCCTGTAATGCAAATCTTGTGTACTCGCGACCGTCAGTTGCGGACCCCGTGCGCAATGACGCGCGGTATTGCATGAACGCCATTGGATCAGGTGGCCGCAGCTGCGGGATGCTAGTGCCGTCAACCCCTTGAGGGCACCGCCTGCCTCTATGCACGTGAGTTGCTCCACCCCCGTCAGCAAACAGAAGCACAGTACACAACGTCAGAAATGTCAAAACGCGCATAGCCATGACTGTAGAATGAGAGGCAAAGAAGAGTTTGTGTGCTACCCTTGAGCAACAAGTAGGTGCCACGGGCAAGAAAGGATAAGGCCTGTCCTTTGCCCAGTGTGTCTTCCTAAAGGAGGTGCAGGAGGTGCTAGTCCGGCACCACCGCCCCACCCGGCACCTGAACCGGCCCCAATGGATACTCCCTAAACCAAAGCACCCACATCTTGATGCAGTGGAGCTGGCAACGAAGGCAAAAGTGTCTCAACTGCCAGACCCAGCAAGCTTGCCCAATACTAATGTGGGCAAGATATTCGAAGCCCTTATTGTGGTCATCTAGACGATGGAGACAACTGTGAGCGACGAGAATGAGATGAAGGGGAAGACGGACAGGCCGAAGAGAGGTCAGTGAAATCTTTCTTTGGAGGAAACAACCATATCCGCAACAGTTTGGACGCCGGCGGAACCGTTTTAGGCGCCCTGCAAGTTTAAAGGTTGTTGACCGTGTGTTGGTACACCACTCCTGATTGCCCACATGGACCCGCACTTGTTTGCGGGACCCCTATTTGGGGCCCTATTATTGGTGCCCAAGCACAAGGATGTTAAAGTTTTGCAAATTGCGACATTGTTGTGATTGTTGCGCTCATATCCCCTTTGCATACACGTGCCTTGCTGAACACATTTAACAGATGTATTGCTGATGCTCACCGGGGGCACCTAGCGGAAAGTTCAGAGATTTGCTGTGAGAGTGCTTCTCCGTGGACTCACAGAACACTTGTGAGCGTGAGTAGCTGCATCGCTTCTCAAGTTTTTTTACAATGTTCTGGGCCCGGGTGCCACCCCATGTAACAAGATACATACAAGGAGCGAGGGGATTAGCACGGGTCATGCATTGCGAGGTGGACCCCATGGCGTCTCACCCTTGACCTGTTTTGGTTTTTTTCCTGGCTGGCATGATTTTGGGTAAGGGTGTGCGCCGTTGCATGCGTGTCCCTGGCGTTTGTTGGACTGCTGGCGGGGGGGGGGGGGGGGCTGAATTCTTAGTGGTTTGCTCCGGTTGCCGTGTGTTAAGGTTGGTGGTGGTGAGCGTTTTTTGACTTGAAGGGGCATGGGGTCTGGTGGTGAGTAAGGGTGTTCTCGCGGCCTACTCCGTGATGCTGGTGTGTGAGAAGTGCTGTAAAGTGAATTAGATACGCGAAAATGGCTTATGCTCCTGGGGATTGTTGGCGCAACTGACGGTGTGTTACCGTGAAGCCACTCGACGCTGGTTGAAATGGCTTCAGTTATTTTTGAACGGCGCGAGCTAAGTAGTTGCGACCAGTGGTCAGGTGAGGGAGACAGGGAAGATTTAAGGGCAGAGCGCAAGGAGCCAGGAAGTTGCTGTCGCATGGCGTTGCACTGCGTGCTAAAAGCATTTGCAGCAATGACGAAGAGATTTACAAAAATACCGGGTGAGTAACCAAAATCATGCAGGCTGGAATTATGTTTCAATGAACAAGGAAATTCGGTTATTGTACATCAACCATTGCTACTCCAAATTATCTGGTAGTACAGAATACCGCCATAGTAACCCGGTCTCAGCAAGGGTGTCGTCCTATATGCCGCCTTCGTGATCCTACCATGCCAAAGGAAGTGTCCTCTCAGAAGTAGTACATGCGACCACGGACCTAGACGGGTAAACAGAGCCCTGGCGGGTATTCGGAAGACATCCCCGCTGCTGACGGTACAAGGCGTGGGACCATGAGTGCCCTTTTGTTGCCGCCCATTTGAGCCCTGCTTCCTAAGGAGCTTCGTTTTCCGACGTACTTATAAAAACTGATTTGACCCGCGGGTCGCTGACGGGGAGAAGCAATGAGCTGGAGGTAGACTTAATATACAGACGCCTTGCTTTACGTTATATGTTTTTTGTATGCACTCGCTAGCTAGGTGACCCATATGCCTAATGGATGTGACTGTGTTGGGCTGTAGCTGTGAGTTTGAGTGCGTATTGATGGGCGGCCGTGGGCTGCAACCCAGTTACAGCTACCGGCGAGCCGCCTTCTGTAGTGTGTGTGCACCCAATATTCTTTGGATAATTGCAGTTGACATATCGAGCAGATCGCGCGCACAGTGACACAATGACGCATTCGTGCGCAAACATAAAGATTTGAAAGTTTCGCAGATTGTGACATTGTTGTGATCTTTGTCCTCATATTCCCTTTACATACACGGGCCTTGCTGATCACATTGAACACATGTATTGCTAATGTTCACCGGTGGCAACCACCGGAAAGTTGAGAGATTTGCTGTGAGGGTGCTTCTTGGTGGACTCACTGGACACCCGTGAACGTGAGTAACTCTATCGGTTCTCAAGTTGCTGTCCCATGGCGTTGCAGTACCTACTAAAATGGTTTGCGGCAATAATGAACAGATTTGCAAAAATACCGCATGAGCAGCCAAAATTATACAGGCTGGGATTCGGTTTCAATGAACAAGGAAAGAAATTCAGGGAACCAGGATCGACGTTAGGATCTATCCAATGCAGCCCCCGTACGGGTCGGGAACCGAAGTTTGCCCCTAAATGTTGAGGCACTGCCACTGTTCTGAGGACATAGCACGGGTTGCGTAACGTCTGAGTGACACAAAGGTCAAGGAAGCTGACCTAGGAACGTTCCATCCCGTGACAAAGCGGAGCAGCTAGAGGAGATGACTACCGATGAGAATGCAATCGTTGGCTACTATGTTGTGGCACTCATTGCTCGCCATGTGTATAAAACAAGCTGGAAATCTCTAACCTTGTGGGGCGGCTAGGAAGGTCATTGGGTGGCATGCAACCGAGGTTTTGGTAGACTCTGACACGTAGCATGCCATTTTGGTCAAAAATGAGTCCACCAACTTTTTCCGCTGTTGCCAGCCCTTCTTTACCAATTTGGAAGAAAGGTTTGCCGTTATTGTGTATGGTCCCCAAGGCGGAGAGGAAGCGAAATGGCTCCATGACTTGTGCTTATTGGGTTGCCCATGTAGGCAGAGACTAGTGCGGCAACGAAGAAGTCCCAAAATCGGGCAGGCGGCGTCCATACTAGTCCATCACACCAAATTTTGCCAAAAAACACCCGTTGATTTGCAAATGCGGGCTACATTCTTTTAATGCCTCGACACATCACCTGCCACTGCATTTTAGAATATAATTTTTTGGTTCAGAGGTGGGTCTTCACCACCCACGTACTTCGAACCTTGCAAATTTGGACAGTTGTCCAATCACAAAATGTGAAAAGTCTTTTGGACTTTGAGGCGAATGGGGACATTTTTGAAAAACCACATTGCCCGCAGCATGGTTGGTATTCAAGGCCCGGGTACCGTCGTATGTGCGGAAAGTGTCGTAGACCGCTTAAACAGACCATTAATGCATTACGCTATGGATGGTGCAAGTGTTGAGTCTTGTCCGTGTGGTAATGAAATGACAAGAGACAACATTTTGTTTGCGCTGGCGATTGAGGTGTGGAGGTGGGCAACCAATTAAGAGAATAGGTATGCCACTAAAGAAAGCGACAGAAGACAACGACGCAATAAAGGTGATTGAGGCCGAAAGAAGCCCAAGGGGAAGTCCAACAAAAGTAACATTTCTAAGATCGGTTAGATTCCTCGTACAAAGGGGCATCTTAGTCAAGTAAAGCAACCGTTTGTCGTCAAAAACGGTCATAAACACCATGCTAATGCGGAGGCAACATGGGAGAGATACACACCACAAACCTATCATTGCGATCTTTGGGCGCAGTAGAGCAAAGAGATGGACGGTCATCGTGGACACAGAAGGATGGAGCCCAACAGTGGGTAAGAGAAATGTTGCCTCCCATACGTGACTAGGGTGCTAGTTTAGAGAATGATATCAAGAAAATAAGTTTCGGAAACTTTGAATTCTTAGCTGTCCAACATGAAAAACTACATAAGCAGGTTGTGCACCAATCCTTTGGGAACCCCCCCCCCCCCTTCGCCCCCGCACCGCATGCCCAAATAAGGTGAAAAGCCCATAAATGCTGCCAAAAACATGCCTTACATAGGTTGGATGGTCAGTTTCTGAATTGAGGAGTGGACAAGAGATTCAAATCTAAAGCACAACACCGGGTGGCCGCAAAACGCTTAGGTGTCGTTGTCGCCAACACGGTCATGGTATGAGAGCTAGCAAGTGCGTGGGAGTGCGAATCACGGCATAAAGATTACATAATCCACCGACCAGGGCCAATCTTCCGACCCAAATTCCGCCAAGGCCAATGCTATGTCTATGAACAGTGCTGCAAGACATGACACCTACCATGTATCACGTACTAGCGATTTTGGTCGGCCATGTTTCGCAGTCTGCGAATTTTTGTCAACCAATTGAAAACCCATGAAGACTTTAGTTGTTGCTCGTTGACGCAATGAATACTTTTCCGTTTTTATAACATTTTGCGCAAAAAGTTTTTTTGGATTTTTTCCCATCTAGTCCTAAGCCGAGGCCCCCTTTCTGCAGATTCCAAGTCTAAATTTCAAATGCAAACTCTGACGGCTCTTACATCAAAATTGGTGCTTGGATCTGTCTATGCTCCGAATGCCGTCCCCTTTTCCTAGGAAGCGATGTTGTACATTGCTGGCTGCGGTTACGATGACAACCAGGTTATACCGCCACCGTCCATACAAAAGACACCAAGAGCAAATCAATAAATTGTGGTAATTGTTTGTGGCACACAAGCGGACGGCACAAGATTTGTTCTATTGTTTGTCCCAAAACGATCCGTTGATAGCAAGCAATTTCAAACTATACAAACATCTCACACTCACTATTTTAAGTTTGGCCGAATGCACTGTTTGGATTGCTTTGTTATGTCCTAGTCGTGTTGGGAAACTACCTTGGTGTGGTTTTATGTTTCCGAAAGACGGTTTTATGCCCCTTAAAGAGGTTAATGAAACCCGCCAGGGTGGCTCTACGGGTGGTTTTATCACCCTTTTGGGGGTGGTTTTATCGCCATGACTAGGCATAAAACCCCCATTCGAGGAGACGCTCAGGGTGGGAAACTGTTGACAGAAGGTGGCAGCAGGAGCATAATGATGATGATACAGGTGCCATCCATCATCGGACCAGGAAAAGTTTAATGGACCATGCTTCAAAGTACCACAAACAGCTAAAGGCCCAGGAACTAGATGCAAAACAGGAGGCAGAACAACAACAACAACAACAACAACAACAACAACAACAACAACAACAACAACAACAAAACAACAACAATAACAACAACAACAACAATAACAACAACAACAACAACAACAACCTTCCCTGGATGTGGCATCCTCCTCTTCCGGGGTACCACCCCAGCAACAGCAACAAGAACAACAACAACAACATCGACAACAACTACTACAACTACAAATACTTATGCAGCAAAATCAACAACTACGACAACATCTTCAACAACAACAACAACATCTTCAACAACAACAACAACAACAACAACAACAGCAACTCCAACAACAACTGCAAAACCACCTGCAACAGCTACAACAACAACAACAACTATAACTACAACAACATAAACAACATCAAATGTTGTATCATACTCTAATCACACAACCACCTCCAACACAACAACCCATAGCTGCACATCCACACACTCAAACCACACAACCCCAACAGTTCACTCAACATCAATCTCCATTTCCAACCTTGCCTGGGTCACAATATTTCAACCCTTGAATCTGGTCATGAAGCAAAAATGTATGTATAACCATTCCAACACAAGTTGCATGATACAGAGACTATCCTTTGACCCTTCCGAGAATTTGAGTTCATCAATTTGTCAAGTTGTTCATGTTGCTTGCATGCCTTATGTTGTCTTTGCCTCAGTGGGTCAGCATTTGGGGGGTGGCATTCCCTCAGGGTATGGGAACTTTGAACCCCAGGGCGGGTTGGCTCTGAGGCGGGAGTGCAATACTTCTATGGAACCTAGATTCTTGATCATGGCAGATTTGCGCATTGCAGTTCAGAGGACTCTGAAGCCGGAAACCAGAGAAGACACATGCAGAAACACGCGACAAAAACATGCAAAAGACACTGGGATAGTTTTCACAGCAATTGCAAATGCTGTGCCACATAGAAGTGGGTGCATGCCATTGCACTCAAGACGATTGCCAGATGAAATGATCAGAATCAGAGTTCGAGGAAGAGCTCACTGATATGATGAAAATGCCCCCCCCCCCCCGTGTCCAGGAACTGGCAATGTTCAACCGCGGAACCAGGGGTTGGTTCTTGCGCATGACCGTGGGCAGCCCCGTACCGCGGGAAAAAAATTTTCCGGCGCGTTGCGCCGCGGCATGCACACCCTCTCCTTTCCCACACTGAACCACATTAACAAATGAACACCAAAGAACTGAATCTCAGCTGACTGGGCTGTAGTGTGCCTTCCAACGTGCATGGAAGGATCTAATGTTCAACTGTGTTTGACTGACTTTTGTTTGTTTCCTTGTCAGGGGCTGATTGCTTCGGGGAAGGGGTCGAGAGCAGGGGGGAGGGGTTTAAGGGGTATGTGCGACTGTGACTGACTGATAGGGTCCCCCCTGATGGGGGGACCCGTAGCAACACACATGAAATGTTGTCCTGCACACCTGAATAGCTGTCCCACATCCACCAGAACCATGAAAAACCCATTACCCTGGTAAAAAAAGGTGATGTGGAAATTCGACCGCGGAACCAGGGGGCGGTTCTTGCGCAAGGTGGTTCTTGGACACGGGGGGGGGGGGTACCAAAATTCTTTTCAAACCACTGCCACAAAAATATTCAATTGGAGGAGAGAAACATTGTCGCCCGGGATGTGAGAACAACTCTTTGTAGGTTCACAACACTCTGATTCTACCCTCCCCCCCCCCCTGCACAAACACCAGGAAAGTCAGAAAAACGACAGTCAGACCGGGTCCCGGTGATTGGACAAGGCAGTGCTTGCGTGCGACGCGCGGTACCAGCCAAGCCAGGAGTAATGACATTAGTCATGGCTGAAAATCACATCAAAACAAACAGCAGTGGGTTGCAGTAGCAAGCATAATGTTGTTATGAGCACGAGGACTCATCCCAAACATGAAACAGCCCCTGTTTCCCCCTACACTCAGCACACAATCACGTTCTGTTAAGTTTCTGAGCATAAAAACTGTGGTCAGAAAAAAGACGGTCAGACCGGGTCCCAGTGCTTAGACAAGGCAGTGCTTCCGCAGGGGGGGGGGGGTACTTAGGGCATACGCATGTGCGCCATGCAAGTGCTCCGACAGTGGTCCAATCCATGTCAGGTCTCATCCAACATACGGTGCTTCACTGTAGAGAAACAGCCGATTGGGATCAACGTGTCTGGCATCTGCACATGCAGTGGGGAACTGCCACATTCCACGGAGGTCCCTGTGGTAGACAGAAGAACTGAAAATGCACTAGTTGGGTTCACCAGACTTTGCCTTGCAGACTGCTGAGGAGAGAGGCCTGGACTCATGGGTGGGGACCCTCCTCCTTCCATGGCTTTAATTCAAGCCACACCCCTCCCCCCCATTCTCTCCTCTCCTTGAGGGTGCTGAAATGCACCGCGCACTGCACCGCGCGCACCGCGCGCGTCAGAGGATGCAACGCTTTTGTGCAATGTACACCCTTTCGGAAGGTAGGCAGGCACGCGGAGAAAATACATTGAAATGGGAAACTTTTGTGCATGCATCATCACTACCTTCCCCCCCCCATGTCCATCCCCCCCCAAGGGACGACGGTTCCCCCCCACCCCGGGGGGAACCGTCACCAAGTGACGGTTCCCCCCCTGGGGGGGGAACCGTACACCACTCCCGACCAGCCAATTCTAGTATAACCCAACTAAAAATTTTCTTCAGCGGCAGGCAGGCACGCGGAGAAAATACATTGAAATGGGAAACTTTTGTGCATGCATCATCACTACTTCCCCCCAGATAATGCCCCCAAAGTGTTTTTTACCCATGCAAACCAATAGCACCATTGCATACAGTGCACACTGGCCACCTTTCAGCAACTTTTAGTGTGGGCATATATTGTGCGCGCCGGGCTGACGCCGCACCGCGCACTGCACTGCGCGGTCAGCACCCTCCTGGCCTTTTGATCCACACAGACCCGCAGGGGTACATTTGTTGTCCTGTATATAACACAACCACTGGGGCTGTACCACCTTCAAACCGCCGGGCATTGCTCTCCATGGCCCACAAACAAGGCAAACAAAGCAGGGCTTAGCCACAGGGGTGGGCAGCAGAGTGAAATTTGGGACCAATACCAAACGGGCACGCCCCCACCCCCCCCCCCCCCCCGTGTCCAGCAAACAATAACATCCTCAAAAAATACGGTCCGAACAGGAGTGTTCGTTGGACAAAGCGTTCAATGGACAAGGGGGGGGGGCAAGAGGCCCCTTTTGCGGATGGCGATTCATGTGTACAGTTGGCCTGGCCACACCCATCAACAACAACAACAATTTACAACAACAACAACACACGTGCAACTTCAACAGGTCCCAGTGGGGCAGGAGCCGGAGGGACCTCCACCGCGTGCACCATCCCAATCACAACCCCATCGCAAAAGTCAGCAACTGAGCCCTGGCTGCCCACCTGCACGCCACCACAGTCCGTGCAGGACCAGGGAGTGGTCCGATATAGGCATGCGGATGACGTCATAGTTGGTCCAAGGCACGTTGTGTATTTGCTGTCGGATGAGTATATGGCGTCCAGGCGTCATGGCCAGCCGTGTCGTGGGAGCTAACAGGAAATGAGCGTAAACTAAACATTGCGTCTGCAACAGAAGGTAATACCGGGGCACCGTGCATGGAAATTTGTCGTTTCTGCACACTTTTGCGTGGCCTTTTGCCATTCCCAAAGCCTGGGCCTGAAAAATGATTGAAAAATTTGGATTTTTTGAATTTTTGTTTTTGTGCACCAACACACTGTGCCCACAGCAAATCCTTCGGATTTGGCCGGTGCGCAAACAAAACCTTGCAAATGCCAACCCAAGTGCAAGCATGGCTGAAAGCCATGAAATGATGGTCAGACGGGAATCCTGTGGTCAGACGAGGCCGTGCTAAGCGTGACCCAGAGGCAGGCATTGTTAAGGGTTTGGGGTGCACCTGCAGCAACGTTCACTGACGACCACATGGAAACAGATTTGAGTCGGGTGTGTCTCCAGGAGAATGCTGCCATGTGCGGCTGCCACGCAAGGAACTGCAGTGGGCGTTGCGGGATGTGAGGAGATCCCTGCAAACACTCTGAAATGCAATGCAGCCCCTTGGGAGTCAACAAGCCAATTGCGTGATATGGGCCAAAGCTCAGCAAAGTGACCCCCTGCCTCCCCTTGCGCAAAGAAGGGCACATGCAGGAAAACGACGGTAACATGGGGCAGCCGTGCTTGGACAAGGCATTGCTTGTGCGTGCCCCATGGTACGGCAAACTGCGTCCGTCAGAGCCACGCCAGGAATGGCAACACTATACCCCCCCCCCCTTTTCCTAGCTATGCAAAAGTCCCAAATTAATATCGTCCCTACGCCTACTGTAGCTTGCACACGGGCGTAGCTTGCGCGCGACACATACAACTACCGACACACACGTGAGTGAGCATATGGTGCAAGAAAGGGGGATACGGTGCACAAATATCCCCAAAGTCAGAGCCCTGTGGGTTCAACTGGGCAAACACTCACAACAAATGTGCCCATGACCCTATGTAACTGGCGAATTTGTCACCAAACCCATGTCTTATGTGGCTGCACTACATTTGCTATCGAATGAAATTAGGTATCAAATTAATACGGTCCCTACGCCTACTGTAGCTGGGACAAGGGCGTGGCTAGGACAAAGGGGGGGGGGGTACTTGGCTGAAAATCATATCCAAACAAACAGCATCAGGTTGCAGTGCCACGCCGCGTGTTGTTATGGGCAGCGAGCAACGCCACAGGCATGACCCTGCCCCTCCTTCCCTCTACAAACAGCACACAGACGCCATGTAAAATTCTTGGCCACAGAAACTGTGGTCAGACAACCGACGCCAACTGTCACACAACCGCCGCCGCCGCAGTGTGAGGCAGAAGGATACGGTTGGGACGGCAACTGGAAGCCTCCAGCCCCCCCCCCCCTCTTCCACCTGCAATGAACAGTCATCAATGCTCATCACAAAGATCCATTTTCTGCGGATAGCCCTGCACCGGCACCTGCTCATCCCCCCCCCCCTCCGCAGTACAAGCCTCCCCTTCCAGATGCATTGGCAGGGAAGTCACCTCCGAGGCGGCCCTAGAAGCGGTAAGACAGGTGGTTGGAGGAGGTGCCAAAGCGGTCGGGGGCGGTTACCGTCGGCGACAAATGCCATTGAAGCCCAGGGTTTCAGTTCGACTCCGTGCGCGTTTGGAGTCACACTTTTTGATTGTGGGATTCACACGTGTTCACACATTTGTAACATGGGATTCACATGAACTCACACACAACCTCACAGGTTCACATGCACAAACATTTGTGCTGGATTGGAAGAGGCACACACATAAGGGGCACACAACACGACAACAAACTGCAACATGGGCACACACAGCAGGACATAAATGGGACGGTCATCACATGTGTGCACACTTGTCATTTGTGGGATTCACATGTGTTCACACTTTTTGTCTGTGGGATGCAAAGGATTCACAAACACAAAAAAGTGGGATGGGCATTAACTGAAAGTCTGTTGAAGCCGGCACTTGCCGTCAGGAAGACGTAGCTGGGCACAGGCTGGGCGCCCTGATCTGTGAGCCCCTCTGGCCACCCCTCATCTGAGCCCCGATGCCTTGGGGAATCCCCCGCCCCACCACGGGCGCAAGCACAGCCTCTCTTGCTCCCCAACGACTTTCCCAACCATGGCCAACCGGTTTCACAGGCATTCACAGCACTGCCCTGTGCGGGTGCCGCCCGCGCACCGCGCAGACTACGTCCTTCCAGTACCCCGGGCGGTAGGCCGCGGTGCAGAACATACAGGAGGTGAAAAGTTTGCCAGGGGACAATTTCGATTGGGATAATTTCGGAAGGGGGGAATTTCGCCATCTCCAGGAATCCTGAAGCTTGCTGGTATTTCCTGGTGGGCTCCGGATCCACCTGCATCTGAATTCGCAGTGAAATTGTTGGTCACAGGCTGCGAAAAGTTCGCTGGGGGTGAATTTTAGCCACTTTTCTTAAGGGCGAAAATTTCCCCTCCCGGAATTATCCCCCCTCCTATGGCCCCAGGTCTTGAAACAGAGTGACGTGGGGACTTGCAGCGCCACACGTGCATTGGGGCTAATGGACGCTGCCGTACGTGCGTGTCCTGCACAGCCGAAGGATTCTCCCGCGTTGTGGTGTGTTGTGCGGCGGCGACCTCTGAACCCTCCCAATGTGTGCGGTCCACCATCTGCTTCGAACCACGCTCCGCCATGGGATGTGGCAATCCACTGGGGATCAATGGGCAGTACGATCGACTGCACGTCCCCGCCATAGACACTTTCAGCCATTAGTTCGGTGGTTCTTGCACAGCATATGTGTCCCCTTCCTGTCCTCTATCCACTGGGGGGGGGGGGGATCTGACAGACACAACCCCCCAGGCCAAACCACCCATCCGCCCAAGACCAAAAAATTTTCCTCGAGGGAAAAATGAAATTGGATAGAGATCCAAAAATGAGAGGCCCGTTTGAGGTACGCAAACTGTTTTGCCCTCATACCCACCCTCCCATCCACCAAAAGCCACTCAGTAATACCTGCCCCCCCCCCCCTCCCCCCCCCCGCACCATCAGAACTCAGGCGGAACGTGCTGCTTCCCGTGTGTGACTCAGTAGGACCCTGCTCCATCCGATGATGTCAGAGCGGGCAGATGCTACTGGCGAGTGTGCGTGGGTCCCTATGGGTGCGAGAGTACCTGTATTGTCACCAAACGATCACCAAAACCATCCCAGGGGCGACAAGAGGAAAAAGTGGATTTTTCAAAAATTCTTTTGCCGACAGTCGGCACGTCTACCTCGCAGAGAATCTGCCACGAGCAATGAACCTCCAAGTGGTGGATTTTGCAATCATCCATCAAACCCATCAGCATTATGGCACCCAATTGTTTTATATATACTCCCATTGGCACCAAACAATCACCCACACCCATCCCAGGGGCGACAAGAGGTTCTGGGAAAAAGGCAAATGCGGGCCTGAAAACGGCTAAGTCCTCATCAGTAGGGCCCCTTAGGAAGGCCAATCTTGGAAAGTCAGAGATAGCACCCCCTGCCATTGGTTAGGATGTCCATTACGAATTAAAAAGTGGAGCGGGATCTGGGGCGCAAAATGGGATGCAGCTGGGCAGATCGCTTTTCAATCAGAATAAAACAAATTGGGTCGCTTAGTGGCCAGCCACTATTTGTGGCCAGCGACAATTTAGGCACATCATTGGATGGCGACTGAGGGGCAGCCAATGGCGGTTGGAGGGTTATTGACGGTGGATGAGGAGGAACCGGCCACGAAAGGGTGACGGCGGTTGATGTGTAACCGACGGCGGCTGGAGGGTAACCAACAGCGGCGGCGGCGTAACCGACGGCGGTTGGAGATCAAAGTTTTTGAGAAAAAAAAAGGTTGCCAGCTAAAACACGCCTTGACATCTTCAAAAGCACAGGATAACGCTGAGGAGGCATGACGTGGGCGCGCCCGCCGGCCGGGCACCTGGCGGCCGCGCCGTCAGGTCACCGGCAGCCACTTGGCGTCATCGTGCAGGTACTGATGCGGGTAGTCGGGCCGGTGCTGCAGCAGCCGCCCGGCCTCCTCGAACACCGCCACCACTTTGCCGTACGGGTCGTGGCGCTGGGCCAGCTCCGCGTACCGCTGGGCCGTGGCCCCTTTGGTGGGGGCGTCGGGGCTGCCCATCGCGGCCGGGGGCCCGGCAGGGGCGCCGGGCAGCCCCGGCCGCGGCGGCCCCGCATCGGGGGGCGGGTGGTCCCGGAGCCCCGGGTCGGCCCCGAGGCACAGGAGCATGTACGTGATCTGGGCCGAGCCCTTGAGGACGGCGTAGTGCAGGGCCGTGCGGCCGTGCCGGTCCTGCAGGTCGAGGAACGCGAAGAAAGTCGCGGGCAGCCGCTGCAGGGGCCCCTCGAGGGTGTCGCGCGCGCCCCATGTGCCGGGGCCGGGGCCGCTGAGCCGGGGGACGGCCCGGGTGATGTCAGGGCACGGGATGACGCGCCGGGGCCCGTCGTGGCTCGAGAGCGTGGGGAAGGTCCCGCTGGAGCACTTCGTGGAGCATGTGGACGCGCTGTGACCCACGGACTCGGCGAAGGAGCCGCGGGCCGACGCGGAGGGCCCCACCCGCAGGAGCGCAACGGCCTCGTCCTCGTCGTCAGTCCACGCGTCCCGGAGGTCCTCGCGCAGCGGCCCCGGGCCCCGGGGCTCGGGGTCGGTCGCACGGAGTCCGGACGTGGAGCGCACGGGGGCGAGGGGGGGCGGGGGCGCGGCGTCCCGGTTGGAGGCGAAGGACGCGTCCCGGGGGCCGTCGGCGCCGGTGCGGCCCGGGGGCGGGGGTTCGGCCGCGCGGAGCAGCAGGGCCCGGGACAGGGCCTTCAGGAGGGCCTGGAAGGCCCTGAGGGACCCCTTCATGCACGCGTAGTGCAGGGCGCTGCGCCGCTGCCGCGCGGCGACGGCGAAGGGGTCGGCCCGCATGGTCAGCAGCGACTCCATTACGCCGGTGTGCCCCAGCAGCGCGGCCACGCAGAGCGGCGTCAGGCCCTGCGGCCCGGGCGCCTCGACCGCGACGCCGCCGCGATGGATGGTGTGCATGAAGTTGATGATGCGGTCCAGGCCCAGCTCCACCGCGAGGAAGAACGGGGACTTGTGCTTGGAGTAGTGGCCCACCTTCCGGATGTACGCGCGGACGTCCGTCGGAGCCACCGCGTCGCCGCCGGGGGCGCAGCGGTTGGGGTCAGCACCCAAGTTGAGCAGCGTGCAGATGGTGGCCATGCACTCGCTCTTCACCGCAATGGCGAGGGGGGTCTTGCCGTGCGTCTCGGTGACCGCGTTCACGTTCGCCTGGAACACGCCGGCGAGCAGGTAAATGCAGTCCACGTTCCCCAGGGAGGCCGCCACGTGCAGCGCGGTGACCCCGTCCGCCTCCGCAACGTCCACGTTGGCCCCCATGTTCAACAGGAACTCAATCATCTCCTTGTGCATGTTCCGGACCGCGCGGTGCAGCGGCGTCGACCCCTCGGAGTCCTCCTCGTTGATGATGCCGAGAGTGGAGTGGTACAGCAACTGCTTCACCTGCCGCAGCTCCCCGGCCATCACCAGACGGGACAGCTCCTCCACCTCGAAGGAGCTTGCGGGATGGTCTTGAATGTAATCCTGCCGCACTCGAGACAGATGTCTGGAGGGCAAGCGGTATCCGACGGAGGAATATGCGGCGGCAAACGACGCCCCCGAAGCTGCGACCCGCGATCCGAAGTGCTGATCAAATGAGCGCACGAACTCCGCATCTCTCGTGAAATACTTCCACATCGGCTTCCCCAGCACCCCAAAAAACACGGCAATGGGGATGATCACAGTGCTCCCAAAGGTCACCAGCAGGCGCTTCGTTTGATAGCTGAAAGCCGGCGACAGCAGCACGTACCCGTGGAAGAACGCCTGCAGCAGCAATCCAAGACACTCCAGGCTCGAGTCTCCGTAGTACGGGTAGTGGTAGCAGGTGTTGGCCGCACGGAGATTCAGCACCATAATGAAACACAGGATCGCAATCAACCCTTCGTACCCCCAGCTAATGTAGTCCGTGAGGTCGGGCTTCAGCAGGTCGTACGAGTCCTCAAGGTACAGCTTCACGGGAATGGCCATCAGGACCAGCACGGGGATCTGCCCCAGCATCACGTGGGCCAGGGATGAGTACGTCGCTTTGCCCACGGCGTAGTGCTGAAAGGCACGGTACTGCTTCGCCAGGATGGCCGTCAAGTAGACGGATAACCCCAGGAATTGCCCAAACAGCTGCCAGGACCAGCAAGTAACGGGGCTGGGCTGCCACAGTGACTTGAGGCGGTCGGTGATCATCAGGGACAGAAACCACATGAAAGCGGCAGCATTTGCAAGCACTGTGAGCCCCGGATTCTTGACTCGGACAGGGGGGAAGTACCGACAATGCCACAGGTACAGATATGAACAAAAACAAAGGAAATAGCCAGCAAAGCCAACCACAGCCACCAGAATATCTGCCTGAGTGGCAGCATGTCCGCCAGTGGGCACAAGAGCAGACATCAGGGGTAGTGGGGACAAAAGGGCTGAAAGGAATACAGCAGGTCGCCGTTTGTGTGCAGGTGTGACAGCAGTGTCCTGTTCATGGGAGAATATCTCAGCGCACCCTTTTGGGTGGAAGGTTGCGGAGGGGGCTTTGTCTATCTAATTTTCAATTGCTATTCTTTTTTGAAATGAGTCTTGTTCTTTAATGTTCAACTTCCATATTCTTATTGGCGTGCTTTCACAGGGCCATGAGCAACGGATACTGAGCTCGCATATACCCCGATGACACAGGCATATGGCGATAGCCACGACTCGCAGTACATTGTGTTGACTTGCTGCACTGCAGCGCAAACCAGATCGGTGCCGAATATTGCCTAAATTTCACCGCACAAGGCGGCTATTGAATGTTTCTTGGGCTGTCTGGGTATCCCCCTCCCATAGGCGCCGGTTAGCCATGAACCATGCACTCAGGTGTACAACCCACCACTGCCTTACACCACAAAACGGACAAAACTAACGGCTCCATGGCAGGCCGACCGGGGGTCGAACCCGTGATCCGTGGCGTGCAGTGCGTGTCCGGTATGCTAAGTTGCCGTCACTGTAGTAACTGTTTTCTGTGCCACCCGCTCCCAACGCCTTTTCAGGCCCAAGGGTCTTGATCCACCGACCGGTCCTTGTCTCATGCCAAAGACTAAAGGCAGGGCCGGCGCCATCGCCTCCGTGGAGGGCCTGGCCCCCAACCCCGAGAGCACCGTGGGGTGTTTGCCCCGTGCGTTTCAGGTGTGCTCCCTTCCCCTTGATATGAAAAACATGAAACAGGAGATGGGGACTGGGGCTGCTCAGTACAAGCAACATTCAACCACTCTTGATGTTTTTTTTTTTGGCTGACTCCGGGAGTTCGAAGAGTACTCAAGATAGTTCTTGGTAAGCGGGCCTCACTCCAGCATATGATACAGTGGATCCCTGCAAAGCAGGGCACAGGGCGCAGACCCAAAGCTCATAAGCGCACACAAGAGGGCTCTCTGGTGCGGTAGGTGACCGCCACGCCATTAGGCGAACCTAAAAGGACAGTTTGGAGATGATTGATGGAAGGTGTAGCGGTATGCGGTGGGCAGTGAGGCGGATAGACCGCACGCCTGCATCTAGCAGAGAGTACGAGATACACACGTCTAGCATGCTTCCCATGAGAGGTCGGTTGAGTCGACACACATCGTGTCACCTTGCTACGTTGGCCCTTACTGGGTGGACAGCGATCCATGCAGGCCTGGGAATGCCACCCGGTCGTAGTGGGGTGCACATGTGTGGTATATGGGGTATCGGGCGACGACAACCAGCTCCAACATTGAGAAGACTTCTGACGGGAAGGCGGCCGTGGCGTCAGGCGTGGCCAAGTATTCTACAATCTTGAAAGCCGGCTCCAAGTCATCAAACACAGTCCGGTAATTCCTTGGTACTCCCGGGTTGCCCGCGTAGTCCGTGGCGTCAAGATCCATGTTGGACATCAGTCAGGCGAGGCGTGTACGGCCGAGGTCAATTTTGCAGCGCTTTGGTGACAGAGACAACGAGATGTCGAGGGACGTGGTCGTGGGGCCCTCTTTGCGCGCGCCGTAGGGGTCGTCACCGTTGTGTGGAGCTAGCCGGTGACCCCCGTCTGACATCGGCAGCCTGGGGACACGCGTCCTCTCGGATGGGTGGTATGGCAGGTCGGGGGATGAGGGAGGCGTGGGGTGCGGTGAAAGCTGCGCCGCCGATGGTTCCGCCTCCACGAGGATCAGTTGCTACTGGACTTGCCAGTGTAGGCCGCAGTCCCTGCGCGTCAACAAGCATTGGGTCGTCGTAAGTGGCGTGTTTATTCATGGGCTGGCAAACAGATCTGCGACGGTAGGGAGAAGAGTATTGTGTGCGCAGATACGCCGTCATGTGATGGTGCCCTCCGATACCCCCCACAACATGCCAATGGCCAAAAGAGACGCTCGTCATCGCTTGGGACGGACATACACCGGCGAAGCACATCGCGTATCCAAACATTTTGGTCGCTGCCCGCATTGTCGCTTGGGGGACGGCGTGACCAGATCCCTCATTACATGGTCTGCCTGCCAACCTCATTACATGGTCTGCCTACCAAAGACAGCACATGATGGAGAAACGTTCCATCCTGTGCTGGTGACGGATGAGGTGTCGTTCTAGGGGGGAGAGCCCGTTCACAAGGTACTTGAGGCGGCGGAGCATGCCATCATGAAGGGTGAGCAGTTGCGTCGCGCAATCTCTGTGAGCGGCACATGCCGCGTCACCGAGCTCGATGCACGTGTACAAGAACCTCTGTATCTGGTACCATGCATGGCCTGTTGTTCCGATGCTGTTTGCTGTTGGCAGTAGCCCAAGTATTGTACTGCCCACGTGCAACTGTGGTATATGTGGGGCATGTGCCATGCACGTTGCGCCCACTGGTGGTTATTCATGTCGGATCGTGGTGTTCGCAGGTCCGGACGATGGTCCTTGGGTGTGTATCGCACTTGATTACGCAGGGCGGAAGTTGTGGGGTTTGGGCACACTTCACGCGGCCGCAGCTTTGTGCACCACATGGATATTGACGTGCTTTGTGTGGGAGGGGCTAGGGGGTCCCATGGCGGCATCGTCAGTTGGCCCCTCAGCCTGCACATGCCGTGCAACACATGCAGGCAGAAATCCGGCCGCAGCTATTTGGGTAGGGAGTCCTAGATGGACTGCGGTATTCGTAGACATGATACATGGTGTAGGTCTGTCGGCGTGGCATTGTCCCACCAAGATTTCATAATGTCATGCCAAGACTCCCACATGCTCAACCACATGCTGCGGAATGCCACCTTCCACCTCGTGCACTAGATGAGACGCCGGTGTACGGTGGTGCCATTGTGTTGCGGACATAGGGGGCATTTTGGGGAGGTGTGATCCCAGTGAGGGTCGGTGCCATCCCATCTTATGTGTCCCCACAGCCGGCGCACCCACAACATGCAGCGAGTGCTACGCATGGGAAGCCATGAGGTCCAATCAGTACTGTGGCCCTGTGATGCGCACGATGATGCGCAACGGGCCTTTGGTGACGGCGGCTCCTGCGGCCTGATATGTGGAACCCGCGACATCAGCCGCTTGGAGGCTACCATTAGAGACCGTTGGAATAGCAAGGAATGCCCTCAATCGTCGTGGGCTCGTACCGCGGAGGGGTCTTCGTGGTACTAGCACGGATCGATGCAGTGTCGAGGGTGTGACGGGTTGCCCACTTGCTCCTTGCGTGCTCTGACATGATACCGTCGTTAGAGCTCTCGGAGTCAATCAGGTTCGGCCCTCCACAGGGTCGTTGTGACAGGTCGACATGGAGTGCCGTGTGTGCGCCCAATTGGCTGAGTATTGACCGGTAGTTACAGATGCGCACCGCCTTTGCTAGCAGAGCACTATAAATGTTGTGCAGCAACATGTGGGGTTCAGGAAGCGAGCGCGGTGTGCCCAGAACATCTGGTGTAATCCCATCCCGCCGTCATCCAGGGGCCACGTGACGTGGAGGACGTTATGTGAGTTGTAGACATCCTGTTTGTTGTGTTCCATGCCTTCAGCCGCGAGGATGAACACCAGGATCGACCAGGCACACAGTGTCGACGACTTTGAACATAAAGTCGTTGGGCAAGAAGAGGGTGCGGTAGGTCCATTTTGGCATGAGGACAGCATTCAGAAGCTGGGTGCGCTCGAAAGCATTGAGGGGCAGCATGCGGTACCTTGCCAAGTCGGCGCATATGGTGCCAATGTAGTCATCCTACGCTTTTTGCTCCCACACGGGTGAGCGAGCAGGTGACCCAGGTAATGGAAGATGGGCGCCTACAAGGGTATCGTGACCGTGCTTGAGTATACCTGCAAGGCGATGTGGGGTCGCCACGACTCTGTTTGGCCCTCGTCTTCTCACCTATGACAAGTTTTCTTTGCTGCGGGGATGTGCATGGGTGAGTCCGGTGATGCTTTGATTCGCCCTGTTACCATCCTAGTGGTACATGTCCGTTTGGCTTGTGGCGGTGAGCAAGCTGTGTTGTGTGGTGCTTCCTTGCGCCGTTGCGAGCCCTTTTGGATGCGTGCGTGCCATAGACCCAGGACTACATGTGCACCATGTGCTTGTTTCTTTCTAAGCATAAGTATAATGCTACTAGGGCCCCAAGGCCTTCAGGGAACTGAAGGGACATTTGCACATTGACCGTGAAAACCAGAAAATTCACATCCCCCCCCCCCGCCCCACAATGGGAAACGGACCCCCACCCGTGCCCAAGAACAAGCAATGTTTGACCGCAGAACCAGGTGGCGGTTCTTGCGCACGCTTTCCCCCCAAAATTCGACCGCGGAACTAGGGGTTGGTTCTTGTGCATGACCATGGGCAGCCCGTACCGCGGGAAAAAAAAATTCCGGCGCGCTGTGCCGGCATATGCACGGCCTCTCCTTTCCCACAGTGGTTAAAGGGGTATGTGCACCTGTGACTGACTGATAGGGTCCTCCCTGATGGGGGGACCCGTAGCAACACACATGAAATGTTGTCCTGACTAGCTGTCCTGCATCCACCAGAACCATCAAAAACCCAATACCGTGGTAAAAAAAATGGTGCGAGAATTCGACCGCGGAACCAGGGGGCGGTTCTTGGGCACGGGGGGGGGGGGGGGGGCACCTCGACATTCACATTGGGGAGACAAAACGTGGACTATATGTAACCCAACCATTTGGGCAACACTTCTCCTTCCAACCTGCTAACCCTGTAGGAAAGGACCCCCAGCAAGCTATTTTTTCCCCACCTGGGGTGGGGGGGTTATGAGCTTCAGTTTCAGCCCAGGCAGTGAGGCAGGCGATACACTGCAAATCAAAACACGGAGGTCCGCCGGCAAAATCAGGCTGACCTGCAGTGAAACGCATCCAGGCAGGCTGTGGACTGCGCACACTGGTGAGCTTCGATTCGTTCCATCCATCAGCGTTGTGCATGCAGGCCGTGCGGGGAGGGGGCAGGGGTTCCCCTTGAAGAAAAGAGCGTGGGGCAGAGGTTTGGTTTGGGGTGGGGTACCTCATGGGAAGCCAGTGCAACGGATCAGCTGCAAAGTCAATGACCCTTGGATCTTTGACAACTCTCCTGAATATTGAGCAGAATAGCATCAGACAGAACAGCACCCACTCTGAGAAACAGCGGCACCCTCAACGCACAACAAGACATGGGCACAATAGGATCGTTCTCCTAGGTACCTGAGACTGAGTGCTTCTTGAAGGTTTCAGCGAACAGCACCATCAGGCGAGTCCAAGGTCCAATCATCTTATTGATCAAAACCATTTTGCCAGCGACTGGAAGATAACACAACTTGATTCAAATCATGCAACGCGGTCCAGCACACCCGGAGAGTGCCGCGTGCTGACAGTAAGTTCCCAAAGCACAGACGAGATGCAAATCCCATGCATGCAGCACTCAGAAAATTGAAAATCAAGCTGGACACAACTCTGGGCTGGGGTGAGCTCAGCAGTGGTTTCTCAGGACATGGCTCCGGCAACACAGAGGGAGAGAGCTGTTAAATTAAGTGCTCGCGAACTTTGCAAAGCCATAATCCATTGCTACATTGGGCTCGGAATACCCAGATATACAAATCATCAAAAATGCCAGGATGGGATGATGGAAACAAACCGCCCCCAAAAAATGCAGAATGGCCTATGAATGGAAATCAAAAAAAGCTTCTTGCTTGCAGCATAAAAACACACCTGACCAGCAGACAAGCATACAAAACAGACAAATATGACGTTTTGTTTGTCTTTTTTTTTTGTCACAAACCGCCAGTCAACTGAGTGCACTTTGGGTGGTACGAAGGATGGTTGGCTGTATACTGACAACCCTCTTCTAATACTTCCCACAGCACACCTTTTGTGTCAACATAATGTTCTCAGCTCCTGGACGTTTGAACGGAATCAGTCACGGAACAACACACCAAGTCAGATACAGTGTTTCCACGGACCAAAAGGCGTGCGCCCACAGACAAAAAACAAGGATTCGCGCAGGAAAACTTCAGGGGATAGGGCGCGGTGACAATGCGGCAGGCCGCCAACGCCCGTGACGCCACAGGGACCAAACAGAGACCCTGCTGCGCTCTGCTGGGTGGCAGTGAAGGAAGGAAATCATATTCAGGAGCAATAGTCCATGGGGCTTCTACCCATTCCAGCCCCCAAACTCACCCAAGGGGCAAGTCGCGCGGGTTTCTGGAGAGCTGCCGCCCTGTATGACAAGAGGCTCCCCCCTCCGTCCTTTAGGTTGCCTCACGTGAGGCCCGTCCATGCTTCATGAGCCCCTCCGCGCTGTTGGAAGACAGAGCATCTGCTGGGAGGCAGTGAGATACACCCCTACACACAGTATTCCCTTCGGTGCCCGCAGACACTTTGTCTATCCATGTAGCATTTCACACACAAAGTTTTTTCGCAGGCCATCATATAATCCGAAAGTGTTTCGGTTTTGAGACTCTCGAGCAGCCCCGCCCCTCCCCTTTTTTTGGTTCAGACCAAGATGAGCTGGCGTAGCCTCCTCATTTCACAATACCCGAGAAAACCTTTCGGAATCAAGGTTCAGAGCTGTCCAGTACTAGGGGAATTTCTTGCACTGCGTGCGCATTGCGTGCATATTGCGCATGCAGAGGCTGGGATACTCACCCAAGAATACCACTCATCTGTCTAGTAGCACGGCGAAGCAGCAGGCCCACATGAGAACATGCCCATACAGACTCTGGCACATGAGGCCAAGGTCCATAGGGTTGATACCTAGTCTGTCTGCGAATGCAAAACTGGGTAAGGTGGAGCAAAATACGCACATGGCCATGCAGCGTGGATTGTGAGTCCCTAACCCCAACTCGAGGGGCCACACCGAAGCGTGGATTGTGAGTCCCTAACCCCAACTCAAGGGGCCACACCGAAGCGTGGATTGTGAGTCCCTAACCCCAACTCGAGGGGCCACATCGAAGCGTGGATTGTGAGTCCCTAACCCCAACTCGTGGGGCCACACCGAAGCGTGGATTGTGAGTCCCTAACCCCAACTCGTGGGGCCACACCGAAGCGTGGATTGTGAGTCCCTAACCCCAACTCGAGGGGCCACACCGAAGCGTGGATTGTGAGTCCCTAACCCCAACTCGTGGGGCCACACCGAAGCGTGGATTGTGAGTCCCTAACCCCAACTCGAGGGGCCACACCGAAGCGTGGATTGTGAGTCCCTAACCCCAACTCAAGGGGCCACATCGAAGCGTGGATTGTGAGTCCCTAACCCCAACTCGAGGGGCCACATCGAAGCGTGGATTGTGAGTCCCTAACCCCAACTCGAGGGGCCACACCGAAGCGTGGATTGTGAGTCCCTAACCCCAACTCGAGGGGCCACACCAAAGCGTGGATTGTGAGTCCCTAACCCCAACTCGAGGGGCTACATCGAAGCGTGGATTGTGAGAGTCCCTAACCCCAACTCGAGGGGCCACACCGAAGCGTGGATTGTGAGTCCCTAACCCCAACTCGTGAGGCCACACCGAAGCGTGGATTGTGAGTCCCTAACCCCAACTCGAGGAGCCACACCGAAGCGTGGATTGTGAGTCCCTAACCCCAACTCGAGGGGCCACACCGAAGCGTGGATTGTGAGTCCCTAACCCCAACTCGTGGGGCCACACCGAAGCGTGGATTGTGAGTCCCTAACCCCAACTCGAGGGGCCACACCGAAGCGTGGATTGTGAGTCCCTAACCCCAACTCGAGGGGCCACACCGAAGCGTGGATTGTGAGAGTCCCTAACCCCAACTCGAGGGGCCACACCGAAGCATGGATTGTGAGTCCCTAACCCCAACTCGAGGGGCCACACCGAAGCGTGGATTGTGAGTCCCTAACCCCAACTCGTGGGGCCACACCGAAGCGTGGATTGTGAGTCCCTAACCCCAACTCGAGGGGCCACACCGAAGCGTGGATTGTGAGTCCCTAACCCCAACTCAAGGGGCCACCCCGAAGCGTGGATTGTGAGTCCCTAACCCCAACTCGAGGGGCCACATCGAAGCGTGGATTGTGAGTCCCTAACCCCAACTCGAGGGGCCACACCGAAGCGTGGATTGTGAGTCCCTAACCCCAACTCAAGGGGCCACATCGAAGCGTGGATTGTGAGTCCCTAACCCCAACTCAAGGGGCCACACCAGGGATGGATCTAATTGGGGGGGTGGGTTTCCCTTCCTCCCCCCCCCCCTGTTGTGACGAGGCGTCACGATACGCGTCACAAAAAACCCCGGTCACAGATTGAGCCTGGCAGGGTACCAGGAGGCAAGCAGGACAACCCTTCCAGAGAGGCATTCAATGCAAACCATTGCATACGCCAACAAACAGTTTTTTTTTTGTTTCTTGGTAGTCCACCAGGGTTCTTATTCACTGTCACTGTGCAGCAGGGTCCTCATTCACTGTCACTGTCACTGTCAGTACCACTTTCCTTGTCACTGACAGTGAGGTCTTGAGCTAGAGGCATCTGTGGAGATGCTTCCAAAAGAGGACAGGGAGCTGCCTGAATCTGAAACCTGTCCCAGGTTATCAACATACTCTGCAGTTTCTGGCAGAACGCGTTCCCTGGCCCGTCCTTTTCCTTTGCCCTTTCGAGGCTTCTTCACATTTTGAGAAGAGCGCCGCCGCTGATGCGTTGTGGTACCCCATGACTGAGCCACTAACTCGTATGGGTACCCATCAGGATCTACATCCTCAGCCCCAATTAAATGCAACCGAACCATGGGCCAGCTCATTCGGTTGCGCAGGGCTGTCACGATTCGGTTCAGGGTTGAAATGGCCCTCTCCGCATCACAGGATGATGGGGAGGCCAAGAGAACAACCGCACCATACAACCTGAGCGGCATGGGCAGGCTTTCTGTAGCTACCAGTGCCTGCCAAAACTTAATGAAAGCGTCCACACCATTCATTTGTGGCCTGTCTACCTGCGGAAGATCAAAGTACCTTTTTTTGGCCAGCCCAAAATGCTTGTGGGCGCCATACAAATTGGGGCAGGCCAGCCCCCATTTTTTTTTTGATGCAACCACCTTGTCGATCTCCTCTTGTGTCACCGTTGCAGTTTGCCAGGTCCTGAAATCTGCAACCTGCAGCTGGGAGTATGCCTCATTCTGAAACCTTTCCTCTAGCTGTTGCAATAGCTTTGTCAACAGAATTTTTTTCGTCACATCAGCGCCCCCGACCCCTTTACTGTCCAACACCCAGCCATGCAAAACAGCCTGTTTGACCTCTTTTCGCACAACTAAATTGTGACGCAACCACCTCTCATATGGACCATGTTTTTTCTGCAGTTCACGCAGCTCTTCTTTCACTGTGCGTAGCACGTTCGCAATTCGTGCCGCAAGGGCATTTCGTTGCTGTCCTTCAAGAGAAAGCTGCGACAGGGATGTCAACACGTCCTGCAACACTGCAGTGTAAACGTGGAATTTCAGGGAGGCAAGAAGCAGGTGCCATTTGTGTCGGTGGTGCAGGCCACTTGACAGGCGTCTGCAGTCTGGACCCGGCGGCCAGAGCAGCTGCAGCCGCAACAACGACACCAGCACCCACCAGAGCTGCACCCACAGCGCCCACAGCCAGAGCAATTGCTGCGGCGCGACGGGCTACACGGCTCCTTTTTTGTCGACATACCGCGGTAGAAACACACGGCGGATCACACTGACATTCCACTTTGTTTCGACCCATGACAGAACTGTGACAAAGGCTGTCAAAAGGATGCAGCAGACGAATCGTCAGTCTTCGGAGCCTACAGAGAACAGAGTGTCAGTTGACACCGCGTCTCATCTCTATGCTGCGCATGCAATCAGAATGTCACAGAAAACAGCAAGGTCAAAAGCAAGGTCAGAAGCACAGACACGACTATTCAGCAACCTGCCCACATGCCCTCAGAAAATACCACTGCCCTCAGGAAGTAACATAGAGCCTTTTGGGTGTCACAATATTTTCAGAAAAGCTGTTTTCCCACTATGGCCTATTGTATTTTTTGTGACATGTTATAATTCACTACCCCCCCCCCCCCACCCCCACCCCCTGAGTGGCGCACAAATTAGATCCATCCCTGAGCCACACCGAAGCGTGGATTGTGAGTCCCTAACCCCAACTCGAGGGGCCACACCGAAGCGTGGATTGTGAGTCCCTAACCCCAACTCGAGGGGCCACACCGAAGCGTGGATTGTGAGTCCCTAACCCCAACTCGTGAGGCCACACCGAAGCGTGGATTGTGAGTCCCTAACCCCAACTCAAGGGGCCACATCGAAGCGTGAATTGTGAGTCCCTAACCTCAACTCGTGAGGCCACACCGAAGCGTGGATTGTGAGTCCCTAACCCCAACTCGAGGGGCCACACCGAAGCGTGGATTGTGAGTCCCTAACCCCAACTCGTGAGGCCACACCGAAGCGTGGATTGTGAGTCCCTAACCCCAACTCGAGGGGCCACATCGAAGCGTGGATTGTGAGTCCCTAACCCCAACTCGTGAGGCCACACCGAAGCGTGGATTGTGAGTCCCTAACCCCAACTCGGGAGGCCACACCGAAGCGTGGATTGTGAGTCCCTAACCCCAACTCGAGGGGCCACACCGAAGCGTGGATTGTGAGTCCCTAACCCCAACTCAAGGGGCCACACCGAAGCGTGGATTGTGAGTCCCTAACCCCAACTCGAGGGGCCACACCGAAGCGTGGATTGTGAGTCCCTAACCCCAACTCGTGGGGCCACACCGAAGCGTGGATTGTGAGTCCCTAACCCCAACTCAAGGGGCCACCCCGAAGCGTGGATTGTGAGTCCCTAACCCCAACTCGAGGGGCCACACCGAAGCGTGGATTGTGAGTCCCTAACCCCAACTCGAGGGGCCACATCGAAGCGTGGATTGTGAGTCCCTAACCCCAACTCGTGAGGCCACACCGAAGCGTGGATTGTGAGTCCCTAACCCCAACTCGTGGGGCCATACCGAAGCGTGGATTGTGAGTCCCTAACCCCAACTCGAGGGGCCACACCGAAGCGTGGATTGTGAGTCCCTAACCCCAACTCGAGGGGCCACACCGAAGCGTGGATTGTGAGTCCCTAACCCCAACTCGTGGGGCCACACCGAAGCGTGGATTGTGAGTCCCTAACCCCAGCTCAAGGGGCCACCCCGAAGCGTGGATTGTGAGTCCCTAACCCCAACTCGAGGGGCCACCCCGAAGCGTGGATTGTGAGTCCCTAACCCCAACTCGAGGGGCCACACCGAAGCGTGGATTGTGAGTCCCTAACCCCAACTCGAGGGGCCACACCGAAGCGTGGATTGTGAGTCCCTAACCCCAACTCAAGGGGCCACACCGAAGCGTGGATTGTGAGTCCCTAACCCCAACTCGAGGGGCCACACCGAAGCGTGGATTGTGAGTCCCTAACCCCAACTCAAGGGGCCAAGCAACAAAGCGTGGATTGGATAATTGGCCCGGTTTCCTCAATAGCACCGGAAAGTTGAAGGCCCAAAAAAACGCTCCCTCAAAGATGCCCGGCGCGCACCCCGTGCGCTAACACCCATGGGGGGCAGGAAATAGGGGGAAATGGTTGAAAATGGGCAAAAATGGTTGACAATTCAAATATCCCACATCCTAAATGCTTAGGAAGCCAAAAAACGAAACGCAATGGGTTCATCCATCACCCAAAGCAAAATAAAAACTGGACAGTGTAATTGAAATAATGTTGCGTAATTACAATACTTCTACTGGGGCGCAAAAGCGGCACTCCTTGGGCCATACCCCTACCTGTCGCGTACATACTTGTCCTAAGACCTAGTCTGCTATTCTACTTCAGCTGACACATGCAGGCAGAACGGTAGTGACAAATACAATGATGCACTCAACGCGTATGCATCAGCCGTTCATCCAAGTCCGTTGAGTGCATCAATACTTTAAGGGAGGAGGGGGGGGGGGGTCCAGGGGGTCCTGGGGGGGGGGGGGCAGTGGCGCGGAGTTGGTAAAAAAGAGCCCTGCTCTCCAGAAAGACTCGAATAAGGTACAACAGCGTTACATAGTTTGATGATAGCCCAGCGAGCGTATGGCTGGTGGCATCAGCACACTGACAGTATGGGTAACGTCGCCTGACCTGGTACAGCGGGAGCATCTCATACACAAATTATTCTGCTTGACGCAAAATGCAACCCTGGTGCTGAAGCATCAAAAGAATGGCATGTCTGACATTTTCTTTTGGGGGGGGGGGGGGTTCAGACGAAGATGAGTTGGCGTAGCCTGCTCACTTAACAGTACTCGAGAGAACCTCTCGGAATCAAGGTTCAGAGCTGTCCAGTGCTACCATGATCCCACAATGGCGTGGTAGCGGTTCTGATACGTAGTGGGGATTAGCGTGGTCTGAAACCAGGTTATGCAGCGGGAGACATGCCTGACATTTTCTCTCTCCACAGGGCACTGACTAACACCAACAACAGGGGGTGCAACTGGAAAATGTGCACTCGCCCAGACTGTGATCAAGACATTTTACAGTGGCAGTGGCGTTGGCGTCCTTTGGCACCATCCACTTATCCATTTGAGATGTCACGCCGCATCACGCTGCATTGTGGGATGGCATCAAGTGTTACTGTCATTGTGCTACAAGCACAGTACTGAGAGAAAAGCAGTGACCGGTGCCCATTCATATACAGCCACTCAAAGCTACCTCTTGACTCTGCACCAGGGGCTGAACTTGCAATCACATATCCGTGTGCATGGCACAGACAGGATGCCACATCTTTCCATTTAGGCCTGTTCCACCTGTCATCATGCTTGAGACAACATTACTGATGCTACATTGTTAGTCGTCTGTGCAGTATATCACTGCATGCTCAGCAGATAACTGCACAGAGTGGTCTGCACTTTGCACACTGTAAGTCTGCGAACATGTAAGTCTAAAGATAAGACGAATACTGAAATTTTGAAAACTGTTGGGGCTGAAAAAATGCTTCATACCCCTTGTCCAAACAGCGGTTCGGGCCCAAAAAGTTGCGGAAACAACGCCTCGCATTTTTTTCAGAAAATGGGGGGTATTCAGAAAAGGCAAAGTAGGACATGGTTCCGAAAAGTTGCAGAAACAAACCCCTGCGTTGTTTGGACAAGGGCGTTGTTTGGCCATAGAAAGGTCGTCACCCTCCAGAATCATTCTGGCATTCCAACAGTACTTCCTTTTTTTTTTTGCATCTGCCAGTCCAGAGTTTGGTCCCATGCAGGGAGCGGAATCATGGCAAAACCGCGGTCTGTAATGGCTTAGCATGCCAGTCTGTCTGAGGCGTTGACAAACAATCCCTCAGATTTCCGGTAGTGGTACATTCAACCATCAGGGTATGCCTACTGGCCACGCGTCAGCATGTGGCGCTGCATATATTGTTGCCCTTCTTCATTCCATACATTGCACTCTCATTACCTCTACCTCGACTCAACACGTCATTCTCGCACTTTCCCTCCATCTATTCCTATCCACTCCGTCTTCTCCCCTGTCCACGTGCGCTCTCACACTTCTGCTCTACACCTGTTGTGCCTGTTTGCTCTTACGTACCCTGGTCTATCCCTGTTTACCAAGGCGGGCCCTCTCCTGATGCACTCTGGCATTCCAACAGTACTTCCTTCATGTACACGGACGACACGTCCACATGGACGACAAGTGGGGAGAGGAGTCGTCGGTGCAGTCTGTCAGTGACGGAATCCCGACCAATGTCAGTGAGAGAGCCAGAGAGCGAGCGCGGATGGGGCGCCTAGGGGGGGTGTTTGCCCTGCGTGTGCCCTGCGCGCTACTTTTATTATGACTTTTCCAAATTCAGTCCCCAAGTTCACCATTACCCAATGAAGCCTCGGGATGAGGAATGTGATGACAGTCGTGTCAGGGAGCGACCACGAATGCGGCTTCCATCAACAAGGGGGTCCAAAGGAACTTCCGGAGAGACGTCAATTGTGGGGATTGATGGGGATGGTGGTGGAGACTCGAGACTAGGGATACCAAAGGAGATGGAGTCCATGGGGCATCGATGATTGACGACCTGCACATCACCAACTCCACATGCCCATCGTGCAAAAGGCCAACCGCCTTCACGGGTACCCGAAGCCCAGTAGACTTGGTGTAAAACACCCTGTCCCCAATGCTCAACTCCATAACAAATTGCAAAAGAGGTTTGGCTGGTTGCCCAAGTTCCGTTGCCCTCCTGACACAGCACAATAAAAGTCGAATATCCATCTGACGGGCGGGAACTGCACACTGTGAACAAGAGAGGCAGTGGAGCCAAACGGGGGTTCTGCCTGCCCCACCCCTCCCCCTGGACAAAGCAATCAGGACAGATGCACTATTCCACGGACAGCACCAGTGACAGAGTAACAAATGAAGGGCTGTCCTTTCATCACCCCCGGCAGGCGCCGGGACAAGACACAGGGTGGGCGGGTGGGTCGATGTACCCCCGCCTTAAATTATAAAAAGGCTAAGGAGGGGAGGAGGTAGGATGGGAAGCAGGTCCAGAGACAGGGGGGGGGGGGAGTGCTGGGGGCCCGGTGGCAGAACTTTCGTTACCCCGCTTCGCTATACTAACTGCAGTTCTGCCTGCCCCACCCCTCCCCCTAGACAAAGCAATTAGGACAGATGCACTATTCCACGGACAGCACATTTTGCCGCGCGACTGCGCGTCCATATGTCCCCGTAGCCGTCGTATCATCAGTCCCCCACCTCCCCATCAGACCCATGTACTTGGTGTCGACGGCTTTTTCCCACATCTCACGACGCCTTGCTGCTTCGGCAACGGCCTGTTTCCGAGACTGGAAGCCTGTCTCCCTACTCAGGGGGTCGGCCGCGTTTAAAAGGGACGGCACCCTGAAGGACTCGACACTAACAGTACTCCAGCACCTTAGCCAAAACAGGCGCCGGAGTATTCGCTGCTGAGAATCGGCATGCACCGACGCCCTCAGCGCATTAATCTGAGACCTAGCTACGTTGCTGTCTGAACCCACACGAATTCTTTCAAAACCACGATAGGATGCCACCTTAATGACGACGTACAGCGCATACAGTTCCGCCTGCTGCAGGGAGTCCACCCAGGGCGGACACACCTCCGATCGATAGTAATCCCCCCCCCAACAATCCCCAGACGAAAACGTTTGCCCTCTGGAGCTGCATCCACGAACACCTCCCAGGCCCCTCGTCCACCAGGCCCTGGAGGGTCGCACCGCTGAGGGACACAGGAGAATAGGAGCACTGTCGCCACTCCCTTGCAGACCCCCCTACCAAACACTCCTTTCCCACTCTGCAAACCTCGATATGCGCCCGCCAGGAAGGCGCCCAGACCCGCATTGGGCCTGCTCAGCCAGCACAGTTTACCCAGGAGGCGTTCCATAACCTTTGAGGGCAAGCGCCCCCCGCCCACCCCCCGGATCCACGCCCTGAAGGCACCGACCAATGCACCCACCGCATTGCTGATTGTCCCAGCCTTGGTGTCAATCTGCTTTCCAATAAAACCGAGTCTCTCAGTCGGATCCGGTTCGGACTTCGCCCCCACAATAAAACCCGCACGTCTCAGCCTGCGAATGCAGTCCCTCACAGCCCCCCGCAGACGACTCTTGCTCCTGCACGACAGTAAAATGTCATCCAGATACACCCAACCCCGCACACCACGTCTCGACAAGGCCCCGCGGATAACAGAGGATACCAGCTTTTGGCATATCACTGGGCTATAGGCCCATCCGAATGGCAGCCTCGCATACCGGAAACGCCTACCCGACCGCCCCCCCACCACAAAAACACTGCGCCAGGCGGGGGGGAGGCGGATGCTCCAGTAAGCATTCTGCAGGTCCAGCTTTGCCAGAAAAACACGGCACCTGCCCCCCCCCCCACACGCCGAGGGCGCGCACGTCCCATCCAGTGGCGGATGGCCTCCAGCCCTGGCAGTCGGAATTTCGGGGGCTTCCGAGGGTCGCTTGCGTTGACTCTCCGCGCATCAAGAATGGCTCGGCATTTGAGCGCATTCTTCCACGTAAGGAACATTTTTGCCGTCTCGGGGCGCTTTGTTCTGCGCAGTCCCTTAGTCTCAGTTCTGAGGGACTCCAGCATTGCATCCACGGGCCCCGACTTCCCCCCATGTGACTTTTCAATCCCCGCACTGTCCCCCCGTAACTGCCTCCGGTACACCCCCAGCAAGTCACGAGGGACCAAGCTGTTCCAGATCTTGTCTGACACTGTCACGCACCCCGCTTCCCCCACCCCCCGAGCAGCCATGTCCTCGGTAACCACCCCCTCCTCGTCGCTGCTACTGTAGTATCCATCGTCCTCCTCGTCTAAGTCCCCCTCCCCAACTTTTGTTAACACACTGCACAGCGTATCCAGACCCTCCTCCCCACACTCCAGCCTGAGCACCGCCTCACCCATCCCTGTAATGAGGTTACGCACCATCTCTTGCCTGTGCACCTTGACGCCCCGCATTTCGCTTATCACCCTCGCCGCATCTCGCAACCGCCCTAGAAGCACTCGCACTCGGGGACACTGTCCTACCTCGTTTGCGTGCACCCTCACCCCCCTCAGGCGATCCCCCAGCAAGTCGGGAACCTTCCCCGGCCGCGAAGGCGATCTCCCGGCGTATCCATGACGGCCAGAAAGAGAGCGTAGAGCCCTGCTTCGTGCAGTAGCCCGGCTCTGCCCCCCCCCCCCCCACACAGGCCATGGGATTTTTCCCGAGCGGGCAAACTTCCACCTGGGAGGGGCCTCGGTATACATCTGCGCGACTTTCGCTGACTTCCACCCCCCCCACAGCATAATTGTTGTGAGCGGTGCCCCCATTTTCCGGAGTTGCGCTGCCCCCATCCTACGGAAGCTATGCCACCGGACAGTCTTCTTTTCCTCCCCCCTCTCCAGCAGGCTGACCAACGTTTTCCCCAGCGCCTCCCTGGACTCGTGCCACGCCCCTCTGTCGGGGTGGAATCCTTTGAGCGCTCTGAGTTTTGCCAGGAATTGCAACCATGCTCGCACCCAGGGCCCCACTTCCTGTCTCTGGACCCCCCTCCTGGACTTCGTTCCAAAAAATCGCAACCCCTCATCTTCCTGTCCCACCCCACCCCCCGCCTCGGAGCCCCGCAGGCAGTGTCCCACCGATATGCACGCCAGCGCCACCGCCTCCCATTCTGCGAAGCTGGAGGCAGCCGCACACAGCCTGCACAAGTCCTCCAGTTGCGCCCACTCCTTCGCCTCCGCCCGCTGTTCTTTGCACCGCCGCTGGTCGATAGACATAACCAAGTACCAATCAGACTTCCGCACCACCGGGGCAAGCCACGCCATCTTTTCGGCCAGCCTCGCCGCAGCCAGAACGAGCTTTGCGGCGCTCTCTGACAGGTCGCCCTGCACAATCTGCATGAGCCTGGCCTCCAGTACACCCCGAGCACCGTCGCCTGGTCGCATCCGCTCCAGCCTTGCCAGTCGCCTGAGCTGCCGCAGATACCCGTCGAGGGTACCATCCTGCAGGCCCCGCACCGTAGTGGCATCAAAATTTGTCCCGTACTCATCAGCCATCGCCGCCTCGAGTCTGTCGCGCGCTGCCGCCCACGGCCACTCGCGCTCGCACTCCTCGTCGTCCTGCGTGTCCCCTGCAGCCCCGTCTCTAGCGTCATGGCTTCGCAGTCATTTCCTTCGGCCTTTACACCCGTGCTTCTCCCTGTCAAACCACCAATGGTGGCCACCACACTCCGGGCATGCCGTTTTTGGAGGGTTTTCGCAATTAACCCAGTCTCCCGTCTTCTTGCTGCGGAAGTGGCGCTTTCCATCTATCCATTTGAACTCCGGCTGACTTGTGCTCCCCTGCGTGCCACCTCTGCCTTTACGCTTTGAGTGGCGCCCTGATGAGCTGGAGCTTGCTGTAGATGAGGTATCAGACGCACTGTCGCTGCTACTGTCCGTGGACGACGATTCCGAGTCGGAGGACATGCGCCTCCCTTTTCCCCTTCGAGACGACCGGCGCTCCTTCATCTCCTTCTTTTTCTCCTTGCGCCTCTGTTTTTTGGCCTTCTTCTTGTTCTTCTTTTTGACCTCCTTTATTTTTGCCTTGACCGCGTCCTTACCGGATTTGTCGCAATCAAGGAGCAATTGCCAGACATCGTCAATGATCGTGGACACCTCCGTCGCAGTCTCAGACTCCTCGGCCTCCATTAACCTTTCAACCAGGCGGCACAGTTTGACCGTCCACCGCGGGGCCCCGGGCCTCTTTCTCATCCACCTGGCATTTTTGAAGCTGGGCTCCTTATACGTCAGTTCTTCCTCCTCGCCTTCCTCAGCGGCGGCCGGCCCCCCACCTCCTTCGCGATCATCGGCTCCGGCGCCCGCCTCCTCGTCCAGGGCCATGCCACTGTTGGTCTCGGGCTTTGCGCTCTTCCCCGGAGAGTGTCTCTCACCCTTGATCCCCACTCCTCCTCTCCTGTTCATCGATTTTCCAGGCGGCTTGGCGATCAAGTCGCAGACAGCGAACCCGACGGCCGCCTCTTCCGCAGACAGGCTGAACGCAGTCACCTCGACTCCCCAGGCAAGTGTCAACCCATACAGCAGCGCGTCGACGTACCGCTGCGGATCAGGGGACTGAAATGAGATCCCCAGCGTCTCATGGAAGGTCCTGGCCAGCTTCACCGCACTCCAGCCGACTCCATCCCGAGACCATCCTGCCACGCCCGCCACCAGCACCTCTGTGCGATGCTGATGCGGGATCATACGGGCCATCCAGGGCGTCTGAATCAGGTGGGTCCATGCTGTGGATTTTGCTGCGGGGTCTTCGTCTTTTAGACGCCTCCAGTCCCATGCCCCATCATTGTTGGCCGAGCCCATTGGATGACCCGATGTACCCCCGCCTTAAATTATAAAAAGGCTAAGGAGGGGAGGAGGTAGGATGGGAAGCAGGTCCAGAGACAGGAGGGGGGGGGGGTGCTGGGGGCCCGGTGGCAGAACTTTCGTTACCCCGCTTCGCTATACTAACTGCAGTTTCTGGGGAAACCTGGGTCTGAGGACACGAGGGGCAAAAGCCGATGCTCCACAGCAAACACACTGAATGTATCACCATGTACCTAGCTCAACATGCCTTTTTGACAATACACATAGATGCAACTTGTAGCCATAAAACACATCAAACTAGGTGAACTGGGGGTACAATAGGTGAGGGAAAGGGGCCGGTCCACATCCCCAACCGGAAAGGGGCAAGTCCATGAGGATAAATCATCCCAAATCGCCGCATCCCACCCACCCACCCACCCACTCACCCACCCGAGGGGTAGAATCCACCCCAAACCCAAGGGTAGGAATCAGAAGTAGTTGCCAAAAAGTGGCCCTGCGCGCGCCCTACGCACTAACGCTCCCTCCTAGAGTGGGAAACAAACTACAGTACGGACGTCAGTAGGAAGTGGAGGGGCAGAAGGGCTCTTGATTTGGCTTAAAAGAGACCTAATCAGTGGTGGCTCCCAACGGTGCCTTGTTGGACTGCATAAACAATTTGTGGCGGCGCCTAACGGCGCCTTGCTGCGTGGCTCTGGGAGGGGGGGGGGGGTCCCAGCTTCATAGTCACTCCATCTGGACGGGCAGTGGACACCTGAAATCTTCTGAAATCTTGGCACCAATGAGTCAGTGGCCATCCTTGGTTCCACCTGTGGTCGCACAGAGCTTCTCAGTGCTTTTCACACTATGTCCTTCTCTGAGGCACCCCCACAATCTAAGTTCTGCAGAACGCCAGCTGCTGCATCAGACAACAAACTTGGTGCAGAGGGGCTGAATGGTTGAGCACTAGCATCAGCCATAGTCTCATCACTCAGATCAGTTTTTTTTTTTTGAGTTCCTGCCGCTCAAGGTGTCATTGAGTGTACTCGGGAGAACCCCGGAAAGCTGTTGGTCCATTTATGTACAGCACAGGTGCACCCAGAAACTGAGTAGACCAGAGGTCCATGCATCATACTGGCATAACATGTGTTGACCCTTCACGCAGTAGTGCAGGCGATAGTCTGATCGCACAGATCAGATCGGTTAGGCAACATAGGCATGCAGCTGGTGGTTGAGGCGGGGGCCAGGTCCACAAACGTTACATCTGAAGGAAACAAAGTCGGAAACGAGGATTTGCTGGCATCACAAAACTTGATCTGGAATCTGAATTCAGCAACAGCTGCCACGCTGAAGCAAAATTAAAAAGAATGCCCCATAAATTGAAGATCTTATGGGCAGAAAAATCAGGTGCAGGAATGACACTGGATGTTCTTGCCAAAGACACCTCCAAGCAATATTCCAACAATTGTGAATTGCATGAGCGATGCCAAAGGCATTTCAATGCAACAGCACAAACAATGCCAAAGGCATCACGATCAATATCATGTGGACAGAGCTGCTGCCAGGACAACGGGCGAACCTTTGCAATGCAACTGACTCGTGTTAACAGCAGCAACGTCAGAGCAGTATCATTGAAGCATTTCTACCAGTGCTGTGTGTGTGCCTCTGGCATGTCCCGGTGTATCTCTCTCCCACGTAATCTCTTGCAACATCACCCATCTGTTTCGCAAAGGCACCCATCAACCAACTGTAGCAGGGTGCAAAAGTGCAACTGGGGCCATAAGGTGCGAATGGGCAGCCGTGGTGACATGCAAGTCAGTCGATTGCCGTGGAGTTTTGCTTACACTGTTGGCACTGTGTCGCTGTTTCGCCCTGTCCCGCCCTGAGGCATCATGGTCAGCACAGACGTGAACTCAGCTGTGCTCACAGGCTCAGCGTAGTGACACTCGAATCAACACTCTGGGAGCTCTCTGGGAGCGGGTGGTGCTGTGAGGTTCAATGCAGAGTGGTGCTGTGAGGTTCAATGCAGAACATGATGCCAGCACCAGTGCCAGGTCGACTTTTACTAGGCACCAATTAGACTAAAGCTGGCCCGCGCGGGCCAAATCGGAGGGTCTGGCCCTCAAAAACACATCAACAGATGGGGTATGTACAAAAGGGGGTACAATGGCTGGTCAATTGGAGACCAGGCAGCACAGCCCGGGAACGGGCAATGACTGGTTCATGGCCCGAGCCCTGAGGGCCCGAGGCAAATCTAAGGCGATTGCTGACCTTAGTATTCTGGGCCAGTGGTTTGTGTGCCACCCAATCTTTTCAAAGAGGCTCTGGCGGTGTCGCGGCAAAATCAACAGCAATTCTATTGCCTTCGGCAGTGCACCTCGAAGAGAGGTTGACAGTCAGCCAATCAGTCCCTGAGCCAGCAAGCAGGCAGTCAGTCAGATACACACAGTTTGGGTTTTTTGTCAGTGGCAGATGCCGGCCCCAAGCAGCAGGGAGGCCCTTCGATGCAATCCAAGCAGTGGGCGAGTGGTAAAGCAGCCAAACGGTGCCAGCAGGTCGGCGGTTCGGACCCCAGTTTGGCTATTTTGGTGCCGCCGCCAGCGGCGGCGCTAAAATTCTGCAGACCAGGATTCGAACCGACGCCTACTAATCACGACTCGGATGCTTTACCACTGGACCGCTGGCTGCTTGTAGCCTATTAAGCAAAAACTTTTGAGCCCCCCCCCCACCCCCCAAAAAAGTGATATCCAGTTTTAGGGGGTAGAGGCCTCAAAATCAAAAAATCCATTGGGGGATGGTCTTACTGGGCAAAATAATGATTTTACAAGGGGTTGGACATCCAATATCATGCCTTGGGGTATGCTACGCGAATGACCCCAAAAAAGGGGGGTATATGACGCCCGCGCCTGCGCTTGATCTAACAACCTCTCTTCGAGGTGATTTTTTTTGGGGGGGGGGGCTCAGACTTGGGTAAGCTGGCAAAGCCCTCTCACCAGATGGCACTCGACAGAGCTCTCGGAATCAGGAATCAGAGCAATCCAGTACTACGATTGTCCCACAGCTCCGTGCAGTAGCCGCCATGACACGTAGGTAGGGCAAGCTAAGCGGCAAAATTGACAGCAACCAGGCCAACAAGTGAAATGAGGCTTCAAATGTGAGCCTGCACAACCCGAGGGATGAAGAGAGTGCACGAAGCAAGCGCACAGCACACGGCAAAAGGGTTGTATTTCTGCACCGAGACACGGTCAGAAACTTTTCTGTTTCAAATCCCTCAGGATCGACTGTTGAGTTGTGGTTGGAGCGAGATGGTGCGCTTGCTGTCCTGGGAAAACAGTTGAAAATGGATAGGGTTGGGACCAGGAAGGAAATCATATTAAGGAGCAATAGTCCATGGGGCTTCTACCCATTCCAGCCCCCAGACTCACCCAAGGGGCAAGTCGCGCGGGTTTCTGGAGAGCTGCCGCCCTGTATGACAAGAGGCTCCCCCCTCCGTCCTTTAGGTTGCCTCACGTGAGGCCCGTCCATGCTTCATGAGCCCCTCCGCGCTGTTGGAAGACAGAGCACCCTCCTGCATGCTGTACAGCATGGTGGAGTGTCGTGCATGGGGGTCACGAACCCATCCCTGGCCCTGTCGGGCCATGCCAGGCAATTCCGTGCAGAGACGCTGTGCTCCGCGAAGAGAGGGAAAGGTAAAGGGGTTAGGGGGCCACTCCCCCATGGAGGGTGGGGTAGAGTACTGGACTTCGTACTGACCCATGTCCTCATCGCACTCACGATGAGTGCTGCCCGCTCGTGAGGCAGACATCACGCTCTCAAAAAGTGGCGCCAGCAGGGTGGGGGGCAGATCGGGGGGGGTAGAACACCGGACGGCATATTGTTGCACGTCCTCATCAGACGCACTCTGAGTGCTGTCCCTTCGCGGGGTAGACATGGCGCTCTCAAATAGGGGCGCCAGCAGGACGGGGGGCAGGTGAGGTGAATCCTGCTGTCGGTCAGACCCCCCCCCTGGTGTGCATGCGGGCGACCAATGTTCTGGGGACACGCGCCGCACTGAGTGCCAACTGGAAGTCACCGCCGGCGACCATGCCGGAGATGGCGAGAATTGCCCTGGCCTACTCAGCACCCGCGGAGACGGGGATAGGGTTGGGACCAAACGTCAGGCGCGAGACACGCTGTTATAGAGGTGTGAAAAACCTGATCAAGACAGAACACCTGATCAAATCCCAAGCCACAACGCCTTCTGGAAGCAGAAGAACCCCGTGCGTTGGCCAGTGGTGAGTGAAACTGTCATGCGAATGGTGGGCATCTTTCACCCTTAGAACGCCTGATAGTGGACGTGAAGATGAATGCATGCCAACAGAGTGCCAGACATCTACTCATTGCACATTTGTCAAAACCAGGCTATTGCTTAAAGACCCTAGGGGTTGCTTGGGGCCTTGGCCAGCCTCGGCCAACCCACTCACCCACCGACATCAGAAAAATTTACCTCAGGCAAAAAATGAAATTTATCAAAGGGGCCGGAAATTTGAGGCCAATTTTGGGTACGTTAAGCTTTTTTTGGCCTCTGCTCCACCCACCCACCCTCCGCCGGTGGGGGGGGGGGGGGGTCCAAATGTTGATTATTCGTTGTCCTTTTGTTGTGCACATGATGTCAGCTGGACAAGATGGTACCGGCAAAGGCTCTGCAGGGAAGTGCTCACCACACACCTGCTTAGCCATGCCACCTGTTAGGCTCAGGTTAAACAGCAAGGCGGCGATGGCAAATAATCGAGCAAAGCTCGGTTTGGTTGGTGGTCACAGGGACTGATGCAGCCCTCTGTGAGAACCGGCGACACGTAAGGAGGTACTGTCTGCAGACGGGGGTGACATGGCATATCAAAGAGCGACTGCCTGATATCGTCAAAGTCAATGTGTGCCCGCCCATAAAGCGCCAGCCACACCAATTGGTTGGTATCAAAAGCCCTGTTCCCCACCTGCCCTGACAAGGGGCAAGAGGCTCTAATCAAGGCAGCTTCCCCATGGCCTGCATACACTCTGTGTGCAGTCGAAACGGCACTGTCAGAATGGATTGCAGAGAGGGGGCGCTTCGCAGAAAGAGTTTGAACTCTGCAGTACAGCAGTATGACTGGGCAACAAAACACTGGTCTGCGCTCCGCTGTACAAAGCAAACTCTACACTGAAGAGAGGACACGTCGCTACTCAACTAAAGTGTGGGAAACGCAGATCTTAGATCTGGAGCAAAGATGAGGGGGCACACTGCTGCGAGCTGCGGGCGCCGTGCACTATCACCCGATCCGCTCCGCAGTCTCTTTCACACAATTGAAATGACCGGTCATGACACCAATACTCAATGTCGTATATCCCCTGTTTACGGTAGCATTTACGTCCTCCCCACTCCTCATTCACAAGCGGGGGTGGGGCAATAAGGCGACGTTTAGACTGAGTTTTCGTGGATTTGGGGTGGCCTCATTTAAGGCGAGCTAAGCGAAATGGACGGGGGGGGTCATTAACGGGGATGGCCATATTTATTCGGCCCTGCATTCTTTTGGTCTTGTGCGCTCTCGCGCACCGCGAGGCTCAACTTCATGACCTGAGTGCCACCGGGCAGCCATTCGCGTCCCTGCAAAACACTTCTTGTTGTCCCGCCGGGCCTCTGTCAAACAGACGCTCGATTGAACAGTCGGAAGTAGGCAACAGGCGTGACATAGTACGCGCAGCCCATGAAGCCCGCACCGCGTTGATGCGGAAGGGTCAGGTCCAGGTGGGGAGGCCAAATGAGCCCTGAAGGCCCGCCCCTCACCCCCATCCCTCCCCCTCCAACAACGCAGCAGGATCTCCATGTGTGACACATGCTCGTCGGGGCTGAAAAGATACGTGCGGTTTGGAACATCATGGCTGCTGCCATTGATTGCAGGGATTCTGACGCACCGGGGCAAAACATGAAAGAGAGATAGCAGACCAACGTTCAAGAATTCAATCGCTCCACATGCATGCGGGAGGACAGAGAAGGGGAACATATTTAAAAGCATGAGCCTTGGGCTTGCTGTCAGGGCACGTTGTCCCACCCGTGCTTCCCCGATGGGCCGCACAGCAGGGTGCCTTCTGCGCCGACAGAGCTAGAGGGTCCGCAGCTGCTTGTGGTTAAGTCTGCTCTGTTGTGGTTTGGCCATGCCCTGCCTGTTGTTGTGTGGAGCCTGCGGTACAGGCTGCATGCTGTACACCGTCGTGCAATGCTGCAATGGCAGACTCTGCTGGAGGGGGTGGGGGGTGGGGGGGGTCCCGTGCCTGCGTGCCCGCCCCAGTACGGCCTGACGGGGCCTGACAGCCCCAGCACATGCACGTGGGAAGGAGTGCCTGCAATGGTCCAGCCCGGATGGGATTTTAGAGGCTGTTTGTCGACTGGGAAACTGAGCCCGCAGACTGGACGTGTGGCCATGGGTCAGTGTGGCCTCAGCATCAGCTGAAACAACGTGAGAGGATACATGACAAGAGACCGTCTCTGGCCCAACTCTCTATCGCTACCACGGGCTGCGGAGTCCGTGTGTCCCACTTGACCCAGAAATGTGGCAAGCCGCAGAATCGCCCTCACACTCAGCAACCGCCGTCGGATAACCGCCAAGCGTTGTCGGTTATCCGCCAACTGCCGTCGTCGGTTGAGACACAAACTGCCATCCGCAGAACCCGAAATCGCCGTCGGCCAGCGCCAACTCGGGCAGTCCTCAACGGACAGCCCCCAGCAACAAAAAGAAGAAATCAGCCGAGGGTCCTGCAGACGGATGGGGAACTGACAGCGGACTGACCAGGGGCTGTGACTCAATATTGAAGACTGGGATCAGGGGAGGGAACGACTGCACTGAGGGTGCACAACATCTGCAAGGCAGGGCCACAACACAAAGCGCATCAGCGCCTGTTCATGCCTCACGCTGGGTCGGTCCATACTTTTTTTTTTTGATCAAACGGGCCAGTTCATAATGTGCCATGGGCCACTGTGGGCCAAGTTCGATGCAAGATACAGATTTCGGCAAAGCCAGGGTGTGCATACGGGCTGCAGCTCATGACTGCTCGCTGGGTCGGTCCATACTTGAAGGGCACCGTACCTGACCTATCGCGATTCGCAGCAAGAATCAGAGGGAATGGGGAAGGTCTAGCGAGAAAATGCGTCAGGGCGCCGTGGGAACGGTTGAAACGCTGCAGGGTCCCGGGCGTATCCTGCTACATATGGCAGCCACGGGCAGCAGCTGCAGCGTTCAAATCGGCTGGAACCACAAAGCGGGGTACAAGAAAGCGTTACTTCGCAAATGGCCCAAGCCAGTGCAAGGGGGGTTTGCAGCAGATGCAAGTGGAGGTATCAGTCCCACCAAATCGCCAAGCCAAGCCAAGTAAATCCGGAGAGAAAAGGGGGGCTCAGCGGCTGATAAAAAAACGTGACAGGGTTTCATGTCACAGCAGCGCCAGCAGTTCATTGCATGAACATGCCCTTGCGGGGAGCGGGGCAAGAGAGGCAGCGGTAGAGATCAGACAGGCCACCAGTGTCCGGCAACTCAACAATTGCGAAGATCTGGAGAGGCTGCTGATGCACATGCACCACGCACTGATGGGGAACATCATATTAAGGAAGACATGAACTTTGGCTTGCGAGTGGCACTGCTGTGCCTGATTGCTCCTGGGGTTGGCGGATCGGCGGATCAGCGGACAGGAGCCCCACCACAGATGGCCGCCTCCATATACCAGTGCCCTTGCGAGCACTGCCGCCTCTGTACGAACTCTGCAGCATTCGTTCCTGCAGCCTGGTTGCTGGCCAACCAGCAAGCACACCAACTGTGGTGACCTCACAGCCCACGCAATACACGCGACCCACTCTGTGGATTAGGAATCCACAGCGTTGCAGTCACCACGCAGACCCACGGCACGAAGTTGGGGGCCCTTGCATCATGGAGGGGATGCGCTGACGGAGGTCCAAGGTGCCCAGTATCAGGGACGCCGTTGGAAGGAAAGCATTTCCAGGGGCATGGATCTTGGGCGTTGGGACGCGGTTGCATCCCTGCTGGGTGCTGTGGCTGGGCGTCTCCAGTGCTGGCAGGGCTGGAGGCTCCGTTGCTGCCGCTAATCATGTTTGTTCAGAGGTGGCTTGGCCGTGGCCATCCCTGCATTGTTGAGCCCTGTGCGGGGGCTGCGTGGTGCACACCACCATGTGGTGTTGTGTCAGGGACACAGGGACACAGTTGCAAGAGGGACCTGGCCTCGCCGGTCAGGTGCCACTCCTGCTCGCCCGTCCCCTGACGGCCTGGGTCTGCTGGGCAGGGATCTGCATAAGAAGGGGTCCAATTTTTTGGTGGGGGAGGAATGGTCGGTACTGATTGACTGAATGTGCCCGCCATTTTTGGTGGGGCTGGGGGGGGGGGGGGGCGAGGGTTGGGCTATCTGTCACTCAGGTGGCGGATGGAGAGTGACCAATGGGAATGGCAAGTGGGGTGAATGACGTGTAGTTTGGTACAGATGTGGGGAAATGGGGCGCCGAAAGCAACGGAAGTGTTGTTTGGCCTGCCGAAGGAGGGGGAAAGTTTTTCCCTTTTTTTTCTTTCTTTCATCTTGTTCCGTCCGAAACCATCGACAAGTGTTCGAGATTGTTCGGCACCTCAGACACATGGCCTGAGACAGTTCATTCCCGTCCCCTGGTACCCACCCGCCATCCGCACAGAGAGGGGGCATAAGGCTGTGGGTTAGCTCGGCGATGCAGCATGTTTTTTCTACCCCATGCGTCGAAACTCACAATGCTCAGATTTTTGTGGCGAATTCGAATATGGGCGCAAACTGCGACAAACCCCCTGACCCGACCTCCAACACGGCCCTTGGCTGCTGGCCCATCCATCCGTCACCTGTCACTCAAAAGGGGGCGGGGGGCCACTATGAAGATTCCTGCTGCTAGGGTAGAGCAAGCGAAGGATATATTAGAGAGGGGGACCAGATTGGGAGCAAGGAACAGGCGCTGAAAGAGGGGCAGGCTCGGCTGCAGCACGTCCAGCAGGGGGCCCAGACGTCATTACTGACTTGGGCATTGAACCCACCCTCTTCCTCTTCATGCCCGTTGTGGCCGGGGAGTCGCCGGTCTGACTGGGGGCCGAGTGTAGTAGAGGTTTGGGTCCCCTCTGGTTTCCCACGGCATTGGCTGCGGCAGGCTGAGCTCTGTTGCTGCGGCCCTCATTCAGATGGTCCCAGCAAACACAAGAATGGAGATCAGCCAAAGGCTGCCTCCTTGTGCCTTGCAACTTTCACCGTCACTTAAGGTTTGCCAAGAGAGTTGATCCGCGCAGCATCCGCCCCAAATCGAAGGGGGCTTCATTGTGTCGCTGAGATACGAGACGCCAAGAATGGCCCATGGGTCAGCAGGATCCGACCTTTTAACCGACGGCGGTTGACGCTCGTCCGGCGACCCCGGGGGGGGCGACCCCTCGGTTCTGGACGCCAACTACCCCCCCAACTAACTGTTGGCCGGAGGCCCCTTGGGGGGGGGGCATTGGAGGGGGGGGTCTAGGAGGGGCGATGGGGGGGGGGGGGCTCCGGGAGGGTCGGTGGGGGGGGGGGGTTCAGGTGGGGCGATTTGGGGTGTTGGGGGGGGGGGGGGGCACAGGCTCCCCTTACCTCCCCTTGCCCTCCCTCTAACCATAGCATCACCATAAACCTCGCCCCCCGTGCCGGCAACGGTTGGCCGATGACCAGCGGCTGAGAGTCTAGCTCTTGCCCTCTGACGAGGCGCTTGGCGGGAGAATGCTGCACTGGTGCCAGGTGTACGGCTGATGCACCATGAGGGGTGCTGCAGCTTGGGGGGTGTCCGCTTTGCCACAGGGAGGGACCTGGGCTCCAAAATGCCACGGCGTTCTTTCCTGCGTTGGTGCACTGGTACAGCCATCGGGTGCGGAAACGTACCCCCCATGGGCCACTGGAGGCCGGTGCGCGGCGGTTGTGGGGGCGGTGCTGGGGGAGTAGGGGTCATGAACCGTGGGGAGCCCGCAGAATTGTCGAGAAGGCGGGGCCGGGGGCTCCGTGTCGGGGGTCTGCCACGCCGGAGCCAGGGCCAGGCCCGGCACATCGCCGTCACCGCGGGCGCGAGAGGGTGGCGGGTCGCGGCGGCCGGTCGGTGAACACGCGACCGCGAGGCTGCGAGCGTCAAGTGGCAGAGCTGAGTGCTCGTGACTGTCAAGGGGCGGGGCGATGATGTCAGGATGGGTGCCAGACGGAGGCTGCTCGGCGGTCGGGGCCCGGCGGCGGGGGAACGGGGGCGGGGCCAGGGGCGGGGGGGGGTGGCCATCGGGCGGGACGGTTGGGGTGACGCGGGGGCTGTCCAACGACGGGTGGCCGCGTGCGGCAGCCAGACCGTGCCTCGGGGGCTGGGGCGGGGCCTGCGTGTTGTCCGCAACGCTGGGGCTTGGGAATGTGGGGCGCCGGCTGCGCCTTCCGCCGGCGGAGGCCGGGTCCTTGCCCTTCTGGCGGCTGGAGGGCAGGTGCTCAAGACGCGTCGGACGCTCCCAAATTCGCGGGTCAATCGGCAACGCCGCGGAGGCGCGCTCCGCGAACTGCCGTGCGGCCAATCCGCGCTGCGGGTGTTTGGGGGTGGCGGCGGGTGCGGCCGTAGCGGGAGGACCGGCGGGGGGCCGCGCGGCCAATGCCAGTCCCGGAGGCTTGTCCTCGGCCACGGGGTCCCAATCCGTACATACAATCGGCCGCGGCTCTGCGCCCTCCGCGGGTGTCCGATACCCGTGGCTCCGCAGGCTGCTGGAGGCACCGCCTTCCGCGTCGGGGGAGTCCGCGCCACTGGCGCCGGGCCCGTCGCCCGCGCTGCAGAATTGTCGAGAAGGCGGGGCTGGGGGCTCCGTGTCGGGGGTCTGCCACGCCGGAGCCGAGGCCGGGCCCGGCACATCGCCGTCACCGCGGGCGCGAGAGGGTGGCGGGTCGCAGCGGCCGGTCGGTGAACACGCGACCGCGGGGCTGCGGGCGTCAAGCGGCGGGGCGGAGTGCGCGTGCCTGTCGAGGGGCGGGGCGATGATGTCGGAGGGATCGGGTGACGGTAGGGGGGCGTCCCCGGAGCACGTGCCCGAGCCGCGCTCGTCGGAGGAGTCCGTCGCGTTGGAGGCCGGGGAGGGGGGGGAGACGGGGGCGTGGCTGTGCACCCGCGGCCGGCGGCTCGGCTTGGGGCGCCGCGGCTTCTTTCGGAATGCGGACGTCGCGAGGACCTTCTGCCGCGCGGTGCCCTCGGCGGCGGCGTTCAGGTCCAGGCGCTCCTTCTTGGGGGCCTTCTGGCTGGCGCCCTTGAGCACGAGCCTGTGGGGCACGAAGGTTGGCTTGCCGACCACGTACTCCTGCACGTTGAGGGCCTGCTGGAGGAAGGAGCGGGTGTCGTTGACGAGGCCGTCGTGCACGCTGGCCAGCCAGAGCTTGATGATGTTGCTGCTGCCGCAGTGGATGACGATGCTGGACCCGTTCACCTGTCGACGCAGGGAAAGCCAACAAAAAAAAAGAACCCACTGTCGCAGTGCGTGCGGGGGGCTGCGCTTCGCCGCCATTTCCGTTGGGATGACCCCAACTGGGAGCCCTCCGCGCTGAGAAGGCCCAAGGTGGGGGGTATGTGGCATTTTCCCCTATATACGCCTGCCTGGCTTTGATCTAACAACCTCTGCGAGGTGATTTGTTAGGTGTACGTCGGCCGGCTTGTCAACTCTGCCCAATTTGACCCTCGTTCAAATCCTTCTGAGCACAAACTTTTGACCCCCCCCCCCCGGCCCCACCCCCCAAAAAGTGATATCCAGTTTCACGGGAAAGAGGCCTCAGAATCAAAAAATCTATTGGGGGATCGTCTTATTGGGCAAAATAATGATTTTACAAGGGGTTGGACATCAAATATCATGCCTTGGGGTATGCTACGCGAAGGACCCCCCAAAAACGGGGGGGGATGCAACGCCCGCGCCTGCGCTTGATCTAACAACCTCTCATCGAGGTGATTTTCTCTGCCGCTTGGGTGTGGGGGTGGGGGTGGTGTGGGTGTGGGTGTGGGTGTGGGTGTGGGTGTGGGTGTGGGTGTGGGTGTGGGTGTGGGTGTGGGTGTGGGTGTGGGTGTGGGTGTGGGTGTGGGTGTGGGTGTGGGTGTGGGTGTGGGTGTGGGTGTGGGTGTGGGTGTGGGTGGGTGTGGGTGTGGGTGTGGGTGTGGGTGTGGGTGTGGGTGTGGGTGTGGGTGTGGGTGTGGGTGTGGGTGTGGGTGTGGGTGTGGGTGTGGGTGTGGGTGTGGGTGTGGGTGTGGGTGTGGGTGTGGGTGTGGGTGTGGGTGTGGGTGTGGGTGTGGGTGTGGGTGTGGGTGTGGGTGTGGGTGTGGGTGTGGGTGTGGGTGTGGGTGTGGGTGTGGGTGTGGGTGTGGGTGTGGGTGTGGGTGTGGGTGTGGGTGTGGGTGTGGGTGTGGGTGTGGGTGTGGGTGTGGGTGTGGGTGTGGGTGTGGGTGTGGGTGTGGGTGTGGGTGTGGGTGTGGGTGTGGGTGTGGGTGTGGGTGTGGGTGTGGGTGTGGGTGTGGGTGTGGGTGTGGGTGTGGGTGTGGGTGTGGGTGTGGGTGTGGGTGTGGGTGTGGGTGTGGGTGTGGGTGCCCCTACCCCTGCGGCTACACCAGAGGCGGAGATAGTGCGTATCCATGCCACCACGGGATGTACACTTGTTGCTTTTGGGAACACGCAGGATACACATCCTGGAAACTTGGGATACACATGTGATGCATGAAAACCCTGAAAATAGTGAATGCCCCTTGGATATCTGGCTCTTCTTCGCAGCCTGGGCTGGGGAGCTTGAGCTGGAAGAGGAGTCATTGTCCTGGGGAACTGAGCGTGTAGGACTACAAATGAAGAACAACTTGGGATACACATGTGATACACACTTCTGGAGCTTGGGATACAGTTGGACACAGTAACTACAATTGTTGGGATACACTCTATCTCTAACACTGGGCTACACCCGAACACTTCTCCCACCCTATCCTACGCCTGTGAAGCTGGCTCCCTCTTGGCCCTGGTGGGCCCGGCTGATTTGTGGTCCTTAGGACGAAAACCCCAGTGGGTACAGGCGTTTGGTTTGGGGGTCACAGACGTACAACATACAGCAGGGGGGGGGGGGGCGTGATCTGCTTGGTGGGAGGAGATTTCAAGGGGGCCGCAAGCAGGTCAACAAAGCGCTCCACACATGCACGTCCTGGTATGCATATGCAGCAATGTTCGGCAGTTCCATTGATACGTTGGTTCCACGAGCACTTTTGCGTATGTACAGGTTGCACTGATGTTTGCCTAGTTACCCTTTTCTGGCCGTGTTTTGTCGGCCAAAACCTCTAGCCTGCATGTTAACGTACTGGGGGGGTTGAGGTCCACAGGCGGCTGGACAGGCTTGCGATACGCTGGCTCTCAATCGGCCAACCTGTCATGTCGTCCATCAGCACTCATAGAGAGAGGGTCAGTGGTGTGTGTGTGTGTTTGGCTCTATCTCATTCATATAACTACAGACACTGTGGCAATAACGTGGCTGTGAGGGGGCCGCAGGCCCAGCCTCCGGTTCATATCATCCATTCAGACAGAGCATTCCTGTGAGCAGGTGTGCATAATGCGGGCTTTTGGTCGCGTACCGCAGCGGCAATGCAGCCGGTCGCTGCCCTGAAGATGAAGGTTCGATTCCTCGCTGAAGAGGAGTATGAGGAGGAGATGCGGTCCCGGCGCCGCAAGTGGCCCCGGTGGCGGAGCGCGCTGCTGCAGGTGTGTTGTGGCTGGGGCTTTGCTTTTGCTGAGTCCCTGTGCTGAGCCCATCACTAGACAAAAACGATGAGGAGACACGCCACCCGACGCGCCGGCGGTACCGGTGGTGGAGCGGGTTGCTGAAGGGGGCGGTGGCGGGGGCCTCGCCAACGGACCCCTGGACGGACAGACGAACCGGGGTTCGAACCCCCGACCATGACGAGCGCCAGCCATGGCGCATACCACTAGACCGTCCATGCCTCTTATCCGAAGAGGCGCTAGATCATTGATGCTTCAGTGCAATACTGCATAAAATCCTCCTAGTTGGAACCCAAGTATTTACTGTCACCACAGAAGAGCTACCCATTGCGGGCCGCCACAGGCCACGCTCCGGGTATCGAACCCCCGCCGTCCGGCGCCAGGGCTACTGATGATACCATTGTACTACATGGATGATACTGTACGCCGCAAAGCGGAATTCGCCGAAAAACGGCAATGGCGCTAGTCAGCCACATGCCTCTAACCAAAAGATGGCGCTTGTATCATTCATTTCTCGACGGCGTGACTCTCTCAGGGGGGAGGAAAGCTCTCAAGTCCGAATCTACTTCCGTCATTTCCTGGTGGAGCTGACATCCGTGCTGAACTCGTTATCTGAGGGGAGGGAGCGGTCGCTCGGACTACCATCAGAGAGGTAGTCGTCAACAATGCCGTGCCTAGGCGATTCAATGGTGGAGCATTCCGACTGGCTGCCCTGATCAGACGACACCAAACCCTCTGAATCTGTCCCTGGTTCGTCCGGAAATAGCTGTCTCACAGGATCCTCTGGGTGAGTGTGTGTGCGATTCATTCGTTCAATGAGGGGGGTTATATCGTCTGGCTGCAGGAGCGGGGTGATTTCCACGCGCGTGCGCGGGCCTGTAGAGGCATCAGCGCGAGTTCTGGGCGCCGGGGGGGAGCAGGGCGGGGTGACAGGGTGGCGTACCGCCCTGTGCACTGTGTTGTACAGAGGGGACAGCTTCCTGCCTCGCTCAGCAAGCCTGTCTGCATGCTCATTTTCAACAATGTCAACGTGGCTAGGCACCTTAACCCACCGAAACTTGCAAGTGCTGCGTAAAAGTTCATCTAAAATTTCCTCCCATAAGTCTACATTGATAACCGGTCCCCTTGCTGTGACCCAGCCTGTGGCCTTCCATTGCATGGCCTTACCTTGGAGGCCATCGTGTACGTAAGCTGAATCAGTTGCAACTGCAACTGACAGTGTCCTGTCCCTGTAGTGGTGCACTACATCGATGACAGCTTGTAGTTCTGCGCGGTTAATGGATTGTCTGAGGTGGGGGGGGAGGTAAGAGCAGTGCTCCCACTTCTCAGTGGGTTCATAACATCCATACCCCCCCACCCATCCCACCTGCTGTACCCATTCTGCTGAGCCGTCAGTATAGACAACGACATATCCTTGTTGTTGCAAGGGCGCTATTTCTTCTCGAGCCAACCCTGCCAATTCATGCTTGCGTTCCATTTTTTTGCTGCGTTTCCGTGCCCTTTCTTCCCGTTCATGCTCCGAGGGTTCAAAACAAATCTTAGTGGTGATAAGGGAACCCTGGGTGAGTAAATGACTTAAAGATTTATGAAACTGCCAAAAGACGTCAGAGTAGCGAGAGAGTGGCTCCCAGACTGCGAGAAGAGCTACAAATTTAATCCATACAGACAAGAAGCCGTCGTAGGAGCCAATCCCCCCTCTGATCAGTGAGTTGCGGAATGACCAGTGGGCGGCCAGAGCCGTCCACATCATGATACCCAGGGGGGTAGAGAACGTGGTCTGGAGTGGGAGGGAGCGTGCGGCATGCGGCTTGTTGTCAACCACCACCGTGTCCCAGCACTTGTCTAGTGCGTCGAAGATGATAATATGAAACCTGCAGCTATTCAAGGCATGATCGATAGTTTCAGTGGTACCACAAACAGGGCACCTGGAGTCCTGCGTCCAGGGAGAAAGGCGCTCAGCCACTTTTAATTTTCGCCAAAGAACCTGGTGCACAAAATCTACAATGGAGGGCGGCAGCTTCGATCGCCAAAAGGCCTTCCAAACTGCCGGTGAGCGTCGTGTGACTGTCTCCGGGTCCGGGGCCAGGCGTTTGAGCGTATCCGTTTTGGCCCAGGCCCCCGCCCAAACCGAGGGGGGGGACCAGTCTGTGGGCTGATGATGCATGAAATTGTCAAGCCCCACCTCATATACCGCCTTCCAAGTTGGAGCTATTTTGGTGAGCAGGTGGGCCGGGATCCGTCCGTCAGGACCATACAGGTCCTGAACTGTGAGTATGCCCTTCTTTATCAGGGCCGTGCAGTAATAGGTGAGGTGTTTGGCATTTTTGAAAACCGCCGAGTGCCACAGTGGCAACTGTCCCTGAGCCGTAGGATCTGCGAGGCCGTCAAGGATGTACCTGCGAGCAATAGAGAACGATTTCAAGCTATACGCAAGGTAGCCAAATGTCTTGTACGGGACAGGACCCAGCTGAATGTAGGGCCACGCCCAGGCATGCAGGCAGACGCCATACTTGGCACACCAAGTTCTGAAGGGCGAGGTGACTGTCTCAGTGAAAACTTCAGGGTGCTGCAAAAACTTGTGGAAGGACAGTCCAAACTGAGCGTGAAGCCAACATTTGGGGGTGGGGAGCTGGAACCCCCCACACTCCGGGTGCTGCGCCAGTTCTCGTAGCGTTACCCCCCAACTGTCTACCCCTAGCGCGGTTTGAAACACTATTTTGAGTGACTTGATAGTGTGTTCAGACGGGAAATAGGACCTGGCCGTCAGGAGCAAGGTGGGAAGGACCCACGTTTTGAGCAGAATAATCGCCTCTTTTTTGGACAGGCCCAGTGATCCCACCGTGGAGGCTCTGCGCTGAGCCTCACCAAGGTAAGAGGCAAAGGCTTCGTCCGACGTAAGATTGCCTATTTTCACTCCTAGGTAGCGAACAGACTGTCGAATCTGTATCCCACACAGCTGAGAGCCCCCTGGGGACTCCGTGGCATGCTGTTGGTCCCTGCTGGAAAGATTGCCTTTGACCACAATGCCACACTTGCCCAGGTTGAGCAGGAGGCCAGAAAACATGCCAAACTGTTTCATCATTTCCAGTACCTCATATACAATGGAAGACACATGTCGCCCTTGGATCAAGGCTCCAAGGTCATCGGCGTACATATATGCTTGCACATGCATTAAGGAATCAAACCCAAACAATACAAAGGAGACACAAAAAGAGAAGAGCACGGGCGAGAAGGGGTCACCCTGGCCAATGCCCGCGGCCGGGTGGAACACCACCTCCCTGACCACCCCCCTTCCCACACAGAAGTGGTAGGGGGCGGTTAGGGTCGATAGGATGAAAGAGATAATACACTCAGGTAGTTCAATTAGTCGTAATACCGCCGTGATAAAATTGTGTGTGAGAGTGGGGAACGCATTCGAAAAATCGAAGCTCACAAGAACTCCTGACTTCATGCCCTCCCACCCAGACCGAACAGCCCAGATGTGGTTAATCATATGCCTTCCCTTGACGCAGCCAACCTGTCTACGGTGCGTGAGCTGCTGAAAAATTTGTTCCACCATCAGACAAACAATATTCATAATCCATTTCTTTTTTACGTCCTGTAACGCGATAGGTCTGAGCCTGCCAACTGACGGAGTGCCAGTGGACTTCGGAATAGAGTTAATCAGTCCTACTGCCCAATCCGGAAAGATGGAACCCGACTCAAAGCACTCTGACGCAACCTCAAACATTCTGGGTACAAAGATATCCGCAAAGGTCTTGTAAAACCTGGCCCCCATCCCATCATCTCCAGGGGAGACTTGGTTGTGGAGGTTGCTGAGGGCTGTTTCAACAATTTCAGGGGAAAGTGGTCTCGGGAGGGCCTTGGCCATAACAGAAAAATTGGAAGGCAGTCTCATGCCCTTCAGAAAGGACAGACACTCATCTGCGGTTTTCTGACCTGGAACTGAGATAGCGGCCCAATGCTGAGCCAGGGCCTCCGCAATCTGCACAGGTTGGTTAAGCACCTGGCCTGTCTTATCCCTTATCCACCCTAGCTTTTTCCGCTGCTGAAGCTCGGTCATCAGCTTGTTTATTTGGCGGTGGCGCTCCTTTGGGGAATCCTGCTGTAGATCTTCCCCCGCCAGCAGGCCTTTAAGTTTAGCCAGCAGTTTTAAACCTGTTTTGTCCGAGGAGTCCTTTTCAAAAATCGCAACGAGCAGTGAGTATGCAGCGGACTCTGACTGGGGTGTGTAGTTGTTTTGGGACAGGTATGCGCATCCTTGGGCACACACCTGGTGTACAGATGAACTCTGGATGATACCGAGCAGGTTCCAATCACGTGGAGCCTTGTGTTCCCTGTTATACCTGATGGCTTCTGAGCGCATGGCCTGCAGAGCCATGTCCCACCAATCCTTTGAGTCCCCAGGAAGCTCCTGCAGATGGTGTCTTAGTGATTCCACTGCTTCATCATCCTCAAGAATTTCTTGAGGGCAGCGTAGTCTAGCTCTCATAGCATCAAAATTCGGTGGCTTACAGGAGACGGTGACTGCTTTGTGATCCGCTCGGGCAACAAACGAGGCGTAAGCCTCAGATAAATGCGGGAGCAAGGATTGAGACAGATGGATTCTGTCTATTCTCCTTAGGTTGTGTGTCCCTGATTCAAGATCAGAATCAGAGGAATGGTCCTGTGATGTGTCCTTGGTTCCAAATCCATAAGTGAACCCTGGGTTAGGCTCCTGCTTGGAATCACAAGTGTGCACTTCCGTGTAGGCATCCGTGAGACCCAATTTCTGTAGAACCCTGATCTCGGTTTCCCGGGACTCCACAATGGTAGTGTTCTTGTCCTCGAACACTGGTGCTGAGTCACGGGCCGGGACAATCAGTGAGTTGTGATCAGCAAGCAAAATCTTATTGTCATACTTCAGGGGGAGCAGGCTTACCAAAAGCTTGTCCCACTGCGCCTTCCTGAGTTTAGCTCTGTGGTGGAAGTGGGCAGATACAAAGAAAAGCTGCTGCCCATCAATGTTTTCAATGACCGCCGCAAGGATGCGTGGTTCCAAGGCGAACATATTGACCAACCTCCATCCATGTTTGAAAACAATGGCGGCCCCTCCATGACCCTCAGGGGAGAGATTGGAGAAGAAGTGATAACCCTGTCTGTCAAATCTGTCACGAATGAGGGAGTATTGCTCCCACGTTTTGATGTGTGGCTCCTGGAGGGCAGCCACGTCAATGGAATTAGCAGCGAGATGCTGCAGGATAATGGACAGTTTAGTCACCTGCTTTTTTCCTTTTTTAACCCTCGTGAGCAGGCCGTTGGAATTGAGGGTCATCAATGAGAGTGACCCGAAGATCGGTGGGGGTTGGGGAGACATCATTGTGGTTTGGATTTAGCCCTGACAACCTGGACATACGAGGATTTCCACTTATTGCTCAAGGCTGAGGTTGTAGACGGGGTGGTGTCACCTGATCGCCTGTCTTTGGCTTTCCTTCTCTGATCGACTCTTTCCTGATTGTATTGTTGGAGACTGATGATGTACATTGGCTGTCTCCTCGCGGGGTCTCTGACCACCGCACCGTTGAGGGACATCATGTCTTGACCGGAGATTTGCCACGCAGACAGGCTGATGTCCCCTGGAGTCCAGGAGAGGCGCGAGGCGGACAAGACCGATTTTTCCTTGTTTTTAAACATCTGAAGAATGTCAGGCTCCTGTAGCCTGGGCGGGACATCATAAAAGACCATCTGGTCCATTGGGGACGACTTGTCAGACTGGGACCTGGCTGACTGATTGGAGGCCGTGCTCTCCGTGTCAGAGCCATCCACAAAATCCGAGACCGGCTCGTTGGTTCTTTCGTTCTTGATGTTCAGACCCATTACCTCCAGTTCGAACTTGGCTCTGAGGAGCCACATCTGGGCGGCGGAAACATCCTTCAGCCCAACTCTCACTTTTGTTTTGGAGGCCAGCTGGATGGACACAAATGTGTCATCCGGGAGGTGCTGTGACAGCGAGGAGTGGATCATGTGCCACATGTATGGAGACACTGCCTGGCGGACATTCGCCTTAGGAAACAGCTGTAGGACGAGTGGGCAGCTCTCCATCTCGTCACCGAGGAATTCATCCTCGCGCATGATGCCGAAAAACGGGCAATTCTTGTAGGCAGCTAACATGCCTTTCATGTCGTCGGGCTGTAGTTGATGCCATATCACACGTGCTCCACGGATGTTTCTGTGCGGGTTTGAGATGCATTGGGGGCCCTTTCTTCCCAGCCCCTCAAGTAGGCCCTGGATGGCCTTATCCTCGGCCGTTACTGCATACCAAGGTTCATCCGAAGTGGGGACAGAGAGTTCAAAGTGAATAGCGCCCAGTCCCTGGGCTAGCAGCTTCTTTCTTTGAAAGACTGTGGCGAGCCTGTTCTGTCTGCCGCTGGCACTGGAGGTCGCTACAAAGCAGAAGAGTTCTGGGCCTCCCATGGTGACTACTGCCCTCCCTAGCTTGAAGACCTCATCAAGGTGCCAAGGCACGGTTTTCTCTAGGAAGGGGCCAGCATTAGGGAAGAGGGGCTTGTCGTCCTCCGAGACGATCAGCAGGTCACACCTGTTGATTCTTGCAGTGGAGATGAACTTATCACCAAACTCCTTTAGCTGGTGGACCTCGTTGTAAGAAACAACAAAAATGACATCACAATCTGGGTCAGGAAAGGCTTCGCGGATCTGCTGTTCCGACATTCTGGCCAGCTGGGACCATCGGACAGCTTTTCTGTCTGTGGACAACCTGGTTTCTTCCTGAAAAATTTGGTAAAAATGCTCCCACTGAAATTGGTACGCCAATTGTTCTTGTTCATTTTGCTCTATGAGGGGGGCAGTTGCCGGCTCTCGTGCCTGTTCTGAGATCTGTCTGGCCTGGGCCACGTTCGTAACAATGTTTTTAGCAAAGGCACCCCCTTTTTTCGGGGATGGGGTACTCCCCGGCTCCCTCAACCGCTTGTTTTTTACAAAGTGTGCTTCCAGCTTCTCACGCTGGAGTCTTAGCGCCTCCTGCTGCCTGGCAATGGTATCCTTCTGGTCATGAATGAGCTGGTTGACATCCGCATCCGCCGACGTCAGTCCCTTGATGATCGCCTCTTCAGCCTGCTGGACTTGGGTCGCAATGAGGCTCCACTCATTGTTCAGTCGTTCAATGGACTCCTTGGTCGCCGAGTGCTTGATTCTGTCGAACTGTGACCACACTTCAGATTGTTGTTGCTCCAGGGCATTCAGATTTTTCAACGCTTGCGTAACCGGGTGTGACTCTGGAAGCTGGACTTTCTTTGCCACCATGCGAATGGCAGCAGCATAGTTAGTCAGAATTTCTTGGCATTGTTGGAGTATCTCAGGTTTCAAGGATTCTGGTTTTTCGATAGCATGGAGAGCCTCAGTATGCATACTCAACAGTGTGGGCAAGTCGTATTTCACGGTCAGATCAAGAACATTCATAGCACATACAGGTAGGGAAGGGGTTGATTCGCTGACCGCCAATAGGAGGTCTTGTGTCGACATCTCAACGTCGTCACCCATTGTTCTGCTCGTTCAGGGCGGCGAGACCCGGGTTTCCAAGGTGAAGATTCGCCAATAGCGCGCAGAGATTGACTCACTGGTTGCTCAAATCAATGATGAGCAATCAATGTGTTTGCAAGGCTAGATGAGTACCTTTTCCAGTTGCCTGAAGATCCAGACCAGGAAATCCTCGTGGATGGAATCTAGGAACTCGACGGTGATGAAAATTGGCTCCCAATAGTTGCAGACCTGCTTTTGGGACTGTACCGCCGTTGAGTGCAGCTGTGCTGCGCGAAATCGTAGGGCAAAGCGGGTATTCGCAAGGTCGATCTTGGCTCTCTTCCGAGCCGGAGAGGTCTGCGTACCTGCTGTGTGAATTACTAACACAGGGTTTTGAAGATGGTCGCAAGGAATGACAGGTAGCCCGGGGTCTGAATGGAATTCCGGGACCGCACAGAGGTTGAATTGTGGTAACAATTGTTTGTTGGTACACTCAGCCTCTTCAATTTCCTCAAACCACTGTGACACAAGGTCGTCTAGGACTTGTCCAGGCTCGAAGTCTGGTCGTATGGTTGAAGCACTGCCAGTAGTGGGCAGTGTGAGTAGGACACGCTGTTCGTGCGGGTTGACACTTCCCGAGTGCCCAGACATGCTCAATACCTGCGGCCCCCGATTGGGCCGGGCAGGGCGTCATGACAAAGCATCGAAAAAAAATAGACACGAAAAAAAATAGACACTCAGAAAGTGGGAGGGGGGGTACACTACCCCCCCCCCCCCCTGGTATAAGCTACGCCAATGTACACAACCATTATGGTCCCCATGCCTAGTGTAGCTTGGACAAGGGCGTGGCTTGCACGCAACACATACAACTGCCGACACACACGTGCGCAGGCCACATGTGCTGAAATTGGCAATTCATGACCTATGGGATGCATCAGACTAAGAAAAATTCCTGGTGCACCAGCACGGGGGCAAATGTGCTGAAATTGGCAAATGTGACGACAAACCCATGTCTTATGTGGCCGCACTACATTTCGTACGTAATTAAATTACGTACAAAATTAATACCGTCCCTACGCCTACTGTAGCTTGGACAAGGGCGTAGCTTGCGCGCCACACATATAACTACCGACACACACATGAGCGAGTGTATGGTGCAAGAAAGGGGGAGATACGGTGCACAAATATCCCCAAAAGGGCGGGGGAGTACATACCTAACAACTTTGAATAGGGAGGGGGCGAAGGCCCAGAGGAAAATTTGGCCCAATATTGTAAAAGGGGGTGGGTGGGTGGGTAGGTCTAGGGGGCTGGGTGGGTGGTGTGGGGTGGGTGGGTGGGTGGGGTCCAGAGCGGGTGGATGGGTGGTGTGGGACCCCCCAGCCCCAACCCCCCCAGTGGCGCTGAGTTGTTCAAAGGAGCCCTGCCCCCCGCTGGCCATCCATTTCCCACCCAATTTTCCCACCTCCACCATCTTTGGTGGCAGAAGCACTGTGCAGAAGTCTGGCACAAGACCTGTTCGTGTGTAGGCAGCTGCCCTTTGACCATCGCTTGGGTCAGTGCATGCCAAAGCGCGAGCGAGGCCTCTTGCGATTTGGTCAAAAGCTTCAAATGCCCGCCATCCGCATTGGCAGGATCCTCCCACATTGGGGGGATCCCCTCTTTGAAGATGTGAAGGTAGCATCTGTCCGCGAGGTGGGAGAGCGGGGCCTCTTTGCAGCTTTCCACAAAGCCATGGACAGTATCAAATGTCCGGAGGAGAGTGACCTCCGGTTTACCACTCCACTGCGAGGTCCACACGGTCCATGTGTTTTGGAGAACTGCAGTCGTAGCTCCAGGGTCACACATAGATAGCTCGCCTCAAGAGTAGGATATCTTTGTAGGAACGGTGGGGAAATCAAGGAGGAGAGGCTTGGCTGCAGGGCGTCTGATTGAAAACGTTGACTTGTCCTTTTCTCTGGAAGTATGTCTTATGTGCATGGCATGTGGGGTGGCAATTCAACAATGTCATAATGAGCCTTTTGTAACTCCGCTATGCAGTCACAATCACTGTTGGTGAATCACCAGCTGCAATGTTCCACCAACCACCCAACATCAGAGGTTTCAAGTGATAGTGGTTCATGATTGCCTCTCCCAGACAGTTGGAGTCTCGTCCCCACTCCCCGACACAAACATAGACACGTGGTTGCAAAGACCAGCAGCAAAACAGAACAAATATCTCAAGCTGAAACACACTGTTGAGAGGGGACAGGATCACTGCGGAGGCGGCCAGCCCAGCCCTGCTCAGCCCCCCCTGCAGCCAAAGCTGAGATGTCCCCCCCTGTGACTGCAAACAATTGGTCCCTGACCCTGTCCCTTCTGGGTTTAAACCAAGGTTTATTGCTAGACTTTGGTGTTGTATCCATGGACTGTGGCCAGAGGGGGGGGATGGGGGGGGTCAAAAATTTTTCCCATTTTGGGGGCATTTTTGAGTTCCCCGTTTCATTCTGAACATTTTGAATATACGCAAGTGGGGGACAGAGCGCACAGTGCTGTAAAACCCTTTGGCATCGAAATAACGGAGGCTGGGCCCAAAGGAATGTCAGAAGATGGCACATCTGATCCATCTGAGTAGATGTATGTGAATGCCAGAAAAGTGTTCAGAAGTTCCATCAGTCTTTCACAGTCCCAATACTTCAATTGCTTAACCATTGGTTTTTGTACTTGCTGTGCAACTTGAAAACTGCAAAACATCGGTGTGGAGTGGTAATGCTGTGACAGAAAGGGGACCTTAGCTGCAGTGCGCACTTGCAATGGTAAGCATGTCAATGCTGGCGAGTGGGACTGGGTGGGGTATTTAAATCCGTGTGAATCATTCAACTTCAGAGTGCCCCCCCCCCCCTGTCCAAGCACGGGCTTGTCGGAGCACGCAGACCCCGTGTGACCGTTGCTTTGATGGGTTTTTCTGACCATGGTTTTTATGGTCAGAAATTCAATGCTTGGTGATTGTGTGCTGATTGTAGAGGGAAAGAGGGGCTGGGTTCTGTTTGTGATGGTTCCTCTTGCTCACAACAACATTCTGATTTCATTGGAACAGAATGCTGACTGTTTTCTTGATTTCCCATAGCCCCACCCTGCGAATGCGAAGCTTGATTCTGATTCTGAATCTGATCATGATTGTGACTCTGATTCTGACTCGGAGCTCCTCACTTCTCACGATTCATCGTCAAGTTCAGATCCTGGGGAGGACGATGATCTGCCGATTGTATGGGCCAAAGCAGGGTCCAAGCTGTTTTTTTTTCCTAGGTCCAAGCTGTTTTTTTTTCCTTCTGTTGCCTCGGTCCGGGTGAAGTGTGGCTTGCAGAAATATATGGATTCCTCGCAACATTTCATTGGGTACAGGTTAAAGTGGGGGGGCAGAAAGGGGGGCAAAATAATGATTTTACAAGGGGTTGGACATCCAATATCATGCCTTGGGGTATGCTACGCGAATGACCCCAAAAAAGGGGGGGTATACGACGCCCGCGCCTGCGCTTGATCTAACAACCTCTCTTCGAGGTGATTACGAGAGACTCTGCGGAATGAAGCTAAGTACGCCTCCTCCACTCCTTGGCAAGCCATGCACAGCCATTGATTGTGCGCGCGCATGTAGTGTGCAACCATGGATGCCCAGTTGAGGTAATTCTGGCGGGCCATTGCAACCCCCCCCCTTTGTAATAGCTGCGCAAAAGTACCAAATTAATACGGTCCCTACGCCAACTGTAGCTTAGACAAGGGCGTGGCTTGTGCACAACACATACAACTACCGACACACACGTGGATGAGTGCATGGTATGAGTGCACCTTAGCCTCCGCCCACATTCCCAAAGGCATGTAAACACAAGAAAGTGTTTGAAACATCAAACTTCAGGTTCACACCCATGTTCCTACAAGCAATGAGGCATGAGAAGCCTACAAATGTTCGGCTTGGAAACCCTTCTTGCGATCATACACCATGCGGAACAACTCCACATGCTCACTACTTGAAGATGCCTTTGAAGATGCCTTTGCCCAAGGTTTAGGGGCTGGTTTGGGCTCAGGCAACTTCAAGTTCTTGGTAATGAAATTGCCTTGCATGTGGTCTCTTGTAAAGTACACTCACAACCCTATGTAACTGGCAAATTCGTCACCAAACCCATGTCTTGGGTGGCTGCACTACATTTGGTACCGAATTAAAATTAGGTACCAAATTAATACGGTCCCTACGCCTACTGTAGCTTGGACAAGGGCGTGGCTATTACAAGGGGGAGGGGGGGTACATGGTGTAGCGTGGCCCCAATGATGGTCCGCACATGTCTGGCATAGATCTCGAATAGTTGTCCGGGGAGGAGGAGCACGGGGAGGCATGGGTGGCATAGGGCACACATTCATTTGTTTGGACAGTTGTGCCATTGGGGTTTGGTTAGGGACATTTGGTGTGGCGGCCCTATTGAGTTGCACCACTCCTTGCGTGTTTTGTTGCATTTCATGCAATTTTGCATTCGGAGGCAGATCCGTCACCCGCCTTATGGGCCATGGGACCATGTCCCGCCTCATGTTTGGACTGATTAAAGCAACTCAGCTACCACGCGGGATGAGGGAGCGGATGAGGCAGATGTGTGTCTGTTATGCTGCCAAAAGCGCTCCACCATCACATTTTTGTGGTGAGTGCCAGGAGCATTACTGTGACAAATGTATTGATGCCCACACCTGTGGGGAACAAGTTGCTTATTAGGTCATACATGATGGATACACATTGATGTTGAATTCAGCTATCTGGACTTATGCAACGTGCTTTGTAGGGAAGGTTTGCGCGGTTGGTTTAAACATTACAACAATGTTGTGTTGCCCTTTGGCTGCCGGTAGTGGAGCTGATGAATTCTTCTTCCGAGCTTGTTTCTCAAGGTCCTCTTGTCTCCGAGTACAAAGCCGTGAAACCTCTCTATAAAAGGCGGTAGGTGCCACAGTTCCTCCCTCCAAATGCGCCATATCCTTTGGTAAGTAGTGGCCCTTTCCAAAAGTGAGAATGCGCCGCACTACTACAGCCACTTGGATTTCTTGATCGCTGTACCTAGGATGTTCCTTTGCCCAAAAATCGATGTGCACTATTCGAAATCGGCACATGAAAAAGGGTTCAGGTGGGGATAGATCAATATGGCTACATCACCCCTGCCTTCTCAGGTTCCCCATGGTGGGGAGAGATCAATATGGCTACATCACCCATGCCTTCTCGGGTTCCCCATGGTGGGGAGAAAAGAGGGTTGGAAAATGGGTGGAAATGGTTGAAAACGGGTAAAAATGGGTGACAATTCAAATATGCCACATCCAAAATGCATGAGAAACTGAAAAAAACCCCAGCATGGAACCAAAAACACTTGAAAGGGGGCATTCCCCATATCTCCAACCGGAAAGGGACCATACAAAAGCCTCGATTACGGCTCCGTATCAAAAGTGGCCCCAAAAGATGCCCGGCGTGCTGCCGCTCCCTATGCACAGACACAAGGGGTACAAGCGTAAAGGGGTGCGCTTTTCTACAGTCCTCCTGACACACCTCCTGTGATGCGGGGCATTGGGGGCATTTTTGCACAGCGCGCGCACAGTGCCAATCATTATGTTGTTTATCCCGGGAACACCCCTGAAAACCACCCACCTACAGAAGCATGCATGATCAAGTCAAAACAGCATGAGGTGCAGAATTCAGGACCCTGGGACCTGTGGCAAGCATCAGACTAAACCAAAAAAATCCCTGGTGTACCAGCAGGGGCTGTCGGGTGCAGAATTTAGGACCCTGGGACCCGTAGCTACCGGTGGTGGAAAACAGCCGACTTTGCGCACAGCGTGCGGTGCGCCCCCATTGGAACCAGCAGGCATTTTGTTGATTGGAAACTGCGTGTGGATTCCCCCCTTGTGCCTTCACCCAAAAGAGCAATGCAGCAGCAGGATACACTACACAAACAGGAGTCACTGACACTTCAAGGTTGATTCCTTCACTGGCGGTTTTTTGGGGACTGCACGTGGGTTAAGCATGTACGTATGCATGTATGGATGTATGTATGCCTTTTTCCTTTTTTTTGTCCAGAGAGACCGTATATTACTGTTCCCCGTTACCTACCTGCCTTCCTCGCAGAGAGGGGGCATAAGGCTGTGGGTTCGCTCCCTGTGCTTGTATGTGTATGTGCGTATGTATGTATGCATGGGGGGGAACACCATATTGTAGAGGCAGGCCTGCATGGGTCTGCGGGTTAGCTTTCATGCTGGAGGGCTCCAATGCCGTCTCTGCCACATCGATCGACCCATGCGGCCGTGCCGCTCCACCAGGCGGCCCTCAATGCGCTTGCGCTTGCTCTGCATCTCCGGGGAGGGTGCTCCCTCCTGCACTTGGCTCCTCCCCCCGCGTGATATGGGGTTCCTGGCCTCGTCCCCCCAAGCGGCTCTTGGCCGCTCTCCCATGTACCGGGCCTACGGAGAAGCAAGCAAGGGCATGCCCACAAAAGCCAAAATCCATCCCCCCCCCCCCCCCCCCCCTCCCCATGTCCAACGAATAAAAGCCTCCAGAAATACAGTCCGAACAGGAGTGTTTGTAGGACGCGCGCCGCTCGGTTCCTAAACCCGGTCAGGCGGCATTTACTCTGCGGCAGGCATAACAGTACATCTATAAATGCTTGCGCCGAACCCCTCACTGCCCCCTCATCTGCCCTCTCGTTACCCTACATCCCCACATGTGACGGCACCCACTATATTGAAACACTGTCACCCAACAACAACCACCTCTCCGACAATTCTCACCACAAATCATCGTGCCCTAGCAGCCGACAAACCCACCCACCGCTATGTTTAACCAAAACATAGGTTTCTTGGCCATGTCTGGCGATGGTCGCCAACCACGCCATGCCCCCAAAGAGGCGGCACCTCCTGGACTGCCGCAGCATCAATTGCTGCTTGTGGATGGCTCTGGCCGGTCCACAGAACGGTTGATGGATTGCCAGGCCTCCCATATGACTGCATCAATTTCCTGCACACTGTATGCATGTATGCATGGCATGCGTTGTGTGGTGCCATACTGCACCACAGTGCTCTATGCAGCACTGTAGTATTAGAGGGACAGGGATTCCACTGCGGGACAGTGGTCTCGATGGGATGTCGGGGATTTGCCAACAGGTGGGTCAGGATTTCTTGGGAATGAGGTTAGGAGGGCACGAAGCTTTGCTGCACCACCAACTTTTCTTCGTGTTCAAGCGTGCTCGCTGGTTGGCATTACCTATTTTGAACCCACTTGGAAGCTCTTCAAAGTAGTCTCAAAGTCAGTCGAAAGCAAAGCAGCTTCCGACCCACCGCAGGGCACTTCAAGCATGAAGCGAGCACGCCTTCACCCAAGGGGAGTGGGAGAACTGCGCTCCGTGGGCGCACTGCACAGGCATTGCGTGCACATTTGTTGCTGGAACCCAAATTGAAACCCCATGAAAAACATGACCTCGTGAGAGCACATAAGAAGTGTCTTTGTATCCTCGCGCCAGATGGGCATCAGGTAAGTCTGACAGGACCGCCCTGGGGCCACAGGAGAGCAAACAGCAGCGCCCATGCTCTGCAATTAGGGTATATTTGAAACTGACTGCATCAGGCAGTGCACCTCTGAAAACCACAAAAGAAAAAAGGCGCCAAAATACAAAATGTATGAAGAACCAAAATGAATTCAACATCATCCGGCTCTGACTGCGAGACAAATGCAATTCAGCAGGATCCCCTGTCCCATGTGGAATGGACCCTGAGGGTGACCCCCCCGCCAGAGGTCACAATCCAGCCCTCCCTTGTCCAAGATACACCCAAGGCCCAAGAAACCCCCTTCTGACAAAGGGTAGCCAACACACCACTCATGTGTAAGCCCCAAAAATGGCAGAATCTATTGCATGGGACATCTTTGCTGCTTGTTTTTTTCCCCCGCTCCAGGGCTAGTGAAGCCCTCTTATCAGATGGTGCTTAAGAAAGTCTCAGAATCAAGGACCAGAGCTGTCCAATGCTACGATTGTCACACTAACCACGGATGTGACACATACCCCGCCCCCCCCTTGCGCAAGCACGGCCACGGTCCCAAAAAACCAGGCAAAACAGCGGGTCAACGCCCACCCCGTGCTTAGACAAGACCGTGCCTGCGTGTGGCACACATGATGGCAAACACACATGATCGCCCACATCCAGGAGATCCCTCAGATGCAGATGGCGACAGGCTGTGGAAGGGAAAGAGCAGGAATGGCTAAGAATCATATCAAAACAAACATCATCGGGTGGCAATGTGTGGTAAACTGTTTTTAAACCCCATGTTACATCTGGGACCACAAAAACAGCGGTCCCAAAAATTCCTAAAAACGGCAGTTCAACGCCCACCCCGTGCTTAGACAAGGCACAAGGGGGAGGGGGGGTAGTGAGGATGAGCTCAAATTGATGCCAGGAAATGCAGCGGGAACGACATGAGACATCTTTGCTGCTTGGTATTTGTGATGGTAGGGCCTGGAAATGGCGAACACAAGGCAACCAACCACAAACGAAGTCAAGTCCTACATCCAGCCATTGGGGAAAAGTGCACAAAAAAGGTGGCACTGAAATCAGTGGAGACAGTATGGCCCGGACAAAGCACTGATCAGACAAATAGGGGGTGCAGCAGGCCACACCAATACATGAAGCAAGCACTGGTCTGCGGAATGACATAGATGCGGTGCTACATACAATGGACCCAAGGGCAACAGTGACAACACATAACACACAGATAAGGGGAGCGGACAAGCACAAAGGGTCATGGGGTGGCCCCTGATGGGGGGGACCCAAAGCACAACGCATCCAACACTGGGGACCCTGGATGCAAACGGGGAGCGGGCCACCAGCGCACCCCCGTCGCGGACGCCCCACTTTCGCGGGACTGGGGGCGTGCCCGGGGCTGCAAAGCCGATGCACCCCCGGCCGTCGGCGGTCACCACGCCACCCACGACGGCACCCCTCGGGGCACTGGAGGCCAGACATCACCGGGCGCTTGCATCCTCCCGCGATGGCGCTTGGTGGGGGGGGGGGACTCGCATGCGCGCACCTTGAAGGCCCTTTCACCGGGACACAACCCCCGTTGCCCCGATGCATAAAACGAGCCCCATGGGGGGCTCCAAAAAGAGGAGCAGAGTACAGTGGCCCCATTGGTGAGGAATACACACCACTCAGCCCCCTGCAGGGCTCCCTTTAGGGGGGGGGGGTCTAGGGGAGCTGGGGGGGGGGGGGTCCAGACCCCCCGCCCCCGCGCAGTTGTGCTGAGTTTTTAAAGGCGCCGGAGAAAATGTTTGGTCTGAACTAATTTTTTGTATTGGCACCAAAGGCGCCAGAGAAAAATGTTGATCGGCCGAAGGCCCGGAAGACAATTTGGCCCAGCCTTTTTAACTGGGGTGGAGGTGAGACAGCCCCCCCCCTTTTTAGAAGGGCATCCAAGGCCCCTTGTGGGGGTGGGGGTGCCATAACAGCTGAGAGAGCATGCTGGTTGGTACTTCTGGGTGCCCCTTGGGCCCCTTTTGGGGGCGGGCCTTGGGGGTGTTGGAGTCCAGGGATGCATTGGAAGGACAGGGGCCTCAGAGGCGGCCCCTGAGGCGGTTCAGTAAGCGGTTGGAGGAGGCTGCCAAAGCGGTTGGGGGAGGTTACAGTCGGTTGCAAATGCCATGGAAGCTAGCACTTGGTGTCAGGGAGACAGTGGCTGGGCATAGGCTGGGCGCCCTGAAGGGGGGTGTGGGGGTACCTCCTCCCCCATTCCAATGCATCCGGACGCCAAAATATGGGTATCGCACTGATCAGCGTGATGTGACTGCACATCAGGGGGGGGGGGAACTTTGTTGCAAAATCTTTTTTTTCCCCCTGCCAAAGGGGGGGTCCCTGAGCTGGAGATCGAAACGGGGAGCGGTGCAAAAAAAGACATTTGGAAGCAAAATGGCCCGGCGCCACCGTCACTCGGGGGCTGAAACCCGGCATCCGCGAGGCTGCGGTGCGGACGTGGAGACCCCACACCCTCAGAGCAGCCGGCCGCTGCACCGAGTTGGACTGCCGCCTGCCGCCGCATGGGGTGTTTCCACCGCATGCCCTGCACAGCCCCGTCGCACACACCGGCGGAGGGGGTGACTGCGTGTTGACACCCGGTGACACCCATGTTGACCCATGCTGATACCCAAGGTGACACACGTTGACACCCCCGGTAATCCTTTCACGGCCCATGTAATCTGCCAGGGTCCTTGTAATCCTGCCATGACGCGGTCATCCATCATGCGTGCGGGGTGCTCGGCCGCCGGGGCCTGGACCGCGGCGTCTCATGCGCAGGGTTCGCTGTCGTCTGTGCTGCAAGGCGCGCGCGCGCCGAGGCCCGCGTCGGGTCTCACCAATTTGAGCGGGTCTTGGGTCGGTCGCAGGATCGTGGGGGGCGCCCCAAGGCACATGCAGCGCCCGTGAGGCGCCCCGTGCACATGCCTCTGCGCGCAGCATTCCCCGAAGGTGCCCTGCACAACCGGGGCATCGGCAAGCTACGCCCATGGCACGGCGCGGAATCGGTTCGATGCTGAGAACGCGCACGCGACCCCACCACGCGCATGCGGCGGCTCACGCAAGCGACCACCCGGAGCCGTCCAGCGACGCAGCGCCGGGGGCCGCCCCGGCAAACGCACCGCCCTTGGCCCGCAGGCCGAGCGCCTGCGTCAGCTTCTGCTTGTACTCGCGGCTGATGGGGTTGCCCTCGACGCCGATGGCCTCCAGCACGTAATTGACCTTGAGGCAGTTGAGGAGCGCAATGACGCCCTTGTTCGTGATGTCGTTGAAGTCCAGCGCGAGCGACCGCAGCGCGGGGTTCTGCGTCAGCGCCGTGGCCAGGATGTCCACGTGGTAGTCCTTCACGTGCGCCCACTGCAGCGTGAGGTGGACCAGGGTCTCGTTGGTCGCGAGCGCCGAGGCCAGGCTGAGCACGGAGCACCGGCCGTACGGGTGCGCCGCGAAGTCCAGCACCGTGAGGCCCGGGCGGTTGTTGGCGACGACCCAGTCGACCGTCGGCGGCGCCTCCGCGCGCGGGGCCGCCGCGAGGCCCGGGGCCGGCGCCAGCGCGTGCGTCGGGGTGTGGCCGTTGGAGACGCTGTCGTCGAAGTCCTGCACTTCGATGTCCGAGACGTCCATGAGGGGGCCCCGCCGGACCACCACCGCCGACAGCGCCGCCGGCGCGACCGGCGCCGCGGAGGACGACGCCGCGCTGCGGTCCAGCGCCAGGACAGCGGCGCGCGGCGCCCCGGCGGCCGGGGTCCCGCGCGCGGACGAGTGCGCGGACCCCAGCGAGTCCGAGCGCCCGCGCACGACCACCGCGGACAGCGCGGGCGGCTCGCCCTGGGACAGGGGGCTCCGGTCCAGCGTGCGGCCCGACAGCGCCGGCGACACCTCCGGGGTCGCGAATGCGAGGCCCGGGAGCGCGGGCGGCACGTCCAGCACGCCGCGCGGCGTGAACGCGCGGCCGGGGAGCGCACGCGGCGCCTCCGGGGTCCCGCGCGGGGTGAGCCCGCGGCCCGAGAGGGAGCCCGCCTCCGGGGTGCTCTGTGTCAGCGCCGCACGGTCCATCAGGAGACCTGACAGCGCGGGCGGGGCCTGCGGAGTGCTTTGGGACAGGCGGCTGTGGTCGAGCGCGAGCCCGGCGGCACCGCCGCCGGCCCAGCCCGCGAGCGCGCAAGGCCCATGCCGCTCCTGTGGCTGCGCGTCGTCGGCGGAGGAGGTGGAGTCGTTGCAGCGCTGCCAGCGGCCCAGCTGCACGAGGCGCCCGGCGGCCCAGCGGCCCAGTTCGCGGCGCGCCGCCCCCTCCTCCTCCTGCAGCTTCTCGGCCTCGTGCCGGTGCTTCCGGAGCAGCGCGCGCGACTCCAGCGCGGCGACCCGGTCCTCACCGTCCGGCTCCGCGTCCGCCACCCGGGGCGCCATCGCCGGGGCCGCATGCGGTGCGTCGCGCGCGCCGGCCTCGGCGGTCCCGTGGGCGGGCATGGCAAGCCCGCATGAAACTGCAGTGGCACCCGCCGCTGTGTCGAGCGAGCCCCTCTTCACGCTGACCGCCGCAGGTCCCGGGGATGGTGGGGCTTGCGCCGGCTGCACGTCAATCTGCCGTGCCACGCCGGTGCCCGTGTCCTGGGCCGCAGTGGTGCCGCAGGGCAGAGGTGCGGCTGTTGCTGGATCCTCTGGCAGCGTTGCCCCAACTTCTGACATGAGGTCCGGGGCGGCGGCCGCCGCTTCGCCCACCGCCGCAGGCGCCAACGCTGGGGACTTGGGCGGTTCGTCGGGGTCTGGCACGGAGGCCTGGGACTTGGAGGGGCTGCTGAGCCCGTCGACGGCCACGTCCACCAGCAGCCGCCGCGCGAGGCTGTGCTGCTCCAGCGACTCCCGCAGCTCGGCCACACCGTGCGACAGGCGCCGGCAGGAGCTGTCCTCGTGCACGGGGCACCGGATGGACCGCTGGTGCCGCCACCAGCGCCAGATGCGGGTCACGGCGGCGCGGCGGCGTTGCACGTGCGCCGACAGCGCGCGGGCCTTCTGAAGCATCCTTTGGATCTCGGGGTCCTGCTCCCAATCCTCTTCAGGGTGTGCGGTGGATGCAGGCTCCACTGGTACTACTACCTGTGCCTGTGCCTGTGGCTCTGCCGGTTCCACTGCCTCTGCCTGTGCCTGAGGCTGTGGCTCTGCCTGTGCCTGTGGCTGCGGCTCTGCCGGTTCCATTGCCTGTGCCTGTGCCTGTGGCTCTGCCTGTGGCTGTGTTTGGGGCTCTGCCGCTTCCACTGCCTGAGGCTGTGGCTGTGCCTGTGGCTCTGCCTGTGCCTGTGGCTGTGGCTCTGCCTGTGCCTGTGCCTGTGGCTCTGCCTGTGCCTGTGGCTGTGGCTCTGCCTGTGCCTGTGGCTCTGCCTGTGCCTGTGGCTGCGGCTCTGCCGGTTCCACTGCCTGTGCCTGTGCCTGTGCCTGTGGCTGTGGCTCTGCCTGTGCCTGTGGCTGTGGCTCTGCCTGTGCCTGTGGCTCTGCCTGTGCCTGTGGCTGCGGCTCTGCCGGTTCCACTGCCTGTGCCTGTGGCTGTGGCTCTGCCTGTGGCTGTGCTTGGGGCTCTGCCGGTTCCACTGCCTGAGGCTGTGCCTGCGCCTGTGGCTCTGCCTGTGCCTGTGGCTGTGGCTCTGCCGGTTCCACTGCCTGAGGCTGTGGCTGTGACTCTGCCTGTGCCTGTGGCTGCGGCTCTGCCGGTTCCACTGCCTGTGCCTGTGCCTGTGGCTCTGCCTGTGGCTGTGTTTGGGGCTCTGCCGCTTCCACTGCCTGAGGCTGTGCCTGCGCCTGTGGCTCTGCCTGTGCCTGTGCCTGTGGCTCTGCCGGTTCCACTGCCTGAGGCTGTGCCTGTGCCTGTGGCTCTGCCTGTGCCTGTGGCTCCGCCTGTGCCTGAGGCTGCGGCTCTGCCGGTTCCACTGCCTGAGGCTGTGGCTGTGACTCTGCCTGTGCCTGAGGCTGCGGCTCTGCCGGTTCCACTGCCTGTGCCTGTGCCTGTGCCTGTGGCTCTGCCTGTGCCTGTGCCTGTGGCTCTGCCGGTTCCACTGCCTGTGCCTGTGCCTGTGCCTGTGGCTCTGCCTGTGCCTGTGGCTGTGCCTGTGGCTCCGCCTGTGCCTGAGGCTGTGGCTCTGCCGCTTCCACTGCCTGTGCCTGTGCCTGTGCCTGTGGCTCTGCCGGTTCCACTGCCTGTGCCTGTGCCTGTGCCTGTGGCTCTGCCTGTGCCTGTGGCTGTGCCTGTGGCTCCGCCTGTGCCTGAGGCTGTGGCTCTGCCGCTTCCACTGCCTGTGCCTGTGCCTGTGCCTGTGGCTCTGCCGGTTCCACTGCCTGTGCCTGTGCCTGTGCCTGTGGCTCTGCCTGTGCCTGTGGCTGTGCCTGTGGCTCCGCCTGTGCCTGAGGCTGTGGCTCTGCCGCTTCCACTGCCTGTGCCTGTGGCTGTGCCTGTGGCTGTGGCTGTGCCTGTGCCTGTGGCTGTGGCTGTGCCTGTGCCGCTTCCAGTGCCTGTGGCTGTGCCTGTCCCACATCCCCCCCCTGAGGGCCAGATTCGGGGATCCCTTGGAACTGGTTGTACAGGTCGTGCCGCAGCTTCTCAAGGTGCGGCTCAATGGCCGACAAGCGCTGCACCGTCTCCGAGTCTCGCATCGTCTTCACCCTCGCTTCCGAGACCTTGGCCCGGGCGGCGGCCTGCAGCAGCAGCAGCGCCTGCTCCAGCCACCACCGCGTCTGCGACGCGCCCGCGCGCCCCTCGACCGCCTGGGCCTGGGCGACCGCGCGCCGGTGGGAGGACAGCACCGTCGGCCCCCCAGCAGGGGGCCCCGCCGCTCCTTCCGCCGCGGCCAGGGTCTGGTCCTGCCGCGAAAGGCTCGCGGACTGTGCGGCCTCCATGTCGTCCAGGACGCGGCGCGCCGTGTCGGCGACGGGGTGCACCGCAGGAATAGGCGCAGCCAGTGCCCGTGGCCCGGCGGGGCCCACTGCTGCAGGCTGCGCCTGCGCCTGCGCCTGTGCCGGTTCCACTGCCTGTGGCTGGGGCTGGGGCTGAGACTGGGGATCCGCACGCGCCCCGGGCCCGGCGGACGGAGCGGGCCCCGCGCAGAGGGAGGCAGCGGCGGCGGCCCCGGCCGCGGGGCCGGCGCCGCCAGGGGCCTGCAGCATGTGGTCCTGCTCCCGCAGACTGGCGTCCTGCCGGTCCTGCAGCGCCGCGAGCCGGTCGCGTAGCACGGCGCGCTGCCACCGGCCTCGCACCGCCAGCCACGTGCGGCCCGCCGCCTGCAGCGCCGTCGCGGCCGCACACTGCTGCTCCTGCAGCCGCTGGAGCTGCGCTAGCTCGTGGCGCCGGCGCATGGCCGCGAGGCACCGGCAGGCGGCCTGGAGCGTCGCCGCGGCTGCCCCGCGGCGTGAACACGCCTGGCACCGGGCGACGGCGGCGGAGTGCCGAGCGCCGCGCGCCGCGCGCGCAAGCAGCGCCCGCGCCGCGGCCTGGACACGCGAGGCGGCCGCCGCCTGCCGCTCCTGCTTCCGCCGCTGAAGGGACTGGCGGCGGACGGCCAAGGCATGCAGCCCGGCGCGGATCGTGCACGCCGCCTGCGCCCGCGCGGCCGCCTGGATCCGCATGGCCGCCGCCTCCTGCGCCTGCAGGCGGCAGCGCCGGGCGGCCGCCGCGTGCAGCGCCGCGCACTTTGCGACCGCCATGAGGCCTCGGGCGGCCGCTTGGATCCGCACGGCCGCCGCGGCACGCCGCTCCCGCTCGCACGCCTGTGCGCGGCACCGGTCGACCGCCGCGGCGTGCAGCGCGGCGCGCCTTGTGGACGCGGCGGCGGCGCGAACCGCGGCCTGGAGCTGCACGACGGCCGTGGCCCTGCGCGCCTCATGCGCCTTGGCCAGAGCGCACCGCTGCTGCCGGACCCCCGCGCCGGCCAGCGCCGAGCGCGCGGCGCACTGCACGAGGACGGCCGCCTGGTTGACGTCCCGCACCTCCCGGCTGCGCCGCCGGCGCGCCACCTCCCGCCGGGACGCCCGCACACGGAACAGGCTCTGGATGCGCACAGCCGCGGCATCCATGGCGGCCTCCTCAGCTAGCAGCCCCTGCAGCCGCTCAGCCTCGCGCGCGCACAGGTCCTGGACCAGCACCCGCCACCGCCGGCGCCGGAACAGGCGCTGGATGCGGTCCGAGGCCGCATCCTGCCGCGCCTCCTCCGCCAGCCGGGCCCGCAGCTCCTCCTCCTCCTTCCGGTACGCCTCCCCCACCACCTCCAGCAGCAGCCGTGGCCGGGCAGCACGCCGCGGGTCGGCCTCTGGCCCTGCGGCCGCCGCGCACCGCGTCCGCAGCCGCCAGCGCCGGAACGCCATCTGAATCGCCTCCGCGGCGAACTGCTGCCGGCGTGGCATCTGCGCCGCGGCCTCCAGGGACCGCTCCGGCGTGCACACGCCGCAGTCCAGGGAGGCGCAGAGGTAGGCCTGCGTCGGGCCCGCGGCTGGCGGCGTCGGCGGCCGCTGATCCGCCGGCACCGGCGCCGCCGCAGGGGCCTCGGCCTGGCGAGGGGCGGCGGTGCCGGTTGGAGGGGCAGCGGGATCGGCCGGGATCAACAGCGCTTCGCTGGCGAGCACAGTGGGGACAAAGCCGAAGGTGTCGCCCGAGGCGGCCACGGCCAGGCGCAGCAGCTCGCAACCCCGCCCTTGAACCCCATGCGCCCCCACATCTGCATCCGCACTGGCGGGAGGCCCTGGCACCACCTCTGTATCCGCGTCTGTGGCAGTCACCAGCGCTGCCTCCGCATGCGCATCTGTGGCAGTGGCTGACACTACCTCCGCAGACACACCCGCGGCAGTCGCCTTCACTACCTCCGCAGCCGCACCCGCGGCAGTCGCTGGCACTACCTCGGCTTCCGTACCTGCAGCAGTGGCCGGCGCGGCATTCGCGCCGGCCTCCACATGTGCACACGCGGCCGCAGGCGGCATACCACCAGTTTCACACAAGAGCTGGGTCGCGATGCTGAACATCTCCCGAGATCCCTCCATAGCGGCCCACAGAATGGCGTACCCGCGCCCCTCAAGGTAGCCACCGTCCTCGGCAGTCGCCGGCACTGCCTCCGCAGCCACACCCGCGGCAGTCGCTGGCACTGCCTCCGCATGCGCATCTGTGGCAGTGGCTGACACCACCTCCGCAGCCGCATCCGCGGCAGTCGTCGGCACTACCTCTGCATCCGCACCCACGGCACGTGCCGGCGCTGCCTCCTCATCTGCACCCACGGCAGTCGCTGGCACTGCCTCCACATCCGCACCTGCGGCACATGCCGGCGCTGCCTCCTCATCTGCACCCGCGGCAGTCGCCGGCACTACCTCCGCATGCGCATCTGTGGCAGTGGCTGACACCACCTCCGCATCCGCACCCGCGGCAGTCGCCGGCGCTGCCTCCCCAACTGCACCCACGGCACGTGCCGGCGCTGCCTCCTCATCTGCACCCGCGGCAGTTGATGGCACTGCCTTCGCATGCGCATCTGTGGCAGTGGCTGACACCACCTCCGCAGCCGCATCCGCGGCAGTCGCCGGCACTACCTCCGCATCTGCATCCGCGGCAGTCGCTGGCACTGCCTCCGCATCTGCACACGCGGCAGTTGATGGCACTGCCTTCGCATGCGCATCTGTGGCAGTGGCTGACACCACCTCCGCATCCGCTCCCGCAGCAGTCGATGGCACTGCCTCCGCATGCGCATCTGTGGCAGTGGCTGACACCGACTCTGCAGCCGCACCCGCGGCAGTTGATGGCACTGCCTCCGCATGCGCATCTGTGGCAGTGGCTGACACCACCTCCGCAGCCGCATCCGCGGCAGTCGCCGGCAGTACCTCCGCATCCGCTCCCGCGGCAGTCGCTGGCACTGCCTCCGCATGCGCATCTGTGGCAGTGGCTGACACCACCTCCGCAGCCGCATCCGCGGCAGTCGCCGGCAGTACCTCCGCATCCGCTCCCGCGGCAGTCGCTGGCACTGCCTCCGCATGCGCATCTGTGGCAGTGGCTGACACCACCTCCGCAGCCGCATCCGCGGCAGTCGCCGGCAGTACCTCCGCATCCGCTCCCGCGGCAGTCGCTGGCACTGCCTCCGCATGCGCATCTGTGGCATTGGCTGTCACTGCCTCTGCAGCCGCACCCGCAGCAGTCGCCGGCGCTGCCTTCGCATGCGCATCTGTGGCAGTGGCTGAAAATACCTCCACATCCGCACCCGCGGCAGTCACTGGCACTACCTCGGCTTCCGTACCTGCAGCAGTGGCCGGTGCGGCATTCGTGCCGGCCTCCACATCTGCACACGCGGCCGCAGGCGGCATACCGCCGGTTTCACACAAGAGCTCGGTCGCAATGCTGAACGTCTCGCGGGATCCCTCCATAGCGGCCCACAGAATGGCGTACCCGCGCCCCTCAAGGTAGCCCTCGCCCGCGACCATCTCCGCACCGTCGGTGCTGCGGGCCGGAAACGGCGACACGGCGTCCCCCGCGGCCGCCTCGGCAATCAGCGCCGTCGCCAGGCCAAACGTCTCGCCCGACTCCCGCATGGCGGCGCGCAGCAGGCGGCACCCCTGCCCGTCCACCCCGGCCGGCGCACGGCCGGCGCCCGGCGCAGGCTCGGGGGACGCTGCCGTGACCAGGCACGACCCCCAGACGCACCGCCCGGCGCCCGGGCTCGGCCACGCCGGATCACCGGAAATCGGGAGGCCCCCGGGAGGGGCCACGGGGGCCGGGGCAGCCCCTGAGGCCAGCATCGAGTGTGTCAGGATCCAGGAGACGTGGGACTCGTCCCCGGACTGCTCCAGGGCCTCCGCGAGGAGCTGGATCCCGTGGCCCTCGACGTAGTCGGCCCCGAACCCGGCCCCGGCCTCCGGGGCCTCCCCCGGTGGCTCCAGGGCCGACCACGGGCGCGCGCGCGCCTCCGCCAGCGCCTCCTGCACGAGCTGCAGGCGCTCCCATGGCATCGCGTCCTCAGCGGCGACGGACTGCAGGAGTCGCCACCGGTCCGGCGAGCCCGGGGCAGCGGCGGCGGCGGCTGCATCCGTCGCCTCCGGAGCGGGAGGCGGAGCAACTGGCGGCGGCGGTGGGGCCTCCTCGACCATGGCGCACAGCAGCAGGAGACAGTCCAGCCCCGCGGGCGCGGCGCTCTCGATCTGCCGCCAGTGGGCCAGGCCGTGGGCTGCCGCACTGGGGCCGGGTGACGACGCGCGGCCGCCCTCGGGGGCGGGGGCCGCGTCCGCGGTCCGCCCGGCCGGCCCGGCCTCGCGGGTGCCGAAGAGCATGCGAAGGTGGCGGAGGCCCGCCTCATCGGCGATGTCCCGGATCATGAGCTCCAGCGGGCTGACCGGGGGCGCCGCGCCCGCGGCGCCGGCCTCCTGCGGGCGGCCCGCCGCCGCACCGGGATCGCCGGTCGCGGTTGCCGCACCGGGATCGCCGGTCGCGGTTGCCGCGGCCTCCGGTGCTGGGGCTGGCCGCTCCAGCGAGTCCCGCCGGCTCACCAGCGCCTGCAAGGCGGGCATGGCCGCCCCGCTCGCGCGACCGATCTCAACCATGCCTTGGAGCTCCACCGACGCATGCAACGAGCCCTCGGCCCCCCCGCCGATCGGCGGCGCGGCCGGGGGCGGCCAAGACGCACCATCGGCCCTCTGCGCGCGGTGGAACGAGTCCCCCCTCTGCAGCTCCCCTTGACCTCCGTTCTCGACGGGGCCGGCAGGGGCCGTCGGGGCGGAGGCGGGGGGCTGCGTTGGGGGCGCGCGGCGCGCGGCGGACAGCATGCGCAGGGGGTACGACTCGGGCCGCAGCTGCGCGGCCACCTCGTCGAAGATGCGCCACTGCCAGCCCTCGCTGTGCTGCTCCGTCACCGTTCGGACGCCCGGGGCCGGCACACTCTGCGCGGACTCCGAAGCCCCCGTCCCGGGCGCGGGCGTTGTGGCGGTTGGGGGACCGCGCGGGGCATCGGTGCCGGACACTGCGCACGGGGTTGGGTGCCTACGCACGTGCGACAGCAGCCGCAAAGGATGTGAGTCCACCCCAACCGCCGCCGCCACCTCGTCAAAGATGCGCCAGCACCACTCGTATTGCCCCGTCCGCATCGCAACGTCCGTGGACGGCGGTCCGCGGGTGCCCCCAGGCGATGACGGGACGCGTGCTGAGGTGGGCGCGGCGGACGCGGGGCAGGGGGCCGGGCGCCGGTGCCCGTGCAGCAGCAGCCGGAGCGGATACGAATCGATCTGGAGCTGCGTGGCCACCTCCTGGAAGACGCGCCAGTGCCAGCGCTCGCCCTGCGGCCCCAGGAGGCCGGCAGCATCGGCAGCCGCCGCCTCAGCGCGTGGTGCGCCGGGGGTGTCAGTGCCGGAGGACGCCGCGGGGGGGGGCGGGTGCCGGTGCACGTGCAACAGCAGCCGCAAGGGGTACGAGTCAAGATTGATCTGCGTCGCCACCTCCTCGAAGATGCGCCAGTGCTCGCCGTCCCGCTCCGTGAGAACTGCGGCGGCCGTCGCCAGCGGCTCATGGTAGGCGCCCCCGCGCGCCTCCGCGGCATTATCCCTGAGAGCAATCGGCTGCGGTGCACTTGCACCCTCGGAATCGTCGGCTTCTTCGGGGCTTCCACCGTCGCTGGACGGGGCCCCGCTCCCCGCTGTGGCATGGGAGCCGCGCCTCTCAACACTTGGGGCCCGGTCGTCCCACCCAATGGCACGGGTCGCCTGCTGCACGGCCCCTTCGCGGTGGAGGTGGAACAACAACTTCAAGGGAGAGGACTCCATTCCGGACTGGGCCGCAACGTCCTCGAAAATTTCCCAGTGCCAATTCTCGCCACAGGACTCGGCCTCGACGGCACCCCTGTCGACGGTCGCGCACGCGGTCGGGCCCCCCTCCGCGGGCGCGTCCTGGGCGATCGGGGTTTGCTGGGGAGCAGCGGACGCTTCGTGGGTTGGAGAATCGGCCGCAGCAAGGGACCCGTTGGTCTTTGTGTCGTGGTTCAAATGAAACAACAGCCGGAGCGCGTACGAATCGATGTCGCTTTGCGTCGCCACCTCTTCGAACAACGCCCAGTGCAGACCCGCCGCGTTTCGCTCCACGGTGGATGCGGTGTTCGCACCCTTGTCGGCCGTGCTACTTTCACCGTTCGTGTGCCTCGTCGGCTCCTCCGCCTCGGGCTTGTGCAAATGGAACAACAGGCGTAACGAATACGAAACGGGGCAGACCTGCGCTGCCGCCTGTTCAAATGTGCGCCAAGGGGATTCCTGGCAAGAGCCCTCGGCCTCTGGAGCATGAACCACCCCATCAGTGTCCGGTGCCTTCACTTGGGCAGGTTGACCATCAATCTGTCCGGTTGTTTCAACTGCTTCATTGTCCGGAGGACGATGTGCTGAGCCTTCAGCGTCCGAGACGCCCGCGCTCACGGGGCCAATCCCATTCGGCACGAGAGGTCCATTTGGAGGTTGCGGAGCGGGCTGGGCTTCGGAGGACGTGGGACGTTCGCAAGACCTTGACCTTTCAACATCCTGTGGCTGGGCTGATGCGCCACTCTTTTCGGGTGTTCCCTCCTTTGGTCGGACAACGATACGACTTCCGCTTCCAGCTTCCGGCCACGTGTCAGCATCGGCCACGTTTTTCAGGTCATCGTTCGGCGCTTGCACGTTCTCGGGAGCATTCTTCTGGTCCTTGGCCTCTGCCCGCAAGTTCGCCTCGGGGGGTGCCGTAGCTCTTGCGCCGTCCACCCGTGCAGGAGGTTTGTGCGGCGCCTGCCCTTTGGGGCGTGGAGGCGGGGGTAATCCACTACAACAACTGAACATCGAGGGACCTTGAACAATACAGTGCTCCTCGGGATGGAGATGGGCCTTGAACCACACAATGTGCGCGGTTACATGGCCAATGCGGTTCCAACATGAAGGTAAGGGCGAAGAAACTGCTCATGCATTCAATTCACCATCGCCGGCAAAAGGACCCTGCGAGGAAGGATTCAATGGCACCTTTGAAGCCCCCCCCCGTGACAAGAACACCCGCATGCGAGTCACATCGCCCAAGCTGTGGAAGCCAAGCTGGACACCCAAGGGGTGTGGCCCAAGAGATATGGGGGTTGGTGTAAAGTTCCTTGGCAGCCACGTTTGGTACCATTCGTGCCGTACTCGGGCCACTCGAGCATTCGTACAGGTATTGGTGGGGTATCCTCACACGAAAAAACTGCAACGTGACGTGTTCGTAAAACCAATTACATGTTTGCGTGTGTACAGAATCAAACCAAAACGAGCAAGGGCCTGGAGAGGCAATAAGCATCACCTGAGCAACAGTGACTGGGCAAGATGTATTATAGCCCACCCCCAGCATGATGGGTTGACAGCATGATGGGTGTGACTAGCCACGTGTTTCCTTGGTTTGCCATGAGCATCTCCCAATGCGTGATTGCCCCCAACTCATCATAGGCGTTCGATAATGTGAACATTGCCATCGCATAAAGCTCGGACTTTTTAGCCAAGGAAGGGAAAATGGGTTGCTGGACAATTTTGACGAGAAGGAATGGGACACACATTCGAGGGTGGCCTCTTGTAATCGACGCTCTTATGTCGTATTGGGGGATTGGGATGCTACATTGGATCTCCCAAATGAATGTTCCAAAAAATGTTTCTTGCGACTTGTACACTGTTGCGTGCACAAAGTTTCTATGCGAATCGAGACCACTTTTGAGCTACTCGGGGACCAAAAAGGCACAACAAGGGTGTGGTACTCCCCGTACATGCAAAGCACAATCAAGGTTAATGACCAAGCAAGATTTGTTGTGAGGGGACCAACATTTTTGTTATCATTTTGCATCACGAGTCATATGAACGACATGATCACACACTAAAGGGCACGTGCACGAATGGGTGCATTCCATCCTTCCCTTCTCTTCAGTGTTGAGTTTTGCTTGCTCGTGCCTTCGTCATCCAATCATAGACATAACCTTCGATGGATGTCCACCGTTTTCATTTGCTTTTCACATGTGGTGCAATTCCCACTTATGTGTGCAATGTTTGCTTGCGCCGAAATCACGTACATTAAACAAATCATAGGACAAGGGCTGGAGATATTTGGCTCCTTTATTCTCCTTGCATGCTTTATGACTGTGGCACGAGGCCATCACCCATTATGCTTGGCGCCCTTGTTTTCTTTTCTGCCGTTGTTCTCTGGCACGAGGTAAGAATCATTGGTTCATCTTCTTGGTTCGTTTGATTGTGCTTTTGTAAGAGCGCAACACATGGTCACCCAAAGGGAGTGGCACAAGCACAATGCAGTGCATGATGTCGGATGATGGTTGATGCATAATGTTGGAGCGTTCTTGGACACTCACGCTCTTCATCGACCATTGATTCTTCATAGCGTCCGAATCTCTGCACGAAATTCATTCAAGTTTGTTGGGGGGCACCCACCCACTTTGGGTGGGGTTGGGGGTGGGTAGGGGTTGAAGGGCGTGCAAGCACACACGGAGGAAGATCACGAGGAAAGTGGTACCTACATCGGGCGAGCCTAGAGAGACGGTGTAGGCACAAGAACAGCTACTCAAATGTGCATCAATAGGCGAAGAAAAATCGACGCCCAGAAAATGTGTGGAGCCTTGGGGTGCCATTGGCTCATGCTTGGTGGAGATGATTTGGGGGGCGCAATCCACAAAATGCAACTAATTGACATAGTATTGGAAGCATAAAACCACTAGCACTTGGACTCCGAATGTTGCTGCCGTGGCGGGCAGTGCTCCAGGGTGGGCATTCTCTATGCCGCGCGACTCTTCTAGCCATACCCACTATTGAGAAATAGGATTGAGGAAACGTCGTCATAGATTACCACAGTTGCCAAATAGCATCTTCATCAATTTTGCACAAAGTATAGCATGGCATAGCAAGAGTTTCGCTAAAAGCGCATTTGGATTTTCGCATGCTATGTTGCTATGTGCCCCATCGTAAATGGTAGGATGCCACCGATTCCTAGCATGAAGTCGAAGAAAGGGCACCCGACGCAAATTCTTCTTCTCAGTGAAGTTTAGCAAGGTGTGACCACACGATCCGCATGACAAGCGAAAGGGAATTTCACGAAACATTGGGAGACCACACAAGCTATCAATTTTTTGAACGAATGCTTGATTTGTGTGCCCTTTTCGTCAAGGAAAACCACACATGTAGATTTCCACAACGACAAGCCCAACATGTAAATGCCATGTTCTATACCTCACCCTGGTTTGCAAAAGTGAAGCAGCCCTTTGCGATGCGAAGCATCATACAGGAAATCACCGATATGGGGAAATGTCCTTATGCATATCCCCCAATACAAGAGTGTAAGCCCAGACGAATGTCGTACGATCACATCGGGTTGACCATTCGCTTCAATTAAGGTAAAACGCCCTAATCGAGGCCGCTGCTCTAATCGAGGGCCACTTTGGGCTGATATTGACTTTTTATGGGAAAAGCTTTGAAACTTGGTACCAATGGCCCTAGCAATGTCCCAATTGTCCCTCCTGGCAAGGAAACACATAAAAGACCATGAATTCACTTGGAAATGGGGCACATACATCATTCGGCGGACCACCAAACCCAAGCATGCCATGTGAAGTGAAATTTGTTGTGGTGTTGAAAAACACCGTTGTGGGGGTCTTGTGTCTTCTTATCTTTCTTCTTCCATATCCTTCTCACATGTTGTTTCTCTACCTTTTCCTTTTGTTTATTGTTCGGATCAAGTGATGCGGTGGATTGTGGTCCATTGCTTGTTACTATTGCACCCAAACTCAATGCATTTGACGACAACTCCCTCCGATTTGACAACACCTCCCAACGCCTTTGCCACCCTCATCTCACTCGTTTGCGAAAAACCATCGCCAAAACACCCTTTCCATATTGATAGCATCCTTGTTTAAAGGATAAGAAAAAAGACCAGGCTCTGTTGGGGATCCGTGAGGCCCTATACCGTTTTCTTTGGTGTTCCCCATGCCACTACATCTATGATCCAACAATTAAAAAGGGCCTGAAAATTTTGTATGTTTTTATTTTTGTCTTGTGATTTGGGGCAATGTTCTACCTCAACAATGTAGGATATGGAAAGAAATCTGCAAGAAATTAAAAGTGCTGGTAAAAATCCCACGATGCAGGGTGGCCTCGATAGGAGCAGGGGGGTCTGGAGCGCCTAAAAAAGGGCGATTTCTATTTAAATTGTTCTCCACGGTCCTGCGACCAAAAACGGTTCTGTAAACAGCAATCACTGGCCCCGTCCGGCATCTGTAACCTGAAAAAAACTGGCCCTCCAGTTCTGCAGAAATCGGCCAGATTTTGCCGGACCAAAAGTGGCCCTCGATAGGGGTTTTTTACCTGAAAACCAACGCACTTCAATACTCTTGGTATTGTACGCCGAAAGATGTAGACACGCCACGAGTTTTCTACAGTTATGTAGGCCAAAACAACCCCCACCTCTGGTAGAGGGTTGTCCAGACGTCGACCAGTCGATGGGCGAACCCGTCTTCTTTGTGAGAAGAACGGGCAGCACGGAGGACTTGTCAGTGACATGGGAGGGCACAACACCGCCACATATCCGTGGACTAGGCTTCTAAGGCAACGCGCAGGACTCGTCAGTTTTTCCAGCATGGACAACAAGCGCTGATGGGAAGCCCGGCCCGCCCACCCACGACAAGAACCCGGCAGGGATGCCATAACTAGGAACAGCGCTGATGGGAAGCCCGGCCGCCCACCCACCGACAAGACCCGGCAAGGGATGCCATAACTAGGAACAAGATGAAGGCAAAGGAAACACAAAATGGTGCGTGGATGAAGAAACGACAC